>OX465295.1:328582841-329214047 GCA_949987735.1 Leucophora obtusa | reverse complement strand
TGGACTACCTGTAATGACACCCACTTACCTTCTGCATTATTTTAAAACATATAATAATAAGTTATTGATAATGACTTATTTTTGTCATTATTTTAAATAGAAAATAATTTTCTAGATTTTTTTTAAAATTTTTTGAAATCTATTTTTAGACTCAATATTTTTTAAACACTGGTAAGGATATATGTAACCACATATTTTTGATGTTGGCGAGTAAACTTACTTGCGTGCAGCAGGTCAATTATGTTTTTATCTATTAAATATTACATGTCGATATAGCTCAGAAGGCAATCTATAGACCCAGGTTCGATTCCCGCACCAGCAATTTTTATTAAAAAAAAAAAATACAATAAAAAATATTTTTTTTTATATAATTTATTTTTTTAAAAATCTATTTTTAGACTCATTATTTTTGTCAGCAGTGGTAAGTGGTATAGGTAACGATATATTTTTTGATTTTTCGTATGCTGGTGTGTAACCATAACTCATTATTTTTCACGACATCGCCATATAAAGGTAATAAGAAATGTAATAAGAAAAGTAACTAGTTACCATTACCAAGTATGTAGTTACATAACCACATATCTGGTAATGATTTTTTACACTGGGTACTTTAGACTGTACCACCTTACAGGCGAAAAAAGTGCGCGGTACACTTTCAAATATAAAGTATTTTACAAGGCAATTCCAAAAATTTTTTTTTTGCCGAACGCAGGGGTTGCCTTTTTTTATTTTTCGTTATAGCTTCGGCATTTAAAGTCGGATTTTAAAGTGTGATATATCGATTTTTTTGCCTCGAGGAGACAAGTGTTTTGCTATAAAGGAAGAATCCAATGAAAAAAAAAATTAAAAAGGCGACCCCTACGTTAGACAACCAAAAAAATTTAAAAAAATTCTACTGGGTTTATCGAAAAACTTCCTTAGCAAAAGTTTAATGATTTCTTGCGAGCTTTAATTTTCTGCCATTAGAGTTGTACATTAGGATGGTAGCAACGGAGATCTGGTGAGTAAATACTAGAACGGGATACTTGAGGTCAATGGTCCTTAGAAAAAAACATTGGTCCCCTCGAGAGAAAAACATCGATGTATCATACTTTAAGATCCGACTGTAAATACCAAAGATATAACGAAAAATGTAAAATGGCGACCCCTAGGTTCAGCAAACAAAAATTTTTTTTTGAAACCTCCTTGCAAAATTAAATTAGATTGGACGGTGTACAGCGAACTTTTTTTGAAGTACGGTCTAATGTACTTATTTTAGCTAACTAATGGATTTAATATTACAAGTAACAACTTATTTCAGTACTTCTTTCGTAATCACTTATTTGAGCTTATACTGGTACGATTTAGGCAATCATTGACCTCCAATGAATTTTTTTAGATTTTATTTGGATAGAGCATACTCTTCAGTATATGCTCAGAAAATATCAATTAAAAATTCGGATAAACAAAATTTCCACATGTTTTTTTGTAAAATATATTTTAGTCACAAAGTAATATTCTATGCATTAAATTTGTACTAAAAATTTTTTGAAAGCGTTTTTTATTATTGTGTTTATCTTAATCTTATTTTGCATAATACAGCAGAACAAAAAGGAAAAAAACTACATCCAAAGATGCAAAAATTGCACGCAGTCTTTAAAGAAAAGCCAATGACGATTCCTCGATGTTGGGCGAAGGCACGTTATATGAGGCAGGTACTGATGGCTTTTTATAAGCCATAAAAGTAATCAATGTATATAAAAAATAAAAAACAAATACAAAACAAATTAAAAAATGTACGAAACAAAAGATTTTGACCGAAATGAAATGTTTAATAAATTCTCGAAAATCGTTTTTAAGAATATTTGGGTTAATATATAAAATACTCTTCATCCGATTCTTCTCAAATTTGGTGCACATGTAGAAAACTGCGAGATATAAATTTTGTTGATACACGGTTTTTTGAAATTTTGCAGTTTTCTTAGCGTAAAATTAATTTTAAACTTTAAACGAGTTTTCCAACAACCCTGAGTACAAAATCGGCCGCCACTGTACAGCCAATGCGGGTTGACCGATTTCGATCCGGGTTTTTTTCTTTCATAGGCCACAAAAACTTCTAGTCCTTGTCGTGACCCCTTTTTTGAATTTTGGTCAAATAAATTTTATATACCCGAGAAAATGTGTTTTTTCCTACCTTTTTTGGAATTTTTAAGTTTGTGTGGCAACTTTGTTAAAAAAAGAATTTAAAACTAAAAATCGGGCCACGAGAAGGACTAGAGAATTTACCTGGGATTAAGAAGCACTTTACATTTTTATTTTGCGATAATTAATGAAGGTTGCACAGTGGCAGCCGATTTTGTCTTTTTTTAAAAAAGGCCAGTAATGAAGTGGCAACTCTGGCGACTTTGGCTGGGGAAATATAAAACTGATATTTGTTAAAAATACTACAATAACATGATTTTTAAATAAAATATTAAAAATATTGCTAATTAATTTTTGACAACCCTTCAAATATGCCCTTTAAAATGCTGTTGTTACAGTATTTACCCCCCTTAATGAAATTCGGTACACTGGTGTAGATGGGCTCTTTTACAAAGCCTATTGATTTTATTTAGAATCGATCCATGCTTGGATCCAGTGCCCGTGTAAAGGTGAGCGAAAAATTGGCATACTTCGAAGATATTAATATATTTAGAAGAAATTTCGTATACCCAAGGACGAAGCCTATTGGTTTGTTTTAAATCGGTCAATATTTGGACTTAGTGCCCATATAAAGGTCCCCCCCAAATTTGGCTTTTTCGCACGTCACAGATTGCAAATACGAAGATATTTTAATGAAATTTGGTACGCTGATTCATATGGGCCGAAGTACAAAGTCTATTGATTCTAAATAGAATTGATCCATATTTGGATCTATCCACCATAGGGATCATATTTATCCGATTATCTCTTAAATACACCTCACTTTAGGTAAAATTTAAATTCTTACCGTTTTTCTAAATTTTTTTCATCATTTTAAAGACAAATTTTGATGCAATTCCATTTTAACCCATTCGAATTTGGGATCCAATCACTAGTTGGCTTTCAACCAGACTGGTTTAGGCTATCATATGGTCGGCATGACCGACATAAACTTCTTAACCCTTTTTTAACATGTATGTGTTTGTGGTTTATTTCGATTTTTGGACAGTATTTAATTTGACCCGCTAACATATGTATATAATTGTGAATGAAAATAATCGATTGTTGCAACCAATTGCTGATAAGGAATTTGGTAGTCACAATGAATATTTTTTGTCTGCAAAATTTTTTTAGCAAAACCTTTTTTCCTGACACATTGTTGACTTTAACTAATTTTATTTAATACCGAAAATTATACATATTTTTGTCATATTATTTTAGCTGTAGACAAAAAGCAAGACAAGTAATACGACACATGTAGCATAACTAGATATAGAATTCATGTACCTTATCACAATAACCTGGCAACGCATGTTGCATATGTTATGAGTTCCATATAAATTTTATGCAAATTTTAAATAATTGTGCCTATAAGGGCTGGATGCTGCTAGTATTGTAAAGTATTTGGTGTTGTTTTTGTCTTTATATTGTTGAAGAAGGACACTGTTGTTATACAAAATATAAGAAATACATTTTATTTATCAAAACTCAATTTGTTTGTTTGATAATCAAACAATATCTATCTAACTAACAACATCAATGTTTTTAAGGCTTTTATATACATGCAAAAAAAGAAAATTAGAATTCCTATTTAAAAAGGTCTATAATTTTTTTTTTTTTTTAATTTAAGCTGTATATTGTTTACTTGTACCAAAATGGTTTTTGTTAAATTAGAATTTTTTGTGTTTTTGATTTGCAAAATGGACAAATTACATTTAGTTATAAAACAAATATTGTCAAACCAAACAAAAATTTAATTTGTAGAAATACATTTCTAAATATATTTAGGTTTATTAATATTTACACTTATAGAAATAAGCTTGTTAAAATAACAGAAAAAGCTATTAAAAAATAGTTAAAAATGAAAAACAAACCGTTGAAATTAGCAAATAAAACTGTTAAATCTACAAAATTTTAATTATGTTTGAGTAAACTTTTAATTAATTGGAAATGATAAATTGTACTGTAATTTGTGCAGAAAATTTTAATAAATATTGTTGTACTAAAAATAGCAAAAAACAAACTGTTATATCTACAAAAATGTTTGCTATTTTAAAGTTAAATTTATTGTATTTAGTTGAATGCTTAAAACTACTAAAAATGAGTTAAAAATTATCTCACATAAAAAACTGCTGATTAGATTTGCTAAATTTTAGTAAGATAGGAGCAACAAAAATAAAACTATTAAATTCATAGAATTTAAGTAATTTTTGAGTTAAATTTTAAAATAACAACTGCACCAGAGAAACAAGACAGCCGCCGTAAGCCGTTTAAGCCGCCGCCGCCGGTCATTTTTGCCTCAGCCGCCGCCGCCGATTTTTCTCGGCTCATTTCGGCTGGAAGTATCAATTTTCCAAAATAAAAAAATTAAAAGCAAATGTCATTTTTAAAACAAATTTTCTACTTCATCATTTCCTGAACCATCAAGAGTATTTTTTTTTAGTTAAAAAAAATAAAAGAACCAGTTTTATAATCAGAGCTAAGAAAGATTTTTGTCATAAATATTTTTTAAGTTGGAAGTTTTGCTTGAAAACTTCTGACAGATTTCGCTGAAATTTGGATATGCAATAGAGAAGAGAATCCAAATGAACAATATACATATATACTTTTCAAATGACCAAGTGTAGATTGTAGACAGAGCTTCGAAAGAATTAATTAAATTTTAGGTTAATTCGCACAAAACCGAATTCAGCTTTAGAAATTGAATATATATTATTCCATCAAAACATTCCTTTATAATTAATTCATAGGTTTCATTCCCAAATTTTAATATTAAATAGAATGCATTCTTATGTTGAATACATTCCTTATAGAATTACAATCAATTTAAAAAATTAATTTTTTCATTAATTCTAATCTTTTACAAAATGGCTTATCAAAATTGTCATTTTATTAAATCAGTAAAAGATCTAAGGTATGAATATACTAATGATTCTGACAACACTTTAGTTTATAATTACAAATTAAATAAAAATGTGGCTTATTTTAGGGATTTAATATTGATATCATATACACAACCCATAAAAATAATTAAAAACGCAACTTTTATTTTAAACTTTTACAAACCGAATGAAACGTGAAAGATCATTATAAAAAGAATGAATTCATGAAAGAATTCATTCACTATGCATGAAAATTAAAAGAATGAAGCCAGTGAATGAATTCATAAGGAATGGTGTAATCGTAAGATATATTAGTAAATTTTAATTAAAAGTCCAAAAGTGAATTAAAGAATTAATTCATTCGAATTTATGGTCGTAGGTTTGGTTAAGTAGATCACATCACATTTTTCATAACTTTCAGTACACCTGAAATTATTATCGAAAGACACATTTTTAAGACATTGCGGACGAAGATATTTACAATAATCGACGCTGTTCTGAGTTCCGCATCCACAAAAAATTCTAAAGTGAAACATTCCGAATTTTTTTGCTGTTCCGTGATCCACATCCGAATTTTTTTTTTCGTTTTATTTCGTGTAGAAAAAGCTTGATGATAGTGAAACGAATATATATTTTTTAACAAAAATTATAATATAATAATTTATTTTAAAATTAGTCTATGAGTATTAAAATTTGGTAGAAACAACAAATTTTCGAAATTTTTAATTCCGTGTGATTTTACAAATCAACTCTAATTAAAAAGTTTCGGAACTAAGAACAGGGGTGAATATCTGAATTTTTTAACTTTTCTTCTAAGTTTATCAACTTTGACATCTTTTCGAGCATAATTTTTTTCGAACCATATTTTTATCTAGTTTATTCTAAAAACACATTTAATTTTGATTGAAAATAGAGTTTGTTTATTTCTAAGTTCCGAATCCACATAAAAAATTCTAAAGTGAAACATTCCGAATTTTTTTGCTGTTCTGTGATCCACATCCGAATTATTTTCTTCGTTTTATTTCGTGTTGGAAAAGCTTGGTGAAAGTAAAAGGAATATTTTGTTGCAAAAATTAATATGTTAAAATTTATTTTAAAATTTGTTGAAACAGTCAATTTCCGACATTTTGAATTTTGTGTGATTTTACAAAACCACTCTTAATTAAAAAGTTTCGGAATTCAGAACAGGGGTGATAGTGTCAAAACTTTTTTTTGAGCGACTTCAAGCACTTAACAATTTGAAATTCAGCAATTTTTCAACCGATTTTGAATATTGTAACGTTCTTGGAAAGACAAAAAAATTAGCTTTCCAAATATATATAGATTTATTTATTTTTAACTGAAATGTGTTGACAGTTTTTTTTTTTAAATATTAAAATTTTTTTTTTTTTAATTTGTATACTTTGACGGCTTTTTTACAGTATTAAACAATTCTTTACTATTGTAATTCATTTTGAAAATGGGTTTAGTTCTTAGTAAAATCAGATTCTTTTGTTTAAATTAATTGAAAATTGAAAAAGTTATCGTAATTTTTCTAAACATTTAATTTCAGCAACTCGAGATTCTTGTTTGCACAATCATTAAGGTTAATATTTTTAGTTTTCTTATTAATGCAGAGATTCCATGTTTATAAAAAAATGTATAACTTTGACAATTTTAAAGCGATTAAAATAGAACCTCATTTTGCCCTGAATAAAGAATAAATTAGATAAAAATTAGTTTCTTTTTTAAACAAAATATTGCAATTAAAAGCCGTCAAAATTAAACAAAATAAGAAAAAATTAAGAAAATCAGTTTTATTTGAAAATATTTCCACACAATTTTGTTGAATATATAAACATATGTATATATTTGGAAAGCCCAACTATCTCCCCTTCTAGCTCCGTTCAAAAACTAAAAATCCTAAATTTGTAATTTTTATCGATGAATTTAACTTAAAATTATTTTTTATTTGATAATTCCAAATTTTTTGAACAATTTTCTACTGCTATATTTTGGAAAAAACCTTAAACATCTTTAAAATACGTGTATAATGTTCTATCAAGCCGATCAAGCCGCCGGCGCCGCCGATTATTTGGTTGCGCCGCCGCCGCCGATTTTTATCCGGCTCAACCTTAATCGCTGCCGCCGCCGCCGATTTTTTGCTTGCGCCGCCGCCGCCGATTATTTTGATCGGCTTGTTTCCCTGAACTGCACTTTCTAAAATCTGCAAACAAAAAATTTGCTTAATAATTAGTAGACTAAGAAATCACAAAAAATACAAAATTTTCAAAGTTTTTTTTTTGATTTTTTTAATGAATATAAATCTATGACTGACCATTATTTTTAAAATTTAAGCCGATTTTAAAGACGAATAATACTGAAATTCAATTGATAATATTGAAATCCTTGAAAATATCAATAATAAATGCATATTTTTTAAAATTTTAAGGCATATTTTTCGATTTTAAATACGTATTTTATATACATAAAACACTATTATAAATGCATGAACTTCCAAGCCCTGCTAATTATCAATAATTCTTATCGAAATATCGATTTTTTTTATAAAAAAAATTTATAAAAAAATCATTTTAGACGATAGTTGTTTCATTAAACTTAATATAAATTTATGAATTTTACAATTGGTTTCAAAAATAATATTACGTCTAATAAAAATCCCAAAATTTTTGGATTAATAGGAAGTTTTTTCCTATGGAGGCCAATTAAAATCGCTTGATCTGGCGAGAAAACAGCCAAATTGACAACAGCGCATTTCAGATGTTTCTTGAGACTTATTTTTCTATGCGAGAAATAAAACATTTTTTGATGCAAATGTAATTAAAATACGACATAACAACCCAGTCAGAAAAATACAAACGGGAAAGCGGTGGCAAAGCACTTTAACAGGTGGTACAAGTATGGGCAAAAAGTGCTTTCCCATTCCCAAAATGATAACATCATTAGACAAAAGGACCGGCTGTTTAAACGTTGGCAAAACGCTGGCAAAACCAATAAATAGGTGGTCTGGAAATATATTTTCCAAAATAAAATTAAAAAAAAGTTCATATGTATATTTTTGACCCTGCCGTGATTTGAACCCAGGCCGTCAGATTGGCAGACGATTGCTCTACCCACTGAGCTAACGAGACATATAATATTTATTGGCTAAACACATAAATGAGTGATAATAGCTGGACAACTACTGGCTATGCTAAAATGCTAGTACTGGCAAACAATTTTTAGTAACTAGTATGCCAGTGTTTGGAGGGCAAAAAGAAAGTTGGTCTTGAAGGAGCTTTCCCACAAACAAAAAAATTAATTTAATGAAACAAAAAAAATTTTAAATTAAAAAAAATCGAAAAAAATTTTTTTGCTTGCAACCGGATTTGAACTCGGAACCTTCCGACTACAAACATTTTTTAACGAAGCGTCATCATTTTTATAAAATCATTGGTTTTCCAGTGAATTGATTTTTGTACGCCTGGTAGCATTGGCTAGTAGGTAGTACTGGATAACCACTGGTTGCAAACCTTGGCATATCACTCTAAGCCAATTCTTTGCCAGTGGTTTTTTTATAAACCACCGAAATTTTTGTAAAAAAAATACTGGTAAAACGCTTTTCGCAAACGCTGGCAAAGCGTCCCAAATGAGTGTTCTGCCAGTCATTTATTTTTAATACCATGGTTACCCAGTGGTATGCCAGTGCTTGATTTTTTGTACCATTGGCGATTTCTGACTGGGAATGTATACAGTTTTACTTAAATCTCTTCGTTTTCAAAATACTACAAATATTTCAAGAATTTTTTTGTTTTAAATATAGTTTTTTTTTCAATTTTTTGCAGCCTTTCAATAAAAATTTTAACACTTTTTTAACGAAAAAAAAATCTTAATAAAAAACAAAAAACCGGTTGACCAGCTTTTTTTTACCAGAAATCGAAACCAAAACCGGTTAAAAAAAACGGGTTTTCGAATAAATCGAAAACCAGTTTTTTGAAAACGCCTGTTTTTTGAACACTCTAATTTATATATAGTTATTAACATCAAATATGTTTGTATTCATATAAAAAAAATTTTGTTAAATATAAAACTTTAAATCAAATTTCTTTTGTTATAAAAAGAAATGCCTTAAGAAAATATTTTAATTAAATTTTAACAAATAATTTATGTGTATCAATGATTAAACAACAATGTTTTAAATTATAAATTCTTGCAAGGAAGGCAATTAAAGTTAAACATTTTGTAGAAATAGTAAAAGATAATCGGATATGGTAAGATGTGGCGCATCCTCAATGAAGTTTAAAAAAACTGAAGCGGAAATTATAAGTTTTGGTTTTTAATTTGATCAAATATTTTCATATTTTAAATTAAATTTAAATTCAAATGAATAAAAACTCGCAATTTATCCAAACAGCTGATGTCTCGCAGACCACTTAATTAAGAAATTCGGGCCCAAATTCTAAAATTTATTGAAATAATCTACAATAAACAAATTTTTATATTCAATTGGAGCCAATTTGGATGACGCAATTAATTGCAGGCTTTTTTCTCAATTCCTTTTTAAAATTTCTTTCTAAACTCATGTCTATTTACTTGGTGATTTTTTGCTTGCAACAACTCTTGACTTTTTTTTAACGTTTAATCGGCCAATATTCTTAAGTTGTTTATCCATACCCAGCAAAAAAAAGAAATGCCGAAGAAGTAGAAAAATCACTACAATTGGTGATCTAGATTTACACTCACAATATATTTTCCATAACCGATTGAGGTTTATTTGAAAAGTAAAAGGTAAAGCTTGTTTTCAATTGAAGAATGAATTTAAATACATTGAGACATATTGTTTAACTTTTTTTATCAATCAATAAAAAACAAACTAGAAAAAAATATGTATCGTCTGTAGGAGTTGTTATTTTCAGTCAAATATTCTATTTTTAGATTTCTATTTTTAGAAAAAATAATTTAAATAATTTCGTTGTTTTCTGTTTTAAAACAAAAAAATTCAAATATTATCGGTTTTCTTTTTTGTTAAAATATTTTGTTTATATACAACATTATTTCAATTAAAATTTTAAGAAATTCTTTACTCATACACACAAACATAGCCAATAAAAATATAAACGTGTGTGTTGTGCATGGTGTAGTGTATCGAGTATTTTCAACATGATCATGGTTAAACTTTAAACAAAGATCTTTTCATATAAATTTGACATTCATAACTATGGTTGAGCACTAAACTCAGTTTATTGTGAGATAAGTTGACAAGTCTAAGGCAAGCTTTTTTTGTGAGACATGTTTTTTTTTTTTCAATATTCGCTATATTTTTGATAATTGTATGATCTGAAATTTTGTTTATTTGCAAATAAAAACACTGAAAATTAAGATTTAGTAAAGCGCCGATATATATGTCTGCTTATTATTCACAAAGTATAAAAAAATATAGCTTTTAGCAAGGTCTGTAGTTTAATGCATTTAAGGATTAACTACCAGTTTGAAGGGCATCGTTTCGACGGCTATATAAAGAAAAGCTATTTCTGTTCATTAATTTCCTTAAAATCTCACATACTTTCATATATCAATATCCCTAGTAAACTATTTACAACCAACTCAAATTTCCAAGAATTTCAACAAAGTTTCAGTGAATATTTTCTGCTGTCTTAAAAATGATTAACCTTAATTATTTAAACGATTTTGCACCATATTTAAACGCCATACAATTTTTCAATATAAACTATTAAAAGTTTTTTTTTACCATAATTATTAAATTGCAACAATTTTCATTTAACATTACCCAATTTTAATTAAATATTAATTTTAAATACTTCCAAGAATTTCCGGTAATATTTTAAACTGACAAAAATCTCAAACATTACAAAATCCGTTTTAGTAATGTTTATTACATAAATAGATATTTCCGTTTCCTACGAAAATTTTTGCATATTTTAAAACAAATATAAAACTTAAGCATAGTATAGAAACTTTAAAAGATGTTTTAAGATAGGTGGAAGTGGGAGGTGGATTATACTTTTGTGTGCAAAAAGAAAAATATATGTAAACTTTAAAGTTAGTTTTGTAAAACTACTAACTATGACTACATTATTTGACAAATGTTGGGTTAAATGTTTTCAAAAGAAAACAAAACAGCATAGCAAGAATATATGTATGTATATATTTCTTTGTAAAACCACAATATTTATAAACAGAGTTCTTTTTTGTTTTGTTGTTAATGTATATGCAAACGTAGGTGGTTAGGTAATTATTAGAATTACCTAGACTTTTTCATTTCTTAGGAAACGGCAATGAAAACATGTGATCTCGAGAAATTATTGTTATAAAGGAAAATACAAAAATTTGGTACATATACTACTTGAGGTAAATATCCTAACTTGTTCCCTAATAAACGAGTTGTCATTAAATTTGGACAGGTATCATCTGACTGTTGGTAGTTCCAAAAAATCATATGGACTATGGACCTATGGACTTTTCAGCCCATGTGTTAGGACATCTCAATGTTAAATTCATTAGTGTTTATGTATAAAAAGAAGTATATCCAAATCACTAATTGCAGTGCTTTTTCTATTATTTCAGCATCTCTTTTTTTGCTTAATTGGTTTCAAATTAACTAAAACACTATTTCCAATATTATTCACACTTTTTATTAAAAAATTCTATAGAGAAACCTATTAAAATTTTCGAAGGTTCATAGTAATGTTCTCGCAAGAAAATCTCTCTTAAATGTGTGAAGAAAAAAATATTTTTTGCCTAAAATATTAAAAAAAAAGTAATAAACAAAAGGTTATTGATTTTTATGGTAGCGGTAACAAACATTTATTTTTACCGGCAAAACTGTTGAGTATATAGAAAAACGTTATATGAACAGATTAAAGAAATTGTAATTTTTAATTTTCCTAAAATTGTTTGAGCAAAATCGGACTAGTGGTTCTCGAGTTATGTCAAAAAAAAGATATATCTCGATTCCTAGAGTTGACCCAGCGAAACGCCGGGACACGTATAACTTGTTTTTGACCGATATAACATTTCCCGTTGGTTTCATCCCATCCCGATTTTGACTACCGCATAGTGTTATGAGCAGTTATTTCTACAGAAAACCTCTCAGATTATTAGGATATTTTTTTGTAGAACAACCGTGAGATTCTGAAAACTTTTTCCTTAAGAAATGCCCTTATATTCGGGGAACTTTTTTCTATAGCACAATTTTAAGACTCTGGCTACCTTTTCTATAGAAAACTTTCAGATGCTTTGGAATTCGTTCTACCAAAAACCTTTAGATACTGAGAACTTTTTCTTCAAGCATAATCTCAAGATTCTCTGGCCTTTTTCTGTAGATAAATTCTTATATTCTGGATGATTTTTTCTATAGAGCAAACCTGAAATTCTACTTAAAGCCGTTTTTCAATAGAAAAACCCTCAGATTTGGAAATCTTATAGCAAAATCCTCAAATTTTGGTAACTTTTTCTTAAATAAAGTCCTCAAATTCTGACGTATTTTTCCCACAAGAATTTCTTCAGATTCTAAAGACCTTTTTTATCAAAACTACCTCAGATTCTGAGAATTATTTTCTTTAGAATCTGAGTTTTTGGAAAGAAATAGTTCTCAGAATTTAAAGGTTTCTTTCTATAGGAAAACAATCAGAATCTGAAAATTTTTCATTAGAAAAATATGCTCAATATATAAGTGTTTTTCTAAAGGAAAGAGTAATCAGATTCTGAGGAATATAGGATAAATTCCTCACAATTTAAGGGTTATTAAATTGAAAAATTATTCAAAATCGAAGACTTTTACTGTAGGTAAAATTGCTCGAAACCAAGGTTCTGCATTTACGAAAAAATTATTAAGGCACGGTGCACTATGCTTCGTCCCATGGACAAAAATCAAAAAAAAATTTTTACCTTAAATTGTGATCAAAGAAGGATTTTTTTAAACAGAAGAAAGTAACTCAAACAAATGTGAAAAAATATTTGTTGTAATTGTTTTTGCCGCCAAGAGAGGGCGCTAAACTCAGAGAATTTTATGCAAAAATGACTTAACAGAAAAATGGGTTTTAATTGTTTCACGAAAATAATTCTCAAATATACATTCTTTTAAAAACTTGTTCGAAGATTTTTTAATTACTTTAATCTATTTGTAGTTAAATTAAAATATGGATTTTAGTACACACAGAAAACAGTCTCAGTTGTGGCCACCGAATTTGTTGCCAATCGAATTCGTGCGGTTACGACAACTATCTTTATATTAAATTATATTTTTCGTCGTGAAAGCCAATATTCGGTTGTCTAATTCAATATTATGTTCCACATAAATATTATTATGTTCCACAAAATTTTATTGAAATTAAAAAACTTTTTTTGAAATTTCTGGTATTGAACCCGGCCATTCAGGTTAATAGTTCACACTCTTACCCACTGCACCACAACTACTTTTAATTTTCTTAGCCATATTTACTGTTTATACATATTAATATTTTATTTTAATTAAAAAAAACATAAATTTTTGTCTTGTCCGTGATTTGAACTCGGAAATCCGGCGTGCTAGGCCAACTCTCTACCGACTACACCACAAACACTTAATAATTTTAATGACTAATTTTGAATTTATGTGTTTTATTAATACAGTATAAAATTCGTTTATCAATACCAATTAATAGTTGTGTGTGTTATCAATACAATCCACAATTCGGTTGGTTCTACAGAAACTTGAATTTAAGGTCATATTTGATTAGGATACCCGTATTTGTAGTTACCACTTTCGAATATTGAAATTTTTTTAAAAAAGGTTATAGATAACACCAATTTTCTTGTATATTCACTAAATAAATGGCTGCTTCTACTGCATTGAATTACTAAACTGATACTAATTTTAAAATTGATTGGAGATACCAATAATTTGTTAAAAGGATTGTTTTTTAGTTCATTTTCCCTATTTTTAATACCTAGTCAAATATTTTTGATGTAGTATTCAATTATAGGTAATTCCAAATAAAATAAAGTCCTGGCAAATTCATTTTAATGGTTTTGATCGAAAGCCAACCAATCTTTTTCCTGGGTGTATATGTTTACAAAACAATTATTTTTTATTGCTCCGAAAAACACATTTTTTTTGTTGAAAATCCAAAAATTACTTAAGTTTGATGAAGTATAAAAAAAAAATTATATAAATGTACATATTTTTTTTTCTTTTTTTGTAAGTTTATACTGTTATATAATAGATCATTAAAAAATTAGTTACTATTTTTTACCACAAATTAAAAAAAATGGATTTTTGAAATGCATAAATTCATGATTTTTACACCAATTTCACGCATTTAAGAGTGTTTAGTATTCAAACCTTCTATTTTAGGTATAGGATGTGTTGAGCGGACTTTTGTAAAACACTACGAGAAACATTTTTGTGGAACATTCTAACCCTCTAACTCTTTAATGAAAAGGAATTTTTTGGTACCTTTTTAAAAAGGGACAAAAACGACCCCTAAGTTGAAGAGATAGAGGGTTAAAATGTTCCACAAAAATATTCCTCGAAGTGTTTTACATAAGTTTGCTGAACACATCCTATACCTCAAATGGAAGATTCCCATGGTTTCTCCCTAAATTCCAGGTTTGTGATACATTTGAGCGCCAATTCTGAATAAGTACGAAATTAACACATTTTAAGTTTTTACTTATTACTGGCCTTTAAGTTAAATTTTCAAAGCTAATGTCTTCAGAGACTTATAGTAGAATTTCATGGAAAATATTTTTGTGGAACATTTTAACCTTCTATCTCTTCAATTAAAGGGTCGTTTTTGTCCCTTTTTAAAATGGGGCCAAAAACGTCCCTTTAATTGAAGAGATAAAAGGTTAAAATGTTCCACAAAAATATTCCTTCTAGTGTTTTACACAAGTTCGCTGAACATACCGTATACCTAAAATGGAGGATTCACATGGTTTCCTATATTAATTCTATTTAATTTTTTTTTTTTATAAAAATTATTTTAAGGCCATTTTTTGTGAAAGGCATTTTTTTATTAATGAATCGATGTTACCCAAATTTGGAATAAATACGGCTTGACCTTATATCAATTCACGTGCTAAATTTCATCGCAATCGGATAATTTTTGCAGGTTTTATAAAGATTTTAAAATAAAGGATATATGGCAGGACTAAGAGTCCTTGGTTCGATTTTGATAAAAATTTACACAAACGTTTCCAGTTTTATGTGCATCTCAATGGATAATTTTTGTAATTTTACGTCCATAGCTTACGTATGTAGCTAATATATTATTTTTAAATTTGAGGACCTATGGGATTAAAAAATTAAAATTTTTCTTAACTCAGGGGTTCTATGTCAGTATACCAAATTTCAAAACTCTGTCTCCACTCCTTCTATTTTTCTCCAATCGTTATATGGGGAGGAAGCACTGTGTGGTGGTTTTTCTAAGGGAAAATTTATCAGAATCTGAGTGTTTTTCTTAAAAAAAACTTCTTCGAAACTGAGATATTTCCATAAAAATGTCATTAAAATCCAGGATTCCACTGTATATTAAAAAACTTAATGGATAAAAATTTTAATTTGAACAAAATTAATAAACCATCGTAAATTTCCAGAAAACAGTACTCGTAACGCACTTTTTGAGTGATACTTGCTTAACGAAAAATAACAGTGTTCTCACAGTACTACACTCATAGAAATAAATCTGTAAAAATAGCAGAAAAAGCTACTAAAAATTAGTTAAAAATGATGCTCCAGAAAAAACTGTTAAATCAGATTTTTTTTTTGCTCAATGCAAGTAAAGTGAGAACAGCAAAAATAAAACTGTTAAATTTATAGAATTTTAGTAATATTTAAGTTAATTTTTAGTTAATTGAAAATGACAAATTGTATTGTAAAATCTGCAGAAAATTTTGCTAAATATGAGTTGACTCAAAAATAGGAAAAACAAACTGGTATATCTACAATATTTTAGTTAATTTTAAACAAAATTTAGTTGATGCAAATAGTAGTCCATCCTGTTAAATTATTTTTTGCATTAAAAAAAAATCAAAAAAAAAAATTTTAATTTGTTTGTGATTTTTTGGGCTACTAATTATCTATCAAATTTTTTTGCTGATTTTAGCAGGTTAATTTGTTATTTTCTATTAACAAAATTTTAACTCAAATATAACTAAAACCCTGTTTGTTTAACACTTTTATTTTTGCTGTCCCTATATAGTAAAAATAATCTGCTAATTTAGCAGGTTTTTCTTCAGCATCATTTTTAACTAATTTCTAGTAGTTTTAACTGATTTTTTTACAGTTATTTTCTATTAGTGTATTGTTTTTGTACCGTTGATAATTACTTGTTGAGTTTTCTTTTAAAGTTGTTTTGTTTTCTCAAATAGTCTCAAAATATCCCAAACAGCCTTTATGTTTACATTTCAAATTGTTATTGCTTTTTTCTTAGCAATTCTAAGAAAAACTATCAACCTCAAAAACCATTTATAATGAAAACAACTATAATAATTTAGTAAAATCCGGTTAAGACGAACTTTAAAGTTCCAAGGAAATCAGTTCGTTAAAATCGAGGTTCGTAGTCAAGATTGTTTAATATTTATTTATTTAGCTTCATTGGATTTATAAAAAAGAAGTTGTTTGCGTTACATTTTCAGAAAAATTTTTATAGGCTTTGTATAAAATTTTTCAAAATAATAAAAAAAAATTTTTTTTTCTAGCTTTTAGAAGTTTCCAATAAAAATGGAAAAATTATATAAAATTTTGTTAATGGGACTGGCAGTAACACTGGTATTAGTTCTATGCGACTTTGTGTTAATGGATGTTTTTTATATGAACAACTTTGCCAATATGTAAAGACTTTCAAATTAATTTCCATTTACCAAACATTCGTCTTAACCGAGTTCGTCTTAAATGAATTTTGCATATATTTTTATAAACTAACCAATCCCATATATTTACACAAACACACAGACATTTATGGTGATATAAAAAGTTAACCTGCTTCATTTCCTTTTTGTGTATAAATTTTTTATAAGTTTAATGCGAAAAACAAGACAAGAAATTTTAGAGAACTTTTTATTTTTCACTGGAAATTGTTTTTAAAAAAGTGACTGACAGTGTCGTCTTGTCCTTTTTGTTTATTTGTCTATAAATAATTATCAGTTTTGCTTACCTTGTTATCCTTTTGCCATGAACATGTGCCACGTTTATCGATGACTTTGCACGTTAATAAAGCGTCCTGACCTGGATTTACTTCTGTATAATTTGGCTGTTCTGCAAATCGTTGAAAACAATTTATACCTGGAATTACAAAGAGAGTGAAAAGAGAATGTGGGTCATTAAAAAAAAGGATAATAAATAAAGTAGAACATTCATTAAATATTACTACTAAAATTGTTATTTAGATGCAAGCTATTAAAATTTAAAATTTTTTTATAAGTTTTGTTATAAAATAAAATAACAAAAAACTGTCAACAATTATTTTTTTTTTTCAAATTTATTTTTATCATGATAAACAATATTTGCATTAAATGAATTAAATATGCTAAAATCTCAAAACTTATTTGGCAAATTTAAACGTAACTGCCAATTATAGAAAACCTACAATTTTCATTTATTGGTTACATACATACATATACATAAATATATGTCACTACATTTCTAAATCTGTCAAAACAACAGAGTAGCATTTTGGAAGATGACAAAGCAAATTGTGGTAACATTTTTTGTTATTTTTGTTTTTTCTTTGATATTTTAAATTTTAAATGACGCTGCTACAAGAGAACAATAAATTCTCATTGAGTTTGTGATTTAACCTAATAAATATTTCTTGAAATTCTAAAACGTCGCACAGTGCTTTGATCCCATATAACGATTGGACAAACATAGAAGGAGTGGAGACATAGATTGGAAAGTTGGTATACTGTCATAGAACCCCTTAGTTAAGAAAAATTTTAATTTTTGGAAATATCGGGCCAAGGACACGCCCACCTCCCATAGGTACTGAAATTTAAAAATATTATATTAGCTACATAAATGAACGTAAAATTACAAAAAGTAGCCATTGACATGCACATAAAACTGGAAACATTTGTGCCAATTTTTATCAAAATCGAAGCAAGGACTCTTAGTTCTGCCATATATCCTTTATTCTAAAATCTTTATAAAACCTGCAAAAATTATCCGATTGCAATGAAATTTAGCACGTGAATTGATATAATCCATATTTGTGCCAAATTTGGGTAAAATCGATTCATTAAAAAAAAAATGTCTTTCACAAAAAATGGGTTTTAAATGCCTAAAATGATTTTTCTAAAACAAAAAAAAAAATTAAATAGTATTAAAATAGGAAACCATGTTAATCCTCCATTTTAGGCATAGGGTATGTTCAGCAAACTTATGTAAAACACTACGAGGAATATTCTTGTGGAACATTTTAACCTTCTAACTCTTCAATTAAAGGGACTTTTTTGGACCCATTTTAAATCGGACAAAAAAGACCCGTAAGTTGAAGAGTTAGAGGGCCAAAATGTTCCGCAAAAATATTTTTTCATGAAATTCTACTATAAGTTTTTGAAGACATCAGCATTGAAAATTTAACTTAAGTGCCGGTAATAAGTAAAAACTTAAAATGTGTTTAAGGGTTAATTTCGTACTTATTCAAAATTGGCGCTCAAGTGTCCCACAAATCTAGATTCTAGGGAGAAACTATGGGAATCTTCCATTTTAGCTATAGGATGTGTTCAGCGAACTTATGTAAAACACTACGGGGAATATTTTTGTGTAACATTTTAACCCTCTAACTCTCCAACTTACGGGTCTTTTTTGTTCCTTTTTATACGCCATCAAACTTAAGTAATTTTTGGATTTTCAAAAAAAAAAATATGTTTTTCGGAGCAATAAAAAATAATTGTTTTGTAAACATATTCTAAAATCCATATTTTAATTTAACTACAAATATATAGAAGTAATTAAGAAACAAATCTTCGAATAAGTTTTTAAAAAAATATATTTTTGAGAATTATTTTCGAGAAACAATTAAAACCCATTTATTTAAGTAATTTTTGCATAAAATTCTCTGAGTTTAGCGCCCTCTCTTAGCGGCAAAATCAATCACACGAAATATATTTTTTCACATTTGTTTGAGTTACTTTATTATCTTTAAAAAATCCTTCTTTACTCAGAATTTGAGACAAAGTTTTTTTTTTGATTTTTGTCCATGGGACGATGCATAGTGCGTCGTTCACTGAAGATTTCCTTAGGCAAGAATGAAATCCGGATAGAGATATTATTATTTTACATAAATTGATGTTGCCTTGGTTGAGGATTGAACCCGCAACCTCATGTGTAACAGTCCAACGCGCTAACCATTACACCACAGCGCCCACTAGTGTGTAATTTTACCATTTTTGTGCGTAGATTTAACAAACAACGTACGTTATACCAACCAAAAAAAAAGCATAAAATCATTTTTAAAATATTTTATTAATAAAAACTGTTATAATTATTATTATTATTTAGTCCTATTATTATTATTATTATTATTATTATTATTATTATTATTATTATTATTATTATTATTATTATTATTATTATTATTATTATTTAGTCCTAATACAAGCCTCAACTTCTGAGGCAGTTTCGAAAAAACTCTGATTCTGAGGAGATAAATGGAAAAATATCAGCCCTTACAGTCCCAGTGTAGAAACGGTAATGACATATCATTATTTTTTGGACTACCAGTAATGACACCCACTTACCTTCTGCATCATTTTAAAACATATAATAATGAGTTACTGATAATGACTTATTTTTATCATTATTTCAAATAGAAAATAATTTTCCAGATTTTTTTGAAAATTTTTTGAAATCTATTTTTAGACTCAATATTTTTTAAACACTGGTAAGGATATATGTAACCACATATTTTTTGATTTTTTGTATGTTGGCGAGTAAGCTTACTTGTGTGCAGCAGGTCAATTATATTTTTATCTATTAAATATTACAAGTCGATATAGCTCAGATGGTAAAGCTATTGACTGGCAATCTGTAGACCCAGGTTCGATTCCCGCACCAGCAACTTTTATTAAAAAAAAAAATACAATAAAAATAATTTTTTTTAATATAATTTATTTTTTTGAAAATCTATTTTTAGACTCATTATTTTTGTCAGTACTGGTAAGCACATAGGTAACGATATATTTTTTGATTTTTCGTATGCTAGTGTGTAACCATAACTCATTATTTTTCGCGACATCGCCATATAAAGGTAATAAGAAATGTAATAACAAAAGTAACTAGTTACCATTACCAAGTATGTAGTTACATAACCACATATCTGGTAATGATTTTCTACACTGGGATTTTAACCCTGTAACTATTTCAAATAGATTTTCATCATCTAATAATCTAGTTTAAAATATTTTCAACAATTTTCTATTTTCACCATCATTAACAGAATTACTCGTATTAGCGTTTTTTTCTTTTTTTTTATAAATTATGTATTTAACATTTTTTTTATTTTCTTTGTTGTTAAATTTAAGCTTAATTAAAGTTAAGATGAAAAGGAAAAAGAGGGAATAAAATGTAACTTGTTAACTTCTGTTTTTTATGTGTTGCGAACAAAAATAATGTAAAAATGCTTGGCTTATAAAAGGTGTGAAAGAATGTATGAAATATGCAACAATTAACATGCTCAATGGGGTTTGCTTATAACAAGCAAGAATAGTAACAGCCAATTCAACTGAAAAAAAACACACATTTGTACATACCATCACACATACAAATATATGAAAGCTTTTGTGTGTGCATATCTGCAAGAATATACGGTGAAAAGTATAAACCACTAGCCGTAGTAATGACTAACCGTTACTTTGCGACACAAATAAAGTGTTATGTAGTAGTGAAGCGAAAAAGGCACAAAAAAGTGGCAACAGCCATTAACTCGAAACACAGGAAAAAAAGAGAAATGTTTGAACAAACGTGTTGTAATGTAAGCATAAATTTAACTTTGTTTATGTCTCTACATACATACATACATAAGCAAATAAACTTACACACACACACACATGCACTCAGTTATTGCTACAGTTTTAGCCATTGGCATGTAGCTGAACAATTATTCGTTTTAATATTTACACTATAAGTCTTATTATCAGAAAAATTTGCTAAAATTAAATATTTCAAAAATAAAGAGAAAAAATTCAATTTCAGTTAATATTATTGTAATACAATAAATAACAATTAATCGTTGTAAAAGTTCTTTGCTCTTTGAATTAAAAGCTTGAATGCTTTGCTTTACTACCCAGAAAAAAAAAATTGCAAGTAGTGCTTTAGAAACTTCTTATTTCAATGCTTCACAAGTATCCGTTAGTGTATATTTACAGCTTTTTTAGAAGTTATTCTGAACAACTTCAAAAAATCACTTCTTTCATTGCTTCCAAAGTATCCGTTAGTATATTTTTTCAGCTTTCTTAGAATTACTTCTGAACAACATCCAAAAAATCACTTAAGTATTGCTGCTAAAGAGTAATTGCTCTAAAAGTGATCGTAAAAACTGATTTTGGTATCATTTGGCATTTCCAAAAGTTCAATCCTGGCGGGACCAATATTTTAAAAATTTTTTTTTTTAAATTTTTTTTTATACTATTAATTTTTTTAAAATTTTTATAACTAATTTGTTTAAATTCAATATTTTTTTAATTTTTAAATTTTTAAAAATATGTATATAGAAAGAAAATGGTGAAAAATTGCTTTTTATGCATCTGTAAAAATAGTACTTAAAACAATATTGAATTGGAGTGCACCTTTTACACTTGTTTAATAAGTACTTTTATTGAAGAAAATAAGGAGCAATATATCGCAGTAACAAAATGATGTTTTTGTGCCAGTCAACTTTCATATCAAGGAATAGCTCAGCGGTAGAGTTTTAGACTAGCAATCGTGAGGTCACAAGTTCGATACCCGGTGGCGGCAATAAAAAGCTTTTGTAAAATAAAAAATATAATTTTTTTTGCGAAGAATTTTTTTTTTAATTTTTAATTGGTGAAAAAGAGCTTCCTTTGCACTCGTTCAAAAAGTACTGAAAAAATGTTGAAGCGGGAGTACCCCTCTCCTCTGACAACTCAATGTAAAAATCATTAGTGTTTATGTTAACAAAGAAGTACATCTAGATCATCAATTGTAGCTTTGTTCGACTTTATTCATCAACATAGTCTCCTTCAAGAGTGAATGATTTATCTTTGGCCTCAAAATAGACCTCTGTTTTCGCAATCACCTCTACTTTCTCTTTCCAGCTAGCAATTGTTTTTAAGTCTGAAAACGGGTAAAAATCGCTGGAAGCCAAATCTGGCGAATATGGTGGGAGCGGAAGAAACTGAAAGTGGCCATTGGCAAATTTTGGCCATTGTAGCCAACGCCTTGTAAAAAATTCTGTTTTAACAAATTTGAACAAAAGATATTTTGAAAGTGAAAAAAATGTTGAGGTAAATTCTTTGAGTGGAAGTACAGTTAATTGCAGACCCGGTGAAAAATGTCCATATATGAACATTTATGGTTCAACCATATATGTATGGATCCGAAAAATGAGGTAACACCTAAGTATATGTTCATATATGAACATATACATTTATTAAATATATGCGAATACATGCGAACGTTGCTGTCCTTTATTATAAGGTTGTACGATAGATATAAATTTATGTATGACATTCAAATTAGGCGCTATATATGTTCCTTTTTTTACTCATGGCATTAAATATAATTCCATATTTATCCAAATATGAGTTCCTTTTACTTATATGGAAAAATGTATTCTTCGAAATATGTTCATATACAAGTCCCTTTTGCATAAATTGAATAACATATTTGTCCATATATGAGTGCCAGTTCTATATATGAAATAACCGATGCTTCCATATATGTCTGTATATGAAATTTTTTCCATATATGGAATCACATATACTTCCATATATGTTCATATAAAATCCATATATGTTCATAAAAAATCCATATTTGTTCATATGTGTCCATACATAAACCATATATGAACATGTTTGAGCGTATATGAACATTTTTCACCGGGGAGGTAAAAATTTAGTGTCCCATCCCAGGTAAAAATGTTCATATATGGTAATATATGTCAACATATATGGGTTCATATATGGGTTCGGATCCGAAATTTGAGGGTATATGGCCATATATGGAGATATATGAATGTTTATATACATTTTTTTTTTAATATTGCTTTTTTTATTCAAATTAAATGTAATTTGTACATTTGAATGAAATTGAGAAATTATGAAATTTTTAATGGACATAAACATTTTACTTCAAGTTTAGAAATTATTTTATGACTGTTTTTTGATTATTTAATGATTGTTTATACACTAATAGAAAAAAGTGTTTCAAAATTTTAGTTAAAGCTACTAAAAATTAGTTCAAAATGAAAAACTGCTGCATTAGCAGAGTATTTTTGCTAAATATAAAATAAAACTGTTTAATATATTTACAAAATTTGAGTTATAATTGAACTAAATTTCAGTGATTAGAAAATAAAATTAAATTGTAGTAGTAGACAAAAAAACATCACATAAAATTTAAAATTTTCAAAGTTCCTTTTTCGTTTTTTGTTTTTAACGGAAATACAAATCTAGCCTTCTGAAATCAACAGTTTAATATTTTTGGCAAATATTTCTGTTGGTTTTATAAACTGCTGTTTGCATTGAACAAAATTTAACAAATATTTTTATAGATACAACAGTTTGTTTTAGCCATTTTTGGTTTACTAATATTTTGCAAAATTTTCTGCAGATTTTCTAAATTTAGCAGTTTTATTTTTGCTGTTTTTATCTTACTGCAACATTTCCAATTGTATTTCAAAATTTATCATTTTATTTAAGAAGTGATCAATTGTTTTTCAGATTTATCAAACTGAAAATTGTATTTCAGAAATTTATAATTGTACTTCAGAAATTCGCAATTGCATTTCAGAAATTATCAAATGTATATTACAAATAATCAATTGTATTTCAGAAACTGGCAATTGTATTTTAGAAATTGCCAATTGTATTTAAGAAATTATCAAATGTATTGTATTTCAATATTTTTTGAATCCGCTCACGTAATTACCCCCATGATAAAAAAAACTTAAAACATTACCCATATATGGAATAATATATGAATTCATATATGAAGATATATGGAATATATGAACCATTATATGGACCAATAAATGCAGTATACTATCATATATGGATTCATACATTTGAATGTATTTACCCATATATGCTTCCATACATAACATATATGTTCATATATGATCATACATTAAACCATATATGCTCATACATGAAACCATATATGTTTTAGTCTACAAATATTTAGCAAATTTTTCTGCAGATTTTACAGTACAATTTGCTATTTTCAATTAACTAAAAGTTAGCCTAAATATAACTAAAATTCTATAAATTTAGCAGTTTTAATTTTGCTGTTCTCATTTTACTAGTATTTAGTAAAAAAATCTGCTAATTTTAGCAGTTTTTTCTGCAGCATCATTTTTAACTAATTTTTAGTAACTTTTTCTGCTATTTTTACGGATTTATTTCTATGAGTGTAGAGTCAAAGATTATATATTTTATAGATCGACTATGCTACTCACGGTTCTCTCGATAATTAGCAAACTCGTGCAAAGAGAAAAATGCATAAGAAAACCTATTTATAAAAAATGCGACCAACTAAATAGAGCGAGGGTTGAGCGAGATGAGATACCCACTGCTAGAGTTTATTGCAGAGACGCCACATAAACATGAGTCAGTTGGCATTTTGAAGGCGGCAAATGAATTCATTTATTTTCAAAAGAAGTCACGTTTAAATGCGCTCAATGAAAATCATGAATTTACTGCATTTTTTCAGCACCAAATAAAGCACTTTTTCTCACAAAAAAGTGCATGAATTTATTCGAGGTTAAATTCACTTTCTAAAAACATGAATTTGCTGCAATTTTTCAGCTGCGAATAATGCGGTTTTTCTCACAAAAAAACGTGCTTCCAAGCGGGCCCTTTATATGGAAAAATCATGCCTTCCGTAAGCAGCTTTGTAAAAGGATTAATTTTATTTATTCCCTTATAAAGCTGCACCCAGCGAAGCAGATTTTTTGGTGAGTATAAAACTGTATTGAAATTATTAAAATTTCATCGAAAATTGAAAGGTGTCTTTACATTTCCACGAATAAGTCTTTAAAAATTAAGAGAAGTATCTTTGTTGAGTATAGTCGATCGGTCGGCTTACAAAATATTTTATTTGCCATTTAAAAAAAATTCAAAAACATTAACTTTGAAGACTAATGACTAGGGTTTTTCTTTTCCCGGACTTTTTCATTTCCCGGGACAGCGGGATTTTTTTCGGAATTTCCCGGGATCCCGGGAATTCCCGCTCGTTAGAAAATACATAAATTCGACATATATTGTACTTGAAAAACTACTTTTTGGTTAAACACCGTTCGACAAAGTTCATCTTTTGGTTGTATCCATGAGAAAATGTTCTGAAAGGATGTCTTCCACTTTTTCCAAGTCAATTCGTTTAACAATTTAAATCGTGAATTAGTATTTATGTAATATATTTATATGGAAGGCCGTCCTAATTAAAAAAACCTCTTAGTAATATATTAACTAAATATTAATTTCGCGGTTTAAGCTGTTAAACGAATTGATATAGAAAAGTGAAAGACACGGTTACATTATTTTGATCCCTTTTTTCAGGATATATTGGAATTGTTAATGGGTGCAAACTTGTGTCGGACCAGTTTTATAGTCAGAACTAACATAAATTTTTTGCTTAAATATTTCTTATACATTAAATCCAAAAATTTCTATTTCTAGATATTTTGTTTTTTTCTATGCAGATTTTCAGAAGTATCCGTCTAGAATAACTTTTATAAAAAACTTTAAAAGTGAGCATTTTTCACAGAAATTTTTAGGCAAATTCGCATAAATTGTTTTATAAAGGTAGACACTAAAATATTAAATAGTTTCATAACTTTAATTAGTTTTAAGTAAATGAATGTTATTGTAGTTTGACTCAAGATCATAAATTAATATCACTTTCTGTTTAAATTATTTTCAAATCAAAGAAAGGCACTAATGATGGCTTTGTAGCGAAAGCCGAAAATGCGCATTCTGCCTTGCTGGTCTTATCGAATTTTTTCAATAATTTTTATTCTTTGTAATTTATTTGTAAAAATTGTATCATCTTTCTTTGATTTGAAAATAATTTAAACAGAAAGTGATATTAATTTATGATCTTGAGTCAAACTAAAATAACATTCATTTATTTAATTAGTTTTCTTGAATAGAAATTTTTTATGCCACAACTCCTTAAAAATAAATTATTTAATTTTCATATTTAGTGGAATTTTAAATTAGCATTTAAAAAATTCAAAATAATTTGAAAAAGCATCTGATGTATTTATTATTTTAAAAATTAATAATATTTAAAAAATATATTTAAAATAAAGAAATAGCAATTAAACTTTAAATGAAATTATTTGAAGTACAAGAAACTAAAAATACTTATGTTAATTGAAAATACGAAAAAATTATTATTTTTTAACTTTAATCCCTAGTTTATTGGAGGTATTTGGAACTGAAATAATGATGTTGAAATGTTGTATAAGGCTGGTTTACACTATAAGATTTTCGGTACGATTTTACTTCAGTACACGTGCAAAACTTATAGGCAGGGTTGCAAAATCTTTCCGAGAATCTTGTAAAAGTTTGAAACAGCCTAAAGAAAAAAAATTCCCGAAGCACAAGTATTTTAGTTTGTAAATTTGGTAATTGCTAATATAATATTTTTCGGTTTAACTAAACCAAATTCAATTGGCATCCAAAAACAATTTGGCTTAATTATTAAATTTTAAACCGTATTTTTTTAAATTTAAATATTCTTTATTTAAATTAATTTGAAAAAAGCAATGCTTTAAATTTAAATAAAGCTTCTAAAATTGCAATAAAACTAGCTAAAACTACTTTAAAAGACTAAAAAAAAATCCCGGGAAATCCCGCATAAAATTCCCGGGATTGCGGGATTCAAAAAAGGGCGGGATTCCCGGGAATCCCGTCCCGGGAATTCCCGGGACATAAACCCTACTAATGACTGAAATAATTTGAGTTGCGCGAGTGGTAGCCTATGGGCCATACTCTTACAAACAGTTGCACTTCAGTCAAAAATCACAATATCGAAAGACTAAAATTAAAAAATTTTAAAAAAGACAAACCATTTTCAAACACAAATATAACGTTTTGCAGGTATACAGACAATGGGTCATATGAATAAAACTTAGCAATTACTTCACGAAACTAGTCTGCTTGGGAGTAGACTAGAAATTTCATTTTTTAATTTTCGTTTACATTTTATGCTGTTCTACCAGCCAATTGGTAAATTTGGAGTTAACACCCAAAGTAATTACTTCGAATTAATTGCTAAGTTTTATTCATATGACCCAATATTTAAAATTTGTCAAATTTTTTTTAGAAGTTTCTATTAAACATGGAAAATTATGTAAAGTTCGTTTTGTGGGACTATCGTAAATAGTTAGTTTTAATTCAGGGCGTTATTTAAACAGTTTCGTACTAAAACATTTTCCTTAAATCCTAAAAACATCGGGACTTTCACATAAGTTTTTATTAACTGGAGATTAATCCTTACCGACTTCACTTTCAATGCGCTTTAAAGTTTAAATTGTATGGGCGAAAATACCAATACTTCTGTGTGCTAAAAATAGAATGACACACCTTTATAAAGCCTTTTATACAGTGTGGTGGAGTTCATAGAAACAAAATATTAAAACAAATTTCCCAGCCAAAAAGGATCTTTTTAGAATTGACCAACGACTTCAATATTTTGCTTTAAAAAATTATAAAATTTTCTTAAGTTTTAGATTCAATTATATTAATTGTTGGCTTAATATATTTTCTTCACCAAAAACCAAATTTCTGGCCCATTGTGCTGAGTAATGGGAAGAACTACAACAACAGTAACAACAAAAGCAGCAAGAGCGTAATGAAAACAGTTATAAATTGTACAGTAACTACAAACATGAAGGCGCATATATTTCCGTTTTGAAAAAATACAATTTATGCGGCATGTTGACGCTTTTGCAGTTAATTTTTTCAGTTTTTTTTTTAATGCAGAAAAATATACTTTTTTTATTTCTCATCTGTTACGTGTGGTTTCGTTTGTTTTTAAAAAAAAATTTTTTAACAATATTTTGTTGTTCTTTTTTTTTTTATTCTACTGGTTTGTAAACATGTTTTATTTTGTTGTAATTTAAAGTTTTTTTTAACGACTTTGTATACACAGGCATGTGGTTAATGAATAAAATTTATTTTAACAAAAGTAATTATATGAAAAAAATATGTAATTCTATTTTTTTTTGTGAATTAATATCACAAGTAATTAAAGTATTTATTTTAAAGAGGGGGCAAATGAGATTTTTGAGTAAGGGTGTAGAATGGAACAAATAGAGGATTATTTTTTAAACATAAATTACAATAGTTAAAAAAAAAAAATGAACATTTTCTGCGCACCGATTATTTTTTTTCTCATTTATTTTGAATAAATTAATTCGAGAATTATATTGTGATTTTTTATGGATCAGTTTTTTTTAAGTTTTTATTTGTTTACAGGCGCACTCAAAAAAATAATACGCCTGAAATTTAACAGAACTATTTCTAATTTTTGTATTAAAATTAGTTTTGTTGGAGGTAACAACATTTTGTGTTAAAAATATGTTGAATTACTTACAAGGAAGCATTAATAAAATTTGGATATGTGATACTGTCTCGACTGTTGGGCCACCTCAAAATTTTAAGGAGTCCAAAATGGCCCTTTTTCGTTTTTTTATTAAGTATCAAAGTAAAGGAGTACTGCCTTTACACTTTTCTTTGATGAATATATTCATATATATGATGAATATATATTTTATTCTCTATGAATTGCAGTTATTAAGCCTTAAGTATCGTTCAATATAGGCAATGTTGTTGGCTTCGTTAAACGAAAAATATGGAAGAAAAATTTATTGGAGTTTACGAATAAATGTTAACGCCAGCTTGAGTCAGATGAAGATTTTTCAAGTCTGCAGGTAATATTTCTGCCTTGTTTTTGGATAGAATCAGTTTTCGTAACAATACATTTAAATGCTCTTGCGATATCAATATTGGGCTCGGAAATGCTGAATTTCCTAAGTAATCACTGTCGGGATAATTACAGGTTACTCTCCATGGCAAGTTGTAGCGCCAATATGTTTAACGGGTTTTCGAAAGTCCAGAATAGGCACTGGCAGTTCAAGGTGCTGTTTTATAAACAAAATTCTTTCGCCTATACCTTTTCAAATGTAATACGGCGATTTTTTGATACACGTAGCGGGTCTATACCGAGCTGCATTGAATTTCGTTGATCTACAGCGTAAATTAAAAAAATATTACTATCATGCTATAGATCAAAAACACCTAGGCGTATGATTGATATTTATTACTTTAATAAAATTTAATATAACTCATACGCCACATATGTTAAAACATTACCTAGCAAAAAAAAAGCGATGCCGAAGCAGTAGAAAAATCACTACAATTGATGATCTACATCAGGGGTGGCAAGACTTTTTTCGTGGCGTGCCAGAAACGGACAAATTTTTTTTTGTAAAAATTTCTCTCGTGCCACCTTAATTTTAGTTGTCTTTTAAAAGTCCTTTTTTAAAAAATTCTAAAATTTAGAAAATTTCTCTTAAAAATATCATAGCAGATGTACATATTTATCAGCGCTACGGATAACCGCCATGAAATAACCCCCAAAGAGAAAAATTAAATATCATCCAAGAAATGACGTAAAAATATTTGACGGTTATTTAATTTTTGGGGGTTTATTTAATCTTTAAATATTGAGATTATTTCATTATGAAAAAAATCCCCTCATGAAATAAAATTAAAACAGTTTGCACACACAACAAAATAAACCAGAAAAAAATTTAACAAACTCATTTGTTTGATATAAAAGTTAAATACAATAATCCTTTGAATTTGATTCAAACATTATGTTTATCGCTATTGCAACTTTTAAAAATAACACTCAACAAAATGCATTTGATAAACAAATAATTGAATAATTTTCATTTTCAATAAATATAATACTTGAATCAAAGTAAAAATCAATTTTTTTTTTAATTTTGCCCGTTATTTTGATTTTTTTTCAAGGCATGCTATATTTTGTTTTTCTTTTTGTAAATTTGTCTATTTGACTTTGATGCGGTTGCACATATTATTTGTGAACCGGAAAAGATTAATGAAATTATAAAGTTATTTAGTAGATAATATGAAAGATTTAGAATTTCATTGCACAATTTATAAATTTTGTTGTTTTCTATTTTTAAATAAATAAATTTAACATGATGTTTTATTAAAAATTTTTTTTAAACTTTGTGTTAAATCAACAAATTATTTCATTAAAAAATCACAAAAATTCAATAATTGTGTTTTATCAAATCAACAACTTTCTTTATTGACAGAAAAACAAAATAATTTCAACAACGTTCTTACTATTTTCATTATCAGTTCTGCAAAAATTGTCATCACAGGAAATTGAAATTTTTTTTTTATTGAGTCTGCGATTTTCGTATTCAAATATGAAAATTATTTTTTGTGTGTACATTATTGGCATTTCATTTTATTGGGGGGTTATTCTATTTTTGGTGGCTATTTCATTTTGTTAAAAAAGTAAATTATCAATTATTTAAATACGTAAGAAACTAGTTGAAAAATGTGCTTCGGTCAAAAATTTGATTTTCCCGACTAAATAAGTTTTCATATAATCTTATATGATTTGATATTATTATAAACGTTTATATGCGTGGCTTTATATAACCATATACATTTATATTAACACTTTGGTTGTATAAATATGTTTGATATGATGTTATATATAATCATACGCGATTTGGTCTCCATCCATATATTAAGAGATCTGCGATATAGTTTATATATAATTATATATAATGGCGTATAAGCTTCTATAAACAATCTTATATCAAAATATATAACATGACATGATATATAATTATACAAAATTTTATAAAGTTTAATTGCACTATAACAATGAAAAAAACAAACTTGGAAAGAGTTTTTATTTTATAAGAAAGACACATTTTATAAGAAAGATCAAAACTCTAAACTAGAAAAAGTTGTTCCGACAAATTTTTGTAAAGTTGAGTTAAACCGAAAATTTTCTTTGTCAGCTATTTCCAAGTTTATAAGCATAAATTTTGATCTCAACAATATTTACTAAAATTTTATTTGAAAATTTTTATAAAATTATATGTATTTATATATAATTTAATGCAATTAGGTAGACCCATTTTTCGGATCAAATTCAGGTTAGATAACATACTTATCTCGTTTGATATAATTATACATTCCAATATTCGGATCAAATAAGATATGAACATATATATGGGTTTATATATGGTGATATATGATTATATAACATCTTTTTTAGTCGGGTTGTTAAAATAAATCGCGTTATTTTTATCATCATAATAACACTATGCGACAGTCAAAAACGGGATGGAATGAAACCAACGGGAAATGTTATATCGGTCAAAAACAAGTTATACGTGTCCCGGAGTTTCGCTGGGTCAACCCTAGGAATCGAGATATATCTTTTTTTTGACATAACTCGAGAACCACTAGTCCGATTTTGCTCAAACAATTTAAAAAAAATTAAAAATTACAATTCCTTTAATCTGTTCATATAATGTTTTTCTATATACTCAACAGTTTTGCCGGTAAAAATAAATGTTTGTTACCGCTACCATAAAAATCAATAACCTTTTGTTTATTACTTTTTTTTAATATTTTAGGCAAAAAATATTTTTTTCTTCATACATTTATTTTTACCGGCAAAACTGTTGAGTATATTGAAAAACATTATATGAACAGATTAAAGGAATTGTAATTTTTAATTTTTTGAGCAAAATCGGACTAGTGGTTCTCGAGTTATGTAAAAAAAAGACCACCAAAGGTCAAATCGATATATCTCGATTCCTAGAGGTGACCCAGCGAAACGCCGGGACACGTATAACTTCTTTTTTACCGATATAACTTTCCCCGATAGTTTGAACCCTTACCGATCACTGACCCCTACCATTTGTCTCACAGTGTAATTAATAAAAAGCGAATATTATGGATTTGAACAAATATGTTTCTATTTCAAATGAAATGGCTCTGCGAAACACGATCAAAACCCAATTTCAAATTCCAACAAAGGGGGCTATTTCATTATGAAATTTATTTTCAGCCTTTATTTCATTGAGGATTATTTCGTAGCAGCTATTTTCCCTTAAAAAAAACTTTATTTTTTAGATCCAACTTTATTACAAGTTATTTTCCATTTTTGTGCAATTTTCTGGCACTTTTTATTTCATTTTCTGGTCAAAACATTTAAACTTCTTTCAATCTAGAATTTTAGAAATTGTCCCAGAATTTTCTTATAATCGAATTTGCGAGTTCTATATTAATCATATTTCTTTAAACAAAAATGGTGGCAATACAGAGTTTTAATAATTTTAAAAGACGATTAATAAGCTATATGAAAAATTTCACCATTATGGAGTTAAATCACTCATTTTTGTAGCGAAACTTAACATTTAACTGACTTTTCTGCTGGTCTTCTAATAGTTTAAATTTTTTGAATTAATCCAACAAAACGTCGCGAGCCACCTAAAATCTACTCGCCACTTCTGACTCGCGTATCATAGTTTTGCCATCCCTGATTTAGATGTAATTCTTTTTAACATAAACGCTAATGATTTTAACATTGATAGGAGAGTAGTACTTCCACTTCAACAATTTTTCAGTATTTTTTGAACGTGTGCAAAGAAAGCTCTTTTTCACCAATCAAAAGTTAAAAAAAAAATTCTGCGCAAAAAAAAATTATATTTTTTATACCATAGACCACCACGTGGTCAGGGTATTATAAGTTTGTGATGATGTTTATAATGCCAAAAAAAATTGGTCCTAGACCCACCTTATAGTATACCGATCGGCTCAGAATTTTTTTTTATTTCGATTTAACGATGTCCGTCTGTCCGTCCGTCCGTCCGTCTGTCTGTCTGTCCATGCATTCTTGTGCGCACTCACAGGTCGCAAATATTAAGTTATTTTTATGAGACTGGGTACGCTGACTTATGTCAGCCCAAGGACGAAGCCTATTGATTTTGGTGAACATCGGTCCATGTTTAGACCTAGTGCCCATATAAGGGTCCCCCCAAAATTATATTGTTTATACGCTGCAGGTCGCAAATATTAAGATATTTTAATGAAATTTGGTTCGCCGATTCACATTATAGAAAATTTTGACACAAGTCCCATTTTAACCCATTCGAATTTCGGATCCAAACATTAGTTGGCTTTTAACCACACTGGTGTAGGGTATTGTATACCCGGCATGCCCGACTTTAATCTTTTTACTCGTTTATAACTACCCTACGGGAAATTTTAACAAACTGTCACCGAACTGGCCCCTTTATATGAAATAGACTGGTCATTTTTACATGGCGTTGTCATAGGAGCGGGAAATTGACCCCTTGTGACATGTCACAAGACAAATCCTAGGACAGGTTACTGAACTCTCATAAAAAACAAAGTTCAGGGACCTGTCCTGGGATTTGTCGTGTGACATGTCACAAGGGGTCAATTTCCCCCTCCTATGACAACGCCATGTAAAAATGACCAGTCCATTTCATATAAAGGGGCCAGTTCGGTGACAGTTTGTTAAAATTTCCCGTAGGGTACTTCTGAACAACATCCAAAAATCACTTAAGTATTGCTTCTGAATGGGCCGACATAAGTCAGTGTACCAAGTCTAATATCTATATGTTTGCCACCTGTAGAGTGCGCACAAGACGGACGGAGGGACGGACAGACAGACGGACATCATTAAATCGCATAAAAAAAAAAATACTCAGCCGATCGGTATACTATAAAGTGGGTATAGGATCAATATTTTTTGGTGTTACAAACATCAGCACAAACTTATAATACCCTGACCACGTAGTGGCGTAGGGTATAAAGAGCTGTAAAAACCCTGGAAAAAGAGAACATCCACGTTTTAATGCATGACTTTTTTCTCTATATTCAATATAAGAGAATGCAAAAATAAAATAAAACAAATACAACAACACATAGCGACATGACGCACAAGCATAGTTTTCTACTGAAAAATTGTTAAATTTGCAGCTGTATCGGATCTTTCCTATGACACGCACGTGTTAAATTCATTGATGGAAATGCCAAATTTTGAACTACTAACAGCTACAGAAAAAACACAACTCAAAAATAAAAGTAGTTCAAATTTGGTATTTCCATCACTGAACTTAACACGTGCGTGTCATAGGAAAGATCCGATACAGCTGTAAATTTAACAATTTTTCAGTAGAAAACTATGCTTGTGCGTCATGTCGCTATGTGTTGTTGTATTTGTTTTATTTTATTTTTGTATATTATTTTATTGGATGTAGATAAAATAGTCATTCTTTTTGATGTACTCCTTAATATTTTTGCTGGGAATATACTAACGGATGCTTTGGAAGCAATGAAAGAAGTGATTTTTTTAAGTTGTTCAGAATAACTTCTTAAAAGCAGTAAAATACACTAACGGATATTTGCGAAGTAGTGAAAGAAGTAGTTTGTAAAACATTACTTCCAATTTTTTTTTTTGCTGGGTATTTTATATATTTACCCAACAAAAATAGAGATGTAAAAGCAGTAGAAAAAACACTACAGTTAATTATTTAGATGTACTTGCTTTTTAATAACATCACTAATGATTTTAATACTGAGTTGTCATATGAGGGGAGAACTTCCACTTCAACATTTTTTCAGTGTTTTTTGAACGAGTGCAAAGAAAACTTTATTTCATCAAGTGAAAGTAAAAAAAAAAAAAAAATTAAAATTAGCAATAAATAATATTCTCTCTACTTTTTTAACTTTTTATTGCTGCCACACTCACAATATATTTTCCATAACCGATTGAGGTTTATCTGAAAAGTAATAGGTAAAGTTTGTTTTCAATTGTAGAATCAATTAAAACACATTGAAGCATATTGTTTAACTTTTTGTATCAGTCAATAAAAAACAAACTACAAAAAAAAATACGCATCTTCTGTAGGAGTTAATATTTTCAGTCAAATGTTCTATTTTTAGAAAAAAATAATTTAAATAATTTCGTTGTTTTCTGTTTTAAAATAAAAAATTCAAAAATTTTCCGTTTTCTATTTTGTTTAAATAGTTTATTTATATACAAAATTATTTCATTTAAAATTATAAAAAATTCTTTCCTCATACGCACAAACATAGCCAATAAAAATATGAACATGTATGTTGTGTGTGTAGTAGGCCGTACCGCAAAAAAAAGTTCGCCGTACACCCTCCAACGTGAAGTATTTTTGCGAGGCAATTTCAAAAAAAGATTTTTTTGCAGAACGTAAAGTCAGATTTAAAAGTGTGATATATAAATTTTTTGCCTCGAGGAGACCAGTCTTTTGCTATAAAGGTAAAATCCAATGAAAAAATTTAAAAAGGCGACCCCTACGTACGGCAACCAAAAAATAAAGAAATATCTACTAGGTTTATCGAAAAACTTTCTTAGCAAAAGTTTAATTATTTTTTGCGGGCTTTAATTATCTGATATTAGGGTTGTACATTAGGGTGGTAGCAACTGAGTTCTGGTGGGTAACTACTAGAATGGAATACTTGAGGTCAATGGCCCTTAGAGCAAAACATTGGCCTTCTCGAGAGAAAAACACCGATGTATAACACTTTACGATCCGACTGTAAATGTCAAAGATAAATTGAAAAATGTGAAATGGCGACCCCTACGTCCGGCAAAAAAAAATTGATGGTTTTAACAGACTTTTAAATTATTTTTATTTCTTTCATGGATTGTTTAAACAATGTTTGAAAATAGATAGTAAAATGGTTTGAATGTTTTCAATTAATTTAATATATATTTTAGGTTGTTTTTAACGATAAAATATTGTGAGTGCACCGGTTATCCAACTTGCGGTCTCAAGATTGCTAGTCTACCAATCGCCGGTTGAGATTTTCTTTGATATAAATGTTGATTGGCATTTTGTAATGACGAGATATTGTGTCATATCTTCAATAAAAGTACTTAAGTATATAACAACTGAAAAAGATGCACTGCAATTTAATTTTTTTTTTCAGTACTTTTTCATACATGCAATTTTTTTCCATCATTTTTATTTTATTATATTTATTTGTAGAAATTTAAAAATTAAAATAATAGTGAATTAAAAAAAAATTAATTGTAAATAAATTTTGAAAATTGATGAATTTACTAAATAATTAAAATATTAAAAAATTAAAAAAAAAAATATTGGCCACGCCAGGTTTTGAACACTCGACCATTTGTTTAAAAATAAACTGTAACCAAATTAATTCATAGAATCACTTATAGAGGACTAATGATTTAGCAGAAATAGTTAAGTGATTCTTGAGATTTGATTCAATATTACTTCTAAAAAAGCGGTAATAATACACTAATGGATACTTTGGAGACAATAAACTAAATTATTGTCTTGAAGATGTTCGAAATTACTTCTAACAAAGCAGTAAAAATACACTAACGGGTACTTTGGAAGCAATGTAAGAATTGGTTAGTAAAGCATAACTTCCTATTTTTTTTTTGCTGGGTATTTATAAAATTATTAATCCACAAATTTAATAAATGTTTTTTTCCCCCTATATTTTATTGACTTCAGTATGTTTTTATGGACAATTTTATCTTCCAACTCATTTGAAAGCAATGAGGCATACACATATTCTTTGTATTGTGTACTGAAAATATAATAATAAAAATACATGCCAATTTTTTTTTTATATACACATTTTCTATTATGTATTTAGCATAACAAATCCATGTGTGTTTTTATAATTTTATGCTTAACAATTATCATTGGCTTTATTGTGAAGTCAACATTCGTTTCCTGGCATCAGTAAACTGTTCATCATAAAACATGCAGTAGATCGTATAATAAATTTCTATGTATTTAAATACTATGAATGACAAGTTATGGGTTTTATTTATTTATTTTTTCTTCTTTATTTATAATAAATTTATGTTTTGACTTCCGATTGTTTGTCACAAATGTTTATTAAAAGCTATAAATTCAATACTCTACACTTTATATATATTTTTTCATTTATTTATTTTTTTTTGTATCTAATATACATACAATGAAAAGAAAAGCCATATTCTTCTTGTTTTTTTTTTTTATAAACATATACACGTACTTATCATATAATATATGAGATGATATTATCTACAAACGACTTTCTATTGATTTCACTTTTTTTTCTTCTTCTTAAGTTATATATTTTTAATATTAAAATGATATGCATGATATAGCATTCTATAAAGCATATGTGTATGTATGTGTAGTGTATGCCTGTGTAAGTATGTGTAAAGATAAGTAGTATCTTTGTGTATGATTGTGTAGTTTTTCTTGTAGTATGTAAAACATATTAATATCATGTGTGTGTCTACAAATTTACAGCTTATTGTATACATATGTATGTAGGAGTACAACATCTTTAACAACAACAACAGCAATAACAACGTTATGAATAACAAAAAAAAAAAAAAAAAAAACCGACGAGTGGCAATATAAATGCTTGTAAATTTATCAATTGAGAAAATCTGTTGAATATCGACGATTTGTATTTATAGCAGCATATATTTTATAACACACTAAATGTAGTCATTATTAATGTTTATCATAAAAATAAACATTGCTTGTGTATATTTTTTTCGAATCAAATCTTTAAGAAAATATATATGTAAACATAACTTAGAAATTTCTATACAATCGAATTCTGATTTAAGAAAAATAATGTTTTTTTTTTTTTTTTTTGATAAAGACAGCTTTTCAACCACTTCGTAGAAATTTTGAAAATATGTGAAGGGTGTTACAAAGAGGCAGTTTTTAAATTGACACATTTTTGTGTAATGTCTAGTATGTAAAACTTTCTAAATTTATGTATAAGGATTTAATACCAGCAGTCCGGCTAAAAAAATAAATCAAAACAATGTCAAATTTGCAGCATTTATGGCCCTATACCCATATAAAAAAGCGGTTGGCTATTCCAATAGGTTGCTATCGTTAATTTTAATTGTTCTGTAATAAAATAAAAAAAACTTAAATTTTTTTTAAAGCGAGTGAAGAAAGTCCCATATCATCCCCAAACTGATCAATCAAATGTTACAAAATAGAATGATTGATTGAATACCCAAATTGTCAATGGAATGATTGAAAAAATCGAATGAGGTAAATTGATTGAATTCATTTAAAGAGAATTCGATCGAATGAATTCCAAAGATTCTGTGAATGGCTAAAAATTAATTCAATAGATTTAGAAAGAAATAGAATGGATTTTTAGGGACTTCATACAAAATATATGTAATTCATTCTTCGTTCTGGCCCCCTTGGGGATTATGATCGTTCTGTTGAGTTCGAAACACAAGCGATTACACACAACACTACACTAAAAAAAAAAAACATTCTTAGGTTGACGCCGAATTCACTGCTAGTGGCGCTAAAAGCTTCTTCATCCAGCCAGAACGCTGTTTGTGAATGCATTTTGTAAAAACTATCTGGCTAACTCTACGTAAAAGATTTGGATACAATGAAAGAGGCATCGTAGTTGCTTGAAACAGTTTGGCGCACTGGAAGGTCAGTTTGCAAGTAATGCTTTAGAAACTACCCAGGTAGAAATATACAAACGGCACAATGTTGGCCCGGTATTGGAGGCGGTAGTACATGTACTGGCAATGCGTCGGAATTTTAACTTTCACTGTACTGGCATGTTGTCGAAATGGTAACACCAATAAACGCTTGGCCGTAGTTATTTCCCAACGTTGGCACAGGCTTGGTTTTTTATTTTTTTGGTATTATCCCAGTACATTTAATAACAAATTTAGTAGTTTGCTAGAAATTTACTGTCCACTTAGTGTACATCACAGATGGAATTTCTTCAAATGTATTCTTTCGAAACTTCACAAGAAAAGGATGGCTATGTCTCTCTTATATAAATAATTGTGTAATAGATGTAAAAATACGTAACATAATAATAAAATTGTTAATTTTAATAAATTAAAAAAAGCTCGTTAATTTTCAGAAAACAGTACTGGCAAAGCACGTTTTAAGTAGTACCGGCATTTCGTAAAAAACAGTGCTCTCCCAGTACAACTTTTGTTGTAACGTCGGCAATTTCTACCTGGGTACTTCTTTCAATGCTTCACAAGTATCCGTTAGTGTATTTTTACTGCATTTTTAGAAGTTATTCTGAACAACTTAAAAAAAATCACTTCTTTTATTGCTTCCAAAGTATCCGTTAGTATATTTTTACAGCTTTTTTAGAATTACTTCTAAACAACATCCAAAAAATCACCTAAGTATTTCTTCTAAAGAGTAATTGCTCTAAAATTGGTCGTAAAAAATGACTTTGGTATCATTTGACATTTCCAAACAGAGGGTCCCGGGTTCAATTCCCGGCGGAACCAATATTGTTTTATTTAAAAAAAAATTTTTTTTTATTCTATTAATTTTTTTAATATTTATAATTAATTTGTTAAAGTTCTTTTTTTTTAATTTTATCGGGATATACATTAATTGCAATAAAGGAATTAAATATGCTAAAATCCCAAATGTACACTCATAGAAATAATTTTGTAGAAAAGTTAGTAAAACTGTTAGTACTTCAACTTAACAAATTTTTAACTAATTTTTGGTTAAAATTTAATTTTTAGTTAATTTTTTTGCTACCTCCACATTACTAACTTACACATTTTTTTGCTATTTTTTTGCTGAATTTAGTCACTAATTTTTAACAATAAATTTGCTAACTTTACAGTATTTTGCTGAATTTTAGTTACTAATTTTTAATAGAAGATTTGCTAATTTTACAAATTTTTTTGTAAACTAAACCACCAATTTTGGAGCGCTTATAAACAGAATATTAAATGACTCTAAAAATTACTGCATATTTTTAACTCGCCAAAAATAATGCAAAAAGTTTTTAAATAAAGCTAAATTGAAATGGTTGAAAATTATTAAAATTTATGAGAAAATTTTCTATTTATCGTAATACATTAATTTTGAAAGATCAAGGTTTATTTTGGACGAACCATTTTCATATGAAAATTGTGATTAAAAGTATCTCTGGTGAGCAAGTGGAGTTTACGGGGATGACCCTAATTTTTTCCTCCCAATATTGTACTTTTTAAGCTTATTTAAAGAATACGATATTTTTAATCGGCCACACCTTTCCTGTGGGTGGAGCTTTAGAGGTGAAAATGGAAACTCAAATACATTCGGAAGTACATATCCGATCAGCAAACAATGAAAAGGAGGGTCTCTGAAATACATTTTGTTATGGTCAACATATTATTGTCTATAAATATTACCACTTTTACAAAAAAACATTCTTGGGAAATTTTCATTCTCAATGTCAATGCCACCAAATTTCATCACCATTCAATGCCAATGAAATTTTTTTCAATTTGCATTGATGAAAACAATGGTAATGAAATGTACACATAATTGAAGAAAAAGCATTGTAATATAAAAAAAATATGAGAAATACGTGAATTTTTAATTTTTTTTCTTAATTTATTCTTTTATTAAAACATTAAAACAGATACTTCTTTCATCAATTATAAATGGGCATTTAGGCATTGAACAATACCAATTGAAGAAATTTTAATTAATTGACACATTCAATAAACTGGTCCCAAGTATGTTTTTAAATACACATTTATTTTTTATTTATTAATTTTCATTTCATTTGCTCCTTTTTTACCTTTTTCCAGTCCACTAGTAATCTGCAAAAGTTTTGTTGATTTCAGAAAATTTTAGCAAAAATTTTGTAGATTTAACAGTTTTTTTGCTATTTCGAAATATATATGAACACACATGATCATACATTGACTTGTATATGATCATGCATGGGCATACATTGTCATATACGTACATGCATAGTTCAGTGTATGACCATACATGCTCTCATATATTTCCATATATCTTTGGATCCGAAATTTGAGGGTATATGACCGTACATGTTCATATATGACCATATATGATCATATATGAGCATACATGATATATCTCCATATACCCTCAAATTTCGGATCCAAAGGTATATGGAAATATATGAGATCATGTATTGTCATACATTGAACTATGCATGTACGTATATGACTATGTATGCCCATGCATGATCACATACGAGCCAATGTATGATCATGTATGCTCATATATATTTCGATTTTCACATGGGTTAGCAATTTTTTTGCTGATTTCAGCAAGTTAAATTGTTATTTGCAATTAACAAAAATTTAGCTCAAATATTACTAAAATTCTGTAAATTTAACAGTTTTTTTTGCTATTTTTATTAAACTACTATTCAGCAAGTTTTTTTTGCCAATTTTAGCAGATTAAATTGTTATTTGCAATTCACAACAATTTAGCTCAAATATTATTAAATTCTGTAAACTTAACAGTTTTTTTTGCTGTTTTCATTTTATTAATATTTAGCAAACTGATTCTGCTAATATTAGCAGTTTTTTCTGCAGCATCATTTTTAACTAATTTTTAGTAACTTTTTCTGCTATTTTTACGGACTTATTTGTATGAGTGTATTTAAAAAATTGTGAAAAATAATCCGTTGTAGGCATGTCCCTATCCGGATTTCAATCTTGCCTAAGGCAATCGTCAGGGGACGACGTTTTTAGAATTTCTGGAAATATTTGTTAAGTTAAATTACAAAATCAATGAGAATTTATTGTACTCGCCTAGGAGCGTTATTAAACATTGAAAATATCAAAGAAAAAACAAAAACAAAAATTTTTCCACAATTTGCTTTGTCATCTTGCAATGTTCTACTCTGTTGTTTTGATAGATCTAGCAATGTAGTGACATCCATTCATGTATAAACAACAATAGAAAACAATGTTTTCAAAGTTCAATTTTTTTTTAATTTTTAAATTTTTAAAAATATGTACATATATATAGAAAAAATGGGAGAAATTGCTTTTTATGCACCTGCAAAAATAGCACTGAAAACATTATTGAATTGGAGTGCACCTTTTACACTGGTTTAATAAGTACTTTTATTGAAGAGAATAAGCAACAATATCTCGCAGTAACAAAGTGGTGTTCTTATGCCAGTCAACTTTCATATCAAAGAATAGCTCAGCGGTGGAGCGCTAGACTAGCAATCGTGAGGTCGCAAGTTCGATACCCGCTGGCGGCAATAAAAAAACTTTTCTAAAAGAGAGAAAATATAATTTTTTGTGAAGAATTTTTTTTAACTTTTAATTTGTGAAAAAGAGCTTCCTTTGCACTCGTTCAAAAAGTAGTGAAAAAATGTTAAAGTCGGAGTACTCCTCTCATATGACAACTCAATGTTAAAATCATTGGTGTTTATGTTAAGAAAGAAGTACAGTAGACGCTCGCAAATTAGAGCTTTAAGTAATTCGAATTCGAATTTAAAATTCTAATTTCTGAGCGTTTTTTTTTTTTTTTTTTGGTTATTTGAATACACAGGAAATCCCCAATTTATTTTTATTCTGTTTGAAAAAAGTAAAACTAAAAAGGGGAATCACCAAATTATATATGTTTTTCCCTATTTGTTTTTTTTTGTCGCATTTATGTACATTTTTGGCTAGTTTATTTGTGAAATTTGATACGCGTGTACATATTATTTGGCAGTCTCTATTAAATAGTGAAAGTGTATCATTTAAAATGTTAAATAAACGTAAAAAAAAACACTTTATCATTGGAAACGAAACGAAAAAAAACGTCCAGAAATTAGAATAATTCAGAAATTAGAATTGCCTCAAAAACAAAGCGGTTCTAATTTGCGAGCGTCTACTGTACTAATTTTCTAATATTTAAAAGCCATCAAAAATTGTTTTAATTTTTACATTAAAGTATACAAAAATTGTCTTTTCGGACTTTATATATTTTCATATATTTAATTGGAATATTTTTCTAACTGATATTATCATATTAGATTGTTTAAAAAAGTTTGACCATTTTCATGATAGACAATACAATTGTTTCGTGGTCATCACCCCACTCATCAGTAGTCTGTTATAAGAAAATGATGCTTTGATCACAAAAACCGAAATATTTCATAACGTACAGAAATTCAATGGGACGAAAATTTTGTACTTTTTGTATGAACTGTCTGATTTGATAAAATCCATTTGTGTTTAATACCCAAAATATTTATTTAAATAGTCGTTATCAAAAATTTAGAAAAAGATTATTTTCAGATTTCTCGACCTTTTCCAACAAGGAAGGTCTTATGTATAATGCACTCCATTTAAATTAAATTTTGATGCGAATATAAGAACACTTACGCATGTGTATATTTTTATCGGTCCGTTCTTATGTTATACGGCTAAAAAGAGTGTTAAAAATTATATATTTTTTCGTTTTTTTGGATTTGTTCACATTTCATCCGAAGAAATATATCGAGGTCTTAAATTCAATACGGACCTTCTGCAGTATTGGAGAAAATAAGTTTTTAACACTTCACGTGTATATCTGTTATCTATCACATTAATTTTGGACTGAAATAATAATTCCAGACCCATTTTTTCTCATTTTATTTAATTTTCTATCTACCAAACAATTTTTTATGAATGCTATATAGCATACATAAACGCAAATGCGGCCCGCCAACCAATTTCGCGCGGCCCTTCATTAATTTTAAAACAATCAAAAAAATTTTTAATTTTTAGCAATATTGAAAAAAATTTACATCAGAACTTAAAAATATACATAATGTAGAAAACAGCGGTAACAAAATAAACATTCAATGGAGCCTCAAAAAAATTACACCAATCAACAAATATCGACTTTTTTCAACAGAGTTCCTCTAAAACTTTTTAAAGCATTTTCGCCTCCTACATACGCATATTAGTGAAAAATTCCTTCTTCTTTATTTAAACCTTAAGCCTAGGAAAATACTTTGTGGCTCAATATGACATAGATGTACTTAGAAGTCTCTTATTTTTTACGATTTTCAATTCAAAAAAATTACCTTTCATTTTAGAAATTGTTTAAGGCTGTTCTAAGGACCTCGTAAGAATCTCTAAAATTACTTTTGAGAATAGTCCTTGAAGCACCTAAACTTGGTAAAACAGTTAGACACAATAAAATTTTATTCATACACTCATAGAAATAAACCTGTGACAACAGTAAAATAATTAGTAGCATTTTTTGCTATTTTTACAGATTTAGGGTCGTATGCATAATCACTTTTAAAATGTATAAGTGGCTTATAAAACAAATTTTTAATCCAAAATTAATTTTATAAATGTGTTATAAGGTTTTCAATTTATTATGCATAGGCACCACTTCATTATTTAAAGGTGAATTTGCAGAAAAATTTTCGCCGATTTTTGCTAATATTAGTAAGATTAGAAGAGCTAAAATAAACTGTTAAATGTAATTCTGCTAAAATCAACAGAAATATGTAGACTGCTGATTTCACAAAAATAGATTTTTATTCTCTTAAAACAATTTAATTTTTTTTTTGGGTTTTTTTATTGTACTAATATACAGCCAAATTTGTTGCTGATTTTAGCAAACTAAATTTTTACTTCAATTAACTAAATTTTAGCTGAAATACAACTAAAATTCTGTATATTTAACAGCTTTATTTTTGCTATTATCTGACTAATAGTTAGCAAAGAAAATGTGCTTATTTTAGCAGTTTTTTATGCAAGGTACTTTTAAACAAATTTTTAGCAGCTTTAGCAAAACCTTTTACAGACTTTTTTCTTTAAGTGTACCTAACCATCCCGCTTTAACGGGATTATACCGCTTTTTAAACGCTTGTGACGCCTTGAATTTTTATCCCGCTTAAAGGAAACAGTTCAGTGTTATCCCAATTTTTTAATATGATATTCAACTTTTGAATAAAGTTTTCATAATTTAATTTTTCTAGAGTTCCCAGCCAGCAAACGAGCCCAAAAATGAATCAGAAAAGTGCTCAAAATATATTATTAAACTTTCACTTGTATAAAAGTGGCGCATCCAAAAGAGCCTTTTTTATTCAAAAATGACTCACGACATATTTTGAAAAATTTTTTAGGCTAAAAAATTTAACTTTTTTTGAGTCATTTTTGAATTGTTCACAAATTCAAATTTATTTACATTTCTGAGTCATTTCTGAATCATCTTGGGATGTTAAAAATTTGTCTCAAAAATTTGTGCCTTCATTCATTTTACTAAGACTAATATTTTCGTCCAAGAAATGCGCAGTTTTTGACAAATAGGCTTAAAATTTAAAAAAATATTGGTGCTTTGTTTGAATAATTTTAGACTTACTGAATAAGAACCCTAATAAAAGTATACAAATTTTTTGGCTGGGTTATCAGTCTTGTGATTGAATTTTTAAAATTTAAGAATTAAATTAACGCAATCAGAACCTGAGAGGTTTGTTATTTGTTATAAATTTTCAATACGAAAATGTTGTAGACTTTTAAATTTCCTTTACATTCAGATTTTCTATAAAAATTATATTTTTCCACGTTTTGTATCAAAGTTCCGTTCGTCAAGTAATTCACGTTACACATTTCAGTAAATTAAACAAGGGATCAAAATCAATTAGGTAAGTAAATCTGAAAATATTTGAAAAATTTGTAAAAACCTTAAACCAATTTTTTTTGAAATAACGAAAACTATATTTTCGAAGATTAATTCGAAAAAGTTTTTTGACGTCAGATTCGTATTAAGGAGAGCAAAATATTTTAAAAACATTTATTGAGTCTGTGTCTACATTTTGCAATATATTTCGATCAAAAATATAAAAAATCATAAAGTATTTCCCTGGGGATAAAAAAAGAACGACTCACAACTCGAAGGCTATTCAATGGACTTTTTTGACTTTAGATCCGGGCTTAAGAATCCCAAATACTCAAAACAAAGCTTTAGCAGAAGGCTGTACAATGGGATTATCGAAAAACTTCCTTAGCAAAAGTTTAATGATTTTTTGCGAGCTTTAATTTTCTGACATTAGGGTTGTACATTAGGGTGTAGCAACTGAGATCTGGTGGGTAACTACTAGAACGGGATAATTGAGGTCAATGGCCCTTAGAGCAAAACACTGGTCTCCTAGAGAGAAAAATATCGATGTATCATACTTTAAGATCCGACTGTAAGTGCCAAAGGTATAACGAAAAATGTAAAATGGCTACCCCTACGTTCGGCAAAAAACCTCCTTGCAAAAATACTTCATATTGGAGGGTATACGTCGCACATTTTTTTTTTTGGATTATAATTATTTAATTTACATTCTACAAACAAATATATTGATGGAAAATTTTTCTTTTCAACCGCAACGTGCTAAACAAAATTTTAAAACTAACTAATATAGATTCTGGATTATTAATTCTATACAGTCTAGTTATTTGAGTAGAGTAACACTCTACTAAAATAGAGTAACACTTTTCTAAATTTCGCAATCAGTAACATAAAACTTTAAATTCATGCTTCCCCTTTTAAAGTATTAACTGCAATAATACAGATACTGTGTTAATTAAGGGAATACAGTTCATATCAAATAAGTAATTCAATTATAAAGATTTCTTTCCACAATTTTATTACATTTTCATTGAATAAAATCCATACAATATAAAATTCTATATGTCAACGATTGCAGAAATATATTATTTAAAATAATTTTTATTCATACATACATATTTGATGTTGTATTTTATATTTAAATGGAAAGATACATGCAAATATTATTTTTACTTTTTTTTTGTTTATCAATAAATCATAATCTTAAAAAAAAAAAATTCATCTCTATTTGTGTAATAAAAAAGCAATATTCCTGATATAAATGGTTATTGATCATATGTCTGTATCTGAGTATGTTCTATATGAAACTGTCAGTTGTATTTGCAGATGAATATGTATGGGCATAATATCAATATATATAGTACACTCATAGAAAAAAGTTAGTAGAAAATTTAGTAAAACTGTTACTTCAACTTAACAAATTTTTAACTAATTTTTAGTTAAAATTTAATATTTAGTTAATTTTTTTGCTACCTCCACATTACTAACTTACAAATTTTTTTGCTATTTTTTTCCTGAATTTAGTTACTAATTTTTAACAATAAATTTGCTAACTTTACAGTATTTTGCTGAATTTTAGTTACTAATTTTTAACAGAAGATTTGCTAATTTTACAAATTTTTTGTAAACTAAACCACCAATTTTGGAGGACTTATAAACAGAATGTTAAATGACTCATCAAAATTACTGCATATTTTTAACTCGCCAAAAATAATGCAAAAAGTTTTTAAATGAAGCCAAATTGAAATGGTTGAAAATTTGTCCTACTCATAAAATATCTAAATTATTAAAATTTATGACAAAGGTTTCTATTTATCGTAATACATTAATTTTCAAAGATCAAGGTTTATTTTGGACGAACCATTTTAATATGAAAATTGTGATTAAAAGTATCTCTGGGGAGCAAGTGGAGTTTACGGGGATGACCCTAATTTGTTTCCCCCAATATTGTAGTTTTTAAGCTTATTTAAAGAATACGATATTTTTAATCAACTTTCCTGTGGGTGGAAATGGAAACTCAAATAAATTTGGAAGTACATATCCGATCAGCAAACAATGAAAATCAAAAATAGGATCTCTGAAATACATTTTGTTATACTTTACATATTATTGTCTATAAATTAATTAATTAGAAATTTATTAATTCAGTTCGAGGCCAATTTCCTTATTATGAATTAACATAATAAGTACTTTTTTCAAAAACTTCTATTTTTCTTCATCAGGATATTCTCTTAACAAATACTTCACAGAGTTTTTGCTTTCAAAAACCTATAACACTTTCAGGAATAAAAAGACGATCGTTTCGGGGATTTTCCAAGTCCCCTTCTTCAGTTTTCTTTAGAAAGTGGTGGCAATAGTGCAATGCAAATTGAAACATCAAAATTTCATATTAAACGTAGTCTACTACATCAACGAAATGAGAATGAAGTAAACAATAAAATATGTTTTCGAAGTCTCTGCAAAGACATAACCAACAATAGAAATATTATGAAAGTTTTTGTTTTTGTATTTCGTACCATCGGTACAAATAAAATACAAATTTTATTTTTACCACTTCTTTGTCAATTACAAGGAAGAGGCAAAAAACATTTCTCCGTACTGCGAGTGTTGTCAAAATGTTGGGTTTTAATTTTTATTCAAAAAAATAAAAATTGTTTTTTCGACCTTTTTATTTATTAATTAATTAGAAATTTATTAATTCAGTTCGAACTGAAAAAAGTTTTTGAAAAAAGTACTTATTATGTTAATTCATAATAAGGAAATTGGCCTCGAACTGAATTAATAAATTTCTAATTAATTAATAAATAAAAAGGTCGAAAAAACAATTTTTATTTTTTTGAATAAAAATTAAAACCCAACATTTTGTCTATAAATATTACCACTTTTACAAAGAATCATTCTTGGGAAATTTTCATTGGCATTGAAATATAATTGGCATTACTTTATCTCAATGCCAATGCCAACAAATTTCATCACCATTCATTGTAATTTAAAAAAAATATAAGAAATACGCGAATTTTTAATTTTTTTTTCTTAATTTATTCTTTTATTAAAACGTGAAAACAAATACTTCTTTCATCAATTATAAATGGGCATTTAGGCATTGAACAATGCCAATTGAAAAATTTCAATTAATTGACACATTCAATAAACTGGTCCTAAGTATGTTTTTAAATACACATTTATTTTTTATTTATTAATTTTCATTTCATTTGCTCATTTTTTACCTCTTTCCAGTCCACTAGTAATCTGCAAAAGTTTGTTTGATTTCAGAAAATTTTAGCAAAAATTTTGTAGATTTAACAGCTTTTTTTTGCTATTTTCGTTCTGATATTATTTAGCAATTTTTTTGCTGATTTCAGCAAGTTAAATTGTTATTTGCAATTAACAACAATTTAGCTCAAATATTACTAAAATTCTGTAAATTTAACAGTTTTTTTTGCTGTTTTCATTTTATTAATATTTAGCAAACTGATTCTGCTAATATTAGCAGTTTTTTCTGCAGCATCATTTTTAACTAATTTTTAGTAACTTTTTCTGCTATTTTTACGGACTTATTTGTATGAGTGTATGCATATAATATATAGAGTTTTATATGAAAAGCCTATTAAAACATGTTTTGTTGTACAATATAAATGTCAATCATGCGTAATAAATCATCAAACATTGTCACAATCATCTGCATACAGTTTATATACACACACACACACACATTCGTAGCACACATCCATAACCTAAACTTATTATAACGCTTAGCAATAATCGTTGACGATGTTTACGATAATGATACTGAAGTTTTTAATGATGTTACTGCTAATGATGCTGACGATGATGACTATGTTAAGTTGGTAAAATGATTATGATGGTCACCCATATTTTCCAGCATCTAAAACTTATGTGTGTTGTGTAATTGTGTGCAGTTTGATTATGTGTGAGTGCAAACATTAGTGTGCATTTCCGTTTCATTTTATTTGTTAGACTATTTAAACGGTTATTGGTATTTGATTGTAAGCGAACTGTAATTAATGTATACGAAAGGTAATGCGGTAAATTATCGTTGTGTGGCTCTGTAAATAAACTTGTATTATGTATTTATTTAAGCATGGTTAACATCATAAATACTTGATAGGAAATTTTAATCATGTGTGAAAAATACTTATGTACAAATATTTGGTAATGTATAAATATCAGTATGCTATTGGGAAATTACACTGTGCAACACTATTTTCGAGCTTTGATGAATGCTATGCCAAATGTATAGTAAAATTCTAAAAATGGTTTAAAGTTGTATGGGAACAATAAAGTTGTATGTCACTTTAAAGTTTAATTTTTTGGCCAACACAGTATAAACGTTCTTCTAGTTTAATTCTGTGTTCAGATTTACAAAATTAAAATTTATGATTTTTTTATAGATAATTTTAATCGTATATTTGACTTTTTTATGGGTCATTTAAGTATTGTTTTCAAAAGTCTTGAAAACCGGGTGTTTTTAGCATTAAAATATTCTGATAAAATGTTCGGCTACAAATTTCACTAATAAAATTTTATTTTGGGTATTATAAGTCACAACTGAGTCCAGAATAAATTTAAGACTGTTTCTGTGCATCTTACTACATACAGTGTGTTTCAGAAAAGTGAAAACTGTAAATGGTAACATAACTTGGCTGTACCGATATATGTACCAGCAAACCCTTAGGGGGTTTTATATATATATATTAGGGCAGGTCAAATTGTATGGATAACAATTTTTTGATATTGCGTACTCGATTTTTCGAAAGCTTTTAGCATGGGGAAAAAAAAGTTCCACTACGACATATTAAAAAAATCATTTTCGAGGCTCCCAAATTTAAATTTTTTGCAATTTTCTAATAAATCTAGATTAGCGCCATCTTGAGGTGGCTTTTTGAAACAACTAATAAAGTTGTAAACAATATAATATTACAAACTTTCCGGAAAGGTATTACTTATGAAAATCGGATGAAAAATGTGGCAACTAGAGGTAAAAGTATATAAGTAAAATTATTTTCTCCTTGTTGTCATCAACATCATTATCATCATTTCTCATCATTATCATCATTTCATCATCAAGCAGAAAATAATTTTACTTATATACTTTTACCTCTAGTTGCCACATTTTTTATCCGATTTTCATAAGTAATACCTTTCTGGAAAGGCTGTAATGTTATATTGTTTACAACTTTATTAGTTGTTTCAAAAAGCTACCTTAAGATGGCGCTAATCTAACATTTATTAGAAAATTGCAAAAAATTTAAAGTTGGGAGCCTCGAAAATGATTTTTTTGATATGTCGTAGAGGAACTTTTTTTTCCCCATGCTAAAAGCTTTCGAAAAATCGAGTACGCAATATCGATTGCTAAATCGACCCACCCTAATATATATAAATATATATATTCCTCTAACTCCCGCTGGAGCATAGGGCGCCAACTGTACTGAATTTATATTTCTGGCATATAAATCATCCACTGTAAAAATAGTATCGGCCAAAAATATGGAGGTGTTTCGTTATAGGTGTAGAATTTAAATTCAAAAAATAATGAGATTACATAATTTCATACTTAAAATTCGCTTTATTAGAAAAATAATTTTATGCCATTAGTGTTTGAATATAATGGTGGGAATTTAATTTTTTTTCTTATTTTTTATTTTTTTTATTGCTGTCTTCTAAAGTGTACGGTTTGTTCGCATAAACCAATGAAAATAACCTTAGAGAAAATAATCTCGGCAGAAAATCGATTGGCCGATTTCGAGAAATAACGCTTTCACCAAATATTTACTTTAATAAGTCAATGCGCTAAATGCAATGCGGCGCCGTCTTGTTGGGAAATCATGTCTTCTCAATCATCATTCCATTCAATTGGAGCAGAAAATAATGGGCAATCATGGCTCTATAGCGCTTGCCTTGAGCTCTCGCCGTTCTTATTTTTAAAGAAGTAAGGGCCAACGATTCCACCCGCCCATAAATCACACCAAACAGTGACTTTTTCTGGATGCCTGATGCCTTGTGAAGCTCCTATAGATTCTCTTCGCGCAAAATGGGCAAATTCTGCTTAGTGACATGCCCATTGAGCCAAAAATAAGCCTCATTACTGAAGAGTCGTAAATCAGTGGGTTGACTTTCGGTTGATTTTGTGCTCATTAACCAAACATATGGCGCAAATAATGCACTTCAAATAATACGTCAGTAGAAAAATCTGTCAAACCAGTTTCAAATCGATTTAACTAATTTTTAACAAATTTTAAGTTGAAACACTGGTTTAGGCAAAGATTTTAGTAATCTTCATTTATCGATATACTAAAACTTCTCAGTACTTTAACTAATTTTGAGTGTTAATTTTCAAAATTATTTAAAACTAATTTTTAAGAATCCATTTGTTAAATTTTACAAAATTTATTGTTTAAATATAATATTTTTTTTTAAATTTATTTTTTGCGGGACATACATTAATTGCATTAAAGTAATTAAATGTGCTAAAATCCCAAACGCAATTAACAAATTGTGAAATATAATCCGTTGTTGGCATGTCCGGATTTCATTCTTGCCCAAGGAAATCGTCAGGGGATGATGTTTTTAGAAATTCTGGAAATATTTGTTAAGTTAAATTACAAACTCAATGAGAATTTCCTATTATCTTCTAGGAGCGTTATTAAACATTTAAAATATCAAAGAAAAACGAAAACAACAACAAAAAATTGGAAGATGACAAAGCAATTTGTGGTAAAAAATTTTTGTTGTTGTTTTTGTTTTTTCTTTGATATTTTAAATGCTTAATAACGCTCCTAGACGATAATAGGAAATTCTCATTGAGTTTGTAATTTAACTTAACAAACATTTCCAGAATTTCTAAAAACATCGTCCCCTGACGATTTCATTAGGCAAGAATGAAATCCGGACAGCCCTACACGGATTATTTTTCACAATTTGTTAAATGCGTTTGGGATTTAATTACTTTAATATAATATTTTTATTTTCCTGTTATTCCCCGGTAGATGGCGCCACCAATGTGTCCGGAGTTTTAAAGATGGCGCTATTTCGTTCCCTCCCGATTTTTTAAAATGGCCCATATCTCGAAAACTAAGAGAGATAGAGAGCAAAATTGATGAAAATTTCGACTACCCCTAACCTTGTAATACCCTAGCGAAAGGGGGTATCTCTATCCAAAAATGGACCTAGGCGGGGCCTTGGACCCTCTGAGATTTTTAATAAAAATTTTAGACTTCATAAAATGGCCCATATCTCGAAAACTAAGCGAGATAGAGCAAAACAGACCACTGGAGTGCCATTATATGCCCTCACATGATATGTGCTAGGCCCCGGGAAGGGTCCCGGGACCCTAGATTTGGATAAATTCTACGTTAACACTATAGTTTTACAAATTTTTTACATAAATTTAGATTTGTTAAATTTAACAAAATAATTTGTTACGGGTGCTGTTTTCACCGTTCACGGGACAGATACTCTGCAACCAATGATTTAGAGTAGAAAATTTTCCTAAGTTATTTTATGATATTTTTCCACAAAAATATACAATAAAATTTAATGAATGCAGTTGCACTGCAGCTCTGCAGCATCTTTATGTTTTATTATGGTGTGTTTTTACACACACATACAAAATCTTGTTTCAAATAGTACTAAACATAAATAAAACCATTTTTTTTTGTATACTTTAAAGTCCACTAACTATAAATACAATGACACTGCTGTTGTGGACATTTAACGAGAGAATTATGGCCACTACTAATATGAATCATAACTACAATAACAACAGCAATAGTAGCAAAAGGAAAACAAAACAAGAAAATGGAGAAGATTTAAAGAACTCAACCCCTAGTGTGAATGACATTCTTGTGGTTGATAACAAGATGTTGCTGAAATGAAAATAAAATATTATCAAAAAATATGATATCCCAGTAAAACATGTATCAGTTTCAGAACTACTTTCACAATTTGTTTTTAGAGTTAGTACTAGTTCAACTCTGGCATTGTTACCCAAGATTTTCATTTGAAATTGTTAACTTTGGTATTAGTTCCAGGGAATCGTTTGAGAATAGGAACGGTTCTAGAACCTATTCTTCTATTTATGATATTTGTGTGAAATGGTCACGCTCAGAACTAATTCCATCAAGCTATAAAGTAGCATTAAACCCTTAGGTAGACCGGTTTTAAAAGTTAATATTTTTAGTCATACTGAAATAGTTTCAAGAAAATTTTAAAACAGCGATTTCTGTAAACATTTCTTTTACTGAATTCGTAAGCAGCGTACAAAAGCTTTCTAGTAAAACCCGAAAATTCAAAGAACAGGGGGCAGATAATCGCAGTCGTTATTCGATAGCCATTATTGTTACTTTAAACTAGGCTAGGGGTGCAGAACTCGTTCCTTTATTACAAATATGAGGTAAAGTTGTACACTCACAATATTTTATCGTTAAAAACAACCTAAAATACATATTAAATTAATTGAAAACACAATTAAAATTTATTTTCAAACATTGTTTAAACAATCCATAAAAGAAATAAAAATAATTGAAAATTCTGTTAAAACAACAATCATAAATTTTTAACTGACAGAACGTAAAAAAAAAACGATTTTGTGGTTTGTTTTTTCATATTTGAAAGTTTTTTTTTTCTTTGAATTTTCAAAACACTACACACACAACACACACTTCATATTATTAATGGCAATGTTTGTGTGTATGAGTAAAGAATTTTTTGTAATTTGAATTGAAATAATTTTGTATATAAAGAAACTATTTGAACAAAAAACGAGTAAAAAGGTTAAAGTCGGGCATGCCGACTATATAATACCCTACACCAGTCTGGTTAAAAGCCAACTAATGTTTGTATCCGAAATTCGAATGGGTTAAAATGGGACTTGTGTCAAAATTTTCTATAATGTGAGTCAGCGCACCAAATTTCATTAAAATATCTAAATATTTCCGACCTGCAGTTTGTAACCAAGCCAATTTTGGGGGGACCCTTATATGGGCACTAGGTCTAAACATGGACCCGTCTTAACCAAAATCAATAGGCTTCTTCCTTGGGCTGACATAGGTCAGTGTATCAAATTTCATCAAAATATATTAATATTTGCGACCTGCAGCGTATAAACAATATAATTTTGAGGGGACCCTTATATGGGCACTAGGTCTAAACATGGACCCGTCTTAACCAAAATCAACAGGCTTCTTCCTTGGGCTGACATAGGTCGGTGTACCAAATTTCATCGAAATATCTTAATATTTGCGACCTGCAGCGTTTAAACAATATAATTTTGGGAGGACCCTTATATGGGCACTAGGTCTAAACATGGACCGATTTTAACCAAAATCAATAGGCTTCGTCCTTGGGCCAACATAGGTCTCTGTACCAAATGTCATCAAAATATCTTAATATTTGCGATCTGTAGAGTGCGCACAAGAATGCATGGACAGACAGACAGACGGACGGACGGACATCGTTAAATCGAAATAAAAAAAAATTCTGAGCCGATCGGTATACTATAAGGCGGGTCTAGGACCAATATTTTTTGGTGTTACAAGCATCAGCACAAACTTATAATACCCTGACCAAATAGGGGTGTAGGGTATAACAAAACCGAAAATATTTGAATTTTTTGTTTTAAAACAGAAAACAACATATTTATTTAAATTATATTTTATAAAAATAGAAAACTGAAAATAGAATATTTGACTGAAAATATCAACTTCTGAAGATGATACATTTTTTTTTGTTGTTTGTTTTTTATTGATTGATATAAAAAAGTTAAATTATTATTCAATGCATTTTAATTGATTCTTCAATTGAAAACAAGCTTTACCTATTACTTTTCAAATAAACTTTAATCGGTTATCGAAAATATATTGTGAGTGTAACAATAGCTATTTGTATTCTTTTATTTGCACTCTAAAATGTGATTTTTTTTTAACAATTTGAAAGCTTACGACTGCGATAGTCTTGACACAGACTGCAGTACATCTGATACTGCATTAGAATAGGTTCTAATTTCTCTCATACAACTGATTGCTTTGTATGGAGTTTGCCTTATAACAAATAGGTTATTTTTCTTCAAATCAGAATAGGTTGCTTTAGAACCGGTTATAGAAGTGGTTCTTGAATAGTGGAATCTTATATTTTGCTATCCAGAAACCTGTGTCATGGAACCGAAGGTAAAAGAAACTGTATTAGAAAAAATTCAGAGATAACCAGTTCTAAAAAATTTCGCTGGGTTTTTAGAAAATACGTATTGAAAGAGGATGTTCTTCAAAAACTTAAAATTTATTAAATAGTATAATTAGCCTTGAGTCTTGCTAATAATTTGCTTCATAATATTTAATTGCTAAAATAAACTTCAAGAGTTGTTCTTCCTAGAATTTCTTGGAGACAGACACGAGTTTTGTTAATAAATATAAACCATACTGCCTATACAGTTATTATTAACCACGTCTGGTATTAAGAACTTTACAATTTGTCTTAAGAAATGTTAAAGCTCTCTGTTAAATGTGAGCATAAGTCTGAAATGTTTAATGAAAAAGTAAATTACACAAGTAAATAATAACAAAATGTTACTGAAAACTCACAGGTAAAATTCATAGTGTAAAAACTTGAATTAGGCAAAGGTTTTATATTTAACATAGTTTTTTCTTATATAAATTTTTTATTCTACTTGAATGTTTTTTATTTTGTTATATATTTTCTCATAATTTATGTTGTTTGCTTGCTTGTTCAACAAATTATTGTTTGCATGATAATGATGATGCACATACAAACATGCATGAATGTATGATGATGTAGATACTCTGCAAAATGTTTGCATTGCATATATAATATTCCATTATAATGTATACAACTTCAGGCATGCATATACGAAACGAACAGTAAAAGATTTAATTAATGGATCAGCTTACATTGTTTTTAATTTACAAGGAATATACAATAACTAATTGGCAGCAGTTTATCCCACCGATGACTGGCAAGGTCTCTAGGGACCTTTTAGGTTTTCAGAGATGAATCATTTTAATACGGCTTGGCCGAATTGGGTGAATTTCATCGACTTGTATCGCATATGTATGTATGCGATGTTATGAATGATTTTCACTAATTGTGATACGCATGTTTTATCATAATCGGCTGTTTGAAGATATTTCCTATATGGAGAACGTACGAGGTACCCACACTGATACAAATACGTCCGTAAAAATAGCAGAAAAAGTTACTAAAAATTAGTTAAAAATGATGCTGCAGAAAAAACTGCTAATATTACCAGAATCAGTTTGCTAAATATTAATAAAATGAAAACAGCAAAAAAAAAACTGTTAAATTTGCAGAATTTTAGTAATATTTGAGCAACATTTTTGTTAATTGCAAATAACAATTTAACTTGCTGAAATCAGCAAAAAAATTGCTAAATAATAGTAGAATAAAAATTGCAAAAAATTGTTAAATCTACAAAATTTTTGTTAAAATTTTCTGAAATCAACAAAATTTTTGAAGCTAGTGGACTGGAAAAAGGTAAAAAAGGAGCAAATGAAATGAAAATTAATAAATAAAAAATGAATGTGTATTTAAAAACATACTTGGGCCCAGTTTATTGAATGTTTCAATTAATTGAAATTTTTCAATTGGCATTGTTCAATGTCTAAATGCCCATTTATAATTGATGAAAGAAGTATTTGTTTTCATGTTTTAATAAAAGAATAAATTAAGAAAAAAAAATTAAAAATTCGCGTATTTCTTATGTTTTTTGATATTACAATGCTTTTTCTTCAATTATGTGTACATTTCATTACCATTGTTTTGATCAATGCAAATTGAAAAAATTTCATTGGCATTGAATGGTGATGAAATTTGTTGGCATTGACATTGAGATAAAGTAATGCCAACTCTATTTCAATGCCAATGAAAATTTCCCAAAAATGATTTTTTGTAAAAGTGGTAATATTTATAGACAATAATATGTTAACCATAACAAAAGTACACTCAAAATAGTTTGTAGTTTAAATTAACTGAAAATGTAATTTAAAATAAATTAAAAATCACTTGAAAACCGGTCTACTAACTTTTCATTTAAATCAAAAGAACTTTTCATTTATTTTTAAATGTTAATAAATAAACTAAAAAATCCTTTAAAAAATAACGATTTTTCATTTATTTGCTTTTTTTAAATTTCAAAAATTTAAATACAAAATCCGTAAGAATAAATGATATTTAGTTTATTTCGTTTTTTTAACTGACCTAGAAATCGAAAAGGAATTCTTTTTTTAACAAAACATTTCAAATGAAAATATTAACTGTAACAGAAAATCCGTATTTATATAAAATTTATTTTTTAAATAAACGACAAAAACAGTTAAAAAATATATTTCTTTGTATTTTAACTGTATAATCATTTAAAAATAAATGTACGGATAACTTTTTAAATAAACTATTATTATAATAATATTTTCAGTGTATTTCAGAGACCCTTCTTTTGATTTTCATTGTTTGCTGATCGGATATGTACTTCCGAATTTATTTGAGTTTCCATTTTCACCACCCACTGAACTCTCAATTTCAGGGACCTGTCCTGGGATTTGTCTTGTGACATGTCACAAGGGGTCAATTTCCACCTCCTATGACAACGCCATGTAAAAGTGACCAGTCTATTTCATATAAAGGGGCCAGTTCGGTGACAGTTTGTTAAAATTTCCCGTAGGGCAGCTACATCAACATCCATTTAGAAAAACTTATTTTGTATGAATTTTCTATCCGTCATACATCCCAGTAAAATAATGCCTTACAAACCTGAAAGGTTCCCACTTGGAAGCACTAGTTTTGGGAAAAATAAGCGCGGATTTTAGCGTATATAAAACGCTGCGATTTCATGGCTTTCAGTAAGCACATTTTTCATGTCTACAAGTTAATTTGGAACAAAAAAACTGAGAAACGAAATGAAATAGAGAGAACGAGTGGAATTAAAACAACACACAACTAGAACCATATGAAATTTGAATTACTTTAACCGCTAAAATTTAGTCCTTGCTATTTTGTGTGTGACTTTAATTTATTTTTAATTTGTTTATTTATTAAATTAATTTAGCCTATAGGCCATAATCGGTTACAAATTCCTACTAAAAGCAACAAAACAAGCCATAAAATTTATTTAAAATAAAAAAATTAAGGTACAAAATAAAATATTAGATGTATAATTAGATAGCAATGTAAATATAAAATTATTAAATGCAAAAAATTAAAAATAAAATTTATAAAAAAAATTTGCGATAATAGTTTCAAAATTCCCTAATTTCTATATATATATAAAAATAGAATACCTTTAAGCTTTACTTTACTTTAAGCTGCGAAACTTTAAGCAAAACTGAAACTTGGCGTTGAAACATACTCTACTAATAAAATTAAACAAATTTGTTAATCGAGAAAAGACCTTAGAAAAACAATACGATTTTCCTTTAATTGTATTCCGATATTTAAAAATACTGGTAATGAAGTTTCGGGCTTTTGAGTTATATACTAGTATTTAGTTAGTTTTCGTTTAGATATTTAAAAAAAATTAACCAACCGCAGGACTAATCAAATTACTGGTCTCTTGTCGCAGTTGATGGTCGTAGCTTAAAACCTCTACTTGAAAGGCACCATTAACTTTATTTAAGACACCTTTTGTGTCATAGAAAAAACTCAATATTTTGTAATATTCCTTTTATTCCAAGTTTTACTGTTTATTTCGGCTCATGTTAGTCAATATTTATTATGCATAAATTTTCTCAAGAACTATTAATATATTCAACTGATTTTCTATTAAACTTTAGTGAAAGAAAAACAAGATAGCGTTTAGTATTGGAAATATATTCTTCCTTTCCTCCACTTTACCCCGTATATGATAGAATTATGTTAATGACATGCGAAAAAGACTGCAAAAATTTAAAATGTCTGATTATGAAAACTTTTCTATGTATAAGTGGAAAGATAATTTATGAACTTTAATAAATTCTAATATACATTCTTGAACAAGAAATTGTAAATAAAAAATAGAAAGTTATAAGAGGAAATTAAAAAAAAAAAAAAACAAATAAGTTAGTTTGTAAATATGTATAAAGATTACCGCTGTTAAAATTAATTTTCAATATATATCTGTACATATATCCTAATATTTAGCTTTAATTTAGACTGAGCAAAAACTACCCAGGTTTTGTACAAAACTAGTTTTTGATTGTTTTTTTATAAAGGGTGGTCCAACCAAAACGCACGATGTTAATTGTACATAAAACAAAAAGTTTTCAGAGAATTATCTAATTACTTTTTACTGTGATAGAAGGATTTACGACAATTATGCGTGAGCTAAAATATCGGCCAAATGCTCGCCCCGGCTTCGGTGGCATACCTCTATCCGATGGTCCATATTTTCAATGACTCTGAGCTATAATTGAGGTTCAGTATCATTAATGTGCCGAATTATCTCATGCTTTAGCTCTTGAATAATTCCTGGCTTAGTAACGTACACATTTTCTTTTAAACATTCCCAAAGAAAGAAGTCCAACGGTGTCAAATCACATGATTGCCAATTAACATCGCCACGACGCACAGTGCTTTGTCCCATAGACAAAAATAAAAAAAAAATTGTGCCTCCGATTTCGACGAAAATATTTTTTTTGTATATATGGCTGAAATCAAAAAATGTGATAAATTTTTGGGCCAAATTTGTGAGAAGCAAAAAGTGTTAATATTTCGGTTTTTTCTTAATGGAATCAGTAAGTTTAGTCATTATAAACCTAATTGCAAAAAATCTCATCTACAAGTTGTCGCAATAACCTTTTCTGCACAATTTTAATTTTTTTTTTGTAACGGAGTTTACATTTCTGCAAGCAAAAGATATAACAAAAAATTGCGTACGAATTTTCTTCAATTTATTAGTTTTTCGTATTTGGGTTTTCAATTTGCTTTCCAATGATATATAATTTGTGTTTATCAAACTGTCGGTTTCGCGAATAAAAATACAATTCATTCCGCGAAAATTTTTTTTTTTTTTAATTTTGTGTTTTTGGTCCTTTTAAAAGAAAAAAATTTTTAAAATCCCAACAGCGGTTGCGCAGTTGCAAAATAATATATTAAAAACATAACATTTCACGATCAAAAAATTCTTAAATTGTGTGAAACAAATTTAATTTGTCAAACTAATGTCAGTAATAACTCGAAATATCGATTCAAAACCATTGAAATGCAAAATCAATCGTTTTTCGCTCCAGCAGCTTAGGGTAAAAAACTGATAACTTTTTTTGATTTGACGCGAAATTATTAGTTGAATCGTCTTTTGACGCATAAATATTAGTTGAATCACCTCTGTTTATGGTTATTTTAAAATATTTTAAACATTTATCTACATTTATTTGAATGAAATCTGATGCAAACAATTGTGGTTACGGAGTTTACAGTTACGGAGTTTACATTTGGTTACTATTTTCGTTTTCTTTCAGAAACCCTTTGTCAGAATTTTTTTTCCGAAACAAAATCGCATGATGCCTACAAGGTTAATCCAAATATGACATTGTTTTTCTTACTCGTTAAATAGTTTGGTGTAAAAATTAGGAACGGAGTTTACAACATTTTTTCAAATCTTATTAAAGACATCCTTTTTCATCTCGAGAATGTTACATGCTGCAGAAAAGCTTCAAGTCTGTTATGCTGGATGATGACTTACAGTCCAACGATCATTTGAGTGTAAATAACATTATACTTTTCGCAATATAAATAATAGATAACTCCAAAATTCTGGTATATGCATTTTTATCAAAAATTATTACGAAAAATCGTTACAGAGTTGAAGTCGTGATAGCTAAGATATACGAAAAAGTTTGTAAAATGTATTACTTTTTATTAAAAACGGCACTTTTCCTCTTCATAAAAATTCTTACAGTTAGTGTTTAGCTTTATTGGTTATTAAAGTTAAAAAACCTTATGAGTTACTTCCCTACGGGAAATTTTTACAAACTGTCACCGATCTGGCCCCTTTATATGAAATAGACTGGTCACTTTTACATGGCGTTGTCATAGGAGGGGGAAATTGACCCATTGTGACATATCACAAGACAAATCCCAGGACAGGTCCCTGAATTTAGCTTTTTATGCGAGTTCAGTAACCTGTCCTAGGATTTGTCTTGTGACATGTCACAAGGGGTCAATTTCCCCCTCCTATGACAACGCCATGTAAAAGTGACCAGTCTATTTCATATAAAGGGGCCAGATCGGTGACAGTTTGTTAAAATTTCCCGTAGGGTTGTTACGGAGTTTACATTTGGCCTATAAAAGTGGTCACAAATTTTATGTATTAACCAAAAATTGGTCAGATTGTTATAAATTTTGTAAAACAGGTGACAATGCGCTGATGTATATCGAAATATGTAACTCAAATGTAATTCATGCATTAGAAATTCGGTGGTTACACGGTTTTTATCACATTTTTTGATATCACCCATATACTAAAATTACTTAATATTGTAAATATTATCCTTTCTGGCATAACTCATTCTGTCTGCACTAGAGGTCGCTAAAGTCGCTAAATTTTTAACATAGAATGTAATGAAAAACGAGTAAAAAGGTTAAAGTCGGGCATGCCGACTATACAATACCCTACACCACTTTGGTGTATTGTTTGGATCCGAAATTCGAATGGGTTAAAATGGGGCTTGTGTCAAAATTTTCTATAATGTGAGTCAGCGCACCAAATTTCATTAAAATATCTTAATATTTGCGACCTGCAGTTTGTAACCAAGCCAATTTTGGGTGGACCCTTATATGGGCACTAGTTCTAAACATGGACCGATGTTCACCAAAATCAATAGGCTGCGTTATTGGGCTAACATAGGTCTGTGTACCAAATTTCATCAAAATATCTTAATATTTGCGACCTGCAGCGTATAAACAGTATAATTTTGGTAGGACCCTTATATGGGCACTAGGTCTAAACATGGACCGATGTTCACCAAAATCAATAGGCTATGTTATTGGGCTAACATAGGTCTGTGTACCAAATTTCGTCAAAATATCTTAATATTTACGACCTGCAGCATATAAACAATATAATTTTGGTAGGACCCTTATATGGGCACTAGGTCTAAACATGGACCGATGTTCACCAAAATCAAACTTGTTCGTCCTTGGGCCAACATAGGTCTGCGTACGAAATTTCATCAAAATATCTTAATAGTTGCGACCTGTAGAGTGCGCACAAGATTGCATGGACAGACAGACAGACGGACGGACGGACGGACAGACGGACATCGTTAAATCGAAATAAAAAAAAATTCTGAACCGATCGGTATACTATAAGGTGGGTCTACGACCAATATTTTTTGGTGTTACAAACATCAGCGCAAACTTATAATACCTATATAATATAATCTACAATTAACATATCAAATTAATCTTTGAATTTTTACAATATTTTTGCTGGGAGCATGAAAATATTAAAAATCAAATGGAACTTGTTAATTGATTTTAAAATTTTTAAATTTTTTGTTATGTTCTTATAATTTTATATAAGAAAAAATTAAGAAAATAACCAATTTCTGAATTTAACTAGAAATAAAAAATTTTTTTTTCCAAGTGTCAAAAAATGTATTTTTGTAGTTTCATTTTTTATGGGTTACGAAAAAGTTTCCAACTTTTTTAGATTTTTATAAGATGTTATAATTTTTTTTTTCAAAAAATTGAGGTAATATTATTTTTTTAAAAAAAGTATAAACTTTGGCAAAAACACATTATCTCTTTCATTAATAAATCCTTAAATATACCGAATTTTTGGTTAAACTCCAAAAAATTACCAAAGTTTGATAATATATTAAAAAAAATTATGTTCACTGATTTTCATATTATTATTTTTTTTTTGCTAGGAATAGACCTTTTCTTATTATATTTAAAAGAAATATCTTCCATTTTTTTATAGAAATCAAAAAAAATATTATTTTTAAAGACCCTTTTTTATATCTCATTCACGTAATAAAAGCTACATATATTTAATTTTTTAATGAAATTACCAGCTGATGAAAAAAAACAAAATCTATTTTTGAACTTTGGGAGCAAATTCACTAAAGAATTACCGCTAAAAACACTACGAGAAACATTTTTGTGGAACATTATAACCGTCTAACTCTTCAATGAAAAGGATTTTGTTTGCCCCTTTTAAGAAAGGGACAAAAATTATCCGTAAGTTGAAGAGTTAGAGGGTTAAAATATTCCACAAAATTGTTCCTCGTCGTGTTTTACATAAGTTCGCTGAACATATCCTATACCTTAAAAGGAAAATTTCCATAGTTTTTACCTAAAATCTAGGTTTGCGGGACATTCGAGCGGCAATTCTGAAAAAGTACGAAATTAACCCTTAACCACATTTTAAGTTTCTATTTATTACTGGCACTGAAGTTAAATTTTCAATACTGATGTCTTAAAAGACTTATAGTAGAATTTCATGACAAATGTTTTTGCGGAACATTTTAACCCTCTAACTCTTCAACTTACGGGTCGTTTTTGACCGTTTTTAAAAGGGGGCCAAAAAGGTCCCTCTAATTGGAGAAGGTTAAAATGTTCCACAAAAATATTATTCGTAGTGCTTTACATAAGTTCGCTAAACATACCCTATACCTATAATGGAGGATTCACATGGTTTCCTATTTTAATCGTATTTAATTTTTTTTTTGTTTAATACTGAATTTAGACCAAGCAAAAACCAGGTAGTTTTTGTACAAAACTAAATTACAAAAGCCAAGTCATTTACACTGGTCATTTAGTTTTTCTTTGTCACGTCACTTTTTTATTAAACACTTTTCTTTATGTTTTTATTGTTAAATTAAATTAAAAAAATTATTAACACATTTTAAAATGGGTAAAAACAAACAATTTAAAATTAAAACCGAAATATTTTAAAAAAATATAAAAATATATTTTTGACACTTGCTTTACTTCTATATTTGTTGTAACAGGGTGTATTGAAAATAACTTATAACAGAAACCGATTGTATCAAAAATGCAAATTTCAGATATTTTTTATTGGTTTTTGGCAAAAACCAGGTAGAATGTGGTTTTCAGTTTGTATGGAAAAACTAAAGTAATTTTGTAGTTTTCGGCTCAAAAACTAAAAATGGCCGAAAACTACTAGTTTTTGCCTAGTCTAAATATACTATTAGAAAAATCATTTTAAGCGTTTAAAACGCATTTTTTATGAGAGGAATTTTTTTTAATCTATTTTACCCAAATTTGGCACAAATATGGCTTGACTTTATATCAATTCACGTGCTAAATTTCATCGCAATCGGATAAATTTTGCAGGTTTTATAAAGATTTTAAAATAGAGGATATATGGCAGGACTGAGAATCCTCGCTTCGATTTTGATAAAAATTGACGCAAACGTTTTATGTGTATCTCAGTGGATACTTTTTGTAATTTTAAGTCCATTTATGTAGCAAATATAATATTTTTTAATTTCAGTACCTATGGGAGGTGCGTGTGTCCTTGGCCCGATATTTAGACCACACAAGCAAAAACTAGCAATGGCCAGAAACGGTCAGTCAAAATGCAGCATAAGATTGATTTTCTATGAGATACCACTCAATATTTAAGGCATTTTAAATGGAAAAACTTCTGGATTTTAAAAAATTGTTGATTCTTGGAGTCTTTTAAGGGGTTACATGACATTCGCGACAGAGAAAACAGACTTTTTTTTAAAAATTCATTTCAAATTACAAGAAAAAAAATTAAAAAAAATATATTTTTCACTCCAACATGGTTTTATAGAGCTCCAAACTGGCGGCAGAAAAAAAACGGGGCCTCGTGGTTGCAGCGCTGGGAGTCGCAAAAATTGTCCAAACTGGAAAAAATGACTTTTTTAAATCTTAACAAAATTGGTTATCGTATGAATTTCCAATCGAATAATAATACATTTTTTTGGAAAAATGTTTGTTTTTGACTGAGTTATGAATTTTTAAAAAAAGGTCTGTTTTCTCTGCCGCGAATGGGGAAGAGATTTTACTGCCACATACATATATGCCGTAGATTAATTGCGGGTAAAACACATACAACACAGTACATTAGACCGTACCAACTTACAGGCAAAAAAAAAAAAAAATGCGCCTTACACCTTCAAATATAAAGTATTTTTGCAAGGCAATTCCAAATTTTTTTTTCTTTGCCGAACGTAGGGGTCGCCTTTTTTAATTTTTCGCTATAGCTTCGGTATTTACAGTCGGATTTTAGTGTGATATATCGATTTTGTTGCCTCGAGAAGATCAGTGTTTTGCTGTAAAAGAAAAATCCAATAAAAAAATTTAAAAAGGCGACGCCTACGTTCGGCAACAAAAAAAAAAAAAAAAATTCTGCTGGATTTATCGAAAAACTTCCTTAGCAAAAGTTTAATGATTTTTTGGAAGCTTTAATTTTCTGACATTAGGGTAGAATATTAGGGTGGTAGCAACTGAGATATGGTGGGTAAATACTAGAACGGGTTACTTGAGGTCAATGGTCCTTAGAGTAAACCATTGGTTCCTTCGAGAGAAAAATATCGATGGATCATATTTTAAGATCCGACTGTTAATGCCAAAGATATAACAAAAAATGTAAAATGGCAACCCCTAAGTTCGGCAAAAAAAAAATTTTTTTTTGAAACCTCCTTGCAAAAATAATTTAAATTTGGCGGTGTACGGCGAGGTACGGTCTATACTACACCCTGTGTGAAAAATCTAAATATGTCAAACTTTTAAAATATTGCTTCAAATATTTCCCACAGGGAGCTGTGTAAAATGACGTCATCAACATAAATACACCCTTTGCATGTGTTTACACATAGTTTGTTGTGAAAATTCCAACCATTGAAATTTAGGCATGAAAGTATTAAGAAAATATTTTCGAACCTTCCCTAAGCTAAATTTTGAAGAAATTTTAGCTGCAGTGGAAATTAAATTAATAACAGTAATTAAAAATATGTAATTTATATGAAATAAAACCGCAAATTTGTCACGTATTAAATTGAAAATGGACTAAAGAAAAATTATGTTAATCTTTAACCTTTTATTTCTGCGGCTTATAAAAAATACCTTTATATCCCTACTAAAATTAAAACAAACAATTGTCTTAAAGCACGCAATCCATTCTGGCAGCTAATGTGGATGTATACGGTAAAACGAGGACTGTTAGATAAATAAAAGGACTCACAGTTATTTCGTGGTTTTCAAAACGGTAAATTAAGGCAAATATTTAGTTTTATTTTTATTTTGTAAGATGTTTTTGCTAGTTAGTTTCTTTTTTTTTTAAATATGTCATAGTATTTATCGAACATGCTTCGCTTTGTAAGGTATAAAAAGAGATATAAAGCACTTTGTTCTTTCTAGCTGCAAACAACAAACCACAAAATTACACCAAAAAGGCATGACATAGTAATATTTCATTCAAAACACAATACACAACATTATATTGCAAGCAACGTTGTTTTTCTTTGTTTATTTATTTTTTTTTTTTTTGGTTGTGTTCGTTAACCTTTTGTTTAGATGAATAAAAGAAAAAAGCTTCAAAATATCTACTCGTATGTATGAGAAAAAAATATCTGGCTTTTGGTTTTTCTGTTCTATGCTCTTTGGCTCTGTAATAAATGTTAGCTCGTTAATGTGACTAATACGCGTAATAACAATTAATTCAAACAATATTTGGTAAAATATATGGTATATGGTAGTAAGTTGAACGAGTTTTATATATTATTCCAAAAACCATAAAGGACTAAATGTAATGGAGATATTTTATATGTATGGCAACAATAGGCGAACAAAAAGTCCATAAAATATCCAAACAACCAACAATTTATGATTTTACGTGCTGAAAAATTAAGTTATTAAAACTAAATACTAGAAAGAAAAGAAAAACAACGAAATTTAAGATAACAGGTAAAATTTTAACAAGCACATTTCTATTTGATAAATGTTCAAGAGTTACTACTACAGGGTGCAGCTAAAGTAACTATGTGATTTGTGTTTACACCATAAAATCTTCTGTATGTACACACAGAGAAAATATATGCCATTTTCCAACTGAAATTCGGTTGTGTCTACTAAAATAGGTTGGTACAACTGAATATTGGTTATCACAACAAAATTTGGTTTATACAACTGAATTTTAGTTGCAATAACCAAAATATTTACGAATCACATTCCAACATGTTTTCACCAACCGATTTTATTGGTTGTAGCAACCAAAATTGGCTTAGCAATTCGGTTGGCAATTTTTTTTCCTGTGTGCACGTTGAGTATTAATTATCGAACGATTATTTTTAAAGAATAGTAAAACAATCTTAGTTCTTTACGCAATTATAGCGTTCCATTTCTGAAATGGAAAAAAAATAATGAAATATTCACAAGCCAAGAAGTTACAATTTTTTTACATCATATACGTACTTTAGCCGCACCGTGTATGTTGCTGTGCTATAAGGCGTATGAGCGATATTTAATGTGTGGTAAATTAGTGGTAATACAATACGTATGAGTAATATTATTTTGTACTGTATGTTCTCGAACTATGCGTATGAGTGATATTTGTTTCTTTTGAAAAACAAATTGTGGTTGGTAAGCAATATCTATAAAATTCCATGGCTAAATGAAAACCGAGTACGGTACTGATATACAGTAGACGCTCGCAAATTAGAACCGCTTTGTTTTTGAGGCAATTCTAATTTCTGAATTATTCTAATTTCTGGACGTTTTTTTCGAAAAAAAATTGAGTAAATTTACTTCCAAAAACTTAAATAAAACTCTTTTTAATATTTTTTAATTCAATTTTATTTGATAAAAACAAGAAAACAAAACACAACAATTCAGTCCAATACATCAAATGTATTTTTTTAAATTAAAAATATGAATATAAAAAAAAAAACGAATGGCAACAAAACATAGCAATGCAGTCCAATTACATCACATGTATTTTTTTTAATTAAAAACTAAAAAACTGTATTTAAAAAAAAATTAAACAATTAAAATTAAACAATGGCCAAGTTAACAACTAATCTTTGTTTGACATATAATCAGTTATATTTGTTTGTTTTTTTGGTTTCTTTAAATCCGAAATATCATTACGGAGAGCCAAAAGATTACTTATGTGCTTAGTTGAAAACAATTCACTGTTATTTCACCATTTTATTAAATTATTTACGCTTTCAATGGTTGTAGTATTAGAGACAACTGATGATACTGCAACAACGTCGGCTTCGCTGCTATCTGAAGACTCACCATCGCTACTGAGAACATAAACAGATCCGTCATCAAACATATCTTCATTCCATCTGTCGATGTCTTCTATACCGATGCAATCGTTGGGAGCTATTTCTTTTAAAAGAGCTTGAGTTATCTGAATAACTGTCGTATTGGTTAGAGTCCCAATTGGACAACTTTGACCAAGATTTCTTCATAACACTTTGTGGTACCGCATCCCAAGCTTGTTTCAGTAATAATATAGCATTGCGGATCGAATGGGATTTCAAATGATTCTTCAGTTCACCACCTTCAGCAATTAACTGAGAAAGAAACATACTTCTGTAATTGAGCTTTGTTAACTTAATAGGGTTTTGATCCATTGGTTGTAAAGCTGCTGTCACATTTGGTGGAAAGAATAATGCAACTATGTTTCCATCGTCACTTTTAAGTTTCTCAATGGGTGTTTGAGCGGAGCAATTATCTATAAGCAAAATGGCTTTCGGAGGCAAATTATTTTCCTAAGAAAAGCGGATCACCTGTGAATTGAAAAAAATTTTAAAATTATGTACTGAACCTGAAATCAATATTTTTGTTTACCTCTTTAATAAATATTCCGTGAAACCATTCGTGAAAAATCCGAGAAGTCATCCAAGCATTTTTTGAAAAGTTGTAATGCAGAGGATTATTGAAATTTTTAAAACACCTGGGTTTTTTTGCTTTTCCAATTACCAATGGAACTAATTTGTGTGATCCATCAGAGTTTGCACCAAGTAGGACTGAAATTCTGTCTTTTTGAATTTTATGTCCAGGGGCGTTTTTTTTCAAAAGCAGAGACATAGGTTCTGTCTGGTAGGCAACGAAAAAATAACCCGGTTTCATCGACATTATATATTTGTGACTCCATTAAACCCATCTCAAGGATCTTTGCACGATATCGATGAATAAAAGGAGTGACTGAAGCAACATCACTAGAAAGAATCTCGCCACAAATTTAAAAAAAACGGATACCGTGTCGCTTCTTAAATTTGGTAAACCATCCATCACTTGCCCGGAATGCATTTTCATCTTTATCGGGATATTCCTCTCTAAATATTTGTTTAGCTTTCTCTTTTAATATTGGCCCAGTCAATGTACACTTTTTTTCTCGTTGATTTAAAAACCACTCATACAGACGACTTTCCATTTTTGGATATTCAGCGCTGTGCAAAGATTTATTGTTTGCCTCCTGATATGTGTTTGAAACAGCATTTAATATTGCTGTTCTATGTGATTTGATGTAGCTGATTGAAGATGTTGTCACATTAAAATCTAGGGCTAACCGGTTCCCTTGAACGCCTTTGTCAAGCTTTTCTAATATTTTGACTTTGGTTTCCAATGATAAAGTGTTTTTTTTACGTTTATTTAACATTTAAATGATAAACTTTCACTATTTAATAGAGACTGCCAAATAATATGTACACCCGTATCAAATTTCACAAATAAACTAGCCAAAAATGTACATAAATGCGACAAAAAAAAAAACAAATAGGGAAAAACATATATAATTTGGTGATTCCCCTTTTTAGTTTTACTTTATTCAAACAGAATAAAAATAAATTGGGGATTTCCTGTGTATTCAAATAACAAAAAAAAAAAAAAAAAACGCTCAGAAATTAGAATTTTAAATTCGAATTTCAGAGCGTTTAATGTATTGCTAACATTGATTCTAATTTCTGGACGTTCGAATTACTGAAAGCTCTAATTTGCGAGCGTATACTGTATTGAACATTGAAATTTTTTAAAAATCAATACTACACTCAGAAAAAAGTTTATTAAATATTAAGTGTCATATGCATAATCACTTTTTTAAATTTATATATGCTTTATAAAACAAATTTTCCATACAAAATTCATTTTATAATCGTGTTATAAGGTTTTCAAATTATTATGCATCAGCACTTAAGTATTTTAACTAAATTTTAAGAAATTTTGGAATGATTTGGCTGTAAAGAAATTTTAACTTAAGTAAAGTAAAATATCTATATATATTTCTTAAGTGTCAATAAAAACTATACTTTACTTGAACTACAAAGGAAGGTATCTACGGGGTCACCCAAGGATTTGGATATATGTGATAAACAGAGAAGAAAGAAAGAAGCAAAATCCAACAAAAAAAAAAGCAAAGAAAAAGTAGAAAAACTTTGAAAAACAACAGTTTAAAAAAAATTTTCAAGGTTAATACAAAAAATATATTTTTTATAAGCAAAAAAAAAAAAACGCATTTTTGGGCAAAAAGTCTTAAAAAAAACAACTTAAAGCTCAAAAATCATAAGAAAAAGCTAAACACCAGAAATCCAAAAAAGCTAAAAGTAGAAGTTATGAGTAAAAAAAGCGAAAACAGTAATTTTGTCTTTTCTGGTACCCAGTGTAGAAAATCATTACCAGATATGTGGTTATGTAACTATATACCTGGTAATGGTAACTAGTTACTTTTCTTATTACATTTATTATTACCTTTGTATGGCGAAAAATCTGAAAATATGTCATTACCTATGTGCTACCACTACTAACAAAAACAATAGATTTTCAAAAAATAAGTTTTATAACAAAAAATATTTTTTTATTGTAAAATTTTTTTTTAACCTGGGACTCCAGGTTGCCAGTCAATAGCTTTACCATCTGAGGTATATCGATATGTAATGTCTGATAGATCAAAACATTATTGAGCTGCTGCACACAAGTCAGCTTACTCGCCAACATACAAAAAATCAAAAAAATATGAGTCTACATATATCCTTACCAGTGTTGAAAAAGTATTGAGTCTAAAAATAGATTTCAAAAAACATCTAGAAAATTACTTTCTATTTCAAATAATGATAAAAATAAGTCATTATCACTAACTCGTTATTATATGTTTTAAAATAATGCAGAAGGTAAGTGGGTGTCATTACTGGTAGTTCAAAAAATAATGATATGTCATTATCGTTTCTACACTGGCTGATGAATAATATTGAACGTGGTTTTTCGCCTTTAAAATTCAAATTAGCTTTTGAGGTCTTTTAAGTTCAAGTGAAAATTTAACGCGTGAAAAACAACTTACGGTGCTTAAAAAAATGATTTTTGACCATAATGAGTTTCTCGTGAAAATTGTGTAAATTTTCTTTTCACGCAAATTTACAAATACAAGGCTAATATTTTTCTGGTGACATTTGAATTGCTCACAAAATATTGAATTTATGATTCATTTTAGAAGGATCATATTTTTCTCCAAAAAATAAGCAATTTTTATTAAAAAATTTTAAAACCTCAGAAATATATGCTTTACATGTGTAATTTTTGACTCAAAAAAGTACTCAAAGTTTGCTGGCTGGTATATTTTTTATAAAAATAATAAAATGTTTACTAAATGATACCAGCAGATTTGGACTAATTTTATATAAAAGTAAGTAACTATAATGGTATTTTATGGTATAAAAATCTTCCTATAAAAAAAAATAAAATTTAGAGAAAATTTTCTGCGAGGAAAACTCATGAATATTGCCCACTTCTGTCCACTGAATATCCCTAATTTTCTGAGAATTTTGTCCTATGGCAAAATGTTTGCTGAATCTAAGACTTTTCCATAGAAGGAGGTCCTCAAAATCTGAGGTTTTTATTATAGGAAAAATCTTATGAATCTCATATTCTCTGTAGAAAAAAGAACACAGAATCGAAGACTTTTCTAAGGAAATAGTTTTTTCTATTAACACTCATAACATAACATCCTTAAAAAAAAGTGCCAGGATCTAAGAACAGAGTAGAAAAATCTCCTCAGAATATTTGAGGCTGGCATTATTCTTTAATATTGTGGCTGTATTTAAAAACACCTGTGCTTAAAAAATACACTTTAATTAAAAACACTTTTCAAAATATAATTTTGTAGAAAATAATATGCCTTTGAAATTTTGGTTTTGGAAAAATTATTAGAAAATAAAATAAAATTAAGTAAGTCGGTATTTGAATTTTACAAAATAAAGACAAATTGTTTATATAAAAATATATTGTGTTTTGTTTATTTGATTTTTAATTGAAATCAATCCTACATTTCCACAAATTGGTGATCCCGTACGCATATGTACATGCGAGAGAAAACTCCTAGAGTTAGAGAAAAAAGCAACCCTAAATAGCTTAAATTATTCACCTGCCTACAGGTGTTTTTTGCTCTGTCTCTAGCAATTTTCTCTCGCGTGTGTATGTGCCTTTATAACATTTATTGTTAATATAATATTTTTAAAATAATTTTATTTTTGTATATTTTAGTTGGTAAATTAACGCACAAAAATGGCAACATTATATATCTTTTAAATTTAAAAATTTTTTGTGTAATTAACTCAAAGATCTTGTGTGTAGTTTCTCAATTTCTTCACTGGGAACATATTGAACATTGAATAATTTTGGGTAAATTTAAAAAAAAATCTAATTAGAGGGTAGAACATTTTTTTTTTTCGATTTGGTTTAATTGTCTTCTGAAATTCTAAAATAAAACTCTTACTTATAATTACTTATGTAATTCAACTGCTGTTGTGTGTGCTTATTGTTTACGTCACAACTCATATCATAATTAATATTGTGAAAAAATATATTCACGCTACAACAAAAATCAACAAAAACATGCAAACGAATATAAACACTCACACAGATAATAATTAAAAACACTATTTCACTAAATCTGCTGCTTGCTAATCACGATATAATTATTATAACAGCTTGATTTAAAACACACACAGCTGAGGTAGAATTTGTAGTGGGATATTTGTAGTGGTAGTTGGAAGTTAAGTTGCTGTGGTATTTGTGACAGATAACATTGTTGTAGACATAAAACAATTGCTAACAATGAATTCAGCAGCATACAAACAGCAACACAAAAATAATATTTTAAAACTTTTTTTAACAAAAAACTGAGAAGGTTCTTACAAAACTCATGAATTTTTGTTCAACAATGTGGTAAAGAATTCAAATAATGGAAAAAAATCTTCTCTCTACTTATGCCGCGGTAGGGAAAATGTGAAGAAGTTTTATTTTTCCTTCAACTACTTTTCTGTAATCAAAAATTATTATAATTGTTAACATCTTAACCACACCACCACAATTATTATGCTCTTATTTTATGCATTGTTTGTTATAGTCCTACATTTTTTTTTTCACTCAACAATTACTTCCGTTTTCCTATGATTTTTTTGTATAAATATAAATATATGGATGTGTGACAAGTACTACTTACAAGTGGCAGCAAGGGCATTTAAATTAAGGCCTTGCTAAACATTTTAGATGATAAATTTGTAGCTATTCTACAACCGATTCTTTGGAACAGAAAATTATCATTGGATACTAATATCTTGTTTTATCTTATATATGAATATATATGTTGGCATGAATAGCCATATATAATTATTAGGGCAAGGAATTTCATGCACTTAAAAATTAAAATATGCGCCTAAAATATGCGGTTAAAAAAGAAAAATATGCATTAAAAATATAAGAAATATGCACTAAAAACTATTACTTTTGCAAAAATAATGCACTCTAAAACTTAAAAATGTATTTAAGTTAGTTATTTTGTAAACAGACATAGAACTCGAAGATTTCGCATAGGTCAATAAGGTTTTAAGAATGTTTATTTTGATTGAATCAATATATGAAAACGTATAAATTTTTTATATTTTTTTCAAAAAAAAAGTGCCTCTAAAAATGAAAAATATGCACAAATATGCATTTAAAAGCACAAAATATGCATTAAAAAGGCACCAAATATGCATTAAAGCCAAAATATGCAAAAACATGCATTTATGACAAAATATGCAAAAATATGCAACTACAAATCGATGCCATTTGGTTCTAAATTTGATGATTCGGATAAATATTTAGTCCATATTAGTTTCGGACTATCGAGAAAAAACATGCATTTGCATGAAATTCCTTGCCCTAATAATTATACTGTAAAAGATCAAATTTTTTTTTACAAAGTAACAGAACTGATTCTGGCAGAGAGGACGAAAACAAAATATACATTAGGGTGTCCCTTAAAAATAGATTTGTTATTACACCACCAGCTTTATTGGAAATGGTCCCAAATGGAAAAAATCGATTTTTTTTTTTTTTTTTTGGAAAACGTTAACCCGTGCTGGAAGTTGGACGAAAATGGCTCATTTTGTGTTACTATTAAAAATTCCCAAAATTTTAAATTTCGAAAAAAATTATTTTTTATTCCCCTAGTAAAATGTTGTTTTTTCACACTCGTCATACAGACCAAATGCAATTAATTTGCATTTTTATTAATTTTAATTAAGTCGGTTTGAGGTTAAGAAGAAGAATAAACATTTTTTCAAAGTTATAGACACATTAATAATTTGCAAATCACACTAGATCTAGTTTCTGCCTTTTTTTATGGACAGGCTTCATCAGTGATTTTCCATTAAATTGTATTATTGTTTATATTTAATTGTCAGATTGTCTCTATCTGATAATTTACTTTCAGAAGTGATCAAACCGAAATACAAACATTCTACTTTAGATTTTTTTTTTGTTTATCTTCTTATGTCCTCTTTGTCACCTTTTTCACAAATGTTGCCACACTGACGTATGGTTTTTATGTACAAATGCAGGCAATCTGTGTACATCGGAGGCAGACTGCCAGCAGGGCATTTTTATTTCTCTAGCATTCCATTTATTCATTTAATATAGTCAAAGTGATTCAGACATGGAATTTTGACTTCATCGGATATCATTAACCCAGTTTAGCCTGGAATCAAAAATGCAAAAACGTGTTTTTTTTTAAATTAATTTTTAAAATGCCTAATTTGGAGATGTCGACCGCTATTTGTACCACATAATAGTTGATATTAAAGAAAAAAAATAAATTGGAAAAATGATATTTCGAGTTTGTGTTTGGAGCAACTGCTTTCCAGGATATTTTACAAAAATTGCTTATTTTGTCAAAAATTTAACAAAATTTAAATGTTTCATCAAAGTTTACATAGTTTTCGAAAAATTATCACTTAGATGTGGCTAGACTATAATAATCTTTACATTTGTTTAAAAAATCTTTAACCCTTGGTGGCCTGGGGTCAGGAAAGACCTATGAAACTTAATATAATTATGATTACGAGATTGTAAAGCCATTAAATTGATAAAAAAAAATCTCAACTGAATAAAAATTATTATTTTATGTAACATGATCCATATGGGCTTAATTTTTATACTTTTGGCCAAAAACGACCCACTAGGAAATTTACAGAATAACACCTTTCATAATTTTCTGAAAAATATTACTTGAAATGGAATAAACAAAAATTTTTCCTCTTGATAAAAATAATTATTTTCAGTAACTGGATCCATATAGGGTTAATGTTCTCACTTTTCACAAAAAAAGACCCACTAGGAAATTTACAGAATAACATTTATTAGATTTTTTAAAATTGGGATATGCGATAGAGGGTACAAAACTAACGAACATGCGCAATTCACTATAGTCCCAATCTTATTTTTAAGGGTTAAAAAGGTGGGGTCAAAAGTTTCCGTATGTAAAGCACCGTAAGTTGTTTGAGTTTCACGTGAAAAAACAATTATACTCCCTATAAAAAAAAATGATTTTCACGACAATCAGTTTCACGTGTAGAGTTTGTTTTCACACAAATTTAATGTACAAGACTATTATTTTTCGTGGGAAAAAGTGACATTTTGTGTTTATTTTGATTGTGTTTTTGTTATAAGATTAAAAAAATTTTCATTTGTTTAAACTAAATTACAATTTGAGACATTTAAAGTTCGAGTGAAAAACAACTTACGGTGCTTTAATTGCAATTTTTGTTTTGTAATTGTATTATATTCTAATTAAAAGATTTGTTTATTATGCACTTATTGTTTTCTAATTTGGATAGATGTTATTCTGTAAATTATCCAAGTGGATATTTTTTTTGCCGAAAAGTGAAAACATTAACCCTATATGGATCAAGTTACACAAAATAATAATTTTTATCAAGTGGGAAAAAGATTTTTTTGATCCATTGGAAGTGATATTTTTCCGAAAATTATGAAAGGTAATATTCTGTAAATTTCCTAGTGGGTCGTTTTTGGCCAAAAGTGTAAAAATTAACCCTATATGTAATATACCTTTTTCCAAAATGGGCCATTTCCTCCAACTTTCGGCACGGGTTAACGTTTTCCAAAAAAAAAATCGATTTCTTTCATTTGGGACCATTTCCAATAATACTGGGGTTGTAATGACTGAAAATCGACAAATCGTTATTTTAAGGAACATCCTAATATACTAAATGTATCGGCTTTTTAAAAGTTTACCTATGGCCCTATATTTTTTGGGTGGTGAAATTTTCTCTTTATTTGTTTATTGTGAATCGGAATAGAAACTCATACCAATCCTCCATTTTAGGTATAGAATGTGTTCAGCGAACTAATGTAAAACATTACAAGGAATATTTTTGTAGAACATTTCTGGAAAAAACCTTACGGGTCCTTCTTGTCTCTTTTTAGATAGGGCCAAAAAAGTTCGTGGGTTAATCGTGGCTTTTTTTTTAATCCATACAAATTGACCCACTCTAATAATCATATATAAAAATATCTTACAAAAAATTTTTATAAGAGAGCATATCATCGACCGGCCTGCAAAATGTCACATGTGTTTTTTAATAAATTTTCAGGAGAGCGAAAAAACTGTTACAAAATCTACTTTTAACATATTTTATTGGCATCATATGCCTTAATTATTCACGTCCTCATTTAGTGAAATCATCATTAAGGCATAAGATGCCAATAAAGTATCTTAAAAGTAGATTTTTTTACGGGTCGTTTTTGTACGTTTTTAAAGGTGGCCAAAAAAGTCCATTTAATTGGAGAGTTAGAAGGTTAAAATGTTCCACAAAAATATTCTTCGTAGTGTTTTACATAAGTTCGCTGAACAAACCCTATACCTAAAATGGAGGATTCACATGGTTTCCTATTTTAATCCTATTTAATTTTTTTTTGTTTCAGAAAAACCATTTTAAGCGTTTAAACTCATTTTTTATGAGAGGCATTTTTTATGAATCGAGTTTACCCAAATTTGGCACAAATATGGCTTGACCTTATATCAATTCAAGTGCTAAATTTCATGGCAATCGGATAGTTTTTGCAGGTTTTATAAAGATTTTAAGATAAAGGATATATGGCAGGACTAAGAGTCCTTGCTTCGATTTTGATAAAAACTGACACAAACGTTTCCAGTTTTATGTGTATCTCAATGGATACTACACTCAAAAAAAAAGTCAGTAAAGTCAGCAAAATATGTTGCTGTGTCTGAAAATTTTTAGTCAGGAGCGTGCTTGCAAAAAAGTTGGTAATTTCAGCAAAGCAAAAGCTGGTTTTTACCAAAAAAATAGTAATCTTCAGCAAAAGTTTTGCTAACACTTAGTCGATTGCAAATGGAAAAAATCCTTGCTAAAATCACTAAACTTTTTGCTGAATATTAGTAGACTGAAAAAAACTCAAAAAACTTGTAACGAAATTTTACTTTAGTTAATTTATTTGCTGAAAATTTAAATATAGAAATTCTGTAGAGTTGTTTTTATTTTTTCTCATTTCCGTTGTCTGTACTACATCCAGACAAGCTGCGACATCTACATTTGTCGATCTAGTTGTCGTCCACAATTTTTGTAGCAAAATAAATTAGTAAAACATTAGTTCAAAATTAGTTTAGTGTTAAAAAATATAACTAAAACTTTTGCTGAAAATGGAATCTCAGCAAAAAAAGTTGCTGAAAACTATTAAACTTGATATACCAGACGTTTTACTAATTTTTCTACTAACTTATTTTTTTGAGTGTAGTTAATATAATATTTGTAAATTTCAGGACCTATGGAAGGTGGGCGTGTCCTTGGCCCGATATTTATAAAAATTAAAATTTTTCTTAACTAAGGGGTTCTATGTCAGTATACCAAAAACTCAAACTTCAAAACTCTGTCTCCACTCCTTCTATTTTTGTCCAATAGTTATATGGGATCAAAGCACTGTGCGTCGGCGCTCATTAATGACAGTAGCTGACTGCTCTATTGAGTCGTTTGAGCATCGTCGAAGTGTGGGTTGTGTAAAACCTTTTTATCGCTACTGCGATGCGAAATGTTCTGCTGAGTTAAGTAACACAAGCTTGTCCAGTAGATCTCATCCGTGTGTGGTCAATTGTCTTGTTCGTCTCACGACGTATTATAGAGAAACCGCCTGTATGTGTAATACATTACCTGCAGATGTCTTTACTGATACTTAAAATTTAGAGGAATTCAAGTCGAATGTTCACGAATGTTTTGTTTTGTCCTTCCAATAATCTATTTTCCTGATCTCAACACAATGCATTGCATTAGTGAAAGAAAAAAATTCAATAAAATAAAAAAAAATCGAAAGAGATTAAACCCCATAATTAAATTTGCTTTGTGTGGTGTATTTCTTGAATATTTTGAAGGCAGAAACGTAATTTGTAGGCAGAAACGAGCGAAACGACTTCTGTTACTACAATATACGAGTATTATATATTTTTGACTTTTCTGCTAATTTGGATTTGCACGAATTTTACCTAAGACCTGTTTTCCTACTTTTGGTAACAACTTGACAACACTGTGCTAAAACATAGATACTAGTATTATTTATACTAAACATCCTCTTTTGAAGAATATATTACTACCTCATGCTCTCGAACACAAAAAGTAATAAAACTTGTCAATTTTCTTTCGCCCATTTCATCTAGTTAAATCCCAAGGTGTCCGAAAGTATAGCACAGGTTTTTTTCTAATATATTTTTTCCATTACATATTCATTTCATACATACAAACCGCAGAGTTTAGCTTGTGTAATACTTACTTTCCATGTAAGTGGAACAACATTTTCATGGCCTTGGTATTTTACTGTCACAATTAAATACTGTGATTTTTTTTTAAACTTCTTAAGGAGTTTGAGTTTCATTGTTTTTTTTTTAATTCTTTAGCTTCGTTTTTTATTGTTTCACTCTGTTTTCTATCGAGGGAATGTTTAAGTAAAAATAACACCCTGTGTTTAATGTATTATTTTTTATGTTACTTTTAAAAACGCTTTATAGCCTCTAGAGTAATTTTTATAAGTTTTTTTTTATTTCTTACTTTTTATACACATACATATTTCTGTAAGTTAGTGTGTGTATGCGTATAATAATAAACCATAAAAACAGGCGTTAGTGTATACATAACAAAGTGGCTGAACATTAAACAAAATTCTTGTTAACAACAAAAGGGTGAAAGTAGGGTAATCGATTATTCAAAATTTTTGGAAAACCGTTTAACGGGTTTTCCGAATAGTTGAAATTCAAAAAAGCCGGTTGAGATTTTTCAAATTTGAAAAAATCGGGCAACCGGTTGTAAAATTTAAAATTAAATTTAAATAATTTTTTTTTTAAATTTTTAAAAACTGACCCAGCAAAAATTAAAAGCGTTCGAAAATTAAAAATCTTTTTACTTTCGTTCAGAAACGACTTAGGAAAAACGTATACAATCAAAAATAATATCACATAAATTTTACTAATTTTACAATCTTGAAATATGATCAATCAGTTTTAATTATCTCTTTATATTGCTGGGACAACCCAGTGGCAAAGAATACTTGTTCAGAATTAATTATGCACGACACTCATAGAAATTAATCTGTAAAAATAGCAGAAAAAACAACTAAAATTTGGTTAAAAATTATGCTGAAGAAAAAACTGTTAAATTAGCAGATTTTTTGCTAAATACTAGTAAATTAAGAACAATAGAAATAAAACTGTTCAATTTACAGACATTGTAGTTACATTTAAGATATTTTTTAGTTAATTGAAAATGACAAATTGTACTGTGAAATCTGCAAAAAATTGTGCTAAATATTAGTAGACTAAAAACAGGAAAAACCAAACTGCTATAACTACAAAAGTTTTGTTGTTTTTAAGCAAAATTTAGTGGAATGCAAATGCCGGTCTTTCCTGTTAAACTAACAAAAATATTTGCTAAAAAAATTGTAAAGTGTTGTTTTAAAAAGGCTCAATTTTTATTTGTAAAATTTAAAATTATATAAAAAATTGGGCATTCGGCAAAAAAAAAACTGGGTTATTCGATATTCAAAAAATTTACATTTCACCGAAACCGACAAAGCACGAAAAACTGGTTGTAAAATTTAAAATTATATAAAAAACAGGGTAGTCGACAAAAAAAACTCAATTATTCAATATTCGAAAAATTAACTGAAACCGACAAAGCACCACAAACCTGTTTCAATCGGTTTTTAAAATCCGGCCTGATCACCCTACGTGGAAGTGATTTCTTTTTTAACTTTCGTTGTTATTTAAAAATCAATCAGTTTTATAAAACCGATAAAAACTATTTTTTTTTTTCATTTTTGAAATGATATTTATATATAAAAATTTTTAAAAAGGATTTTTTTTAAGAGATTTTTTTATTTTAACAGCAGTGCTATTAATTCCTTAAAATACCTCTTGAAAATTATTAACAACCTTTATAGCATTTATTTTTTTGTAGTTTAGTTTACAAACTTGCAGTAAAAAAATAAAAATGCTGTCTTGAATTAAATATTATGGAATTTTCTATTAAAGATTCATACAAAAATATTGATATTTTTCATCACATATTTCTTGTTTTTTCTTTCCTTCCACGCATTAAAAAACTGTTATGTGATTTCCATTCTCCCCAAAAACACTTTTAGTTTGATTTCATTTTTTTTTTGTCAAAATGATGGATTTACTTTTAATAAAATTTAAAAGTTTTTTTTTTCTTCTTTAAAACTTTTTTTGTTTACACATAATCTGTTGTCAACCATATATGTCAAGTGTATATCATCAGATGTTGTAGTATCTGGTGCATATTCAAATAGAAAATAAATATAAAACTTTATTTCAAAAAGTAAAAAACATGAAATCTATAAAATAAGAAAACAATTTTTGTGAACAAAAAGTCAAGTATCTAAACCAAACACAGATGTAGATGACTTTATGACAAACATACTTTTGAAACCACACAATATACACACTGAGGAGAAGTTAGTAAGAGCAGACTCAGTTGCAGTAAAAGTTAAAGCTATGGCAATAGTTGAAGCTGCAACACCACAACAATATGCAACACCAGCAAAACATAATTCAATTTACAACTTTGACATATGACTTGCAAAAAAAAAAAAATATTTTGAAATATAACACATACAACAACAGCCCTAAAACTTACAAATATGAGTATATTTTATTATTTTATTTAAAAAAAAACCAACTTTTAAACACACCTTAAAACTTTTTGTATGATTCATTTGTATGTAGTTTAGAAAAATAAAACTTTTGGCAAATTTATTATGATGTTTTTTTGAAAAAAAAAGAAATGAAAACTATAAAAATGAAATGCATAAATGTCATAGTATTATTACTTTTTTTTGAATAATTTATAAAAAAAAAATATATTTGTCTTATACTGGCAACAAAATGAAAAGCTATTTTTAATAAAAAAAATTTTTGAAATCAACTTTCTTATATATTGTAGCAAGAATAAGATGGATGAGAGCTCAATCTTGTCACGTTTTTTAAACTCTTCTCATTGAAATCAAACTTGGAGCCAGAATTGCTCCATGAGTTATAAGAAAAACATGAGACAATTTTGAAAAGCAACATCTTATATAAAAGTAGCCTTTGGGTACTATTATATGTATGTATCAGTGTTGCCACCAGTAAAACAAAAAATTACACAGGTTTAGTTAAAAATTATCGAAAACCATATGAAATTACACAAAAAATTCTAATTTTTTATATTATTTCAAAATAAACTCTCCTGCGCACAGTAGGGAAGAATAAAAAGATTTTGCACTCGTATGAAATTTCACATATAAATTTCGAGTCCAAAGTTTTGCCATTTTTCTATTTATAAACCGATTTTTAAAGACTTAGCATTTTTGTCATCTGCAAAGTGCAAAATGTATTTGCAATTTAGAACTAAAATTTTGCATTTTTACAATAACCTGGCCCGAGTTTTTGCCTTCTACAAAAGCAAATCTAGGCAACATTTTTATGAAAAATATTATAACAAATTATTCTATTAACTAAAAGGAATTTCAATGCAATAACTTTTTCAGATTTAAAATGGCGTGCTTTTAAATTTGAATATTAAAAAAAATACAATTTTATCCACATTAAAAGCTTCTTTCAGAACAAAGTATTTATGCATTTCAGAAAGGCTACTTCATTGAGATGCATTGCATGCAAAAATATTACCTACTTTATATTTATTCTCTCCCATACCCCTCAAATTTTAACCATTTTTATTTAAATTCAACCAATTTTTCTCCGAGTTCAAACTTAGGATTTAATAACAAAAAGCTGGAGCAGATTGCCCAAAGCGTTCCTAATGTGATGACATAAGTTCTGTTCAATCCAGCTTTAAATGTCGGCAGGACAGTAAAATTGTAAAAATTCCATATTTGTAAAATTTTGCTTGTTTTCATTAATTTTTAAATTACTGATAGCAAGGCATGACATTTCTTTGCAGTATGTATATCAACAAATTTTCTTTTTCCCTCTTTTTAAAGAGCGTTTTCGGAGTAATTTATGACTTCGATTTCAGAGTCTTTTTTAAGTGATTTATGAACCTTTTCTATGTATTTTTTAGCTTTATTTGAGCAATCTTTTGTATTACCAATCCTGTGAGGTCTAAAATAATTTCAAACAGCACATGGCATTTTCAATTCTTAACACAAAACATTTAACAATAATAGCATTTATAATGAGAAAATATGTAATTAAAAAAATTAAAACATCAAATTTTATTCATCCGCCTTACAGGATCCTTTCAGCACTTGCAGGATATATCCAGGTTGAACAAGTTTATGCTTTTCTTGAATATTTGTGAAGCATTTTCCATTGAAAAATAAAAACACTTTTATATGATATTTTATTTGTTCGGTTCTAGATCTTGAAAATTTTTCCACTTTCACTTAAAATGTATTATTACCACGGATTTTTATTATGTTAGAAAAGATTATGTTTTAGAAAAAATTACAAAGAAAGTTTTAAAACATTTAAATTTTGTCTGACTTTAAAATCGATAAATAAAAATTTAAAAAAAAGTTTTGCTCAAATATCATTCATATTTATGAGCCTTTTTGGAACGTTCCTAAAAAGTTCTTAAAAATACACATTTTTGACTCGTTTTTGACTCAAATTTTAGAGCCTTCACAAAACACTCAAAAAAATGTGTAATTTTGGGGCATGTCATTTAAATTTTCCTTTTGTAAAAATGGCCCTTTTATTTAAGAGTCAATTTTGAATCTTTTATGAATGTTCAAAAATGAGTCAGAAATAAGAGTCTTTTCAGAGTTTACCTTTGAAGGGCTCATAAAAATTAATCAAATTTGAATCCTTTAGGACTCAAAATTATGTACATACATTCATAAATAGCTAATATTTGGACTCCAATAAGAGTCATAATTTATGAGCACTCAGAAAATTGTTGGCTGTGATATTTTAAAAATTAAATTTTTATTTGAAATTTTTATATTTTCTCAGCAAATAAAAAAGATCATTAATGACTCAGAAATGAGCTCCAAAAACATAAACATTTTTTCACTTTTTCCTATGAAAGTGGTCCGTCCAAAAGAGCCCCCTGTGTAATCAGAAATGACTCAGAAAAAAGAACGTATAAAATCGAAATTTTCCTCATAAATTTAAATAATTTTGGAATCTTTTTTGGGTCCGAAAAATGAACCCTCATTTTGAGACAGCTTTTTAGATTGTAGAGACAACTTTTTGGATTGTTTTTTGAGGGTTCATATTTTCTGCCAAAAAAAGAGTGTTTTCAAAAAAACAATAATCATTTCTATGAGCTATTTAAGAATCTTATTTATGAGCGCTCCGAATTTGCTAGCTGGGTTCATAAAATTTGATATAAATGTAGAGGAAATTAAAAAAAAATTTTAAATTGTTTCAGAAATTAATTGAGTGGACAAACTTAAAAAAAATAAAAATTTACAGTAAAAACAACAAAAAGTTAATAATTGTGTAAAAAAAGTTAAAAAAATATTTTTTGACCTGCCGGGATTCGAACCCGCAACCCTCTAATTTCTGTGCCAGCACGTTCCCATGCAACCCCCCATACAAAATACTAACTTCTTATCACCCATGAAAAAGAACTTCTGACTAGCATATATTTATTGCAGTTTTAGTTTAGAACCCCTTTCTAAGGGAGTAATTCTTTGTGATGTAATGAAGGAAGTGATTCATTTACAAGTCATTCCATTTATTTTTGCTGGGTTTTAGTTAAGAGAATAAACTAAAAATATAATTTTGAAAAAATCGGCATCCATTGAAGAATTACAACGGGTTACCATTTCGACTTTGCTTGCAAATATCTCCGCAACCTGGGATCAGTCGCTTTCCCAATAGGTAGATGCCTGACTGAGTCATTGACTTACTGACTAATAACCTCAACTTGAAAAGTGGTATGCACTAGAGACACATCACATAATGAGGGGTTTTTGGAAATTTTTGAAACGGGCAAAAATGGGAAAATATTCTCCTTAAAGTCTTGCCCAACCCGCTTGGCGTATACACGGAAAATTCGGCGTAGATATTTGATGAAATGATGACATGAAATGAAATGCTGCGTATAAGCTGCTACTGCAATGTAAACGTCTGCTAAGTTTGGGTTTTGAAATTTTTTAAGTTCCTGCCTAAAACCCATTTGGCTAAAAATCTGAAATTAAAAATATGTGTTCCTTTGGGTGTGGGCTAATTCACAGAACATTAACTGTTTATAAGTTTTTTATACATTAATCGGTTAAACGTAGATTTGCTTTAAATACTTAACGTTGATAGGTATGAGCGAAAATACAGCTATAGACAATTCTCTACGAATACTTCCTCAAGAACAAAGCCGTGTGTGATAAAGAAAGGAACATTTTCTCTATAGCGAAGTCAAATAACACTCTGAAACTTTGCAGATCGATAAAAAGAAATAAAAAAAACTTCATTGAAAAACTGATTCTGAGTTATAGATTTTTTACACATATTCACTAGCAAAACCATGCGAATCTTCGATTTTGTGTATAGCATTTGTTCAGCGAACTTATGTAAAACTCGACGGCGTACATTTTTGTGGAACTATTTAACCCTCTAACTCACCAATTAAAGCGACTTTTTTGGCCCCGTTTTCAAAAGGGACAGAAAGTCCCGTAAACTGAAGAATTTAACTCTCTAAATCTAATAAAATGTTCCACAGAAATGATCTTCGTAGTGTTTTATATGAAATGGAAGATTTACATGGTTTTCTCCTAAAATCCAGGTTTATGGGCATTTGAGCGCCAATTCCGTATAAGTACGAAATTAACCATTAAACAAATTTTAAGTTTTAACTTATTTCTGGCATTGAACTTAAATTTTCACCTTCGATGTCTTCACAGACTTATAATAGCATTTCATGCCAAATATTTTTGTGTAACATTTTAACCCTCTATCTCCTCAATTAAAGATACTTTTTGTCCCTTTTCAAAACGGCCACAAACGACCCGTAAGTTGAGGAGTTAGAAGATTAAAATGTTCCGCAAAAATATTGCCCATAAGATTCTACTATAAGTCTCTAAAGAGATCAAAGTTTAAAATTAAGTTTCAATGCCAGAAATAAGTCAGAACTTAAAATATGTTTAAGAGTTAATTTCGTGCTTATTCAGATTGGCGCTCAATAGAGCACTCATATGTGCAAAAGTGATATTTTCTCACCTCCCCACGCACTTTCTGGTAGACTGGGTGTAAAAAATAATATCCCCGCGAAAATTGATCCTCTCGGATTAAAACAGGCCAGCCACCCTCGGCTTTTAGCCCTGAAAATGGACTAAAATTAGTTCAAAGTTTATTTGCGCATAACTCCTAAAGTGAAGGTTTTACAGAAAAATACTGAATAAACTTATCTACAGGGAATAATGTGGCCAGCATTTTTCTCATACACATTTGTGATGTATAGATGACGCGTCATTGTGATTTATGTGGTTAAAATCAAAGTGATTTATATGGTTAAACACAAATTTTGACTTAACCACTTAAATCACCATAACGCGTCATCGATACGTCAAAAATGTGTATGAGAAAAATGCTAGCCACATTATTCCCTGCAGATATGCTTATTTAGTATTTTTCTGTAAAACCTTTACTTTAAGAGTTATAGTGCAAAGAAGCTTTGAATTAATTTTAGTCCATTTTTAGGGCTAAAAGCCGCGGGTGACTGGCCTGTTTTAATACAAGAGGACCAATTTTTGCGGGATATTATTTCTTACGCTCAATTTACTGGAAAATGCGTGGGAAGGTGAAAAAATAACACTTTTGCAAATTCCATATACTTCATGGGTGCTCTTCTATTAAGCCACGCCCAATTCGCCCCATTTTTAGAAAAATTTAAAAGAATATACTATTGTTTATTCGTAGTATATAGTGTAATAAATGCTGTAAATTTGATAATGATACAGTAAACTTTTATCTAGTCTGTAGTTAGATTAGAAAGTCTCATATGTAAAGAATAATTGGATGGTAGTTATTATTTCAGGTTTTTTTTCTATCAAAATATGGAAAATTTCAATTTATCAGTTATTGCATAAAGCACTTTTTACATCAGTAAACTTTTAGGTCAAAGTCCTTTCCCTTTGTTACAAAGAGAACACAAAGTTTGCGGTTTTAATTTTTTTTTATATGTTTTCTAATTTGTATGCGTAGGTGTTGCTTTGAAAATATCAGAGCATACAAATGTCAGAGTAACAGAGTAAATTATATCTGGGGCATAGTTTACATGCAACAAACACAAATGCTCCTCGCTATACGGTTAGTACACTTAAATAGAATTACTTCTGTAATGTAATACAAATAAAATCTGTTGAAATTTACATTTTATTATTAGAACTATTAAAAAATTATAACCAAATATTACTAAAAAAATGTTCTTTCTATAAATTCTATTTCCTCTATTTAGTTAGAATATTCTTCTACCTCAAGTCCAAATTCTAATATGATATTGTCATATTAGATTTTATTTGTGGTTTCAAAGTAATCCTCTCAAATAAATCAATAAACTTAACCCCTGTTTATATAGATAACCTACAAGTACCCGTATCAAATTCTGCAAAGTATCTTGGTATGATGCTTGATGCCAAACTACGATGGAAAGAACACGTCAAGAAAAAATTATTAATATTAAAAAGAATTTTAATATTAATAACACTGTGAGACAAATGGTAGGGGTCAGTGATCGGGAAGGGTTCAAACTACCGGGGAAAGTTATATCGGTAAAAAAGAAGTTATACGTGTCCCGGCGTTTTGCTGGGTCAACCCTAGGAATCGAGATATATCGATTTGACCTTTGGTGGTTTTTTTTTTGACATAACTCGAGAACCATTAGTCCGATTTTGCTCAAACAATTTTAACAAAATTAAAAATTACAATTACTTTAATCTGTTCATATAACGTTTTTCTATATACTCAACAGTTTTGCCGGTAAAAATAAATGTTTGTTACCGCTACCATAAAAATCAATAACCTTTTGTTTATTACGAGTTATGTCAAAAAAAAAGATATATCTCGATTCCTAGGGGTGACCCAGCGAAACGCCGGGACACGTATAACTTGTTTGTTTTGTTGTAACTTTTTGGTTTCATCCCATCTCGATTTTGACTGTCGCATAGTGTAATTATATAATAACCAGAGACCCAAAATAACTGTTATATTTCTAAAAAAGTCACCACCCAAATTTATTTAATTATAATATTTCAATAATGCATTATATTTTATAAATCATATTGCACAAAAAAATCACAAAGTTTGGCAAAGATTTTAATTTTTTCAAATTTTATATTTTACTCTATAAATTTCTGTTGTTTTTTGATTTTTATTTTAAAACTTTTTATAAAAGTTACAGAATGATTTTTTTGAAAAAATTAAGCAGTAACTTTTTTATTTGATAATAAAATAAAAATTAAAAATTGACCTAAATTGAATGCCGGAAGGTGATGGAATATACATATTTACTCACTTTAAATAACTGTTCAATCTTTTATTAACACTAGTTGACATCATCAGGATATTATAATTGTTGAAGTCATTGGTTCTATGGCTTTTGATTTGTATTCTTAATTGTTATTTTTTGATAAAGAAAAAAAATCACAAAATAACTTTTATTATTTTTCAAAAAATAAAAATCGTGTTTGGATTGTTTTTGTTTGAATTTAAAATAAAAATCAAACAGAGCAAATAAACAGAAAATTAAAAATACTCAAACGAGAAATAATTGTAAAACAATCACTTTTTTGAATAAAAGTTATAACTGTTACGTCCCTGATAATAACCCATCAAAAAAAATTGCAAGTAGTGCTTTACAAACTACTTCTTTTAATGCTTCACAAGTATCCGTTAGTGTATTTTTACTGCTTTTTTAGAAGTTATTCTAAACAACTGCAAAAATCACTTCTTTGACTGCTTCCCAAGTATCCGTTATTATATTTTTACAGCTTTTTTAGAATTACTTCTGAACCACATACAAAAAATCACTTAAGTATTGCTTCTAAAGAGTAATTGCTCTAAAAGTGATCGTAAAAAGTGATTTCGGTATCATTTGGCATTTCAAAACAGAGGGTCCCGGGTTCGATTCCCGGCGGGACCAATATTTTTTTTTATTTTTTTTTAATTTTTTTTATTCTATTAATTTTTTTTTTAATATTTATAATTATATATATATATAAGTTCCCGTAGTTCCTATACGGAACATAGGGCCACATAAGTAGGTAAATGGACACGAATATTTACTGAAGCATGACCGCATCGTGGATGTAGTAATTAATCCCGAATCCACTGTCTGCCTGGAGGCGTTGCTGGCAGCCCCAGCTCCAGGATCGGATGCTTTAGCCCAATCAGCTACTCATCTTAAATTTTTAAGATTACAGAAACCAATATTTATAATTAATTTGTTTAAATTCAATATTTTTTAATTTTTAAATTTTTAAAAATATGTCTATATAAAAAAATGGTCAGAAATTGATTTTTATGTACCTGTCAAAATAGAACTGAAACCAATATTGGATTGGAGTGCACCTTTTACACTTGTTTAATAAGTACTTTTATTGAAGAGAATAAGGAACAATATATCGCATTAACAAAGTGGTGTTCTTATGCCAGTCAACTTTCATATCAAAGAATAGCTCAGCGGTAGAGCACTAGACTACCAATCGTGAGGTCGCAAGTTTGATCCCCGGTGGCGGCAATAAAAAACTTTTGTAAAATAAAAAAAGTATAATTTTTTTTACTTTTAATTGGTGAAAAAGAGCTTCCTTTGCACTCGTTCAAGAAGTACTGAAAAAATATTAAAGTGGGAGCACTCCTCTCCTATGTCACCTCAATGTTAGAATCATTACCCTACGGGGAAAGGGACCGGTCCAAAGTGACACGCAGGGGCAGGGACCGGTCCTTGATCGGCCTTTTTCTTTGAAAGAGACACGTCACTTTAACATGGCGTTGTCATTGGAAATGACCAATTGCCACAGTTTAGACACCTTGTGGCAGTAAGGTGGTGTGTCTAGAAATAGCTTTTCAAATAAACTAATAAAAAATTAAGAATTAAAAATAATCTACTTGGCGTCGAAGTAGGGCTCGATAACACAACCTTCTGCTTGTAAGGCAAACGGTCTACCGTCTGAGCTAATGTTGCTTATGCGTGATGGCTGGCTGATGGTAAAGTTATATATTTTTCGTTTCTGTTCAAATAAAAAAGAAAAAACAAACACAAGCAAATAAAAAAAATTTAAAAGAAAAAAATTGAAAAGAAAACAACTTTAACAGACACACAAATATAGTGGAAGTGCCTTGAATAAGCCCCCGATTGACCGGTCATGGGATAGGTCCTTTAATGGCAGTTGATTAATTTTTTACGTTGGCCACAATTAAATTAAAAAATCAATTAACAATTAGAAAATTACCTCAAAAACTCTGATAATATAAATAAAAAGTTAAAAAATTCTCCTTAAGTTAAAAAGAAAAGTTAAATGAAATACCAATTGTTAAAACTAAAAACAGCTTTAACATTAAAAAAACGTTAAAAATGCAAAGCTTAAAATTTTCTTTGCAAAAAATTATAGAATGTTAAAATAAGAGTTAAAAGAAGCAAATCGAAAAAATAAAGTTAAAAATAAATAAAAGGGTAAAATAAATAAAAAAAATATTTTTAAAAATATGCCGCGAATTTTGTTTTTTATTTCGGAATCGGTCAAGTTTTTTAAAAGTAACAGTGAAAGTAACGGATCGGAAAATACTTAGAAAATTAATTCATTATATTTTGTTCATATTTGTACTAATTTAGTAATATGCCTTCGGTTGACCGGTCACGGGATAGGTCCCTGGAGGGCGATTGAAACCACATTTCCCGTAGGGTAGTGTTTATGTTAAAAAATAAGTACATCTAGATCATCAATTGTAGTGCTTTTTCTACTGCTTCGGCATCTCTTTTGTTGCTGGGTAAATACCATCGAAAGATTGGCGACATTGTGATGGCTCCATGGTATGTCCGAAATCGTGATTTTCACCAAGTTCTTAAAGTGAAGACTGTCAGAGAGGAAATACAACACTTTGCTGATAAACATGTACAAAATTTAGAGCTGCATTCAAGTCAAATAATTTCGCTGCTCTTAGATTACAATCAAATTCCGAGAAGGCTTTATCGTTTCAAGACCTATCACCTGATGAGGCGATTTACCCACCTAGGGGATTTATAAATTAAGCTTTATAGGTGCATTTAACACATTTACTTAACTTTGAAAAAATTTATTTAATATATTAATTACTGTTTGCTATTAAAATAAATATTCTACTTTTTTATTAAATATTTCTACACTATGAAAATATTCTACAATAGGAAACTTAAGGTATTTGTTCCCTTTATTTTTTATTTACTGTCCGTGAAGTGAGTGAATAGTGTACTCAAAGTTCCACAAGTAACATAAAAAAACATTTTGTTCTTAAATAACTTGTGTAATTTTTTAGACCTTTCTAATATTTAAAATATACTTCTTTAGTTTGTTTTACTCTAAAATCTTCATTAAAAATTTCTTAAACGAAATTTCTTACTTTGTGTTTGATCAGTTTTTCTGTCATCTTTTGTTTTAAGATTAAAAGTTTTTATTTTTTAATATATTAAGAAATAGCTCTTAAGTAAATTGTTTTTTAGTTTAATGAAAATATATAAAAACTTTGCAAGTTTTCGATGGTCGTAAAATGGCAACCAAACTTGAATTCAGGTGCAAAACGAATTCTTCAGTATAAATAAGTCATTTGATATCTATCTCTGAACACATTTATTTAGAACACATATGTATATCTTTGATTATAAGGTATCAGCTTATGACCATAGATATATAAAGAATACTAGTATTGCTGCTTTGGATAGAAACTATACATACTACGAAACAACCATGCTTCAGATGACCATATTCGAAGAGCATCACATATTCTTGTGTTTGTGATTGGGACAATTATATTAGGAATACCCCTTTTCTATCATAATATGATCTTCAGATTTTTATGAGATTATGATTCCGAATAATTCCGATATTATTATAGACCTGCATATCATATTAAGATACGTATAGTAGGGTGGGTCGATTTGGCAATCGATTTTGTGTCATCGATTTTTCGATAGCTTTTGGCATGAGGAAAAAAGGTCCACTACGACATATCAAAAAGATCATTTTCGAGTCATTGAATAAATGTATGTAATATTTTGATTTGAATTGAATAAAACAAAACGTGCATAACTTTTTTAAATCAACTTCAAGAGAATGCTAGAAAAATGCTGTACCTTAGAGTGGGGCGATTTGTATGGAGAAAAATTTTTTGATATTGTGCCATCGATTTTTCGATAGCTTTTGGTATGAGGAAAAAAAAGTTCCACTACGACATATCAAAAAAATCATTTTCGAGGCGTCCAAATTTCAATTTTTACAATTTTCTAATAAATGCTAGATCAGCGCCATCTTGCGGTGGCTTTTTAAAACAACTAATGAAGTTATAAACAATATAACATTACAATCTTTATAGAAAGGTATTACTTTAGAAAATCGCATAAAAAATGTGGCAACTAGAGGTAAAAGTATATAAGTAAAATTATTTTCTGCTTGATGATGAAATGATGATGTTGATGAAAACAAGCAGAAAATGAATTATGAAGAGAAAACCTAAAAATCAAGCCGTTTTCATTTCCACCTTTTTTACAATTTGTATACTAAAGTGCCTATGGATAATAATTTGAAAACTTTATAACACATTTATAAAATGAATTTTGTATACGAAATTTCTTTTATAAGTCACTTATAAATTCTAATTTTACTTAAGTGTCTTAAAATACTATAATTTAATAGTTTAATACCTTCAAAATTTGTTATACTGCAACCTTAAACTTTATGTTAATTAAGTTTAACTCTTATTATTAACACAGGCATCGTTAAATATTTATTTAATTAAGAGTAATAAATCCAAATGGAGAAAGTAGCAATATATGAAAATGGAAACAATTTTCGTCAATCAAAAAACTAGTCGTACAAACAAAATCCCAAATGATTTAATAATGTATTCCTTTGGTAGAGGGTATGTCAAACAACATGTATTACAAAAGTTTCCCATGCAAAATGACATATGAAACAAAACAAACATACTTACATTTCATAGACAAACCCACAATCTAATAAACAACTAACTAAAAATGAAGAGAATTATCATTTTGATGGTAAAGTACTACAACACAGACAGCAACAACAAAGAAAGCAAAAAAAAAAAAAATCAAAAACCGAAATAGAAAAACTTCCTTCCTATTTTTGTATAAACATTAAACATTTAAGTAAAATGCTTCCAACTATAGTTGAAAAAGGCAGACAAATATAATCACATATAAAATGTTTATACAAAATTTAATAGGGCTGCACCTATAAATATCTGCCAGAGCAATTTGTATATAATAAAATCTATAAATTTTTATATTAACAGCAGGGAAATAATAAAATATTTACTTTATCCATTCGGCTTGAATTTTAACTCGAAATTTATCGACTTTGAAGTTGCAGTTTTCGACTCTATACAAAAAAATTTTGTATATAATGAAAATTATAAAGAAATTAAATTCTGATACAGCAGTTTTTAAAATGTAATTGCTATTTATGGTAAATCCAATTGTAAAATTGTTCAAAAGTTGTAAATTTAATGAATTTTTAGCAAATTCGGCTTATTCTCGAACACAACTTCAACCAGGCTGAAACAACAACAACAACGAATGCATAAAAAGATAATCATCTCTTTATGCATTCGTTGTTTCATCAGTTTAGTGATTAAAACAAAAGAATTATTTACACTTTTAAATAATAATATGTGTCACCCTAATTTACATGCATGTAGTAAAATACGTTGGTACATGCCTAAAGTTTACCAAAAAATAGACGTTTATTTAACCACATAGAACAATAAATATACACTCTTACTCTCTTACACACACACACACACACACCGATTTGGTGTGTTAGTATAAGAACTAATTTAATTTTGTAAGGGTAACACTAAAAATCAAATATAAACATACGGAACATAAGTACACTATTACATCAACTACCTCCTCCATTAACTACTACAGTAATCAAAACAAGACAATCTTATCACAATGTTGGTATAAAGCAGATTTTCTTTATTTAGCTACAGTAATAAAACAATTCTTATATAATAAGACAACAAAAAACCAACATATAAAATTGATTTTGAAATTACATAGTATTATAGACTTAAAATGTATTTTGCTGGGTAATAGTTAAGGCAGAGAAAATTGTATTTAGTTTTCCATGCTTCAGTTTAACAATCTTAGCGAAACGAATCGAATTGTTTATAGAATTATAACACATACACATACCCTAAATTCAACAGACTTTAATTGTGAAAATGTGTTTAGAAGGACACGTAGGCGTATAATTAATTTATATGTATTATATTTAATATTATGTATACGGCAAAGTGTACAAATCGCAAAGAAAATCAATAAATCAATCGCTAAAAAAATAGTAAGATCGGTTTATCGCGAACTCTAAAGAACGGAACAAATTAGTTCGTTATAAGAAGTCAACTTTGTTTAATATTTTTCATTATTTACAAATATTTAATATGTTGTCCCGAATTTTGAAAATTTTCGAATTTCGTACCATACAAGCATTCAGCCAGACAACAACAGATTCGGTGCTGACAGCCGCATTTTTAGCCAATCGAATGGATTGGTTTTGGTAGTTGAGTTTTTCGGTTGTGGCAACAGAAAATCAATTAAGACAACACTAATTTGAATGTGATAATGGAATTTCAGTTGTATCAAGAACAATTCGGTGGTTTACAACCGAAAAATTTATTTGGTGAAACTAAAATACGATTGCCAACTAATTGGGTTATCTTGTCTTCTTCTTAATCTCAAACCTACTAAATTAAAATTAATAAAATTCATATTTGTTACAATATTAACTGCAGCTGGTCGATATGGCGTTAAAACAACACTGTACTAAATACATTATAAAAATTCACCGTGACCGTCTGTCTCCAATATATACAAATTGCCTGCTCTTGAACGCAAAAACCATACGTCAAGGTGGCGACATTTCCGAAAAAGGTGATACGGAGGAGATTGGAAGATAAACAGAAATCTAAAAGTAGAATGTTTGTATGAGTCTGTGTTTGATCACTTCTGTGTAAAAAACCATAACACAAAGCTGAACACCCGATCAAAAAAATATTATATCTACCTTATGTAGTCATATCCCATTTGATATAGATCGACATTTAATTTTATCCAAGTTCATCTAAAAATTGGGGTATCCAATAAAATCCCTCAAATATATTACAGGATTAAACTAGATCCAAAAAGATCTCAAAATTGGAAGATTCAATAATATCTAATAATATCAAATTGAGATCCTTATAGAACCGAAAATATCCCATGCGATTAATTTAGATCCCATTAGATTCAAATGGATGAGCTAATTTTGGCAGATTTGGCAAAATTTCTCTTATGATATATTTGGAATTATTTAAATTTTAATAAAATTTAAAAAATAACACAAAAAATTAAAAAAAAAGTTTATCTATTAAAAATATATTTATTTCATATATATAAAAAAAACGCCGTCGGCAGGATTCGAACCCAGATTGCAGGAGTTGTTGTCCTGCAATCTGGACTACAACTCCTGCAATATTGCAATATTCTTATTTTTTTAAAAAATAAGAATATTTTTTCTCAGGTAATATGTGACTATATATAATCATTAGGGCAAGGAATTTCATGCAATTAAAAATGGAAAATATGCGCCTAAAATATGCAGTTAAAAAAGAAAAATATGCATTAAAACGAGTAAAAAGGTTAAAGTCGGGCATGCCGACTATACAATACCCTACACCAGTCTGGTGTATTGTTTGGATCCGAAATTCGAATGGGTTAAAATGGAGCTTATGTCAAAATTTTCTATAATGTGAGTCAGCGCACCAAATTTCATTAAAATATCTAAATATTTGCGACCTGCAGTTTGTAACCAAGCCAATTTTGGGGGGACCCTTATATGGGCACTAGTTCTAAACATGGACCGATGTTCACCAAAATCAATAGGCTTCGTCCTTGGGCCAACATAGGTCTATGTACCAAATTTCATCAAAATATCATAATATTTGCGACCTGCAGCGTATAAACAGTATAATTTTGGTAGGACCCTTATATGGGCACTAGGTCTAAACATGGACCGATGTTCACCAAAATCAATAGGCTGCATTATTGGGCCGATATAGGTCCGTGTACCAAATTTCATCAAAATATCTTAATATTTACGACCTGCAGCATATAAACAGTATAATTTTGGTAGGACCCTTATATGGGCACTAGGTCTAAACATGGACCGATGTTCAAAAAAATCAAACTTGTTCGTCCTTGGGCCAACATAGGTCTGCGTACCAAATTTCATCAAAATATCTTAATAGTTGCGACCTGTAGAGTGCGCACAAGATTGCATGGACAGACAGACAGACGGACGGACGGACAGACGGACATCGTTAAATCGAAATAAAAAAAAATTCTGAACCGATCGGTATACTATAAGGTGGGTCTATGACCAATATTTTTGGTGTTACAAACATCAGCACAAACTTATAATACCCTGACCACATAGTGGTGTAGGGTATAAATATAAGAAATATGCACTAAAAACTATTAATTTTGGAAAAATAATGCACTCTAAAACTTAAAAATGTATTTAAGTTAGTTATTTTGTAAACAGACATAGAACTCGAAGATTTCCCATAGGTCAATAAGGTTTTAAGAATGTTTATTTTGATTGAACCAAAATATGAAAACGTATCAATTTTTTATATTTAAAAAAAAAAAATAAAAATGCTCCTAAAAATGAAAAATATGCACAAACATGCATTAAAAAGCACAAAATATGCATTAAAAAGGCACCAAATATGCATTTAAAGTCAAAATATGCAAAAACATGCATTTATGACAAAATATGCAAAAATATGCACCAACAAATCGATGCCATTTTGTTCTAAATTTGATGATTCGGATAAATATTTAGTCCATATTAATTTTGGACTATCGAGAAAAAATATGCATTTTCATGAAATTCCTTGCCCTAATAATCATATATTAAACACATAGATAATATTACTGATATGAGACCATATAATCATATCCCAAATTATATTGTTAATCTTGCACCATATATGGAATCATATATAATTATTTCTTATAGCATTTAATATAATATATATAAATATGCATATATAAAAATATCTTACATCATACAACCAACAAATTTTTGATAACAGGGCATATATTATTATATCTCAAGATATATTACTTATATGCCACCATATGTGATCATATACTATGCTATATATGATCATTTATAATTATATATGACAATAGATCTGTCATGTCTCGTTATGTACAGCATATATGGTTGATATATTATTCTATAAAACACAATATCTAAAAATATATGGTTATATAAGGTACCACATGAGAAACCTAATTATATATGGCTATTCACAACAAAATATATATTCACATATTATGAAACAAGATATAACTTTATATGACTATACATAAATAATTCTGATGAGGTAGCAAAGAAAACTATGAATTAGTTACATTGCATTCAAGGCCTTACTTGAGTGAGATGGCTAAGCGGCCGCACTTTAGTATAGTTACGTTTGTTATGTAGGAATAGGCACAGGATCGATTCCTACAGCTGTTTGGTTGTTGAAAAATTATCATATAGAGATAATCTGACAATAAAATATAAACATTAATACAATTTAATGGAAAATCACTGATGAAGCCTGTCCATAGAAAAAAAGGCAGAATCTAGATTAGTCTGATTTGCAAATTTATGTGTTTATAATTTTTATAGAAAAAAAATTATTTTTCTTCTTAACCTCAAACTTACTAAACAGAAAACAGCAAAATTATTTACAGTCTTTGTCTAAAAATAGCATCGATGGTAACCGAAACGATGCGGTTATCGGTAAGGGTAACGCTATTTTAGTTTATTTTGGTAACGGTATTTTAAGGGTAACGCTATTTCATTTATTTCGGTATCCGTATTTTAAGGATAACGGTATTTTGGTTATTTCGGTAACGGTATTTTAAGGTTAACGATATTTCAGTTATTTCGGTAATGGTATTTTAAGGATAACGGTAGTCAGTTATTTCGATGCATCCCTCAATTCTTTTTACAAAAAACAAATGAGATTAAAAACAAAATCAATTTACCAACTTAAAGTACGAAAAAAACTCAATACCCACGTGCAATTACCAAAGGCAGAATATTAAAATTAGGGGTAACGGTATTTCATTTACTTCGCTAACGGTATTTTAAGGGTATCGATATTTCATTTATTTCGGTATCGGTATTTTAAAGATAACGGTATTTCAGTTATTTCGGTAACGGTATTTTAAGGATAACGGTATTTCGGTTATTTCGGTAACGGTATTTTAGGGGTAACGGTAGTCAGTTGAAAGGGTTTTGAATCGATAACGGTATTTTAGCGGTATTGCCTGCCAACCCTGAAAAATAGAAAACAAAAAATTATATATTTAACTGAAAATAACAAAGCCTACCGAAAATACGTATTTTTATTGTTTGTTTTTTATTGACTGATACAAAAAATTAAACAATACATCTGTAAAATTTTCGTTTTTTTCTTAATTTATTCTTTTATCAAAACAAAATATTTTTGTACACAAGTGCTTTTTTCATCAATTATAATTGGCTGTTTTGGGCCTTGAACAATACCAATTGGAAAACATTGCATTGATATTTATCAATTGTAATGCCAACAAAATTCCATTAATGTAATGGCAATGAGATTGTCAATTAATTGGTCCAAGTATGGTTAAGTATGTATGTTTAAATAAATTACACCACGTAGCTGTGCCACCACGTATAGGCAGGCACAGCTCCAGGGGTATGGAAATTGGGACATTTTTCCCTTAATATAGAAATTTTCAATACAAAAGTATAAAGAGAATTGAAAAAATTAATTGAAGTACTCTACCTTCAATACTCAACACCTTCAACTATACCCATAGAAATAAATCTGTAAAAATAGCAGAAAAAGTTATTAAAAATTAGTTAAAAATGACGCTGCAGAAAAAACTGCTAAAATTAGCAGAGTTTTTTGCTAAACAACAGTAAAATAAGAACAGCAAAATTAAAACTGTTAAATTTACGGAATTCTAGTTATATTTAAGTTAACTTCTAGTTAATTGAAAATAACAAATTGTACTGTAAAATCTGCAGAAAATTTTGCTAAATATTTGTAGACTAAAAATAGCAAAAATAAACTGTTATATCTAAAATTTTTTGCTATTTTTAAGCTAAATTTAGTTAAATGCTAAAATCAGCAGAAATATTTGCTAAAAAAGTTGTAAACTCCTGTTTTTAAAAGGCTCAAACAAAAAATCGAAAAAGAACTTTGAAAATTTAAAATTTTTTTTTATTTTTTGGTGATTTTAGCAGGTTAATTTGCTATTCTCCGTTTATTTTTGCTGTTAATATATTACTAATATAAAGCAAAAATATTGTGCTCATTTTAGCAGTTTTTTCTTCAGCATCATTTTAACTAATTTTTAGTAGTTTCAGCTAAATTTTTTACGGAATTTTTTCTATTAGTATTAGGGTTTGGGGTTCGGGAATTCCCGGGCGGGAATTCCCGGGAAATCCAGGGAAAAGTTTGCCGGGAATTCCCGGGAAAATAATATATTTTTCGCGGGAAAACGGGAAATTTTAAAAATATTAAATTTTTTAAATTGTTTTTGTTTCGAATAGGATTTTTTAATTTTAGTCATAAAAAACATTTTTAATACCAAAACAAAAATGTGATTGGTAAAATCTTTTAAAAGGGAATACATTTATTTGACACATTTATTATAACTTATTCAAAATTTAAGAAGTAAAACCTAAAAACTTGGTAAAATGTTTAAAAGAAATATGAAAACAAAGCTTTGTTTCTTACAAATAATCGCCCTTACTATCTAAATTTGTCAAATGTATAATTTAGGTAAAGTCGACTTTAGTTAAAATATTGGGTGGCAGTATACCTTGACTTGGTTTATTTTTGGAGCATTCTGATTGGTTAATTTATTTTCAACCAATCAAAATATTTGAAAATATAAATATTTTTGTAAGGTTTTCATACACAAAATGAACAAAACCGTTTGATTAAAAATAAAGTCGACTTTAAATTTAAAATACTCCTTTATATTAAGGGTCAATAATTTTATAAATAACGTTTTCATTAATAAATGTGAAAAGAAAAGAATAATGGTTAACGGTGGTATCTAAATTTGGTTATCCGACATCTAAATTTGGTTCACAAAAAAAAAAAAAAATTGATGGTCATGCAACTTCTCTTGAAGAAAACAACAACAAGCATAACGTTTCAGATAAAATTAGCAAAGTACCCGAAGAAAAAAGTGTAAGCTGAATAGGCATTAAAGGTTTTATGGTAGGGCAAACATTTCCTGAAATGGTATCCAAATTAGCCGCAGTCAATCCGCACTATAACTAGATCTTCGTTTATTCGAGAAAGTTTTTATAATAAAAACCTGGCATTGCAAAAAAATGAAACCGATGAAAAGAACATTATATTAAATTACTACAATCATGTAAAAGATATCATGATAAAAGAAATCTTAGATGAATGGACAAGAATATCACAAAAGAGATATTTAAACATATGTATAAACGGAAATAATTCATTTTATAACCTGGGGTTGGTTTATATATCAGGAAGATGTAATGCTGATGAAATAAGACGAATTGTAGAAATAAGACTACAAGAGTTTTATTTGTCTTTGGAAAATAACATTGTGGCCACCAATATCTAATGGGCCAAGTGTGATGAAACGGTTTGTTTCCGACAGTCCAGTAGTAGGTGCTTTCTGCTGGAATCATGCAATTCATTTGGCAGTGCTGCGAGTAATTTATGTGAAATCTAATTTTCAAATCTAATGTTCAACATTCTGATATTTTTTACTTTGAATTCTCACTACACAGACTGCATTTGTACTGAAATAGTGTTTTTTTTAACAAAAATTACTTATATAGGTGGTTTTCATTAACAATTTTGTTTAAAAATATTTCCCTTTTTTTTCATTCCCGTTTCCCGGGAAATAAAAAAGTCCGGGAAATCCCAAACCCTAATTAGTATAGATCCGCGTCTGGGTATCAAAATATTTCAACCAAACACACTTTTATTGTAACTCTTATTGTATGATTCACTATATGTATTGCTCCGCCAATTGAAATCTCTTAACGGAATTTTGATCCACTTCCCGAAATTTGAGCCAAATCGTGTTGTAGTTTAGGGTTTCATATAGTCCATATGCCTGATTTTAATTTTTATTGTTTTGTTTTAGAGTTTAGATAAATATAAAATTTATAAATGTATCTTTTCTCTGATGATCAATGCAATGTTAATATTTTAACGGTCGATATTTTAAATATTCCAGTTATTTAAAACAATTTTGATTATTTTGTTTTATTTTCATCTGGAACGTTTGACTAGTATTGCCAGAGCTTAATTATCAAAAATGGCTAAATTTTTGTGAAAAAATAGCTAAAATAAAGCTAAAAAGTAACTAAAGAAATTTATAAGAAAAATCTCACGATTTTGTTAAAAAAAAAAAATTAATAAATACAGTGAAACGTAACAATAACGAAAAATCTCATTAGCCGACACCGTTAGTCAGCACCGAATCTGTTTTCTGGGTGTTGGTAAAATAATTTAAATTAACTTACATAACTACAGAGATAATCGTTAAATTTTAGTTTATTTTTGCTTCCTTATTCCAGATTTTAATCAAATTCATAATAGCATTTAAATAAAATAATCTTGCTAATTAAGCACTTATTTTTTGCTACTTTTTTAATTAAAATAATCCATTAGATTCTAAAAAATAACTTTTGTTATTTTTGTATACTTTTATCTTACACTTCCTTTATGAATTTATTATATAGGTACTACATATATATGAATATGAAATTGTATAGCAATATATAAATAAGAGTATATAAAAAGTATGAATACAATGTGCTGGTCAATGACTTCAAATTCATTAAAAGCTGTTATAAAATGTATAGTTTATCAAAAATACATAATACATTGAAAGCTCCAAAAAGTGGACAATAAATAGTATGAAAAATAAAGTGAACATCAGCTGGAGAGAAATAGTGCAAGAAATAGTTATATCTCAAATGTTGTATCAGTAAAGATGTGAGTTGTATTGCATCCATTTTCTTTAGCATTTACTGTATCTATATCTATCTATATATGTTATAAATGTAATACTATTTCTGTGGACTTTTGACAAAAGCACTTATTTCAAAAACATACACATTTTTCAGGAGAGCCTAAAACAACACTTAACGCTTAAAGCATAAATTGTTGGTATAGATTTTCCAACAATTTTTAAAAGTTTGTGTTACTAAATTTAAACAAGGGAACTGCTTGCAATTGAAAATATTATTTTCTTTATAACAGTTTGGAGAAAAATTACATCCAACAAATAAACTGCTTTGCCATAAAAAAAAATTTGTAAAACAAAAAAATTTTACGAAATTTTGTTAACTCACTTAAGTGCTTTTGTCAAAAACAAATTAAAAAAAAAAACTTAAGATCTTAAGTAGAAACAACTCAGCAAAAAAAAAACAAAATTTGGAATTCATGCTTTACAAATCACTTCTTTCATTTCTTCAAAAGTATCCGTAAGTGTATTTTTACTGCTCTTTTAAAAGTAATTCCGAAAAACATCACACAAATCACTTGAGTATTGCTTCTAAAGCATTATTGTTCTAAAAGTGGTCGTATAAAGTGATTTTGATACGCTTTATTTCCAAACAGGTGATCGAGTTTTTGCTTACTCGTGAGACCAATATTTTTTTTAGATTTTTTAAGTTTTTTTTTTTAAATTTATAATTAATAAATCAATGACTTTTGTTAGATTTGAGACCATGCAAGTAAATTGCAGAGAATAAAAATTGAAAAAATTTAAAAATCAACTATGCATTGCTTCATACATCTCAACACACTAGATATAGGGACAAATGTAATTTAATATTCCTAATTGTCTACTATCAACATAGATTTATGTTGTAGGTCGAAAATAATTAGAATATGCATTTAAAAAAAATTATAACACTGTGAGACAAATGGTAGGGGTCAGTGATCGGGAAGGGTTCAAACTATCGGGGAAAGTTATATCGGTAAAAAAGAAGTTATACGTGTCCCGGCGTTTCGCTGGGTCACCCCTATGAATCGAGATATATCGATTTGACCTTTGGTGGTCTTTTTTTTGACATAACTCGAGAACCACTAGTCCGATTTTGCTCAAACAATTTTAAAAAAATTAAAAATTACAATTTCTTTAATCTGTTCATATAATGTTTTTCTATATACTCAAAAGTTTTGCCGGTAAAAATAAATGTATGAAGAAAAAAATATTTAAAAAAAGTAATAAACAAAAGGTTATTGATTTTTATGGTAGCGGTAACAAACATTTATTTTTACCGGCAAAACTGTTGAGTATATAGAAAAACGTTATATGAACAGATTAAAGGAATTGTAATTTAATTAATTTTTTTAAAATTGTTTGAGCAAAATCGGACTAGTGGTTCTCGAGTTATGTCAAAAAAAAGATATATTTCGATTCCTAGGGGTGACCCAGCGAAACGCCGGGACACGTATAACTTGTTTTTGACCGATATTACATTTCCCGTTGGTTTCATCCCATCCCGATTTTGACTGTCGCATAGTGTAATTAACAGTTCGTTGTCGTTCAATAGATCTGCGATACATAAGCTGATGACCAGTATTAAATAGAACCAGCTCCGTTACTGAGGTTAGGTCTGTAGCGAGGCCCGACAATACGTATTCTATCCTGCTGGCCTTATCGAATTTTTTCAATTTTTATTCTCTGAAAAGATATTCATTTACCAATTAAAAGTATCAACTATACATAACTTCATAGACTCAAAAAAGTAAGTTAGTAGAAAAAGTAGTAAAACGTTTTATATTTCAGTGTATTAGTGTTCCTAAATTTTTTTTGCTGAAATTCCGTTTTGAGTTATATTTTTTAGCATTAAACTAATTTTATACTAATGTTTTTCTAATTTATTTTGCTACAAAAATTGTGCTGATAACCGTTTTTATAGCGTGGACGGCAACCAAATAGACAAGACGTAGATGTCGCAGCTGGTCTGGATGTAGTACAGACAACGGAAATGATAATTAAAAAAACAACTCTACACAATTTCTATATTTAAACTTTCAGCGAAAGAAAGAACTAAAGTAAAATTTCTCCACAAATTTTTTGAGTTTTTTTCAGTCAAATCTTTAGTGATTTTAGCAAGAATTTTTTTTTATTTGAAATCGACTAAGTGTTAGCAAAACTTTTGCTGAGATTACTATTTTTTTGGTAAAAATCAGCTCGCTGTTTTCAGCACACATCTTTTGCTGAAATTAGCAAGTTTTTTCTTTTGCTGACGCAGCAACATTTTTTGCTGACTTTACTGACTTTTTTTGAGTGTAAATTTATAATTAATTTGTCAAAATTCAATAACTTTTTTCATTTTTAAAAATTTTAAAACGCAATTTTATTGAAGAGAATAAGACAAAATTGTGTTTTATGCCAGTCAACATTCACATCAAAGAATATCTCAGCGGTGGAGAGCTAGAATGGCAATCTTGAGGTCGCAAGTTTGATAACCAGTGGATTCAATAAAAACAATTTTTTAAAATAAAAGACAATACTATTTTTTGGAAAACATTTTTTTAAATCTTTTAATTGATGAAAGAAAGGCGTTTCCTTTGCACTAGTTCAAAAGTACTGAAAAATGTAGAAGTGGGAGTACTTCTCTCCTATGTTTAAATCATAAGTGTTTCTGTTAAAAGGGAAGTACATCTGGATCAATAATTGTAGTACTTTGTGGACTACTTTGACAGCTGTTTTTTTTGCTAGGAACCCAGCAAAAAAAGAAATGCCGTAGTAGTAGAAAAAGCACTACAATTGATGATCTAGATGTACTTCTTTTTTAACATAAACACTAATGATTTTAGCATTGACTTGCCATAAGAGAGGAGTACTACCACTTCAACATTTTTTCAGTACTTTTTGCACGAGTGCAAAGGAAGCTCTTTTTCACCAATTAAAAAAATTCTTCACAAAAAACAAAATTTATTTTTTTTATTTTACAAAATTTTTTTTATTGCCGCCACCGGGTATCGAACTTGCGACCTCACGATTGCTAGTCTAGCCCTCTACCGCTGAGCTATTCTTTGATATGAAAGTTGACTGGCATAAAAACATCACTTTGTTACTGCGAGATATTTTTCCTTATTCTCTTCAATAACAGTACTTATTAAATAAGTTTAAAAGGTGCACTCGAATTCAATATTGTTTTCAGTACTATTTTCACAGGTGCATAAAAAGGAATTCCTCACTGCTAAGTTGCGGCCGAAAATGGCCCATTTTAGAAAAATATTATTATTAAAAATTCCCAAAAATCTAAATTTTGAAAAATTTAGTATTTTCTTTCATTTATTCATTTAATATGGTCAAAATGATTCAGATATGGATGTCATTAACCCACTTTAGCCTGGAATCCAAAATGACCCACGAATTTAATAAAAATGCAAAAACGTGTTTTTTTTAAATTAATTTAAAAACTTTTTTAAAATGCCTAATTTGGAGATATCGATCTAGTTGTATCACATAATAGTTGATATTAAAGAAAAAAAAAATTGGAAAAATGATAATTCGAGTTTGTGTTTGGAGCGACTGCTTTAAAGGACATTTTACAAAAATTGCTTATTTTGTCAAATATTTCACAAAATTTGAATGTTTTCATAAATTTTTACATAGTTTTCGGAAAAATATCACTTAAATTTGGTGAGGCTATAATTATTTTTACATTTGGTTAAAAAAATCTTTAACCGTTGTGGCCTGGGGTCAGAAAAGACCCATGAAACTTAATATTAATTATGACTACGAGATTGTAAAGCCATTAAATTGATAAAAAAAAATCTAAACTGCATAAAAATAATTATTTTATGTAACGTAATCCATATGGAGTTAATTTTTATACTTTTGACCACAAACGCCCCACTAGGAAATTTACAGAGTAACACCTTTCATAATTTTGGGATAAATATCACTTTGAATGACTAAACAAAAAATGTTCCACTTGATAAAAATTATTATTTTGTTTAACTTAATCCATATAGGGTTAATGTTTTCACTTTTCGCAAAAAATACCCACTAGGAAATTTACAGAATAACATTTATTTGGATTTTTATGAAATTGGAGTAAAAAAAAATAAGATATCCGATGAAGTCAGAATTCCTTGTCTGAATCATTATGACTATATTAAATGAATAAATGAAACAAAATACTAATTTTTTCAAAATTTCGAATTTTGCGAATTTTTAATAATACACTTTTTTCCAAAATGGGCCATTTTCGGTCGTAACTCGGCACCGGTTAACATTTTCCAAAAAAAAAAACAAAAAAATCGATTTTGTTAATTTGGGACCATTTGTAAAAAAATTGGGGGTATGTGTGTCGAAAATCGACCAAACACTTTATAAGGGACACCCTAATATACATATTTTTAAAAATTAAAAAAATATTGAATTAAACAAATTAGTTATAAATATTAAAAAAAATTAATAGAATAAAAAAAAAAAATTAAAAAATATTGATCCCGCCGAGAATCGCAACCGGGAAATGCCAAATGATACCAAAATCACTTTTTACGATCACTTTTAGAGCAATACTTAAGTGATTTTTTGGATGTTATCCAGAAGTAATTCTAAAACAGCTGTAAAAATATACTAACGGATAATTTGGAAGCAAAGAAAGAAGTGATTTTTTGAAGTTGTTCAGAATAACTTTTAAAAAAGTAAAAGTAGTTTGTAAAGCATTACTTGCAATTTTTTTTTGCTAGGAAGTTGTGTTGTGAAAATATATAAGAATTCCATTAAAAGCATTAATTGCACAAGTTTTAGTTTTTTGCTTATTACAAATAAAATATGTCCCTTCACAGTGAAATTTAAATAAAATTTAAATAAGTTGATTTGAGATACTAGGCTCATCTTTTGTGCATAAAGTACTAAAATGTGAGGACCAGACACCAATATACATATACGCTCAAAAGCCTTATTGACTACAAAATTCATGGAAAATTTTCTAAAGTCAACTTAACAGCTTTTGCCAAAAATCCACAGTCTTCATATTTATGTAGTTATTTTTTTTTTAACATTTTTTCTATGTAGTGTTTTATTTTATACAATATATTTTTTTTTGTATATTGTCAGTCAGTCAGTCAGTCATTTTTATATTTTTGGCATTTATATACAATTTCAATTTAGCCATTCTAGTTTCTTTGAATGTTGATGTGACAGGTCATTGTATTTTTTTTTTTCTTTTTTTGTTTCAGTGGTATGTACTATTATATATAGACAATAGAATCAACTATGTATAACTATAAACATCATTTGTTGTTGTTGTTTTTTTTTTTTTTGAAATTTCTAAAATTTAGATCAAAAACAACAACATATATGCTCATAAATTATGTAATTTGAAATATGTTTGGTAGACTTTAAACAAAAAGCATTGTAGATAATAAAATTGTTGTTAAAAAGACTTGAACTTTTGAACTTATTTAATCAGTAAAATAATTGTTGTAAATAAAAATATTTAAACAGATTTAAGTTTACAATAATTATAAGCAGCAGGTCAACCAGAAATCTGGTATAAAAATCAGTTTTATGCGCCTAAAAAAACGCATAATATACTTTTCAAATTGTAAAATATGTTCTTGGACACTTTGCATTAAAAGTCCAAATTATGAATCGGTATGTATTTAAAATTTGCAAAAGGGACTCGTATTCTGAAATCGAAGATGCAAATACTAGAAAGTATTTATTATTTTAAAACATCAAATTTTCTATTACTTTGTGCTCAAGAGAAAGAAAATAAATGTAAATAATCTTCTTTAAAATTCTCGAATAAAGGGGGTTTTCCAACAATATGCATTTCTGATCAAAATATGCTGCTAACATCGGAATGTACCCCAAGTCGTACAAGCCGATTTGAATGAAACTCGGACATATGATAGAAAATAAAAATTATATGTTAAAAAAAAAGTTGATCTGCTTTTTTTATATACAATCGCGAAGGTTTAAGGATTTAAAAGTGGGGTCAAAATTACTCAATTTTTGATTTTTTTTTTGTCGATATTTTTCCCATTTTTTTCAAAAGAACTAGGGTAGCACTGTTATTTCTTAACCCCTAATTATTTTTCAAAAATTACTTTCAAATTGAAAACCTACATATCTTGGCTATAATTTCTATGACTTTTATTCTAATTATTTGAATATTTTCTATTATTTTTTTAATGATTTTCAAAGTAACTCAATTCGGCGTAACTGCCCCAAACCTGGGGTAAATTCGCCAAAGGGGCTAGATTCAATTTCAACAAAAAACTTTTGTTAAAACAGCAAAGTCAATCTTTTAATGACTGAAATAAATAATTTATAATAAGTTCTTTAAGATATGTGATTCTTTTTAATCAATAAATCTCCACTACATAAAAAAAAATAATTTAAAACTATAATATAATGATTCTTCAAAATTAAAAAAAAAAAAACTGAATAATTAATATAAATTAAAGAATGAACACGATTGTTCTAATTTACTATTAAACATATTTTAAATATATAGAAAAGTTTTATAGAACATTTTAGGCAGGGATGCACTAACTCTTTGTAGCTCCAGGGGACATCTGGTGATTGTGCCCCACACACAGGCACTAACATAAAATTAATATTTTTCACACTTTTTAAGCATTTATTAAAATGAAATTATTATTTTTCGAAACCTTAGGATCGTAGGTCTAACATAATGAAAAATCGTTTTCTTATCACACGATTTGAGGAAGTTATTGCAAAATGTAGTTGTTTCCTATTATTTTTTTGGCACCCCAAAAAAACACAAAAACACGTCTGTCTGCGACCACATGTGATATAAATTCATCAAAGTGGATGTCAAGGAAAGGTAATTGAAAAATGCACAAAATATATTTTTTCAAATTTTTTATCTCCCTTAATAGCGGAGAAAAATGGGATTAGTGTATGTGCCCCACTGGCGAAGGATCCTCCCTCTACCCTATATATAAATGTGAATTTTAGACGTGCTTCACAGCTGCACATATTGTTGTTGGTTTGTTTTTGTTGTAAAAAATGTATTAAATTTTAGATAGTTTGTAGGTAGAAGTAAAGTAGGATGACATACAGGTGTCACCATTAATAAAAAATCCATATGATTGTTTGGAAGTACTAACCATCAGATGATAGCTGTCAAAATGTAAAGACAATTCGTTCATTAGTGAATAAGTTACAGATGTTTTAGTGACGCTACTTTTGCGATTTTGAAAACAATGGATTCAAAGCAATTTCGATTTTTAGTGGAAAAAAGCACAGTTCAAAGCTACACTCAGATAAAAAAGTTTGTAAACAGTTTCCAATCGCATATTTTTATACTGATTATTAGTACAATTTTTATGTTTAGTAATCATTTTTGCTATTCTCTTATTACAAATTACGGATTTTTTAACTAATTTTCGCTGCTGATTTCAGCAAAACATTTTACTAATTTTTCAAAACTGTTAGCACTCAGTTTATTTAGCAGAAAAATATACTAATTTAAAAATATTTTTTTTTTTTTTTTTTTGATTTTTTACAATTCTTGTTTATATATTTGTTACTATTGATATATTTTTAGTTTAGAAATAACACCCAGAAAATTTTATTGCATCTCCAATGCATAAAACGGCAATAATTGGAGAACCGTTTGCAATTTTGACTCCAAATTTCAATTACGATGAAACGCTTGTTACAATCGAAAGAATTTTTTTTTTTTTTAGATTTTACAGTTTTTTTATTTTTTAGTACAATTTTTTGCTAATTTCAGCAGATTGATTTTAAATTACAGTTTACAACAATTTACTGAAATTTAGTAGCTGCAACTAATTATTTATACTAATTTAATTGTACTAAAATTATGATATTTAGTAAATTTTTTAACTGATATTAGCAAATCGATTTTGAATTGCATTTTACATAAATTTTACTAAAATCTAGTAGCGGCTACTAATTTCTTCTACTAATTTTATTGTACTACAAATCAGCAGACATGTGTTGCTAAAATTAGTAAAAAATACCGCTGGCCTCAAAACAGTTAAATTTCCCGTAATAGCAAAATATTTAGTAGCCATTACAGACTTTTTTGGTTGAGTGTAGGTTTGATAAGTATTATTCGGACTCTGCTCTATCGAGACAAATGACAGAAAAGTGGTTTGCTGATTTTAAACGTAGTCGTACAAACACCGATGGCGCCGAACGCTCTGTTCGCCATATTTGAAGCCCTTCATCTTTCACCACTTTTCACTTCTTCTCTATTCCCTTTCCAAAGGAAGCAACACGTTAATTAATAGGAAATATTTCCCGAGTGTTGCTTCTCTTAAAAAAAAAAAAAAAATAGGTGTTGATACCGGAAAACATCAAAAAAATTCACAAAATCGTTTTGGCAGACCGTAAAGTGAAGTTACAGGGGATAGCTGGTACCTTAAAGATATTGAGGGAACGTGTCGGCTTTATTTTGTACAAACATTTGTTCATGAGAAATCTGTTTTTGAAATGGGTGCCGAGTTTGTTCACAGTGCACCAAAAACAAGAACGTGTCGATGATTCTGAGAGCTCTTTCGGTGAGATAAAAAGGACTTTTTGCATCGGTATGTGTCGATTTTAGGATACGGCTGGAATTTTGTACATTGATTACTTTGAAAAGGGCCAGACCATCAATAGCGATCGCTACATGGTTTAACTGGTGCGTTTGAAGGGGGAAATCGCAAAAAAAACGGTCCCATGTGAAGAAGAAAAAAGTGCTCTTTCACCAAGACAATGTGTCCTGGTACAAGTCGTTGGCTACCATGGCCAAATTACACAAATTACACTTTCAATTGCTTCCGCACCCACTGTATTCTCCAGATTTGGCTCCCATCGATTTTTACCTGTTTTCAGACTTTAAAAAAATGCTCGCTGGAAAGAGATTTGGTTCGAATGAAGAGGTGATTGCCGAAAAAGAGCCTATTTGGAGGCCAAAGATAAATAAAGAAAGGCGTTGAAGTGATTGTGTTACTCTTGAAGGAGACTATGATGTTGAATAAAGTCGAATTCTGACAAAAAAATTTTTATTTTATTGGTTAAGCTACGGACTTTTCAGCAGATTTTTATACTTGGGTTATTAAAAACTTATAAACTGAGAGAATTATCATCACTTCAGTAATGAATTTCTTCATAGTTTCAATGAAAATTGTCACTGGAACTCGTCCATTGAAACTTTTCATAGAATCTATGAAACAGGTTTCATTAAAGTCAATGTTTATGAAAAGTTCATAAAATTAATGAAACTCTTCATAAAATTAATAGGCCACTCGTTCAATGAATAAATCATTCAGCCAATGAAGAGCTTCATAAAGTCTATGAAGCAATTTCATTTACTATTATTTATTATAGTTGGTTGTTGTCGTTGCTAAGCTGGAGTGGATAAATAAAAAGTACTTAGCAAATGCAAAAGGCGTAATAAAATCGTAGCATATTTTACGGATGTACGAAATATATCTAAAGAAAGAATTCATTAAATTAAAAAGTTTAATAAAAAAAATCTTCGAAAAAATTAATATGATTTATAAAAAAATTTCATAGTTTAAAATTAATAATAAAAAATTAATAAAAAAAAAAAAAATTATAAAAGATTATTCTCTCAGGAAATGATGATATTTTTTTTTTTAAAAAAGTAAATGCTATTGAATAATTTCATAAATATAAAGAACATTTTCATTAAATTTATGGAGATCTAATTTGTGAAATTCAATGAATTTTTTTAATGAGTTTATTAAATTTTATGAAAAATTTCATAATATTACATAATGAAATTCATCATTGGTTCTACGAAAAAAATTCTATGAAATTATATCATTAATTTCATGAAGGATAATTCTTTCAGTGCAGTTAATTGTTTACCGGTACTTAAGTGAACCTTTAACGTTTTTTCCAATTTTCATGACGTGATATTTTGGAAACCGAAAGGATTTGTACTCCATTGAGCTCTTCTACTGTGCTATAGTTATGATAAATTTCATTCAATTCGGAGGTTGTAAATAAGAAAATTACCCTTTTTGTGTTGACTTGAAATTGTTTCTCCAATTATCTTATCTCTCCATTATCTTGTCCATTTCACGAGTATGAGTGGAATTTAAGTTACTTACGTCATTCGTGATTAGAAGTTTTAGATGTGAACGTGAGTCTAGACTCACTCACGTGCCGATTTTTTTTTAAATTAACACCAAAATTAAGTATTAAGAATTCAAATTCAAACAAATTTTGTATCAACTGAAACACTGAACCAAAAGTAGTAAGTTAAATCAACATAAATATTTTGTTACTTTCTGATGAAAGAAATTGTTAAAACAATACATTTTTTATTCAAATTGAGGTGTGTTTTTTCAAATCAACTGTTTTTTTTTAAATGCACATACTTATTGTCAGCAAAAATACTAAACGAAGCAATTGTTGTTTTGACAAATTTTTGTCAAGTAGTTAACAAAATTGCATTTGTTATTTCTAAAAAATTATGTTGAAAAGTCAGTAAAGTTAATTTAATAAAATTGTTCTTCAATTTAAAAAAACCTATTAAATCTGTAGAAAAAAATTTAGTGTGGTTAGTTTTGTCGCGCCAATCCTCGTGTAATCTTGCAATAGTTGAAAATATTAATAAATTAACAATTAAATTTTGTGGCTTGTTGAGAATTGTTCAGAGAATATTTATTAATTCTAATTAACATACATTAATGTAATTTTGTAGTTACGAGTATTGTGTGAAATGTAAAATTTAAATACTGCAATTATTTTCTCTATATTCTCTGACTTAAAATTATTTTATTGTGAAGTAAACTATTTATTTCAATATGAAATGTATATTAATTATTAAAAATATTAAATAAATTTATATGTTTTTGGAGATGTGATTCATGTGTTTTAAGAATTAAGTTTTGAGTGGGTACATAAGTATTATTATTCAAATTTTATATTTCGTTATTTTTATATTTTATCAAATTAATTAATTTTGCTTAAATTTTACATTGATAAATATAAAACATAATAAAATATAAATCTAAAAAAATATTAGTGAATCGATAAAATATGAATTAATTGAACAAGACGCATTGTGGAGTTGAATAAGATATACTGGTAAAACAACTAAGTAATTATTCTATTTGATGAAATATAACTGTTGGCGTAACCAATTTTTGTTAATACATTTGACGATATTTTGTCAAAATAACACCCCATCAAAGAGTTAAACGTCAAAATGTAAATTTACTAAACAATATGTTAAATTAACGGACAGGTTTTGTTGGTTGTATAGTGATCACCCATTCATCAATTTAATATAGATTTTAGTTGATTTCACCGATATCTTTGGTTCAGTAAAGGTATTGTGATGACTCTTTTCAATGAGGTACTGAAAATAAAAAAAATTGTAAATCACAAAAGTTTCAAACAACTTGAAAAAAAAAACAATATTTCGAAATAAATATTCATAACAAAATTTTGCAACTTTCGCCTCCTGGGCGTTATATTCAAAGTTAATATAAATTTGGAGGAACCCTCCAACAGAGTTTCTTTCTCATTGAAGTATGTTGACATTATTTGTTGTCATTCTACTTTCAAATACCTTCATACATTTCAATGTCTACTTTTCCATCATTTCATATAAATTTTCACATAAAAAGAAATGGTTATAGCAACAAACAGTTAAACGATTTTACATTTATATTACAATCACTGACATTACTTAAGTCATCATCGTTGTTTCCTAGTATTTGATTCCAATTTTTACAAAATTTTTCTATTTCAGTTTCTATAGTTTACTGTAGTCTTATAGACCGTAATAATCTTTTTGTTCGCTCCTAAACAACATTTTACTTATAATAGTTAAAAACATTTTGTGCAACAATGTTTGAATTTAATGCTTACTTTGCTTTTGTAAATACACTTTTAAATTTATATTTAAACATATTTTTGTGTGAATGTCAATGTTGTAGTTGCTATACCTCATAGCAGAAGTGTTAAGCAGAAGTAGTAGTCTATGTTTGTTTTGTTAGTTCTTATTTTGGTCAATGGTTGGTATTTAAAATTTGGTTATAGAAGAAAAATTTAAATGTTATAAAAGCAAGAAAAGAAAATACATTATGTTATTAGAAATTTAGTTAGATATTTTTTTGTTAAAGTTTTCAATTTAATCCATTTTTAAAATGAATTTTAAAACAAGCTACACGTAGAGAAAAGAGCATAATATTATGTTAGTTTAAGAGCTTCATGTTATAATTTAAACACATAACGATCATAATATCATCCTAATGATAATGTTGTGATCCTAAGGGAAAATAAAATCATCATTATCGATCATAATATGATCAGTAAGAATCATATTTATAATCACTAAATATAATCATATTATGATAATTTCGTTTCTACAATCATGTTAAACTATATTTTTCCTTTGTGTGTATGCAGGTTATTTATCTTAAAATATTTTTTCTTTTAAAAATAATTTGTATTTATTATCGTAAAGGTAAATACAATAAATCTCTTCTATATTATACAAAATAAATTCATAATTCTTTTTAGTTAAATTAAAAGTTGTCATCAGTTTTACTAGTCTATATAAATGCACAAATATCCTTGTTTCCATAGAGCCTTAATATTTATCAATTTGTGCGTTCAGGCTTAAAGCCGTAATGCTCAAACACGTAAATCATAAATATAAAAATATAAATATATTTAGTATGTTAGTAACTATAAATTTTTACAATAAACCCATAAATTTAAAAAGATTTATTAATATTAAGACAAAAAGGACAACCGAATTGACTTAGCTGTCCCAATTGAATTCGGTTGTCATTGCAGAATTTGGTTGCCATTCGGTTGTGTCAAACGAATTGAGGAAATCGAATTACGAGGATGGGACAACCGAATTGATTCGGTTAGAAAAAAATCAAAGCGATGCTTATGGCATTATGATTACTATAAAATTGAAGATAAATTGATTGATAAAATGAATATAAACTTTTACTTGGAAAATATAAACCCAGAAAAAACAGGGTTTCAACAACTTACCAGCCTATTTACGGTAATAGGTAGTCATTGTCTTCTCACTTACAAAAAACCCAAATTAATTAGTACTCATCATCCTCTCATTTACAAGGAGGCACAAAATAATAAGTACCCATTACTATTCGGAACGAGTTTGAAATGAGTTACAAAGTTATTTAATTTAATTTGTATTTACTTATATGAATGTGTTTTTCGAATAAGGGCGTAAAGTCAAATTTTTTTAAAAAGCGCTCTTTACCTACACTAATAGAAATAAATCTGTAAAAATAGCAGAAAATGTTACTAAAAATTAGTTAAAAATGATGCTGTAGAAAAAACTGCTGAAATTAGCAGATTTTTTTGCTAAATACTCCCTACGGGAAAATTTAACAAACTGTCACCGAACTGGCCCCTTTATATGAAATAGACTGGTCACTTTTACATGGCGTTGTCAAAGGAGGGGGAAATTGACCCCTTGTGACATGTCACAAGACAAATCCCAGGACAGATACTTGAACATTGTTTTTTATGAGAGTCCAATAACCTGTCCTAGGATTTGTCTTATGACATGTCACAAGGGGTCAATTTCCCCCTCCTATGACAACGCCATGTAAAAGTGACCAGTCTATTTCACACAAAGGGGCCAGTTCGGTGACAGTTTGTTAAAATTTCCCGTAGGGCTAGTACAATAAGAACAGCCAAATTAAAACTGTTAAATATACCGAATTATGGTTATATTTGAGTTAATTTTTTTCAATGAAAAATAGAAAATTAACCTGCTAAAATCAGCAAAAAATTTTGCTAAATAAGTTTTAGCCTAAAAAAAAAACACAAAAATTTTTTTTTTAATTTTCGAAGATTTTTTCGCTATTTTTAGTCTACTAATATTTAACAAAATTTTCTGCAGATTTTTGAGTACAATTTGTTATTTTCAATTAACTGAAAATTAACTTAAATATAACTAAAATTCCCTAAATTTAATAGTTTTAATTTTGCTGTTCATATTTTACTAGTATTTAGCAAAACCATCTGCTAATTTCATCTGTTTTCTGTGCTAATTTTTAACTAATTTTTAGTAACTTTTTCTGCTATTTTTACAGATTTATTTCTGAGTGTAGTAAGAAATTTCAGCTATAAAAATACACAAATACTCAGATAGATCTTGTGCATCGGGGTTGCGGTTTATCATTTGTTATAGACATCCCAGCAAAAAAAATTGCAAGTAGTATCCGTTAGTGTAATTTTACTAATTTTTTAGAAGTTATTCTGAACAACTTCAAAAAATCACTTTTTTCATTGCTTCCAAAGTATCCGTTAGTATATTTTTACAGTATTTTTAGAAATACTTCTGAAAAAAATCAAAAAAATCACTTAAGTATTGATTCTAAAAAGTAATTGCTCTAAAGCTTATCGTAAAAAGTGATTTTGTTATCAATTGGCATTTCCAAACAGAGGGTCCCAGGTTCGATTCCCGGCGGGCCCAATATTTTTTTAAAATTTTTTTTATTCTATTAATTTTTTCTTTTTTTTAATTTTTATAATTCATTTTTTTAAATTAAATAATTTTTTAATTTTTAAAAATATGTATATTTAAAAAAATGGTGAGAAATTGCTTTTTATACAACTGTAAAAATAGTACTGAAAACAATATTAAATTTGAGTGCACCTTTTACACTTGTTTAATAAGTACTTTTATTGAAGAAAATAAAGAACAATATCTCTCAGTAACAAAGTAGTGTTTCATATCACAGAATAGCTCAGCGGTAGAGCGCTAGACTAGCAATCGTGAGGTGCAAGTTCGATACCCGCTGGCGGCAATAAAAAACTTTTGTTAAATAAAAAAAATATAATTTTTTTTGTAAAGAATTTTTTTTTAAACTTTTAATTGGTGAAAAAGAGCTTCCTTTGCACTCGTTCAAAAAGTACTGAGTAAATTCTGAAATGGGAGTACTCCTCTCGTATGACAACTCAATGTTAAAATCATTAGTGTTTATGTTAAAAAAGAAGTACATCAAGATCATCAATTGTAGTGCTTTTTCTACTGCCCCGGCATCTCTTTTTTTGCTGGGATTGGAATACAGATCACGAATATGGCATTAGAATTTGAAAGCTAGCTACACCCAAGAAATTTTTCTGTTACAAAGAATCAGCTGTAGAATATCTACTTTTTCTTCTGAATTGTAACATCGATAGTTGGGTTGAAAAGACCAAATTTATCGGTTCAAAAAATTTTGATAATGATTATTTTGGGTCCTTGATGTTTTCTCTGCTTGTGCTAAAGTGCCTTGTCATACCTTTGCCGTTTGTACTATTCTGACTAGATTGTTATGGTTTCACACGGTCCCCTGTAAAATTATTACAATTTATATAATGCCCTTTTTCAAGCAAAACGTTAAAATTTTCTTTTCTGCATAAATTTTTAATTATTCTATTGACTTATTTTTTAATTTGACTTGAATTTAAATTGAAATTTGTTGTAGGGATATTAAAATTTTTCTATTATTGTTACTTCTTGCTTTATTTTGGTTCCAAAAAAAATGAATTTACAATTGCCATTATACAGAATTTCTTAATTGCCACATTTCCTCTCATTTTGGCATTTTATTTACATAAATTTTACCAGAACAAATATTGATTTTGACATTCAAACGAATTGCATAAATAGTATATCCATAAATAAAATAGAACACTCTGCAATCTAAAAATAGAGGAAAACCAATTTAAAGTTGAAATATTGTAAAATAATATTTAAATTACTGATATTTTTCCAATAAGTGGTGAGTTTGCTGATTTGTAGTAAATAGTAAAGTTAGGAGTTTTACATTTCAAATAAGCAAAACTAATGTTGGGGCTTAAAATTTGTGATTAAAATTTTCAAAAAAAAACATCTCACTCAAAGTCATTAGCACAACATTTTTTTCGATTATTTAATTCAGAATTTTAATTTATATCAATTATCATAAGTGTTGTGGAATATTAAACTTTCTCTCATTACTCTCTTCCAATATATACAATATACATAGTTGATAAATATATTGAATTAGTATTTGAATTTTTCATTTCTTTAATGCAAATATTGTACATACCCGTACATATGAGGCTTTCCCAGCCAATTAGTTGTGGTCAGTTTTCAGATAAATTTTAGAACTAATATTGTTCCAAATTTTCCTTTTCGTATAGAATATAGATTAATACTCGTAAATACTGTAAGTTTGACAATGCTATATTATACTTTTCCCCGTAGAGGGGCAACTGCCTTAGAAAGCCTCATATACAAATATGTGGGTATATATAATACATTCAAAGCTTTAAAAGTTCCTACATTCTCTAATATGTATATATGTAAATTAGGGTGTTGCGAAATTTTTGCATTTAAAAACTTCGGGTCGGAAGAGTATTTAAACGATGCGTATTGAAGAACTTGGGAAAATAATGAATAAAAAGTTCAAAGGTACTTCTACTTGGTTATTGGCAATCATTTTAAATTCTCTCTATGTTTTGCTGATAATATCTCCTTTGATTTTGCCAGCCCTTTTCTAAGATTCTCGCCCGCAGCTACCAATCTAACGGACTGGACTTAAATCATGACATGACAAAAAATATATATGAATTTGTTTTTATCTCTCTTTTTAGATCATTTATATGCCATCATTAGCCAACATTGAAAATTTTGTTTTTCTCAATAATTTTACCGGCTAATTTTTAACACTGGGTCCTTCTGTGTAATTACGGTATTATTTTTGGATTGGGAAAGCATATTTTGTGGGAACTTGTTCCACCTGCTGAAGTGATTTGCCAGCGCTTTCCCGTTTGTATTTTTCTGACTGGGCAGCTATAAGAACCTTTGAATTTTTTTTCACTACCCTCCCATAAGCAGCAATTTAATACTCATCATTTGGGCGTCCTTCGGTCACGAAATTTACAAGTGCAAAAACTTCGGGACCGCATAATATATCACATCTATGTATATGTATTGAAAGTCTGTATTATTAATAATACATGATTATTTAATAAAACAGTATTACGTAAAACAACGAATAATCACACAGTAAGTTATATAAGTATAACTTATTATATTTATATTCTTATAAAAGCAAAAATATAAAATTTTTCTATTTGGTACTTTAACGTAATTTTGATAAAGGAGACAGAACAACATATTCTCTGAAACGCCATCTTCTGAGCTCGAGAATTTTAATAGATTATTTTTTGATCATAGTGTCTACATATTTAATAGATTTTTGTTTTCATATATAATTATAAATTAATTATATATCAAGTTTCATACATAAATAATAATTAGTTATATGAAATTTGTTATATTTTACACATTTTGTAAAACATTTTGCATAAAATAAGTAAAAAAAAATTTAACATGTTTGGGATATATAATAATAATTTGCTATATATTTACATATAATTTTAAAATAATTTACATAATATTTTATGTAATTTAGGTAAACAAAACGGTAGGAAATTTTCTAGTATGTTACACACCCTCAATACATATAGTTAAATATAACTACGTATATAATATACAATATAATTTAATATAAACAGTTAATTATTCCATATTTAATTAAATAATTAACATTATGAAAAATTTGTGATTTTTAAAATTTTGTGTGTAAAAATAAAATGTTTTGTTGAAAAATAATAGGCTAGTTTAACAGAAAATCCCACTAAACCAAAGTTGAGAGGCAGTGCTTTATAACTTGCCTGCAAGGAAGTTTTCATTCAAATTTTAATTTGAAGTTTTAGTTTTATTAACCTTTCAGCTTTATAATTTTGTGCCATTTTATTTTTTATTTTATTTACAACATTGGAAGGATATAGCACTGTGAAGGATATAGAACAAACTTCTAGTTTAATATTTGTACTTGTTTTAATTTGCGACGAGTTTTTAATAATGAACCAAAAGGCATCATTATTTTTTATAATTATGTTTCTGAAAATACTTTTATTTCAAAAAACTGTAGGAATTTGAACATTAAACAAAAACAGTTTTGCTTTAAAAGAGCAGTTCTTTTCGTGTTAAAAAAAAAAATTCGCAACAAAAATTAGTTTAATGTCATCACGTTGTTTTAAACAAGAAATTGTATTTACAATTCTTTTCTTTCGTTTTTTAACTACTATAGTCAAATCTTGTTGTCTTTTTCGCTGTTTTTTCATTATTTATTTTTGTAATTGCACTCATGCTGAGTACACAGACAATTACATGTTAAAATTCCCTAAATTGCATAAAGATTTTTATATTGTTTTTTTATTTTGTGTCTGAATAAAAAGTATGAACAATTTTATAAACAAACAAAAAAAAACCTTGCTCTAACTGCAAAACAAACAACCCCGGGTTTTTAAAGAAAATTTTTAAACTCTGGGTAATTTTTACTGTTGTAGTTTCAACAAAATTGCAATTTGTTTGTTTTGAGTTTGTAAGTAGTCAAGCATCACGCGACCAAAATAAAAACTGTAAAAATAATAGCAAAAAATAAAAATAACTAGAGTAATAGCAGTTGTAATAAAACCCCAACTATTGGAGGTCTAAACAAATTTTGGACCTGCAAAAAATCTGTAAACCCAGAATTTTGTGATTGTTTGTTATGCGGAAATATGTTTAGAATATGATGCATAAATATTTCAAATGTTATTAGTCCAATATCTTTTTATAGCGCCAACATTTGCACACTTACACATATTCATACATTTGTAGTTTATTTTTTCCCAGTCGTCATACAATCTAGCAACACAATTTTAAGGGACTTAATGTAAAATGCAATGTCCCGCGTAAATAAAATACAGAAAATGAAACAAAATAAAAACTAAACTATCATCAACGCTGTTTCTGTTGTTGTTGCAGTTGCAATAAAATAAATTAGGAAAGCACTTATATTAAAAATCATCTTTTAAAGGACTAAACGCGGGCCTTTGGTGAGATACAAAGAATTTAGAACTAACCGGTTACTTATAAACTTCAAGTAAATCACCGAAATGATTTTTTTACCATCAGCTGCCAACCAAACCAATTTTTCAACTGGCTCCACTGGAACTGACTGCATGGAACCCATTAGGAACCCATTCTGATTTTATATGTAAGAATCATATAACTGACCGACAGTCAGTCCTAGATCTTAAACTTTTGCAATAGTAGTTAAGAAAATAAAAATTAAAATTCAGTATTCCCATTTCAAATTCAGAAAATATTAATTGAAATTCAAAATATTCCCCTTAAAATTCAAAAAACATCGATAGCAATTCAGGATTTCTATTTGAAATTCAAAAAATCTAATTTGAAATTCAGAAAACTTCAATCGGAATTCAGAAAATACATAAGATAAATTCAAAAAAAATATCAATTGCCCAGTGTAGAAACGGTAATGACATATCATTATTTTTTGGACTACCAGTAATGACACCCACTTACCTTCTGCATTATTTTAAAACACATAATAATGAGTTACGGATAATGACTTATTTTTATCATTATTTCAAATACAAAATAATTTTTTAGATTTTTTTTAAAAATTTTTTGAAATCTATTTTTAGACTCAATATTTTTTAAACACTGGTAAGGATATATGCAACCACATATTTTTTGATTTTTTGTATGTTGGCGAGTAAGCTTACTTGTGTGCAGCAGGTCAATTATATTTTTATCTATTAAATATTACATGTCGATATAGCTCAGGTGGTAGAGCTATTGACTGGTAATCTGTAGACCCAGGTTCGATTCCCGCACCAGCAAATTTTATTAAAAAAAAGTGTAATAAAAAAATATTTTTTTTATATAAATTTATTTTTTTTGAAATCTATTTTTAGACTCATTATTTTTGTCAGTATTGGTAGGCACATAGGTAACGATATATTTTTTGATTTTTCGTATGCTGGTGTGTAACCATAACTCATTATTTTTCGCGACATCGCCATATAAAGGTAATAAGAAATGTAATAACAAAAGTAACTAGTTACCATTACCAAGTATGTAGTTACATAACCACATATCTGGTAATGATTTTCTACACTGGGTGATATTGAGAAAATATCAACATAAATTCAGCATCCAAAATGATCATAATATGCTTCTAAGATTCACAATACATTACTAATGATCATAATATTTTTCCAGTGATTATATTATTGCCACGTAGAATGTTTTATGATCATTTGGTAAAAAAAATATTTTATGATCACTACGTGCATTTTATAAAATTTTTTTTTTTTTAATTTGTACTTTTCTTAATTTTATATTACTAAAACTGAATGACATGATCAAATTGTTTAGAAATATTCCCTTGTTTATATGTAGTTTTAAAATAAGTCTTACCCTAATGTTTAATGTGTCTCCGAAACAATAATATCAGCAACAAAAAGAGAAGTAGGTAATACAATAATACATTGTCGTGAGTAACCATGAACTGTAACAGCATGAACATAGTTATAGTTTTATAGCTAAAGCTTTTTTGTTCGACGACTATATTACTTTTTTTCTTACCAGTTTTGCCAAAATATCCCCCAAGCGTCCATTTGGTGTTTTTTTTTTGTTTTAATTTGTTAAAATACTAACAAAAATATTTTTGAGGTGTTCTCTATCAACCGCGCCACACTTCTCTCAAAAATTGCTGTACACTTAAAATAACACATTAGTAAAAAAATCTATCAAACGGATTTCAAACCAATTTGACAATTTTTTAGTTGAAAAACTCATACGCGGCATGATGATTTTTTTTTTTAAATTAAATTAAAATAAAAAGAAGTTGAAAAGAACTTTCTGCTATTACCCGGTAGATGGTGCCAGTGTATGGCAAATTTTAAAGATGGTGCTATTTCTTCCCTTCCCGATTTTTTAAATGGCCTATATCTCGAAAACTAAGAGAGTAGAGCTAAATGAATGATAGTCGACTAAATATACAACACGACCATACCATGGACATTGGTAGGGCAAAGCAGTTGCTTCTTTGGAGTATCCTTCCATGCTCTTAAGGCACATCTACACGGCATAGAAATCTTCTAGAGTTTGCAATAAATTTGTCATCTCTAATATTGTTGGCACTAATTTTTATCGTAAAAGTATCATCTCTACTTGAAAAGTATTTGTTTTTATTAAAATTGTTGTATTTCAAGGAATAATTTAAACAAACTAAATAAATCGAACTAAAAAACGTTCATTTACCAAATATAAGGATCAACTACACATACCCCTCATTCATCTGAAAACATATGATACGGTGCAAAATATAATTTAAATAATATACATTTAAATTAAAATTTAACGGTTCGTTGTAATTCAAAAAATCTGTGTTTGTCATACACAGAGTTGTATAGACCCAGTTGCGATACTTTAAAAATTAAAGTTCAAAGCAAAAAATAATAATAACAAAAAGATAGAAATAGCATTGTTAGATTTCGTTGATGTTGGTCTATTTGAATTCTTAACATATTATATTTGATTAATTAGAAATTTAGTTTAGTTATATTTGTTTTCAACTTTAGCATAAGTAGACGATTATCAATGTTTAACCCATCAAGACAAATGACATTCTGTCTTGCTGGTCTTGTGAAAATTGTGTCATCTTTCTTAATTAATTTATTTAAAAAATTATTTAAATTTATATTAATTTAAAAAATAATTTAAACAGAAAGTGATATTAATTTATGATGTAAAATCGAATTAAAAACATTCATTTACCAAACAAATAGATCAACTATACATACCCCTCATTCATTAACTGAAATGTTAAGTGATGTTACAAGACATCTTAAAAATTGTTGCTAATTAAAGAAATTATATATGACAGCAATTGTCAATGGTGTAGAAATTATTAGACTTATACAGAGTTGCATTTCCATGAGGTCTCGCGAGTTTTCTATCCCGTGTAGATGTGTCTTTAGATGATATGTACCAGATTCGGGGATGGTCCCAACTCAGTACAACTACGCATAAAACTGTAGTTTGCCTTATTTTTTATTTAAATTTATTGTAGATTTGTTAAACTAAACACAAAAATATTGTGAAATTAACTTAATTTAGTTTATTTTAAGCAAAAACACAAAAACAGGAATAAGTTTTTGAATAAATTTTTCTATTGAGCCAGCAGACATATTACTTTGAGTGTAGTTTTAAGTTATCTGTTTTAATTTAATTATCGAAATCGAGTTGAGAAGTTCAATTCGGGTATGCCGACACTATGATGTCCTACATCAGTCTGGTGAAAGTCAAATAATGTTTGAATCCGTAATTTTAATGGGTTGAAATGAACAGAGACTATTAATTATAGAGATAGGAAATCAAAACTTACACTGCTTACCGGTAGATGGCGCTGTAATTTAATATTACGTGACCAACTATTTAGTATCAGCTGAGTTTATATTTGAAAAGTCAAAAACTGCTTAAAATAAGGAAAAAACAAGCGCGAATTTATTCAAATAATAAAATTTGAGATATCCGTTTGTTTTTTTGCTTTGTTTTTTGTTATTGTTTAAAAATTAAATAAAAACAGAAAATAGTAAATTTTTGAACACAGTGCCATCTAGTGATAACGATGTTTTTATAACTTATTTTTTTGGTGATGCCATACCCCTGGAAATGAACGTATGTACGTCAAAATTTGTCTATAAAATGGTAAAAGTTAGAAAATTTTGATTTTACCTAATGTTAGGTACATTGAAGAAAAATCCCGAAATATAGTCCATGTGGGCGATATGTGCAAATATTGAACAATTCTCTCTAGAATCCATAAGCTAGGGTCCATGTGAGTTAGCGTACGAAATTTCATTAAAATATATTAATACATACGACCTGTAGCGTGCTAACAAGTCAAGATTCGGGGCACCTTTGCACGAGTACTAGGTCTAAACATAGACCAATTCTAAACAAAATCAATAGAATTTTGCCATTATCCTAATTAAATCAGTCCCAGTAAAATTTTTTACAATCGGTAGCCAACCACACCCATTCTACAACTGGTTCCACTGCAACCGATTCCATGGAACTGGCTCCAGAACCAGTTCCCGGGATCCTATATGGAAGGTGTGGGTGACGTAGAATCAGTTCCATAACTAGTTCCAGAACTGATTCTAGAGCAACCGGTTCCACTTTGGAGCCATAGAAGGGGTTGCTTTTGGGACAATTTCAAACGAAAAGAATCGGTGTTAGAATCGACAGTAGAAGGGGTTGTGAATGAAAAGTAGCTATTGTACAACCGATTCTTTGGAACAGAAAATTTTCCTGGGGTGTATCATAAATCAGTGTTCGTATTTGCCATCTGCAAAGAATCCAATTTTTCAGGAACGCATATACGGCCAATGGGTCTAAAAATGGACCAATTTTCATCAAAATAGCTTATGTCGATAAGGTTCGTCGCTTTGGGTCGATATAAGTCGTTTTAACAAATTTCATCAAAATATCTGAATATTTGCGCCCTGTACCATGTGTACAAGGGTACATGCACAAATAGACAAACGGACGGAGAGAACGACGCAGGGACGGACTGAGAGACGGACACACATACATCGTTAAATCGAATCAAAAGATGATTCTGAAACGTGGTTTTTTGGTGTTACAAACATCAGCACAAACTCAATATAACCCACCCACATGGTAGTGTAGGATAAAATTATTTATTTTTTAATGACGAGTGATGGTTTTTAGAATACATTATAGCGGATCGAAATGGCTGAAAATTTTTAATTTAAAAGTTATCGGATTTTCTTCTTAGTCTTCCCTCACGAATTTTTGAGGTTAGTGAATAAGAAGTTAGATTTAAAAAATTCAAAATGGCGCATCAAAAAAGAAAAGATATTTTTTTGTTATAAAATATTTGTGATTTAGAATTCTGAAAATTTTGCTTTAGATTCTTTTAACTAAACTCATCCGTTTACTTTACAGAGAAAAAATTCAAATTAATTAAATTAAATCGTCGGTTGTGGTTAGAAAAAAGATGATGTGGTTGAAAAAGAATTCAAAGAAGAGGAAATATTCTCTCTTTCTTCGAAAATAAATTTAAGTTACATCAGCGGCTGTATACTATTAAAAATCCCATTTCAAAACATTTCTGCTTTTCGAAACTGAGTGGCGGTTTTTGAAATTCAATATGGCCGTTCCAAGCTGGCGAACAAATTTTTCAAAAGTCACCTAATCCATTTGAAGCTCTTTTGGATTTGGTTAATAAGAATAAGATAAAATAGATTTTCAAAAATCAAAATGGCGAAGCTACTATATTAAAAAACACTATCTTGCATAGGTCTTTTTTGATTTTGAAAATCCAGCTTCAGGGTTTTATTCACCACTAAAAACCCGTGAAAGAAAACTGCGTAGGATCCAAATTTCTAACAAAATTTCAAAAACTACCACTCGACATTGAAAATTTGATACTTTTAAACGATGTTTAACATTAAAACCGATAATTTAAACTTACACAATTTTTATAGAAAACTGTTGTCCAGATGACAAAGAATATGTCATATATGAATTAAAAAAAAAAAAATAACAACCCTCAAACTACATTTCCGTGAGATTAAAATACAAATTATTAAAAAAAAAAAACATTGGCGCGTTGCTAACTATGAAAAAAGTTACCCAAGTAATGTAGCAGAACAATTAAAATAAAACTCCCAGCAAAATTTGTTAAAACCCGCGACATGTAAATCTATTCCACCATGCTGCAATTAAGAATTTTTGCTTTCACACATGGAAAATGGATATATGTTATACATGAAGGTAAATACCTGCGTATGCTTACGGTCTAACAGATTTTTGAGAATTTTAAGGATTTTCCGGGTCGCTGAAATGTGTTTTATTCAAATCTAAACTATTTTTGCAAGACAGTTTCGATTTTTTTCTTGCCGAACGTAGGGGTCTCATTTTTAATTTTTTCGTTATATATTTGGAATTTAAAGTGTAATATATGAATACTTTTGTCTTGGGGGACCAACGTATTGTTCTAAGGGCCATTGACCGCAAGTATCGCATTCTAGTATTTACCCCCCAGATCTCAGTTCCTACCACCCTAATGTACAATCCTAATGTCAGAAAATTAAAGCCCGCAAAAAATCATTAAACTTTTGCTAAGCAAGTATTTCGATAGATAATTCCAGCCGAACTATTTTGAAATTTCTTTTTAAATTTTTCTTGAGGTCAGTGGCCTTAGGAGAAAAATATTTGTTTCCCCGAGACAAAAGCATCGATATACTATACTTTAAGATCCGACTTAAATGCCGAATAAATAACGAAAAATTTAAAAAAGGCGACCCCTACGTTTGGCAAAACAAAAATCGAAATCGAAAGTGCCTTGCAAAAATACTCAATATTCGAAGGTGTGCTGCCTACCTTTTTTTCTCCTGTAGGGTGGTAAGTTCTATGCCCCTCCCCCCCAACCATGGCACAGTGTGTCCAAAAGCACTTTTTTTGAGCAACTAACATTTCAGGCCAAAATTTTCAGCCGATTTTGAAAAATCTTTTTTTTTTGTATTTGAATCTACAAAATTCCGCACAAATCAGCCATGGCCAATTTTTGAATTACAATTTCTAAATATTTTTATTTTTTTGTGAATATCTAAAAAAAACAACTTTTTTATTTTTTTCTCAGAAAAACCAATAAGAATTAGGGGAGATTTAAATGATATGTAGCTTTAATTAGAGGTATTTTAATCCTCTATCGTCACCCAGAAAAATTTTTTATTTATTTATTTATTTGTGTCTCCTATGATCAATTTAATTTTCAAAAATTGGCATTTATTTTCTTGTATCCTCCGTAAGTGGGTCCATATTCCACTCGATCTTTTTTTATACGACAACTACTACTACCTTATTAAACGTCATATGTGACCTTCTCCGAGAAAAGGGACCTAGTGTGTCAAAAAGTCAGCATTTTTATAAAATCATTGATCTACCAGTGAATTGGTTTTTGTACCACTGATAGCATTTCCTAAGTAACACTGGATAACCACTAGTTGCAAACCTTGGCATATCACTCTTAGACCATTCTTTGCCAGTGGTTTTTTTATAAACCACCGAAATTTTTGTAAAACAAATGCTGGAAAAACGCTTTTTGCAAGCGCTGGCAAAGCGTCCCAAATGAGTGCTCTCCCAGTCATTTATTTTCAACACCATGGTCACCCAGTAGTATGCCAGTGCTTGAATTTTTGTACCACTGGCGATTTCTGATTGGGTATTTTCAATTTAGAATATTTAAGGGCTAAAGGTATTTTAAATTATTTTAAAATACCACATTATATGCCAATTTTAACCAGAAAAATAATACACTAATAGAAAAAAGTACGTAAAAAATTTAGATAAAACTACAAAAAATTAGTTAAAAATGATGCTGCAGAAAAAAACTGCTAAATTAGCAGATTATTTTTGCTATATATTAGTAATATAGGAACAGCAAAAATAAAACTGTTAAATATACAGAATTTTAGTTATATTTGAGCTAAATTTTTGCAAATGGAGAATAGCAAATGAAATGAAAATGCAAATAAAAATCGAGCCCTTTGAAAACAGCAGTTTACAATTTTTTTTAGCAAATATTTCTGCTGATTTTAGCAGAATAGACTGCTATTTGCATTCAACTAAATTTTGCTTAAAAATAGCAAAAATTTTGTCGATTTAACTGTTTATTTTTGCTATTTTTAGTCTACAAATATTTAGGAAAATGTTCAGCAGATTTTACAGTACAATTTGCTATTTTCAATTAACTAAAAGTTAGCCTAAATATAACTAAAATTTTGTAAATTTAAAAGTTTTAAGTTTGCTGTTCTCATTTTACTGGTATGTAGTAAAAAATCTATTCATTTTTGCAGTTTTTTCTGCAGCATCATTATACCCTACACCACTACGTGGTCAGGGTATTATAAGTATTCATTATACCCTACACCACTACGTGGTCAGGGTATTATAAGTTTGTGCTGATGTTTGTAATACCAAAAAATATTGGTCCTAGACCTATAAGGTGGGTCCAGGACCAATATTTTTTGGTGTTACAAACATCAGCACAAACTGACCACGTAGTGTGTAGGGTATAATGATGCTGCAGAAAAAACCTATCGGCTCAGAATTTTTTTTTATTTCGATTTAACGATGTTGGTCTGTCCGTCCGTCCGTCTGTCTGTCCATGCATTCTTGTGCGCACTCTACAGGTCGGAAATATTAAGATATTTTGATGAAACTTGGTACACCGACTTATGTCGATCCAAGGACGACGCCTATTGATTTTGGTGAACATCGGCCCATGTTTACACCTAGTGCCCATATAAGGGTCCTACCAAAATTATATTGTTTACATGCTGCAGGTCGCAAATATTAAGATATTTTGATGAAATTTGGTACACCGACCTATATCAGCCCCAGGACAAAGCCTATTGATTTTGGTTAACACCGGTCCATGTTTAGACCTAGTGCCCATATAAGGGTTCCCCCAAAATTGGCTTGGTTACAAACTGCAGGTCGCAAATATTAAGATATTTTAATGAAATTTGGTTCGCTGACTCATATTATAGAAAATTTTGACACAAGTCCCATTTTAACCCATTCGAATTTCGGATCCAAACATTAGTTGGCTTTTAACCAGACTGGTGTAGGGTTTTGTATAGTCGGCATGACCGACTTTAACCTTTTTACTCGTTTTTTATCTAATTTTTGGTAACTTATTCTGCTATTTTTACAGATTTATTTCTATGAGTGTATTCTTGGACATTAAATTTGCGTGAAAACAAATTCAACGCAATTTTAAGGGAGACCCATTATCGTGAAAAATCTGTTTTTTTTATATGTAGTATAACAGTTTTTTTCGCGTGAAACTCAAACAACTTACTAAGCTTAACTAAGAGAATTGTACACTTTATATTTTATGAAGTCTTTGGTAAATATACCCTGTTTTCAACAAACTATGATAATATTCGTATAACGAAACAAAACCTGAAACAATCTACACAGAAAGAATTTACATACCCAGCCAGAAATTTCGGAGCGCTCATAAATAAGATTCTTAAATGGCTCATAGAAATGATTACTGTTTTTCTCAAAACACTCTTTTTTTAGTAGAAAATATGAACCCTCAGAAAACAATCCAAAAAATTGTGTCTACAATCTAAAAAGCTGTCTCAAAATGAGGGTTAATTTTTCGGACTCAAAGAAGATTCCGAAATTAATTAAATTTATGAGGAAAATTTCAATTTTATACGTTCTTTTTTCTGAGTCATTTCTGAGTACACAGGGGGCTCTTTTGGACGGACCACTTTCATAGGAAAAAGTGGAAAAATGTGTATGTTTTTGGAGCTCATTTCTGAGTCATAAATGATCATCTTTGTTTGCTGGGTAATTCTAAAAAAAAGGCACCAACAATTTTTTTTGGATTTACAATTTTCTTTGTTGGTGATTTTTAAAAATTTTTTTTGTATTTACAAATTTGGTATGAGAAAGGTGTTTACAAATTTAATTCTAATTTTGTAAATTCTTTCTGTGTACTCTTTTTTCTGTGTACAATGGCGTATGATTATTATATTCCCAGCAAACAAAGATGATCATTAATGACTCACAAATGAGCTCCAAAAACATAAACATTTTTCCTCTTTTTCCTATGAAAGTGGTCCGTCCAAAAGAGCCCCGTGTGTACTCAGAAATGACTCAGAAAAAAGAACGTATAAAATCGAAATTTTCCTCATAAATTTAAATAATTTTGTAATCTTTTTTGAGTCCGAAAAATGAACCCTCATTTTGAGACAGCTTTTTTGATTGTAGAGACTACTTTTTGGGTTGTTTTCTGAGGGTTCATATTTTTTACCAAAAAAAGAGTGTTTTCAAAATCAATAATCATTTCTGTGAGCCATTTAAAAATCTTATTTATGAGCGCTCCGAAATTGCTGGCTGGGATTCTTATATTATTTATAGTTTTTACAATAACCAGCCAATAATTAAAGTAGTTCTTTGTTCAATCTATATGATTTGTAAGTTTTCTTGTCCATATATAATTTATATAATTACCCTCCTCAATATTTAAGTAATTAATTTCTTAGATCTATAATGTACTTACTAAAACTTAGTTTATATTTAACAAAAAAGCAATTCCAGAAATTACATAAATCATTCACATACCTGTAATTAAAAAAGAATATAATATAAATATTAATATCACAGAAAAAAATAACCATCAACAATTTTAATAGAAACTAACAAATAAAATAACAAATATGTCACAGTGCAACTAAAAGGGATTATAATGAGGATTATACACACAACATGTAAACGGAACAAAAAAAAAATATATGAATGACATAAATGACATACAAATACATGATGTTAAAACCTTTTAAATGAATATTTAAAATTATTTAATTACAAAAGATTAACACAATTTTTTGTTGCTGTTGTTGGACTTATACAATAACGAGAAAACATAATAAAAAATTAAATAAAAACTAACAGCAAATACAATTTCAATGGTTTGGGTTTAAATTGGTGTAAATACTGTTTTGATTTTATTGTATTTTAATAGTATTTTTTACTCAATTTGTTAAAGGGAATCTACGTACGAATGTTATGTTTTTAACCATTGTTTTATAAGCCATAAAAACAAACTACCATAAAATTGCAACTACCCTTAGTAGTGGTAACAATGGCTGTTATAATAAATAGTTGTTGTTTCTGTCGTTAAGTTATAAAAAAAAACACGATACTACATATTTTCGAGGTAACTCGATACATTTTATGATTTTTGTTATGTACTTGCTGAAAGAAAAACAAACAAGCTATTAAATATAGATGATAAATCAGTTAAAGGTTTTTTTTTTTTATAAATTATAGCAATTTTTAGGTAAAACTATTTGAAAGAATGGGTTTAATTTGAAAAATCGATTGAAAATTTCATTAGTGTTTACTTGGCGAAAAATTGATATTTTTTTATTTAATACGCAAAAAAAAAAACAGAATCATAATCTTTGCTTTATCTTTCCAAAAGGGTTTAAAAATTAAAATTTTACTTATTGCAAATTTCCCAGGCCATTATTGCTCATTAAGGAAACTTTAATAAAAAACTCAATAACAAATTTTATTGTGCAACTTTATGTCAAAGTTTTAAAATTTAAAACAAATAAAAAAAATATTTTAATTATGACTTGTCATTGGCTTTAAACTCAGTATGCTGAACACAATTATAAAAACAATTTTAAAATCACTCAAACACTTTTCGAGATATCGTGAAAATGTCCTTGATAATATAGACTTTTCAGAAAATTTTCAAAAAAAATCTCGAAAATCCTTTCAGCGATTTCAAAAATGTTCTCATATTTGTGTTCAGCAAACCAAATTTTAATATAAACAAAGTATCACAAGACAGACCCGAGTAAAAAAGTTTATATAAAGTCAAATATAAACTCACAATATATTTTCCATAACCGATTGAGATTCATTTGAAAAGTAACAGGTAAAGTTTATTTTCAATTGAAAAATCAATTAAAATACATTGAAACATATTGTTTGACTTTTTTTATCAGTCAATAAAAAACAAACCACAAACAAATTTGCACAGTCTTTAGGAGATGATATTTTCAGTCAAATATTCTATTCTTAGATTTCTATTTTTAGAAAAAACAATTTAAATAATTTCGTTGTTTTCTGTTTTAAAACAAAAAATTCAAATATTTTCGGTTTTCTTTTTTGTTAAAATAGCTTATTTATATACAAAATTATTTCAATTCAAATTACAAGAAATTCTTTTTTCCTACACACAAACATAGCCAATAAAACGAGTAAAAAGGTTAAAGTCGGGCATGCCGACTATACAATACCCTACACCAGTCTGGTGTATTGTTTGGATCCGAAATTCGAATGGGTTAAAATGGGGCTTGTGTCAAAATTTTCTATAATGTCCTGCGACCTGCAGTTTGTAACCAAGCAAATTTTGGGAGGACCCTTATATGGGCACTAGTTCTAAACATCGACCGATGTTCAACAAAATCAATAGGCTTCGTCCTTGGGCCAACATAGGTCTATGTACCAAATTTCATCAAAATATCTTAATATTTGCGACCTGCAGCGTATAAACATTATAATTTTGGTAGGACCCTTATATGGGCACTAGGTCTAAACATGGACCGATGTTCACCAAAATCAATAGGCTGCGTTATTGGGCCAATATAGGTCTGTGTACCAAATTTCATCAAAATATCTTAATATTTGCGACCTGCAGCGTATAAACATTATAATTTTGGTAGGACCCTTATATGGGCACTAGGTCTAAACATGGACCGATGTTCACCAAAATCAATAGGCTGCGTTATTGGGCCCAATGTAGGTCTGTGTACCAAATTTCATCAAAATATCTTAATATTTACGACCTGCAGCGTATAAACAGTATAATTTTGGTAGGACCCTTATATGGGCACTAGGTCTAAACATGGACCGATGTTCACCAAAATCAACAGGCTGCGTTATTGGGCCAATGTAGGTCTGTGTACCAAATTTCATCAAAATATCTTAATATTTACGACCTGCAGCGTATAAACAATATAATTTTGGTAGGACCCTTATATGGGCACTAGGTCTAAACATGCACCGATGTTCACCAAAATCAAACTTCTTCGTCCTTGGGCCAACATAGGTCTGCGTACCAAATTTCATCGAAATATCTTAATAGTTGCGACCTTTAGAGTGCGCACAAGATTGCATGGACAGACAGACAGACGGACGGAGGGACATCGTTAAATCGAAATAAAAACGAGTAAAAAGGTTAAAGTCGGGCATGCCGACTATACAATACCCTACACCAGTCTGGTGTATTGTTTGGATCCGAAATTCGAATGGGTTAAAATGGGGCTTATGTCAAAATTTTCTATAATGTGAGTCAGCGCACCAAATTTCATTAAAATATCTTAATATTTGCGACCTGCAGTTTGTAACCAAGCCAATTTGGGGGGACCCTTATATGGGCACTAGGTCTAAACATGGACCGATGTTCACCAAAATCAATAGGCTTCGTCCTTGGGCCAACATAGGTCTATGTACCAAATTTCATCAAAATAGCTTAATATTTGCGACCTGCAGCGTATAAACAATATAATTTTGGGGGGACCCTTATATGGGCACTAGTTCTAAACATGGACCGATGTTCACCAAAATCAATAGGCAGCATTATTGGGCCAATATAGGTCTGTGTACCAAATTTCATCAAAATATCTTAATATTTGCGACCTGCAGCGTATAAACATTATAATTTTGGTAGGACCCTTATATGGGCACTAGGTCTAAACATGGACCGATGTTCACCAAAATCAATAGGCTGCGTTACTGGGCCAATATAGGTCTGTGTACCAAATTTCGTCAAAATATCTTAATATTTACGACCTGCAGCGTATAAAGAGTATAATTTTGGTAGGACCCTTATATGGGCACTAGGTCTAAACATGGACCGATGTTCACCAAAATCAATAGGCTGCATTATTGGGCCAATATAGGTCTGTGTACCAAATTTCATCAAAATATCTTAATATTTACGACCTGCAGCATATAAACAATATAATTTTGGGGGGACCCTTATATGGGCACTAGGTCTAAACATGGACCGATGTTCACCAAAATCAAACTTGTTCGTCCTTGGGCCAACATAGGTCTGCGTACCAAATTTCATCAAAATATCTTAATAGTTGCGACCTGTAGAGTGCGCACAAAATTGCATGGACAGACAGACAGACGGACGGACGGACAGACGGACATCGTTAAATCGAAATAAAAAAAAAATTCTGAACCGATCGGTATACTATAAGGTGGGTCTACGACCAATATTTTTTGGTGTTACAAACATCAGCACAAACTTATAATACCCTGACCACATAGTGGTGTAGGGTATAAATATGAACGTGTGTGTTGTGTATGGTGTAGAGTTTTGAAAATTTAAACAAAAAAACTTTCAAATATGAAAAAACAAATCACAAAATTGTTTTTTAAAACTTAACGATTTTTTTAACAGACTTTTCAGTTACTTTTGTTTCTTTTAACGATTGTTTAAACAATGTTGGAAAATAAATAGCAAAATGGTTTGAATATAATGAAAAATCAGTAGACCTTTTTTTAATTGTATTTTCAGTTAATTTATTATGTATTTTAGGTTGTTTTTAACGATAAAATACGGTCAGGTTTAAACTCTGCCACCTAATATTTTATAGTCGTGAATGATGGAGCAGACTCCCCCACAGTAGAATCTAGTTCGGCTTTAAATAGAAAAATAACTTTAACAGAAAGAGATATTAATGTATATGATCTAAAATCAAACAAAAATTAATTCATTTACCTCCGAATCCTCAAAATATATGACAGTTGATTGATTCCACAATAAGATCATTTTCGGAGCCCTTTAAGTTTTGAGGCAAATATTATGATTCAAATATTAAACCTTTCTTGGAAACCGAAAGAACTAACTTTTCGGGGTTCAAAATTAGCAAAAAAAAAAATTAGTAAATCCTAAACCAGATAAAGGCAGTGTCGCCAGTATTTTACCGCAGTGCGACGTTTTGTATGTAAAGCAGGTTTTTTCTTTATTTGTCGCTGTCGGGAAATAATAAAAATTTGGAAATAAACAGGAACTGATTTTAAAATGAATTCAATGAAAATAGTTTCAAAAAATTTGTAAGTTTCCGTGAAATTCAAGAATGAAAGGTTACGGAACTGCCACTGTTCACCGGCACACTGTGAGTATCTGGATTGGACTTAAGAGCAAATTTAGATGACGCAATTAATTCCAGGGTTTTTTCTCCATTCCCAAAAGTCATGTCTATTTATATGGTGACTTTTTGCTTGCAACAACAACTAACGTGTTGTTGGTTAAAAGACACATATGAATGAAGCAACAACCCAGCAAAAATAAATGGAATGACTTCTAAATGCATCACTTCCTTCATTACATCACAAAGAATTACTCCCTTAGGAAGGGGTTTTAAATTATATCTAAAACTGCACAAAAAAAATATGCTAGTCAGAAGTTATTTTTCATGGGTGATAAGAAGTTAATACTTTTTATGGGAGTTGCATGGGAACGTGGTGGCACAGAAATCAGAGGGTTGCGGGTTCGAATCCCGCCAGGTGGAAAAAAATTGTTGGTTTTTTTTTACACAATTATTAAGTTTTTGTTGTTTTTCTCTAAATTTTTATCTTTTTTAAGTTTGTCCATTTAATTAATTTTTGAAACGATTTAGAAATTTATTTTTTTTTTAATTTCCTCTTCATTTATATTAAATTTTATGAAAATATAAAAATTTCAAATAAAAATTTAATTTTTAAAATATTTTTTGTTAAAATACATAATAATCAAGTTAAATATTAAAATTTTGTTTGTATGTAAAAAATTGTAATTTAAAAAGTCCATTTTAATAAAATTCTTAATAAATATATTTATTATTACACAAACAGAAAAACAAAACAATCTTTAAACATTTCAGTTAGAACCAATAAAAATTATATAAGAATTACCTTGCAGAATAAACTATTTTTTGTCTACTAATATGGTTCAGAATTTTTTACAGATTTTAGCAAGTTAATTTATAACTCTTACTTAACTAAAAGTTAACTCAAATGTAACTAAAATTTTGTAAATTTAACAGTTTTATTCTTCCTGTTCTTATCTAAGTAGTATTTTGCAAAACAATCTGCTAATATCAGCAGTTTTTTTCTACAGGTCATTTCTAGTAAATTTCTAGTAGCTTTTTCTGGTATTTTTACAGCTTAATTTCTTATTTTTTATAAAAAATAACACTTAAAAAAAAAAACAACTTTATATATTTTTCCCATATGTTATATATTTTTGTTAATAAAAATGAAAGAAATGAAGATAACAACAATTTACTGAACAAAACTGCTAAAAGTCAGCAATCATGTATAAGAGGCGATAGAACAGGGGGTATAGCGTCTGCTTGAAATGACAACAAGTTCTGGGTTCAAATCCTACACGATGCATGATGATTTTTTTTTATTAAATTAAAATAAAAAGAAGTGAAAAAGAACTTCCTTCTCATTGGTTAAAATATACATAATTTGTTTTTAAAAAGAACAACTTCCTTCCTATGACAAGCCAATGTTAAATTCATCGGTGAAAAATCCGAAAAAGAACAACTCCCTATTCAACAGTTGCAGTACTTTAACTACTTCTTTTTCCTCACGTTTTTTGCTGGGAACACAATACAGATATGTGAAAAAAGAAATATCAAAAAGAATCATGAAGATCGAAAATCGTGCTTCTTTTGCTACCCCGCTTGCTCTCTATCCCGTTCGCCAACAAAAACGGTTGAATACAATAATAAAGTCATGGAAAAGAAACATCATCTAAACTGGCTCTAAGGAAATAGTTCTGAAATACAAGGGAATGGGAATGTTATAATTTTTATAAAATTATCAAAAGTATTGTTTTAAAAATAATAAATTTAACAATAAAATATAATTTTCAAATTGAGCGTGAATTTATGGTCCATTTCACTTTAAAAACTTAATAAATTAATTATATAGAAAGGTCACTAGATATATTTTTACCACACAAAAAATTGATAAAATTAAGAGGATTGGGTCAAAGTAATTTAAGACAAAGAAATACATAAATATTGATAGTAATGTGCGACGTAATTTTTAAATATAATTTCTTGTTTTTTTTTATAAAATTACATCCTTACTATGTGATTTTTTTAATTAATTAATTAAAAAACGCATAAACAGCTTCCGAAGTATCCGTTATTAAATCACTTAAGTATTGCTTCTAAAGAGTAACTGCTCTAAAAGTGATCGTAAAAAGTGATTTTGGTATCATTTGGAATTTCCAAACAGAGAGTCTCGGGTTCGATTCCCGGCGGGACCAATATTTTTTTATTCTATTAATTTTTTTCTTAATATTTGTAATTAATTTGTTTAAATTCAATATTTTTTAATTAAAAAATTTGTAAAAATACATGTGACCTTCTCCGAGAAAAGTGACCTAGTGTGTGAAAATGAAGTTTTGAGATGAACGCATTTAAAGTTTCATAACGCATTATCACTTTGAACACACCTTCAGTTGTGAGATGCGATTTGGCAATCACGTCTGTTATCACCATCTAACTCAGAAATCTAACTAATTTCATCTTATTCTACACCCTTTTAGGTACCAGAATTCACTCTTAAGTCCAAACCCGCTTTTTGACACACTAAGTCCCTTTTCTCGGAAAAGGTCACATATAAAAAAATTGTGAGAAATTGCTTTTAATGCACCTGTAAAAATAGTACTGGAAGCAATATTGAATTGGAGTGCACTTTTTACACTTGTTTAATAAGCACTTTTATTAAACAGAATAAGGAACAATATCTGACATTAACAAAGTGGTGTTTTTATGCCAGTTAACCTTCATATCAAAGAATAGCTCAGCGGTAGAGCGCTAGACTAGCAGTCATGAGGTCGCAAGTTCAATACCCGGTGGCGGCAATAAAGAACTTTTATAAAATAAAAAAATATAATTTGTTTTGTAAATTATTTTTTTTTTTGCTTCTAATTGGTGAAAAAGGGCTTCCTTTGCACTCGTTCAAAAAGTACTGAAAAAATGTTGAAGTTTGAGTACTCCTCTCCTATGACAACTCAATGTTAAAATCATTAGTGTTTATGTTAAAAAAGAAGTACATCTAGATATTCAATTGTAGTGCTTTTTCTACTGCTTCGGTATCTCTTTTTTTGCTGTGCAGTTAATGTTTTCATTTAAAATGTTTTGTTAAAAAAAGAAACCCTTTTAAATTTCTAGATCAGTTAAAAATCGAACTAAACTACCCAGGAAAATTTTCTGTTCCAAAGAATCGGTGGTAGAATAGCTACTTTTCATTCACAACCCCTTCTACTGTCGATTCTAACACTGATTCTTTTTGTTTGAAATTGTCCCAAAGCAACCCCTTCTATAGCTCCAAAGTGAAACCGGTTGCTATAGAATCAGTTCTGGAACTGATTCTACGTCACCCGCACTTTCGATATGGGATCCCAGGAACTGGTTCCGGAACCAGTTCCATGGAATCGGTTCTAGTGGAACCAGTTGTAGAATGGGTGTGGTTGGCAATCGATTGTAAAAAATTTTCCTGGGTAAATATAATTTATTCTTACGGATTTTGTAGTCAATTTTGTGAAAGTTAAAAAAAAAAATAAATGAAAATCATTACTTTTTTTAAGGATTTTGTAGTTAATTTATTAACATTTAAAAATATATGAAAAGTTCTTCTGATTTAAATAAAAAGTTAGTAGGCCGGTTTTCAAGGGTTTTTCATTTATTTTAAATTACATTTTCAGTTAATTTAAACTACAAAATATTTTGAGTGTTTAAATTTTGAGATAAATTTTTATTAAATTTAATTGTGTTATATATTTGGGGAATCTAATTTGCTCTTACTGTATAACCCAGTTTTTTATGCAGTAAAGGGTTAAGCTATTTTTTTTATAAAGTTTTTTGTTAAAGCAACAAATATTAAATTAAAACTATAATAAGAAATAAAACAATATACATACATAAATACATAAAAATATTTAATTAAAATTCATATCTTTTAATATAAACAATTGAAAGTATTTGAATAAATTATAAAAAAAACACAAAATTTCCATACAGAAGGAGGAAATAAACTCTGAAAGAAAAAACTGAAAGATATTTAACAAATACGTAAGAGCAACATTTCTATTACGATATTGCATTTTCTTTGTTGTCGCTAGGATATTTTTCACAGGATTCGAATTTGAGTATTAGCGTTTCTATAGAAATCTCATCGATTTTTGCGAATACAAACTCAATGGAAATTGTTTGAAGAACTCAACTAAAATTTGTAAGAAGCAGAAACTACCCACATTAAGCATTCATCTGACATTTAGTTTCACTACATCTTGCGATATTTCTTCAAAAAATAGTGGGCTCATATCGCCCTAGTTTCCCTACATATGTTTTTCAATTGTTTTTATAACAATCAAAAATAGTAATATACACATATCAGCCCTGGGTGAAAGCAGTATAAAAGAGTTGCATAGGAAATGAAAATTAAAATGAATACATTTCTATATTTCATTTATGCAAAAGGAAATAGAAAAAACTAAAATGAAAACAAAAATTTTAAATGAAAATGCAATGTAATAAACAAGCAAAACGCATTGAGTCACATGTGTGACATTTTAATGAATAATTGCTCAAGTTTTTATACCAAATACCCTACAACAACATCTTGGTTATAATGGGTTTAGAATAGAGTTTGTAACAGATATAAGGGAATTGTGTCAAAGAAATTTAAAGTGACCATTAGTTATAACGGAAACTTTCTAACGCTTAAAATCCAATTTGGATGAATTTTTAGGAGGCAAAAACGGTCTGTGGAACAGAGTACCTAAAAATGCAGCTGATGTATAAAAACAACACCCAGCCCATAGTATGCCGATTGACTAAAAATTACTTGCTGACAAGAAAGCTCCCCGGCGCAGACCCACAAATCTAAACTAAACTTTGGATATGTTGTAGGTAGAGTTTGCTGTTCGGTTTTAACCGAAACCGAAACCGCGGTTTTCGAGGCCTCAAAACCGAAACCGAAAACCGACAAAAATAAGTCGGTTTTTAGCAAATACTTAAAGTAATTAAAATAATTAATTAAATTACATATTATTGAGCCTAGAATTTCGAAAGGGTTCATCTCTTATTTTACAAAAATGAACAATTTCTCCATTAAATATTACTTTAAAGATTTTTTGTTTTTACTACTATAGCTGAGGATTATAATTTTAGTAAAAAATTGCACCAAAAGTCATGTAGTTTAAGAGATATTGAGTTTCACGTATTCAGTCCAGATTTTCACCGCTTATTTTTTTAAAAGTTTTATTTCGTAGTCCGCGAAACTTACTGTATAAAATTTCAACTTTATATTGTTTTAAACAAATTGCTAAATTCCAAATTTAAACTCTTTAAATACAGTTTAATCTGCCGAAAAAAGAATAAAAAATTTTAACTTATAATGGTTTCCGCATTTTTTTCCCCGGCAATGGTGTTATTGCCTTTATTCGAGTGAGAAATTCAATCGAATTTTAATAAATATCTTGAATGTATTAAAATATTTAATTGTTATACATACATATTAAATTATTTTAAAACAATTCTATTAATATCACAAGAAAACCGAAAAATAACCGAAACCGCGGTTTTTATAATTTTAAAAAACCGAAACCGCGGTTTTCAAATTTTTCGGTTTTTAGCAAACTCTAGTTGTAGGGGAGATAAAAATGTTTCTCATAGCGTCCCAATCCATCGTTTAAGGGTTAAAAAGTAGAGTAAAAAAATTAACCGGTGTTAGTAAGAAACAGTCTCTGAAACTTACGAAAATGAGGTTAATTTGTCGCCACCATGAAAGTACTCGAAAAAAAGAAAAAAATTGGTACCCATATTTACTTTGTAGTTAACCAAGGGCTGCCATTTATTTGAAATATTCAAATCGATGGGAAAAAAGCTCTTCGGAAAAATCATAAGATTACGTATATCGGAAGAGCTCAGACGTTAAATTAACCATTAATGATTTTGTTTCAAATTATCAATATTCCTTAAAAAATTATCAGTTTTATTGCCATCTTAAACTCATTTTTTCGCATATCGTACTTCATATACCAGTGAATTTGTCTTTAAAACCAATTTTTCTTGATTCCAAATTTGTCAATAGTTTCTTTGAAATGGGGCAACGTTTTCCCAACCAATTCGGAAAATGAAACTCGATGTCTAATTAATAGGCAAACTTTTGGTCGCCTGAACCGGCATCAAATTTTAAATTCTGCTCAGTATAGTCGAAAGCAATTTGAAGAAATATATTAAAATTTGAAACAAGACATGCGGGTCGTCTTTGCATAATACACTGATAGAAAAAAGTCCGTTAAAAATTTAGTTAAAACTACTAAAAATTAGTTAAAAATTATGCTGCAGAAAAAAACTGCTAAATTAGCAGATAATTTTTGCTGTTCCTATATTACTGTTAAATATACTGACTTTTAGTTTTATTTGAGCTAAATTTTTGTAAAGGGAGAATAGCAAATTAATCTGCTAAAATCAGCAAAAAAATTTTGCTAAATAATTAGTAGCCTAAAAAATCACCAAAAAATTTAAAATTTTCGAAGTTTTTTTTTAGATTTTTTTTTTAAATGCAAATAAAAATCGAGCCCTTTTAAAACAGCTGTTTACAATATTTTAGCAAATATTTCTGCTGATTTTAGCAGAATAGACTGCTATTTGCATTCTACTAAATTTAGCTTAAAAATAGCAAAAATTTTGTAGATTTAACAGTTTATTTTTGCTATTTTTAGTCTACATATATTTAGCAAAATTTTCTGCAGATTTTACAGTACAATTTGCTATTTCCAATTAACTAGAAGTTAGCTTAAATATAACTAAAATTCTGTAAATTTAGCAGTTTTAATTTTGCTCTTCTCATTTTACTAGTATTTAGTAAAAAAATCTGCTAATTTTAGCAGTTTTTTCTGCAGCATCATTTTTAACTAATTTTTAGTAACTTTTTCTGCTATTTTTACAGATCTATTTCTATCAGTGTACAAATGTTTGCCAGTTTTTACTTTTTTTTAAATTCAGTTATAACGAAAACTATTAAGTTTTACACATCACACTTGCTAAATTGTAATTGGGCTTGCAATGCTTCACAGAAGACCCACCCTTGACCGCCCTTAAGTTATTAAATCTGGAGGGCCAAGTGATGACCTTGTTGAAAATGGCTTAACACAAAATTTTATTTAAGTAGTATAAATTTTGTTTTTTTTTGGTGATAAACGTACACTAATTGAAAAAATATCTGTAAAAATATTAGTTAAAACTACTAAAAATTAGTTAGAAATAATGCTGCAGAAAAAACTACTAAAATTAGCAGATTAGTTTTGCTATATATTAGTAATATAGGAACAGCAAAAATAAAACCGTTCAATATACAGAATTTTAGTCATATTTGATTTAAATTTTTGTTAATGGAAAATAACAAATTAACCTGGTGATTACAAAAATTTTTATAACTGCGAAAATGGCACGGCGAGTGTTATATTCCGAAAGTTTTCTGCCCGGAGTTAAAGCTAATTTTGGGCTTAAAGTTCAGAAAGTTCCGGATAGAAATGCTTAGAAGAACGTCGATTCCAAAAAAGATAAACATTTTTTTCGTGTTGAATTTTTTTAGTAGCGCACTACTTACCACATTTCTTTCGAACATTTCAGTAAGTAGATTGACATTCACCACAGGGAACAGATATTTTAAATTTCAGGATTCTTGCGAAAGGGATTTCGGCAGGTCGTCAAGGGGAAGACTTTTTATATATTTGCGCCTCCCCGTAGGGATTTCCAAAAAAAGAGCAGGCACCTTCATACCAAATTTTAACTTACCAGCACCAACGGTGTGTGCAAGCCGCCAAGGAGGAGTTTTGCCCCTTTCTAAACCCCACTTTCACCTGTTCCTCTACAGAGTTCAAAAAACTACCTAATCTGTTAATTTGTCACTCCATAGAAGGCATATTTTGAATTTATGGTTTTTAGCCAAAGCGTCCTTAGGCAGGCTGTCAAGGGGAGGCTTTCACCCTTCTGTCCTTTATTTTATTTTTATTCAGACGTCTACGCCGCAGAAGGAACCCACATAACAAATTTCAAATTCCTAGGTCCAGCGTTTTGGGCTGGGCAATATTGAGTTAATGAAAATAAACTTTATGATCATTAATATGAAAAGTTACCCAGTGTAGAAAATCATTACCATTACCATACTGATCGCTGTGCCAGCCGTAGCGTATCTCGTTAAGAGGTGATGCTACGAATCATAGTCTGTGTAGAGGGTTGCCAGTTCGATTCCCGGCCATGATATACACAAAAAGTTTTTCATATAAGGAAAATTTAACAGTTAAAAAATCAATTGACATATGAACTAGCCCCTGACAAGTCTTTCGGTAAGACGAAACTGCGGCGGTTTGGTGAAAAATGTTTTCTTCTTCTTTTTGCTATAAATGAGCTTTATAAAAATTCTTTAGTAATTAATTCAAATATTAGTTAGGATTGTCCTATGTGACGGTTACAAACACTTTACTCATATCTATTATTGTTACATTTTTTTTTAAATAAAATTTGATCGTGCCAGGAATTGAACCTGTAACTTTAAATTGCCAGTCGATAGCTCTTCCATCTGAGCTATCTCTACATGTTACATTTGATAGATAAAAACATAGTAGAACTGCTGCTTAAGCGCCAGCATAAAAGAAATTAAAATTATGTGGTTATATATCCTCAATAGTGTTGAAAAAATATTGAGTATAAATATAGCTTTTCAGAAATATTAACAAAAAAATTTAGAACATCAGTTTATATTTGAAGTAATGATAAAAATAAGTTATTATTGGTAACAGATTTTTTTTTTTTTTGGTTTTGAAATAATGGAAATAGTAACACATTCCTCATTATATTAAAAAAAATTAAAATCAAATAAGTCGATGTCACTGCTAGCAGTCGAAAAGATAATGATATATCGTTACTTAAAAAAATTTTTGTTTTACAACCAAACAGTTCATATAGTAAATTGTGTAATAAAATAAGCGGAAATTCTATTATTTTTAGCGATATTGTCATTTAGTAGTAGTCGCCTTTTTAACTAATTTTCAATTGTTTTAATGTGCAAATTTAGTTCAAAAGTAATATAAGTGTACAAAAGTTATAGTCGTTGATGACCGGTAATAGGGTTTCTTTATCTGGCATTTTAAATGTGCCTGCATAAGCATATTTTTGTTTTTATTTCTGTTCCAGATATCTAAACGAATATATATGACAGGATAGCAAATAGTTGGTATTAAAGCATAGAGAAAAGTAAAATAACTAAACAAAAAAAAAAAAAAATACTAATTTTGAAATGTAGGCCAATAACCATATAGATAATAATGGCTTTTAAAACCAGCAAAAACAAAACTTCATATCAAAACCCTCTCCCAAAAAAAAAAAAGAAACTTTTAATAACAAAAATGTCTGCCAGTACTTTCCTTATTTCTGTTTTTTTTTCTTCTTCTGAAACGTCTTATTGTTGCAAATAGCCTAGACATAGTTTTTGTGTTAGAAGTTTTTAAATTTCATATACATACATACAAACACAAACTTATACAGAATTTGAGTGTATTTGTATGTACCTACTTTGCTTTTTTTGGCTGTACTTTAAGTAAGTGATATCTAGTTGTCTAGTTTTAATGTAAGTAATGCTTGTTACTACATGATTACAATTGTTGTTCGTATTGTAGTTTAGCAGTGTTGTATACTTCAAGTCAAGAGACTTTTAAAGTTTTTTTTTTTTTTTTTTTTTTTTTTTTTTTTTTTTTGTTGATTATATGTGTTGGTGTACGTAAGTATTATTATCACACCCAAACAGAAATATAGACATATAAAAACATGGCATGGTATTATACGGCCTTAAGCTTTACCTAAAATGATATGAAAAAGAAAAACTAACAACATCGAAATATATTTTTATAAGAAAGATTCCCAAAGTAGAGTAGGAATTTTATTTTGTACATTGATGTTATATTGAGGCGTATGCGTCATTTCTAGGGCTTATAGTCAATAGTGGTCATCAATAGTTTTTAAGAAAATAAGTTTTTGATGGCAGCTTTACTCTGTAATATTAATTTTGGGCAGGAAAATTCCACACTTTTATTTTCTTACTTTTGTTTTATTATATAAAATACTTTTTTATAAAATTTAATTTTTTTTTATATCTATTTTTAGAATCATTATAAGAAATGTAATAAGAAAAGTAACTAGTTACCAGTACCAGGTACGTACCCAGGTAGAAAAATACAAACGGCAAAACGTTGGCAAATCACTGTGTATGGTGGTATAAGCGCTGGCAGAGCGTCCGTTTTTCGAAAATTAAAGTACTGGGTCAACCTTGAAATGATAACGTCGATCTTCGGTTGGCCGTTTATCTTTCCGTACGTTGGCAAAGCGTTGTTAACAATAGTAAAATAAGTGCTCTGCCAATCGGTATTTTAGATCAACGGTTTTTTATTCAATTCTTCATGAAAAAATCTGTAAAATCCCAATCCCGAAAAAAAGAGAAACGTAAATTTTAGTAAAGCTGTATCTAATAAGCGAATACCTCTCTGCTTAAAACTACAAATTCAATAGTTTTTCACACAAATTTTACCATAAGAACAATTTTCCAGTTTTATCAATAGACTTGAAAACTAGTATTTAAATAGGGTGAACATTATTAGTGATTTGTTTATGTATTTTTTACATACAGTCATAAGTTTAGTAAAACAAGTACTGGCAAAATCCTTTTTGCAAATGTTGGCAAAGCGCTGCAATCCAATTTTTTGCCAGTAGTATTTTTCCATGTACGGTCGTAAATTTTGTGAAACAAGTACTGGCAAAGTCCTTTTACCAAACTTTGGCAAATCGTTTTGAACCGATGTTTAGCCGGTGGTTTTTTTCATAAACAGTGGTAAACTTTGTAAAACAAGTTTAGGGAAAGCACTCTTTCCAAAGGTTGGCAAAGCGTTCTAAATTAGTGCTTTTGCAATGCTTTTTTTTTTGTACCATTGTAAAGCAACGCTTTGGCAGTGCTATGTTTTTTGTACCGTCGGCAATTTCTACCTGGGTAGTTACATAACTGCGCTGGGTAGTGTAGATATTATACAGATATACCAATATGACTGGTCAGGCTACAGCCATCACCGATAAGAGATTAATCAGAACTGGGTCGACAACGACAAAGAGAGTTGCTTTTTCATATATTTCGTATGGCAAGCGAAATGTCGCGATGTCGTCCGGCGATTTGTCGTCGGAATAGAATCTATTCTATTTTCGTGACGACACACTAATACACACTCAAAATATTTGTCAAATTGTTGTCATATTTTTAACTAATTAAAGATTGCCATTAGAACAGATTTATTAGAAATTCGTATTAGAGCTGCAAAACTTAGTACTTTGTTTAAAAAAAATTTATTTTTTTTACAGAAGAAATATAATAGAAATTTAAAATACATAATTTAAGGTAAAAAAGCAAAATTAAATACAATAAATTATAAAACAACAAGAATTAGGGAAAGACCAATTGAATTGGTGAAAAATTGTGGTGAAACAAATACAACCATATTCTTGTTTTGCTTTCCTTTTTTTCTAAACGTCAACAAATGTCGACGACAATAGTTTTTTGTAATTTTTTATTTTTCAATTTCCAGCTACTTGAATTTTTTCAAATGGCAATTTGTATGTATTTCCATTAAGTTAGTAAATTTACATAATTTGTAAATTTATCAAAAAAATAAAAAAATATGCATTCCCGTGTAAAAAGATCAGATCTGGCCAGATCTCAGTAGATCTTACCAAATCTAATTAGATCTCAAAATTGGGGACAAATTTGAGATCTTATTAGATCTGATCAGCTCTAGGCATATCTTGCGCAATTGTCCAGGTCACTTTAGATTTGAACAGATTTGGCACTAGATCTGATCAGATCTTGCATATGCATATGCCATATCTGATAATATTTGATGAGATCTGGCACAGGATCAAATTAGATTCAATCATATCTATTTAGATCCAAAAAGATCTGATCAGATTTAAACTTTTTTACACAGGTAACATGTTTAAATATAAACACATGATGATTACAGTTATATTATATGCAGTGTTGCCAAAACTTATTTAGGAAAAAATGCTAGATTTCTTTCATAAAAATGCTAAAAAATGCTAAAAACTAAAAAAATATGCTAGAAAAAATATGCTAAAAAAATTTTTTAAAAAAATGTTTCAATTTGTTAAAAAAAAAAAGTATTTTAGTGACTTTTTACAATTAAACTGAAAATAAGTCATCTATAGTCGTGAATTCATTTCTTTTTATTAACTAAAATTATATAAAAGTTAAATTAAAAACAACTCAAAAGTTGATTCTTGTAAAAAAAAAAGTTCAAAAGTCCTTTATACTACTTTTATACCTGAGCAAAAACTACCTAGTTTTTGGCTCTTGTAGTTTTTAACTTGTCAAAACTCATACAAAAAAAAAATCTAGGTGGTTTGTGCACAAGTATAAATGTAGTATTAAAATAAATTTATTATTATTTGATTTCCCAACTGTGTCATTGAAAATATGTTATCTCAAAAAGTTACAGGCGGATAAACAAAAGTACCCCAAATTTTGGCGGGGAAAATGAATTTCCCATTCTGCCTTAACTTATCTACTCCAAATCAATTTAATGGTTTTTATTGCACGCTCTGTTTCCCGTTTACAAATTTCTACATCTTTGGGCTTATCTTCATGAAATTCTTTAAAAAAAATAATTTTCTCGGTCAGGTTTAATACTTTTTGTGGTGTTGGTTTACATTGTAACACCAAAATTCATAAACGCTTTACAAAGTTACAGGAGGTTTATTGAACAAATTTTGTATGAAAAATTTGTTTTGTAAACCTCCTATATCTTTACTAAGTGTTTATGAATTGAGGGGTAAGATTTTTGGTATGATTAAATGAAAAAATGTACAGGTGTTACAGTAAAAAATTAAAATCCACTGAAATTCTTAAGAGATAGGAAAACGCTATTTATCACAAACGCTATCCACATTACCATCTATGACCCAAACCTAAAAAAATCATTAAAAATAGCAAAGATTAAAAACGAACCTTATGAACATTTTGCAATTCTATTAATTCTATTTTAAACTCCATTCTTTAAATTATTATTATTTTTTTTTTACCGAAATTGGAGTATTTTTGTATAAATCACTCCTTCACCATAACAACAACAAAATGTAAAACGAGTAAAAAAGTTAAAGTCGGGCATGCCGATTTAAAATTTTAATATTAAAGTACCATAAAAGAATATTTTTATACTTTTGGAATCATTTTTAAATTTCAATCAATCCAACTCGGTTATATACAATTTTTGCTATTTTTTTTCGAAAGAAATTTTTTTTCTTAACTCTATTAAATATTTTTCTAAAACCTATAACAAACAAAATAACATAACATTGTACTTTTTATTTGGAGAAAAAAATGTTTTTGTAAAAAAAATTATTGCTTCCTTAATGTTGTTCATATTTAAACAAATTTGATAAATTTATAATTAAAAATGATCCCAGAAGTATAAAAATAATTTTTTTTGGTACCTTAGCGTTAAAATTTTTAATAGCGAATATCGCGAATACGAGCGCTAACTTTCAAAAACTGCTATCACCATTGAATTCAGCGTACTTGAATTAGCTTTACCAGTAGGGTTCCCAGCTTGTTAAAATTTGCGACTAGCACAGTGTAATTAATGTGTACGTATAAAAATAGTTCCTAGCACTTACTCTAAAAGTAAAAATAATATTTCTTTTTCATATTCGGTTACATTTAAACTTAAATTGTAAAATAACAGATAATTATTCAAAAACAAGGGTTAGAATAAACTGTGATTTTGAATTATATATTTCAAAATAAATAATAAAATTTGGTGTTATTTTTAACTATATAATGTAGAGAATATATTAAACAACACAAAGAAAACGTAAAATTTAATTAAAATAGTTTTTAAAAAAATAAAAATAAGTAATTAAAAGTACCACTTTTAAAATGTTATTAAAAAAATATAAAAATCCCAGTTCAGTTGTTAAACGAGAACCGTGGAAAGAGGTGATTTAATACTGTTGTTGCGTTTTTATATCGGAAACAACACAATAATATTTTTTATAGCAAAAATTCAAATTAATGCAAAATATTCTAAAAAAAAACACAAAATAGGTCCATTCGATTACTGGATAATTTGTACAAATTTGTGCAAATTTTTACTGGATGGCGTTCGTTTACACAAATACTCAGTAAACAGAAAGAAAAAAGAGAGAATAAAGTGACAGTTCTATGCTGAGAGTTTCTAAGTCTTCTTCTTTTTCTTGCAAATTTTTACTGGAAAAATTTTTGCCAGTAAGAATTTGCAAGCAGAAAAAACATATGTTTCGAAAACATATGTTATTTTATTGTAAATAAAAAAAATTATTTTCCAATTATGTTATTTTATGGAAATGCAAAGCAGTGAAACTTTCAAAATAAATTATGGGAAAGATAAAAAACCTTCTAAAAATGTTCTGCTTAAGGTTTAACATCAAAAATTCTCTTCTTTCATAGCGACTAGATAAAATTTATTTGTATATTTGGTGTTGTAATCAGCTGTGTCTACAAACTTGCAAATTGTTGCAAATTTTCTGTTCGCGTACATGTTTGAGAAAATTTTATTTTGAGAGTAAATCTCTTCTTACTCTCTGTAAGTTTGTACTGAGTAATTCTTACTGGACTTGACTGAGAAAAGTAATCGAATGGACCTAATAAAACTGTAAAAAATGCTAAAAATATGCTAAATTTTTTTGGAAAAATGCTGAAAAAAATGCCATATGCTAGATGCATTTTTTCCATGCTAAATGATTAAAAAAAATGCTAAATCTAGCATTAAATATGCTAAATTGGCAACACTGATTATATGTGAAATTATGTTCAACAAACTTTAACGCATTTTGTATTAATATTTACTCATTATTTGTTAGCAGTAATTTTACAAACACTTTTTAGCATGGTTGGCAAGCACTACCTTTTCAATATAACGGTAGTTGCCTACCACGTCCACATCAATACGGATATTAAAATTTTAGGACTGCGAGTACAATAGTGGCATGTGTCTCCTAATATCACAGGTTTTATTATATAATATTACCTGTTACATTTTGTTGTATCTGCAAAATACCGTTATAAATCTGTGTTTCGGTATTTTAGCGGTATTTTAACGGTAGTTCAAGTTATTATAGAATTCATATGTTGATGAGAAACAACGAAATTTTATTCCTGTGCTAAAAATTAGTTAGTTATAGTGAAACTATAATTTGCGTAAATCTGATCGACAGGAATAAAAAAAAAATCGGAAGTATGATCAAATTTATTCCATTTTCACTTAAATCCTAAATAACAGCTAACTTTTATAATATCAAGGTTGGTATATGACATTTTCAAATGGTTGTTAATTAAAAAAAATTTTTTCTTACTTGTTTGAGTAAAGGATTGTCTACAAAAATACATAAAATTAAAATTATAAAATCTTAGTACTAGGTATAAAATTTATGTCGTGAGAATTTGTGGAAAATCGGAAAATTTAATCCTTGGCGACCAGCGGAAGTTTTCGATTTCGCGATTTTTCCAAAAAAATTTAATTTTTTTTAATGCTAGCTATACCCAAACTTTTGTCGATTATATAAAAATGATACTTTTTGAAGAAAAATACAATTTCAAAAGTGATTTAGTTTTATTGTGCCCCAGGCAAAATTTTTTTTCGTAAAATCGAGCGATTTTTCCAAAAAAAAAAAAAAAATTTTTTAAATGTCTAAATTTTTAATGCTTTTATAGATTATTGAAAAAACAAAATAATTTTTGAAGTCGTGGGAACATTATCTATCATTTGAAAATTTCATCATTTTCAGTCCCCTCTCTTAAGAGACTAAAATGGCTATAGTTACGGCTACAAGTTTTTTGCAGCCCACGGTCCTCCCGGGTCCAAGACCCTCCCAAAATTAATTTCGGTTTTTTTTTCTCTTTTAATTCTAGATCATGTTTTTTTTTTTACGAAACTCCCATAAACTGCAGTTAAGCCAAAAAAGTTTTAATTTAAATTTTTTTTACCAATAATTTTTTATTAAATTTATAAACGCGGTCATGCTGAGATTAGAACCTGGGATCCCTTCTTGTTAGCCAAGAACTCTACCCCTTAGCTATCGAAACATATAACATTTGGTTAATTAAAAATTAAATAAATTTTTGTGCTTCGTTTTACTTTTCATGAAGTTGAAAAATATACACCTTACCCCCATGCTTACAAAAAAAAAGAAAGAAAGCACAAGGTAAGGTGTCTGAAAATAGTTTTTTAAAAAATGTGTTTACTTTGCGTTTAAAAATCATGCAATGCGTAATCTGTGATCGGTTATCGGTAAGTCATTACCTTTTTTTGAAGTAATGCAGAAGGTAACTAGTTATCATTACAAAGTAATGCGTGAGTGTATTGCAGCCAAAGTTTTGCTGGGTACCGATATTAAGGTTTTTTTTCATATGAACCATAACCATTTATCCATTTTTTGCCTTTTTATGGGCTCCATTAATTGTAAGACCGGCACCTGTCAAACTGAAAGCCACTTTAAAACAGTGATGCGCAAAATTGATTTGCAATTGTATTAGTGAGCAAGAGAGAGAACTGCACTGGAAAAAAAATTGAGCGAATTAAAAAATATGTCTTTTTACATATTTATCGATCTCCATATTGTTTATACAATCTTAATGAAATTTTCTGCAACATATTTTTATAGATTTTAAACAAAATGTTCTATATTAACCCTCTAATGCTCTTTGTTCTGATTGCAATAATATTTAAACCATATATTTGGCGTTGAAAATCTACTATGGAACAAATATTAAAATTTTAATTTATCGCTTCATTTAGGCGATATAGCACAACAAAAGTTAAAGACGTATCTTGTAACCCAGTGGTCAAATAATTTCGGTTTTTGCTGTAAATGACACCATCAATAAAATAAAATCACGTACCGAAAACTGTTGATCAATTATTGTTATTTCAAAAGTTATGGCGATTTTCGCTTTTTGAAAATTACGAAATTTGGCGAATTTGGTACTAAACATAATATAAATTAGTTTTGACGAAATTAGTTCTGCTTACTACCACCTCTAAGTATATAATCTTTGTTTAATTTTAAGAAAATCTGTTGGCTAGTTTTTGAGTTAGAGAGATATTTGTAAAACGTATCCTGGCGTTATCCTGTAAGTCCTGGAGAAAAAAATTTTAACTGATTTTACAATTATAGACCCTAAACTAGCTTTGTTATTATCGATAATGTACGCCAGATCGTAAATGTATTTTTGACAATTTTTCAAATATTTTTTTCTGTTTTAAAAAGTTAATTTTTTCAAATTTTCTAAATTTTCACTTTACATGCTTCTCGCTTGAAAACCGTTCCTTATACAAAAAAAAGTTTGAAGGAAAAAAAGTAGATAGTTAAGTTTTCTATGGATATAATACAACTTGTTAAACAAAATATTGTTATTTAGCCAAAAACTATTTAAAATCTGCAGACCGCCTTTAGGCGGCCTTGTGCATTAGAGGGTTAATACTTTTATTGCAATTTTTTAATATTTTGGTTTTTTATTTCTATTAAAGATCTACTATGAAAGATATTACTATGAAAATAATCATTATATCTTTTAATAATATATTCCCTAGATTCCTAAAATGTTTTAAAACGTAAAATGCATTGCATGATATCAAAAACATTTTTCATCATATATTTTCTGAATGGCATAAATATTTGTTTTTAGTGCACTTGAAAACAATATCAAAACACCCGCTAAGCATGTGCACTCGTCGCTGTCTCATTGACGACTAAATTAAAGAGCATAAGAATATGTGTGAATAAGTAAATTCACAATTGTGCTTTGAAATGCGCACCACTGCTTTAAAATTAATATATAAAATTCTTAAAAAAATCTCTTATGCTAGATGCATAAAATTATATAATATATTGCAGTATATCAAAAAACCCAATTACAGTGGATTAAAATATATTGGCTTTTTATTGTTTAAAATTGTTTTATTTTGCTTGAATTCCTCTCATTCTCTTTCACTCTCTCTCTCTATTTCTCTTGGTTATTCTCTTGTTTTAAATTTTAGTTAAAAAATGCAATTGTTTTTCTATGTCTTGAGTGGTAATTTATCACTACAACGATACTACATTTCCGGTTCGAGAAACTTTAAGAGGATAATCCTTTTAATGTATTTCAGAAGCATGTTGGTTGGTGATTTTAGTATAAGAATTGAATGGCTCTAAAGTACATTTAACATGAAAAAAAAACATACATTCGTACTTATAACTATTGTTTTTACACACACATACTTATATATAAGTACATGTGTGTTGGTAGTTCTACTAACTATTAATATATTTTATATGTTTTTAAGACACCAGAATAAGTTAAAAACAAGAAAAAGTAATGTTTTAAAAATTTCTGTGTTTTATTCTTTTTCTCTGGCTCCCATTTTTGCTATAATTTTATCTACTGCTTTTTTATTTTTATTTTAACTTTAAGCAATTTTTCATTTTTATGTTTTTTTCTCGGTACTTTTTAAAAGCTTTTCGTTGTCTTGTGTTTTCGTTTCGCCAAAAGTTTTGACAATGCAGCAGTTATATTAAAAAAAGGAAAACATTTTTTTTTTATTCTTGCGGTTTGTTTCAAATTTTGTTGCTTGTCTTGATTTTTTTTCTTCTTTACTTGTAGAAATCTAAATGAGCTTTATATAAAGGCTAATTTTCTAGAAATGTTTCTTTCCGCTCGATGCCGGAAGTTAAATCAGTTTAAAATTATTTTTTATTAATTCCTTTACCGGAAGCTATAATCTTAGTTTTAAAGTGATTTTTGTTTTTTTCAGTAGAGATTTTTATATATAATTTTTTATAGACATACATATATTTTTAACCAAATTCTGTAGTTGTGTATAACTTTAAGGCAATAAAATTTAATATCACTTTAAATGTGTACAAATTTAAATATCATAAATAATTTCATTCATTATAATAATAATCTTATCATTTCTAATTGTTGTTTCTCTGTACTAGAATAACTATGAATATTATAATATGTACGTATAAAAATAAATATTCAAAAACCTAATAGTCTTCTGCTTAATTTATGTTCAACTATTAATAGGTCTGTAAACCATAATTAACACCGTTACAAAATGCTGACTTTTGTTGTTTATATATGAACAACAACGACGTCATCGTCATCGTCCTCGTCGTTATCCTGTTTATGGTCTTGACTTTAAGGCTTACCCAAAGGGGAGGTTCTATATGAGAACATTTTACCTTTTTTTCATTTAGGAATGCTAACATTAAATTATAATGACCTCTAAAATAAAATATACGTATGTATATGAGTATATGAATTGTATTGTATATTTTTGGAAAATTATTACCAAAAAACAAAAAAAAAAACTAAATAAATAACAAAACATAAATGATGTATAATTCTAATGAATCTTTTTTATTTATTTTTTTTGTATTGTTTGCTTAATGTTCGCCATAGTTAGTAATGGAGGTTTATATTATATTTGTTACCAGGCTTTAATTACACATAAATCAAGGCATTTGTAAGCTTCATTTACAACTTTATGCTAAACACCTATAAACCTCAACTTAACAAGCACATACATATGAAGGTGCATATTAGCAAATGTATGAGGGTGGCACTTTTATGTATGTGTAAAGATACAAACAAAAAATTATAAAGGTAAAATTAACTAAAATACAATTTAAAACGAATAAAATTTCAGTTAAAAACCGGTCTACTCACATTTGCATTTAATTTAACAATTTCTTTATTTGTTTTTGACTGTCAATAATTGCCTATAAGAAACCGTAAAATCAACTTCAAATTTATTTATTTTTACTATAAAAATAAAAAACAAAACGGTGCGAATAACTAGATTTATATATATATATTTTTTTTTTTATATAGACAAACACTCAGGGGATGCCCCTTATTAACGCAGTGCATTGTGTTGGTATTAGGAAAATAGGTTATGGGGAGGAGGAAAGAGAATATTTGATTTGAATTTCTCTACATTGTAAGTAACAGGGAAGACTTCTGCGGGGAGTTTATTCCACATACGGCTGGTGCGACTGATAAACGAATTCTCTCTGTAATGCGTTGTACGATCCACTGGACAATCGACTACAAACGGATGTGCTCTACTTGATAGGCGAGTATTACGATTAAAAACTCGGGCTCTGGGGATAAGTTCACTTACCTCAGCAGAACACTTCCCATGGTAATATCGATAGAACAGAGTCACACAACCCACATTCCGACGATGCTCCAATGAGTCAATAGAGCTGGATACTCTACTGTCATTGATAAGCGCCGACGCCCTCCCTTGCACACGGTCCAGAAGCTCCAAAATAGACTTCGAAGCTCCTGCCCATATATGGGAGTTGTATCCATTTTCGGTCGGATATTGGTGGTATAAATATTGAGTAAATCGGATGGAGTGAAGTACTTCTTGCACCGACGTAGAAAACCTAGACACTTGAATGCTTCTTTCGGAAAACATGCTTATTCCAACGGACGTCACATTGAATCTTCATGCCCAGAACATCAAGAGTATCCGATTCCTCAATATCGATATCACCCATATTTACAGATGGCAGTGTTGACCCCACAGCCCTATGGGTCAACATATGGGTTAATTTTTTTAGTTTTACTTTAAAACAATAAAAATTGACTATAAAATTTGACTGTTACGAAATATCTGTATTTTCATTTAGTTAAATTTTTAAATAACTTGCGAAAAAAGTTGAAAATTATTTTTCTTCTACGAACAATTGTTATTACTTTAAAAATAACTCAACGCAAAAACTTCAGAAACAACTAAAAAAAGTGACTGTGTTTATTTTCTGAGTGTATGGTACTTAAATGTGCCTTTTAAGTAATTTGAAAGTATAGACTCACTAAAAGAAGAGATGCCAAAGCAGTAGAAAAGGCGCTTTGGCATCTCTACAATTAATTATCTACATCTACACTGACTATAACAATAAAGTGTCGTACACTAATAGAAATAAATAGTTTTTTTTCGACTTTTTTTTTAAATGCAAATAAACATCGAGCCTTCAGTAAGATCTACTGAGATCTGACCAGATCTGATCTTTTTTACACGGATATAGCTAATTTTTTAAGTTATTAATAATCTACCCAGGAAAATTTTCTGTTCCAAAGAATCGGTTGTAGAATAGCTACTTTTCATTCACAACCCCTTCTACTGTCGATTCTAACACCGATTCTTTTTGTTTGAAATTGTCCAAAAAGCAACCCCTTCTATGGCTCCAAAGTGGAACCGGTTGCTCTAGAATCAGTTCCGGAACTAGTTCTGGAACTGATTCTACGTCACCCACACCTTCCATATAGGATCCCAGGAACTGGTTCCGGAACCAGTTCCATGGAATCGGTAGCAGTGGAACCAGTTGTAGAATTGGCTACCGATTGTAAAAAATTTTTATGGGTAAATTCATATTGCAGTCCTGCCAATTTTGACCCTTTGGGCTTGCGTATTATATTATTAGAAATAAATAAATAATAAAAAAAGAAAATGAAATAAAAAAATAATTCGTATTAACCCAGGAAAATTTTTTACAACCGGTAGCCAACCACACCCATTCTACAACTGGTTCCCCCGCAACCGATTCCATGGAACTGGTTCCGGAACCAGTTCCGGGGATCCTATATGGAAGGTGTGGGTGACGTAGAATCAGTTCCAGAACTAGTTCCAGAACTGATTCTAGAGCAACCGGTTCCACTTTGGAGCTATAGAAGGGGTTGCTTTTGGGACAATTTCAAACAAAAAGAATCGGTGTTAGAATCGACAGTAGAAGGGGTTGTGAATGAAAAGCAGCTATTGTACAACCGATTCTTTGGAACAGAAAATTTTCCTGGGAATGTAAGTGCCATCCTAATATATTAAATACGTAGGTAATAATTTGAACCACTATAAAAATTTCTACAAGGAATCAGCAAAAAATATAGCAAATTTTGTAGAAAATAATCATAAATCTAATAAATACGAAAAGTCTCTTATAAATAAAATTTCGTTACAGTTATTGGTCTATTGTTGTTGCTTATTGTTCTTTGTATAGATTAGGTTTGTTGGAAGCATTCACACTTAAATACTTGTTCCCATTATTTTGTATGTTTGACAATAAAGCTTCCAAGTCAGAAATTGCCAGTAGTACAAAAACTCAAGCACTGGCATACCAATGGGTAACCGCGGTGTTAAAAATAAATGACTGTCAGAACATATATAAAGGCTTTGTTTGTTTCACAAAAATTTCGGTGGTTAACAAAAAGAATGGGTTTAGAGTACTAAGCCAACGTTTACAACCAATACTAGCCAGTCAGAAATTGTCAGTGGTACAAATATCAATACACTGGTAGAGCAGTGATGTCATAAGAATAATGACGCTTCGTTAAAAAAGGTTTGTAGTCAGAGAGTTCATAGTTAAAATCTGGCTGCAGGCAAAAATATTTTATTTTTGATTTTTTTTTTTTAATTTAAAAAATTTTTTGTTTTTTATAATAAAATTTTTTGTTTATGGAAAAGCTCCTATGTTATAAGACCAACTTTTTGTTGTTTCCCAACGCTGGCATACTTTTTGCCAATGCTAGCATTTTAGCGCAACCAATAGTTGCCAAGCTATTATCATTCGTTTATTTTTTTAGCCATTAAGTATTATACGTCTCGTTAGCTCAGTGGGTAAAGCTGTCGTCTGGTAATCTGACAGCCTGGGTTCAAATCACGACGGGGCAAAAAAAAAAATTAATAAAAAATACATATCAACTTTTTTAAATTTTATTTTGGAAAATATGTTTACAAACCCCCCATTTATTGGTTTTGCCTGCATTTTGGCAACGTTGAAAATTTTGTTTCTCCAGTGCTTTCTGCCGCTTTTTGAACAGCCGGTCCTTTTGTTTAATGATGTTATTATTTTGGGATATGGTGCCTTGCCATCGATTTCCCGTTTGTATTTTTCCGACTGGGTTCTTTTATTCTGAACATTACATCAGTTTTATGAGCTTCTTAAATTTTTTATGACTCTGACGTCCGACTTGATATAATTTACTTTAATATACTAACTACATATGAACGTTTTGTACTCTCATATATTCGCTAGTAAATTTAGAAAAATTGTCTCGGTCACAAAGTCCATTTAGAGCATAATAAATTAACAATATTTTACCACCACAGTCATATGAAACTTTTATACATGTACACAAATATAGACATATATTTTCTCCGTTAACATATGAACATAAAAATTCCATATAAAATATACAACGCATTCTACTTTACACACAGTACGTTGTATAGTGTAAAATATTGTAATGGGTTGTTTAACTCTCCCCTATACATCGTCCATACATTACATAAGAGCAACAGCAGCAAACAGAAAAACTGTAATGTCTACATACAAACTTCTAATTGTCAATTCATAAGTATTCAAGTAAAGAAAATCATGAAAGGTTGATTTTTTAAATTACAAGATTTTTGATTTGTGCAAAGGCTTTTACAAATGCTTCGAAACATGTGTAGCTTATGATAGTTCGTATTATTTTAAGCAGTAGATTAGCATTTGTCACAAAATTTGACAATCTTCAGTGGATTAAACTTTAAAAATCATGCTACTTTTCAATAATATCGCGTTAGCACTTTAATTGTGAATTCCTTCACTGTCTTTAAAAATATATCCTTTATGTACTTATTTTAATAACCCACTCTGGCTTATGCGAGTTACATACAGTGTATATAATATTCTTGTTATAAGAGTACCTTTATGTAAATTTCATTTTTTTTTTATTGTACCAATGTACATACATTGCTTAATTACTCTGACGCTGATAGCGCTATTTTCATTATTGCAAATTTATTTATTACCATACTTCTCTACATATTTATGGCGTATTATGTATTTATGCGTATATTGTGTGATTTAGTGTTCTTTTTTTATTGGAGATATTCGTTTTCTTCTTGATAATGTTAAGATATTTTTATGGTTCCATAAAAAGTCTCATTAACACGAACCATTGTAACACATTGTACACAAAGAAAAAAATCTATTAGTATGTCATATTAAAATTTCACCGAATATATTTGAATTAAGTATGTATCTTATTAAAATAAATATGATTGCAAATAAAATAAACTCTTCTGTATTTAAATTAATATGACAACACTTTAGATTTGGTTTTTACATTATAAACATAAATATAAATTTATTTTAATCATGTACAAACTAACTGCGTTTAATTTCAAATCCAAGCAGAAATAGTCATATCGGCTAAAAAATCCGTATGATGGCAAATAGGTGGCGCCACTAATGAAAAATCCGTATGATTTTTTGGAACTACCAACCTTCAGATGATACCTGTCAAAATTTAATGACAATTTGGTTATTAGTGAACAAGTTATATCTGTTTTAGTGATACTACTTTTGCGATTTTGAAAGGAATGTATTTAAAGCAGTTTCGCTTGGCTTTGGACTCTGCTCCATCGAGACAAATGGTAGAGAAGTGGTTTGCTGACTTTCAACATGGTTGTACAATAGACCACCCATGAAATGTATGAGATTTTCAAAAGTGCTTTTTTTGTTCGCTCCACCGGCAGCTTCCGATAAATTGGGCATAAAAAATAACATGTGTACAAAAATTAGATCTCTCGGGCGCATACAGGCCAGTCAGTTTGGACTTTTGACCCTAAAAATTATCTGAAAACACTTCAAAGATTTTCTGCGCCATAACTTCTAAAATTTACGTTTTTTTTTTAAATATATTTGGGGTTTCGTATAAACTCGTAAATTCCTTGTAAACCTTGTATAAATAGTACAAACCATATTTTTTATATATGGAGTTTGACATTAAACTTATAAACATACCAGGTTTACATCGTTTACGAGTAGAATACGAGTTTATATGAAAACCCCTTAATATATAAGCATTTTTATGTAGTTTTCATAAAGTAATTACATTTGGAATATATATCGGTTATTCCACGACAAATTGACCAAAATTTGACTTTGAAGTATCGGTTTATTCCACAATATATGTTGTATGGAAATCTTTAGTAGATTTGGATACGCTATTACCCCTAATTTTGTGAGGTTTGAAAAAAATTCATAAGCAAAAAATTGGGGAGGTGGGGTGGGGACAAATGGCTACTGATCGGGGTCAAAGGTGGTGGTGAAGGGTTAAAAATCCACAAAAAGCCCCACAACTTCCCCGCAGTCACCCCTAGAGCGGTAAAATGTAAGACCGATCCCCTTCGGCATTTTTTCCGAACATATCTATCCCCTATCTCCACTTTGCAAGAGGGATCCCATGAATGACATTTTTATAAAATTTACTCTCACCGCTTTAACTGTTCTAAGGGTGCCCCTAGAGAAGTTAAATATAGTATGACTGACCCCATTTTTTAATCCCAATATTTTCTCGGAACATATCTACCCTCTATCTTTAACCCTTAAGGGTGTCCCCATACAAATTTATTATTTTTTTATAATTTTTTTTTATAAAATTCGCTCTCTCCGGCCCCATGGTGCCTCCTAGAGGGGTGGAATGTAAGATCGACCTCCATTAATTTTTCCACTCCAACAATTTTCCGAACATACCTACTCCCTATCTCCAAGCCGTAAGAGGGCTCCCATACAAATACGACATTTTTATAAAATTTGCTCCCACCGCTCTAACTATCCCAAGGGTGTCCCTAGAGTAGTCAAATGTATGACTGACCCGCAATATTTTTTGAACCACAATATTTTATAGGAACATATCTACCCTCTATTTTTAACCCTTAAGGGGGTCCCCATACCAATTTTTTCTTATAATTTTTTTTATGGAATCAGCTCTCTCTGGCCCCATGGTGCCTCCTAGAGGGGTGGTATGTAAAACCTATCCCCATTAATTTTTCCTCCCAATATTATTTCCGAACTCGCCGGCCCTCTAGCTCCACTCCCTAAGGGGGCTCCCATACGAAAATTACATTTTTATAAAATTTGCTCCCACCGCTCTAACTGTCCGAAGGATGTCCCTAGAAGAGTCAAATGTATAACTGACCTCCAATATTTTTTAAACCTTAACATTTTTTCGGAACATTTCTACCCTTTATATTCAACCCTTAAGGTGGTCCCCATACAATTTTTTTAGTTTTTATAAATTTTTTTATGAAATCGAGAAGGGATTGGGAAACCATTTTTTGCCAGGACTTGTTAAAGTGCCACGCCAGCGCTTTTCCATTTGTGTTTATCTGGCTGGATATTTACTTCATTGACAATCCAAGAATTAGAGGGAATTAATCGAATATGCTGCTCTATAGCACTACATTTGCATGTGCACAACGTATAATAAATAGGTACTTCAGTCCGATTTTGGTCTTTTCTTCGTTGAATAAGAGATCTATGTTGCAAATGTAATTGGTTTTTAAAAACAATATATCTTGCTCTACAAAAAAATGATAACCGATCCTAACTGTCTCTGTTCAAATTTTAACGAGGGCCGTTTAAAATAAAGTCTTAATACAAATTTGATTTTATCCGCTTTAAACGCCACGAGAAGTAATACTTGGGCCAAAGATTAGTATGAAAAAAATGTTTATCGTCTCATTCTGCATAAAAACTCTTATATGGTATTTTTTTCTGGAAACAGTAAATTTAGGAGTTATGGCGCAAAAAAGCTTGGAAATGTTTTTATATAATTTTTAGGGTCAAAATCCAGACTGACTGGCCTGTCTGCACCCGAGAGATCCAATTTATGTACACATATTATTTTTTATGCCCAATCTATTGGAAACTACCGGTGGAGCGAGCAAAAAAATACTTTTGCAAATTTGGCTTGTCTATTGTACAAACACCGATAACACCGAATGCATTGTTCGCCCAAAAGAGGTCGTCATACCGGAAAACATTCACAAAATCGTTTCGGCAGACCATAAAGTGCTAATACCTTAAAGATATCGAAGAAACGTGTCGGCTTTTTTTTTGCATGAACATTTGTCCATGAGAGAGCTGTTTTCGAAATGGGTGCAGTGTTTGCTCACAGTGCACCAAAAAACACAACGTGTCGATGATTCTGAGAGCTGTTTGGAGCTACTTCGGCGGGATAAAAAGGAGTTTTTGCATTATTAGGTAACAACGGACGAAACTTGGATTTGCCACTTTACTCCAGAGTAAAGTCGGTAGTCAGCTGAATGGACAGCAACTAGCGAACCTCTCCCGAAGAAACCAAAGACGCAACAGTTAGCTGGTAAAGTTATGACATCAGTTTTTTGATGCTAGAATGTTGAACATTGATTACCTTGGAAAAGGTCAGATGAACAATAGCGATCATAACATGGCCTTACTGATGCGTTTGGAGGAGGAAATCGCAAAAAACCGCCCCATATGAAGAAGTAAATGTTCTCTTTCAACAAGACAATGCCCCGGTCAGAAATCGTTGGCTACCATGGCCAAATTGCACGAATTACACTTTCAATTGCTACCGCACCCACCGTCTTTGGCAGATTTGGCTCCCAGCGATTTTTACCAGATTTCAGACTTCAAAAAATACTTGCTGGAAAGAGATTTCGAATGAAGAGATGATTGCCGAAATATAGGCCTATTTTGAGGCCAAAGATAAATTTTTCTATTAAAAACGTATCAAAATTTTATAAAGGCGTTGGAGTGATTGTATCGCTCTTGAAGGAAACTATGATGATGAATAAAGTCGAATTTTGCAAAAAAAAAAAACAAGTTGTTGCTTTATTGGTTATCCAACGGACTTTTCAGCCGATGTGCTGCTCGTAGTGTGCGATGTATAAGGAGCTGCTAACTTTGAATTATGAACTGGGATTAATATACTTGAAATGATCACTAAGCGCGTGCAATAAACAACAGCAGCGAATTTAAAGTAACGGTAAAGGTATTTTAAGGATAACTGTATTTTAAGTATAATGGCATTTCAGTTATTTCGGTAACGGTTTTCTTAAGGTCATCGGTGTTGTGGTTATTTCGGTAATGCCATTTTAAGGATAGTAGTAGTCAGTTGAAAAGGTTTTGAATCCATACCGGTGTTTTAGCGGCAAACTTTACCAACCCTGTTAAAAATGTGCTAGAGTATTTATTTAATAAAATCTCTGCAAATTTCAGGTTATTGACAAATCACAATTTTTTCAAAATTAGTTAACTTTTAGATTACTTAAAATCAAATGCTTTACCCTTAAATTCAAACAAATTACCTTTATTTAGTAAATATACTTTTGTAACAATGCAGACAAATCAGCATTATTATTACTATATAATTAGAATCTAATATTAACTTTCGATAGCCATAAACAAAATTAGGAAAATGTAAAACAAAAACAGTTAATAGTCCTATTGAAATATTACAAATTTTTTGCTTGCAAGCATTGTTTATATTTACCGAAAATCTACATAAATTATTAACTAATGAATATACAACAAAAAAAAGAAAAAAAAAAAACAACAACACACACAAAAAATCACGTGTTTACACAAGTAATGGTTAAAAGGCTTGTTATTTTTGTTGTTGTTTTAATTTTTGTTTATTAAGCTAACATTTACATGTAAAACATAAAAAGAAACAACAACAAAAACAACGAAAAAAAACGTTAAAACATGATGTTTTATAACAACCTACTGCTCTTTTTTTTCATTGCCTTGTTTAATACTCATACATATGTCTACATATGAGGCTTTCCATACGAACTGCCCCGTTAGAGAAAAAAATATTTCGTATAAATATGACAGTTTTTATTGCCTTATATCGTCGCTGCGCCTAAGAAAATAGCTATTTCTCCAAAAACTTCAAAACATCCTTATTTAAGCCTTTCGCGAATCTTTTTGAAAATTATTTTTTTACATCCCAGTGTAGAAACGGTAATGACATGTCATTATTTTTTAGACTACCAGTAATGACACCCAATTATCTTCTGCATTATTTTAAAACATATAATAATGAGTTACTGATAATGACTTATTTTTATCAATATTTCAAATAGAAAATAATTTTCTAGATTTTTTTGAAAATTTTTTGAAATCTATTTTTAGACTCAATATTTTTTAAACACTGGTAAGGATATATGTAACCACATATTTTGAATTTTTTGTATGTTGGCGAGTAAGCTTACCTGTGTGCAGCAGGTTAATTATATTTTTATCTATTAAATATTACATGTCGATATACTAGCTCAGATGGTAGAGCTATTGACTGGCAATCTGAAGACCCAGGTTCGATTCCCGCATCAGGAAATTTTATTAAAAAAAAAAAAAATACAATAAAAAATATTTTCTTTTATATACCCGGGTAAAAAATCTTAATACGGTGTCATATATAATTATATCTTATTTGATAAGTCCCCATATACAACGACATACAACTTGATCCGAAAAATGGGTCATCTACTTGTGTCTAATTATATTAAATTAGATATTATTTGATATAGTTTGATCCGAGATTTGTCCATATCCAGGACATCAAATTACATCTAATTCGATATAAAAATATCTGATTTTATACAATTTTGTCTAATAGTAGGTACACTTTTTATGCATACCGGCTTTAAATTGATATTGAAATTTCTATAGCTTAAACAATTTCAAAGGCCCAAATTTTATAACATAAAATAAAAATCTAATCTAAATCGTTTGCATCATTTTTAATTTAATTTAATATGCAAAAAAATCACGTGAAAATTATTTGGCTGTGGATAAATTAACTCTTAATTTATATTAATTTGTACGAGATCATATAGAAAGTTATATAAAATTACAAGAAATATATTTTTAGTATGACGATACATACAGTGTTATATAACTTAGTATCGAACCATATAATCATATCGGTCACTACATATATTTTGATTAGTTTTATATGGCTTATATCGTTATATATGGAGTCAGATTTGGGGATATGTAATAACATCAATTACCGTACAACAAATTCATTGAAAAAATAATATCAGATGTTTTTGTATATAATGATATGTGTCTTAATGTGAATCCATTCACCGTCAGATATAACCCAATCACATTATATATAACAATATATAACTATTTTTACCCGCCCGAGTAAAAAAGGTTTGATATAATCATATATTATTTTATGTAATTACATATAGTAACTTATAGTAAGATATGGCCACATATGCTTTTAAATTGAAGCATATAGACTTTTATATAGTCATATACTAAATATTTTTGCCTCAAAGATTTTAATATTGAGACATATGTGATTTTATATTATTACATACTGGCCTGCATATAAGTGTATGTGCTATATATAAGTACACAAAGTAATATATAAAAGATATAATTACATATACGTTTATATATAATTTAGTATGACACTATACATAATAATATAAAACTATATATGGAGCCATTTAAGAAATATTATATAATAGGTGTTATATATGATTATATATTGACGCATATGAACCCATATATAACTTAGTATGGTTTCATATCTACAATATTTCATGATTTCTTTTATATATAACGATATAACATTCTTTATAAAATCATCTATAATTACATTGTGAGACAAATGGTAGGGGTCAGTGATCGGGAAGGGTTCAAACTACCGGGGAAAGTTATATCGGTAAAAAAGAAGTTATACGTGTCCCTGCGTTTCGCTGGGTCACCTCTAGGAATCGAGATATATCGATTTGACCTTTGGTGGTCTTTTTTTTTACATAACTCGAGAACCACTAGTCCGATTTTGCTCAAACAATTTAAAAAAAAATTAAAAATTACAATTCCTTTAATCTGTTCATATAACGTTTTTCTATATACTCAACAGTTTTGCCGGTAAAAATAAATGTATGAAGAAAAAAATATTTTTTGCCTAAAATATTAAAAAAAAGTAATAAACAAATGGTTATTGATTTTTATGGTAGCGGTAACAAACATTTATTTTTACCGGCAAAACTGTTGAGTATATAGAAAAACGTTATATGAACAGATTAAAGGAATTGTAATTTTTAATTTTTTTAAAATTGTTTGAGCAAAATCGGACTAGTGGTTCTCGAGTTATGTCAAAAAAAAGATATATCTCGAGTCCTAGGGGTGACCCAGCGAAACGCCGGGACACGTATAACTTGTTTTTGACCGATATAACATTTCCCGTTGGTTTCATCCCATCCCGATTTTGACTGTCGCATAGTGTTATATATTATCCCACATTAGCAATTTTTTCAAAGTGATTTTATATAAAAATATATGTATAAGGTCCTTTTAAAACCGTATTGTATTAAATGTGTTTCCATATTAAAAATGATTTTGAACTAGTTTTAGATTTTGTAATTACTAGGGATTGGCGCATGACACGATCGTGAGTGAAGTTATTCACAAGTGATCGTGAGTAATAATTACTATACCAAAGTAATTCGCCCGTTAGAGTGAGAATATATAATTCGTACGTGAGCGTGAGTAAGAATATATAACCCGTGCATGATTCGTGTGTGAGTTTATTTTTTGCATCATATGTTTTTTAGTAATTTTTACTGTTTTGCGTAAGAATTTTCTGATTGTGAGTAAGTTTTTAATATACTCATGTCTGCGTGAGTAAGACACGAAATGCTCGTGCTTGAGTAATTTGTTTTTGTTTAGGAGCGTGAGTTAAAATGGCTAACGCGCCCATAAAATTAACAATACTGAAGCTTTAATATGGAATTCTCTATACTATAACGCACACTTGACTGATCTCTTAAATCTTGGTTGTATATCACAATCCTATTAAGTTAAAAATTTCAGTGTTGTTAACCTTATTTTAAAATTACTAAAAACAAAGAAAAATTTTTTCATGTTTAATGCACTGTCATGGTAAATCTGGATAAAAGTAATGGAACATTTATCGAAATTATAGGATATCCAGTAGACCTGGGGGTTAATCATTACATTTTGTAATTAATTACACATTCATTTACACAATTACATGTAATTGTAATTGAAAAAAACTCAATTACAATTAAAAATTATTTGTAATTGTAATTCAAAATTCGTAATTCAAAAAAACTCAATTACAATTACAAATTGTTTGTAATTGTAATTCAAAAAAGAACAATTACAAGTAATTTGTAATTTGAAAAATGTCAATTACATTTTTTGGGAAAATAAATAATGACAAAAAGCACAAGTTAGGTGTAATCCCAACATGACGTATTCTTTTTATACGCATCCATGCCTATGCAACCTATCCCAGTCAGATTTTTATACAAAATTTTAACAAAAAATACTTTTTAATTCTAAATGTAATTGAAATCACTTTCAATTGCAATTACTAGTAATTTGTAATTGAAAATTTTCAATTACAATTGCTTGTAATTTCAATTACAAGTAATTGTAATTGAAATCCCTCTGGTATGATCTCCAGATATTGTATATCTTTTTTTATTTAAAAATATAATTTTGTATATTGTTAGATATGGTCATATATATTATGGTAAAAATATAGGGTTAATATTTAGGTATAATTGTATCAAACTGTGTCCACTTTTATAACATTTTATATAATTTTATACAAAAAGATATAATTTTATGTAATTGGATGAGGACAAAATTCGGATGCAATTGTATCATATTGTATCGAATTGTATCAAATTGTACCAAATTGTATACAATTGTATACAATTCGATACAATATGATACAATAAGACGTTCTCATTTTTCGGATATAATTATATCTAATTACATAGAAGATTAGATATAATTAAATATAACTTTATATGGCTCCATATCATTTTTTTTTACTTGGGCGGGTAATTTATTTTTTTGAAAATCTATTTTTAGACTCATTATTTTTGTCAGTACTGGTAAGCACATAGGTAACGATATATTTTTTGATTTTTCGTATGTTGGTGTGTAACCATAACTCATTATTTTTCGCGACATCGCCATATAAAGGTAATAAGAAATGTAATAACAAAAGTAACTATTTCCCATTACCAAGTATGTAGTTACATAACCACATATCTGGTAATGATTTTCTACACTGGGTATGGTTACACACCAGAATACGAAAAATCAAAAAATATATCGTTACCGATGTGCTTACCAGTCCTGACAAAAATAATGAGTCTAAAAATAGATTTTCAAAAAAATAAATTATATTAAAAAAATATTTTTTATTGTTTTTTTTTTTTTTTTTTAATAAAATTTTCTGGTGCGGGAATCGAACCTGAGTCTACAGATTGCCTATTATTAGCTCTACCATCTGAGCTATATCGACATGTAATATTTAATAGATAAAAACATAATTGACCTGCTGCAGACAAGTATGCTTACTCGCCAGCATACAAAAAATCAAAAAATATGTGGTTACATATATCCTTACCAGTGTTTAAAAAATATTGAGTCTAAAAATAGATTTAAAAAAATTTTCAAAAAAATCTACAAAATTTTTTTCTATTTGAAATAATGATAAAAATAAGTCATTATCAGTAACTCATTATTATATGTTTTAAAATAATGCGGCAGGTAAGTGGGTATCATTACTGGTAGTCCAAAAAATAATGATATGTATAACCGTTTCTACACTGGGTATATATACAAAAAACTGAAATCCACATTATAACCTCGAGAGAACCCCATCAAGCCAGTCTGATGATAGTGGTTAGTAGCACTTGACAATGCATTAATTGTCAACCATTGGTTCTAGGAAAGTTGTTTTTATAAGATTTTTCTCTATTTGTTGTAAAATAAATTGTGAATTCTATTTGGAATTTGTCATAATTGATCTTAAAACTGAACAAAAATAACGTTTACTTTTTTTTTTATTTCTAAAAGAGTTTAGATATTTTTCTATCGATTCTGAAAATTTCAGCATGTTACTCGGTGTCATTTTGTAGAAAATATTCATTCAATATTATACATTACAAAAATTTAATAAAATTTAATTAATTTGTTACATATATTAGGGGCAACGGTACGTATGATAAATATGCTGTTGGTTATACCTGAACAGTGGTACTAAATGACTATGGAACAGGTATTTAAATTTTTATTGAATATTTTAGATAGACAATTAGCGTGTTTTTTAATCACCTGGATTTAGAAATTTTCATACAAAAAATGGATTTATTAAATCCAAAAAAAGCTGGATTTAATAAATCTACAATAAAAGCACAAATATATGAAACAGCCTATTAATTTAATGTCAGAAAAAATACGAATAAAAATTAAAAGAGAAACAAAAAAATTGAAAAACTAACAAATAAAAGGTTTTTCTTAATTTTTTTTTTATGAAATATGTTTAGAAAAAAAAACTACACCTCACCAAATACATATTTTTCATCTTGGACATGGAGAAATAGCTTAAATAGAAATGGCAATTTTTCACTCTACAGTAAGTAATTTAATTAAATCCAATTAGTGAATATTAAATATTGCAATGGAATTTTTCAATTGTGTAAAAATATAAATTGAAGTGATAAAACTGTAGACTGTTTATCGCTGTTGTATGTAAAATATAATTATAAATTAAAAGTTAAAGTTGAATCCTCCATCATCGAATTCGATATTAAAAATTAGGGTGAAAGAAGTGTCGGACAGAAAATTTTTTTAAAATAGGAAAAATCGAACCCCATCTGTTGAGCACTTTTAGAAATACTTTTTGGATTTATTAAATCCAAGTGATTAGAAAAAATGGCTAATATTCAACTAGTATGTTGTCCAAGAGGAAGTCAGTAACACTGAAACAACTTTCTTTTTATAAATTTGTTTTAACTATATTTTAAGATAAATTAATTACTCTAAACACTTAAAACTCAGAACTAGTTTTAAATTAAATATCATGCGGAAAATAAATACTGTTAGTTTGACATTGATACAGCAAACTTTTTTTTTAATCTGTACAGTTGTTATGGAAAACTTTATATACAATATGTTTGTTTTTAAATGTACGTGTTACCGGATGTGTGTTTGTATTACGGTTTATTTGATTGTATGTATGGGTTGCTGTATGTGTCAGTGCGGTAAAATATTAATATATAGCAAAATAAAAAAACATTAACTGTTGGCATTATTATGTAATTATGGTTTTAGATCCCCGAATGTTACATGATTTAATATATTAACATATATTTATTATAGAAAGAAGAAGATGAATAACTTTGTGTATGTGTTTGTTTTCTGGGTAAATAATTTTATATAAATAATTCATAGTATACATTTAAGAGCAGTTATAGCTTGACATTGGCAATACATATAAAGAAATCAGAATTTTCTTTTTTCCCTTTAATTGATTTCCTACGAATTTTTAATTGTTGTGTTTTGATGTATTTATTTAAGAATTTTATAGCTAATTATCATCCATAGCAGATTATGAAGCAATTTCTATTAGAATTAAAAAAAAAATAATAGTGCTTAAATTTAAAGTTTTATTAGTCCTATTACAGAAGGAATCAATAATAAAAAAAAAAACAATCAAATAAAGAAAAATAATATAAACATTGTTTTTTAATCAGTTAGTATTAGAAGTATTACTAAAATATAACATAAATTCCAGGAAAGATCATAAAAAAAATTTAATTTTTTTTGAGCTCATGTCTTCTGACTTTCATCTTGTGCTACCCATAAAAAAATTATATCGTCTATCATGACAATGGTCATCCTTTTTGAAACAACAAATAAAATCTAATATGAAAATATCGTAATAGAATTTGAACTTGAGATAGTACAATATTGTAACTGAGTACACGAAAATATTTATCGATTTGATTTTTTCTATTTAAGTAATTTTTCTCAATTTTTATATTTTTTACAGTGGTGATTAGTTTTTATTTTTTTTTTTTAATTTTAATTTGTGCCATCATTAATGGTAACGGAATTTAAAAATATTGTTAATGATCATTGAAATCAAGTCTTTAAATTAGTATCATTAATTTAAAAAATCGATAATAAAAATAATTTGATTAAAGTTATTTCAAATGCAATAGCAATGAAGGAATGAAGTAAATAGAGGAATGTGAAAGTGGAAGTTGGAAAGAGGAAGAGTGAAATTTAGAAAATTGTATTGCTTGAAATATGCGATAATTAAGTTTTTAAACTTTTAGCATGGAATGTGGTAAAAACGGGATTTTATTAAGGGAAAAGTTTCCTCCTTAACGAGATGCCTAACTCGCCTTGGATCATGCGCGGCTTCAGCAATTAATATAAGGGGAAAATTCATACGCCACGGTGCCCAAGTCAATGTATTTGTAGGTTTTTTGTGGCGCATGATTTTTTCCCTTATACACCCAGAAAACAAATCCGTTATTATAAACGAATTTGTTGCCAATAGAATTGATGCGGTTGCCATCCACTTTTATTGTAGATTCGATCTGTATTATATAATATTTGGTTATTACATTAAATACCGCAATCTTCAAAAATTATTTGGTAGCTACAATTGAATTTCCAAATTTCCTAAACCTTTTGAAATAAAAATATATACAAACGTTTTTTTATAAAATTTATTGAAAATTAATAAAAATTTATAAATTTGAAGCTTTACAGAAACACAAAGTCACCCAAGCAGAAAAATACGATCGGCACAATGTTGGCATACCGTTGGCGATGGTCGCTATGCATTGGCAGAACGTGTGGTTAACAATCTTGACAGTATTGTGCTGTTACCCGATTGATAACAGCGGCCGACCTTTGGTTGGCGCTAACTTCCCAACTTTGTTACAGCGTTGTTAAAATTGAAAAAAGGTGGTCTAAAAATAGATTTTCAAAGCGGCCAACATTGTCATGATGTTGGAACAACCAAAAATCTGGTGGTCTAAAAAACTAAAAAAAAAACTTTTTTTGCGAAAAAAATTTATTTAGAAAAAAAATGTTAATTATAATTATTTTAAATAAAACATGGTCGGGCTGTGACTCGAACCCGGGCCGTCAGATTGCCAGACAATCGCTCTACACACTAAGCTAACGAGAAATGTAGTACAACATTGCTTAAATAATAAATGAATGATAACAATGGCTAATATGTAAACATTGGTATAACGTCTGATGGACCTCACTTGCCAACGTTGGCGTAACGTCAGGAAAACCGAAATATAGATGGTCAAAAAAATGAAGAAAAATTATTTATAAAAAAATATTAAAAAATACAAAAAAGGAAACAAATAATTGTATGTTTGTGACCGGAATCGAACCCGAGACCTTCCGACTTTACCTTATTTTAAGAAAGCGTAGTAATTTTTACGAAATCTGTGCTCTGCCAGTGTTTTGTTTTTGGTACAGTTGGCAATTTCTGTCTGGGAATTTATATGTGTATAATTTATCCAATCTTTCCTATAGTAGAAAATATATTGTGTACTTTCTTCTTTTCCGTGGAATTTCTAGTATTTTATGAATACATGGCCGCTCTTTTATACTCGAACACTTCTCACTATTTTAAAATATTCATCATTCGTTATTCGTTAATCCAAAAAAATATATTTTTTTTATTTGACGTATGCATATTTTTTATATCTTTTTCTTTGTAGAACATTCTTTTAATTTTTTTAGTTTTTATTAATGAGAATAGGGTGTGTATATATGTCAAATAAAATATACACTGATTTTCAGTTGCAACTGCCAAATAATAGTTTTTAAAACTAATAAATCAGGAAAAACTTTAATATTTGTTAATTGTGCCAATCGAAATAATGTACAAAATTTATTTAATGCTTAAGTTATTGAGATGCCCAATTTTTCTTGGGCAAAGAATTTCTTTCAGTAGAAATTTTGTAATATCTTTAGACAACGACAACTTTAAATATCTTCTATTGATATTTTATAATGACAATTAAAATTTCGATTTGGTAGATGAATAATGGTAATTATATCTGATTCCCAACTAAAGTTTTCTCTGAACAGCGCATGCTTTGGACATAAACCTGATATTGTATATGCGTTTTTCCAAGATCATAGTAATTTTGGCCAGCAACGTGGCATTTCCTTCAAACCACTTCGGCGAGAAATCTGAAATTTAAAATATCCGTTTCCTGGAACATGGCCTAAGTACTTAGCTGAATAGCTACATTTGGGAACTTCTCATAAGAACTCCGTAAATCACCCATTCTAAAGCGACGTTGCTGGAAAAAAGGGAAAAATTATCTTCCTTAACCCAAACCCCTTCCCAAAAAATTTCAATTTGCGTAGAAATCAATTAAAATCTTTTCCGGGAGCCGTAAAAGCTGAAAATTCGCCCCTGGGCTAAAAATCTGAAACCTAAAATATATGTATGCCTCCTTAGCTGAAGCCTAATTCACTGAAGATATACTTTTAGACCTTTGGTAAAACGGTGATATAAATGGGGTTCAGGAAAGAAAATGCCATAAATGACCTGTAAAAACCAACCCCTTAAGTTAGAAATTTTAAACATAAAATTCGAAAACCCACTACAAATTTAATTTTCTTCTAAATACTTATATTCCGGTATTTTGATAAAACTACCGGCAAAGAAGTATCGGGTTTTCAAGCTAATCAAGTAACATTTTAAGGAAATCAATGCATTGATTACAAAATTATTTTTCAACTACGGGTGATTTCTATAAGACGTTCGCCGTGAGACGATTAAGGGACTATATATACATATATATTTCGTTTTTGTATTGCATTTATTTTGTTATTGTATTTTCGCTCATGTGACTACAAACCTCATTTACAAAAACCACCTTAATAGGCACAAGAATATGTACTACTAGACGTATGAGTGATATTTATTTAATACTAAATCGTATTACTCATAAGACACGTGGTACATATTTGCTGATTAAAATAGTACCTACACAGAAAAAAAAGTAGGCAACAACAATGGGAATTTGTAAAAGCAATCACATTTTCTTTAATACTACATTTACACTTAATCAAAAACTAGTAGTTTTTGAAAACTACTTGTATTTACCTGTCAAATTCCAAACAAATTTTGAATCAAAAACTAAATGTTTTTAAAAACTACTAGTTTTTGGTTGTAGTGTAAATTGGGTTTTAAATTGAAATTTTATTCCCAACAATTTTTTTGTTTAAAATATTTGTAACCCGTTTGTAAATTGTCATCTTTCATATAAAAATTGTTTAAAAATAAAAATTCAAAGTTACAAAAAAAAAGAATTTTTTTTTTGAATTTACAAATTTCTTTGTTGATGCCTTTTTAAAAGGTTTTTTTTTGTATTTACAAATTTGGTATGAGAAAGGTGTTTAAAAATTTAATTAGAATTTTGTAAATTCTTTCTGTGTATATAGAAATAAGCTACCCAGAAAACATTTTTAAAATCGGTTGCTAACCAATTCTGCAGCTGGTTCCACTAGAACCGATTCTATGGAACTAGTTCAGGAACCGATTCCATGGATCTTTAGTGTAACACCCAGAACACAGATTCATGCTTATAGCCGAATTTATTGCCAACAGAATTTTTCAGTTGGGACTACCAGAAAATTGTTGAGGCAATAGAAATTCTGCTGCCATTATCAAATGACTATTAACTAGGGTATTCAATTAATCGGCTTTTTATTTTAATCGATTAATCGTGCAAATAATTATTCGGGTTTTTTACTTAACCGGTTAATCGAACAAAATTTTAAAATTAATCGATCAATCGGAAAAAATTTCTGTAAAATACTATACATACACTTGTTGTGTTTTTAATAATTTTATTTAAAAAAAGGAACAAAAAAAATTCAGCAACTCTTCTGAAATTCATAAAAATAAAAAAAAGTGTAATAATTGAGATCAGATTTTGTCAATATTTTTATTTTTTCTGTCCCATCTTTCACATATTAAAATTTTATCCAAATCGGGCAGAACCCCGCCGGAAAGAAGAATATAAAACCCCGTTCATTCATTTGTAAATGTAGAGAGGAATTCCAATGAGAATTTGTTTTCCTCTACGTTTCCGTACCTCCATCCTTTTATTTTATTTTGTTAATTCAGAGTGCTCTCTAAACAAGCTTTGTTACATTGAGCATTAATTAAAATTAATAACTTTAATAATTATTAATTACAATAATTATTGATGCCTTAATTTAATATCAACGTTTAAAAAGTAAAAAATAATTAAAATTTATTATACGTAAATAGATACCACTACTTTACTAGATAAGTCACAACAACAGGGTAGTAATTTGGAAGATGACACAGCAAACTGTGATAATTTTATATTGTTTTTTGATATTCTCATTGAGTTGGAGCTAACAAATATTGCTAGAAATTCTAGAAGGTCATCTCTTAATTATTTTCTTAGGCCAGAATGAAAGACGGATAGGTACAGCAAATTATTTGTCACAATTTTTTAAAAAAAATTTGAGTTTTTAGCACCCCAGTGTATAAAATCATTACCAGATATGTGGTTATGTAACTACATGCTTGGTAATGGTAACTAGTTACTTTTGTTATTACATTTCTTATTACCTTTATATTTCGATGTCGCGAAAAATAATGAGTTATGGTTACACACCAGCATATGAAAAATCAAAAAATATATCGTTACCTATGTGCTTACCAGTACTGACAAAAATAATGAGTCTAAAAATTGATTTTCAAAAAAATTAATTATATAAAAAAAAATATTTTTTATTATATTTTTTTTTAAATATAATCTGCTGGTGCGGGAATCGAACCTGCCCAGTCAGAAAAATACAAACGGGAAAGCGGTGGCAAAGCACTTTAACAGGTGGTACAAGTATTGGCAAAAAGTGCTTTCCCATTCCCAAAATGATAACATCATTAGACAAAAGGACCGGCTGTTGAAAAAGCGCCGGAAAAGCACTGGAGGAACAAAATTTTTAAACGTTGGCAAAACGCTGGCAAAACCAATAAATAGGTGGTCTGGAAATATATTTTCCAAAATAAAATTAAAAAAAAGTTCATATGTATTTTTTTGACCCTGCCGTGATTTGAACCCAGGCCGTCAGAATGGCAGACGATTGCTCTACCCACTGAGCTAACGAGACATATAATATTTAATGGCTAAACACATAAATGAGTGATAATAGCTGGACAACTACTGGCTGTGACAAAATGCTAGTACTGGCAAAGAATTTTTTGTAACTAGTATGCCAGTGTTGGGAGGGCAAAAAAAAGTTGGTCTTGAAGGAGCTTTCCCACAAACAAAAAAATTGATTTTATAAAACAAAAAAAATTTTAAATTAAAAAAAATCCCAAAAAATTTTTTTTGCTTGCAACCGGATTTGAACTCGGAACCTTCCGACTACAAACATTTTTTAACGAAGCGTCAGCATTTTTATAAAATCATTGGTTTTCCAGTGAATTGATTTTTGTACGCCTGGTAGCATTGGCTAGGTAGCACTGGATAACCACTGGTTGCAAACCTTGGCATTACACTCTAAGCCAATTTTTTGCCAGTGTTTTTTTTATAAACCACCGAAATTTTTGTAAAAAAAATACTGGTAAAACGCTTTTCGCAAACGCTGGCAAAGCGTCCCAAATGAGTGTTCTGCCAGTCATTTATTTTTAATACCATGGTTACCCAGTGGTATGCCAGTGCTTGATTTTTTGTACCACTGGCGATTTCTGACTGGGTGGGTCTACAGATTGCCAGTCAATAGCTCTATCGTCTGAGCTATGTCGACATGTAATATTTAATAGATAAAAACATAATTGACCTGCTGCAGACAAATAAGCTTACTCGCCAGCATACAAAAAATCAAAAAATATGTGGTTACATATATCCTTATCAGTGTTTAAAAAATATTGAGTCTAAAAATAGTTTTCAAAAAATTTTCAAAAAAATCCAGAAAATTATTTTCTGTTTGAAATAATGATAAAAATAAGTCATTATCAGTAACTCATTATTATATGTTTTCAAATAATGCAGAAGGTAAGTGGGTGTCATTACTGGTAGCCCACAAAATAATGATATGTCATTACCGTTTCTACACTGGGACATTTACTTTAATAAAAATTTTATATTTTTTAAACATTTTTGTAATTTTCTACCAATTTCGATTAATCGATTAATCGTATGAAATTATTCGAATAATTCGTTGTTCGAAATTTGGGCATTTTAGATTATTCGAACAATAACGATTAATCGATTGAATACCCTACTATTATCTCTACCGAAATTCAGTTGTTATAACTGAAATATTCGGTTATCACAACCGAACAATTCGATTGGCAAAAAATTCGGTTACAAACACAAATCTGTTTTATCTGTGAAGGTATAATTGATGGTGAATGAGTTCCAGAACTAGTTCCAGAATTGATTCTAGGGCAACCAGTTCCACTTTGGAGCTATAAAGGCCTTTGCTTTTAAAACGATTTCAAACAAAAATCTTTGGTGTTGAAATTGACAGTAGAAGGAATTACAAAGGAAGCTATTCTATAATCTATTCTGTGGGAAAGAAAATTTTTCAGAGATTAGCACTTACTGTGCAGAAAAATCTAATAATTTTGCAAACAAATCTTATTCTAAAACTACATTATTTATTCATATCAATCACGCATTTTAATCATTTGAAGTCATTTAATATTTTTATGACAAGTTTGTTTAGCTTTATTTTTAACAATGTAGAATTTTATTTCATTTTTATTCAACATATTTAAACTTTTCTAAGCGTATGCCTGTTCCATTCGAAGTTGATCTAATTATATTTCATTTTTTAAAACGTAACTTACAGATATAAACTTAAAAAGAAACATAAAATTATAATTTAAGACCTTTAATTTTTATGCCAATGTAAGAAATTATACTTAAAATCATTTTATTTATATATAGAAATGTGTTAACAGTGATTCTTAGATTTTTGCTTTATGTTGCTATTATATCTTCAACTAGACTTAAGTCTGATGGACTTGTATTTTTTTATCATAGAAAATAATTAATTTATCTTGTACAGAGGTAAACAATCTGTGGCAAGTAGAGATGTCATACAAATAATATTCTTTTTTAAGAACTTTTTACTAATCCCAGAAATTATTAGAACGAGTAAAAAGGTTAAAGTCGGGCATGCCGACTATACAATACCCTACACCAATCTGGTTAAAAGCCAGCTGATGTTTGGATCCGAAATTCGAATGGGTTAAAATGGGACATGTGTCAAAATTTTCTATAATGTGAGTCAGCGAACCAAATTTCATCAAAATATCTTAATATTTGCGACCTGCAGTGTATTAACAATTTAAGTTTAGGGGGACCCTTATATGGGCACTAGGTCTAAACATGGACTGATTTTAACCAAAATCAATAGGTTCCGTCCTACACATAAGTCGGTGTACCAAGTTTCATCAAAATATCTTAATATTTGCGACCTGTAGAGTGCGCACAAGAATGCATGGACAGACAGACAGACGGATGGACGGACGGACGGACAAACGGACATCGTTAAATCGAAATAAAAAAAATTCTGAGCCGATCGGTATACTATAAGGTGGATCTAGAACCAGTATTTTTTGGTGTTACAAATATCAGCACAAACTTATAATACACTGACCACATAGTGGTGTAGGGTATAATAACGAAAATCTATTTGTTTTGCAGAGACTTCTTCTGTTCTTATTATCATTAAGTGTTTTCGCTATCTGAAAAAAAATTTTAAAGTTAAAAAAATATGCTATTTTGGAGTTATTTATATACCTTTTGGTTTAATTCGTAACATTGCGGATAAGAACTCGAAATACAGCATTTGAGCTCTAAATAACATTTTCTTTTCCTAGATAATATTAAAATTTGCTATAAAATTTGGACGTGATATTATAGATTATAAAATAGCAAACGTCAGCAGCCTATGAACCTACCGAGGAAACTAAGATTTATTTTATAAATTACAATATTATCATTCCTTGATATCACTTAAAACACAATTTGAAAGAGGTGGCAAGATCAAAGATCAGTTCGTTTAGCAGCATCAACCGTGAATTAATACTTTGTTAAAAAGTTTTATGGGAGCTTTTGTTATTTTTTGGGAATCAAAAGTTGTTTTTATTAGATTTTCAAGCTGACTTAAAAATAGGAAATTTGACATTTATGTTTTGATGTTTTGGAACCAGATATTTGAACAGGGTGGAACTAAATATTTTCAAAAGTCCCTGGTTGTCTTGCGCAGAGTGATAGTCTACATAGAAAATTTCAAGTTTCTAGCTCCAGTTGTTTGGTCCAGACGATTTAGCTATTTGTTGTCTAACCCGCATTTGGTTCCAACCGAATCTTTAGATTTCTGCAATCCAAAATTATTGTATCGCGACCCAAATTCAGTTACTGCAATAAACGAGCGAATCGGTTGTCACCAAATTCGGCTGGGACAACGATTTTTTTTCTGTGTATAAGTATGAAATAAAATATCTTAAATTTATTCTTCGTAGTTTTGGGTAGAGTGGGTACGTGAGGAAATATTCGAACGAACAATTTTTTTCTATTTAATTCAGTTTGTATCACACTCATTCCGATTCACGAGTGCTTGACGTTAATCACGCAAATTTTTCCATTTATTTTTATTTTAAAAATCCAAAAATATAAAATCGGCAAATATTTTAAAGGAAATATTTATTGAAACCCACAAAAAAAAAAAAAAATTCGGTGAATTTCTACTCACGCATACTGCCTAACGTAAAAATTTAACTCACGCACACTCTCTTACGAAAAACATTTTTCCACTCACTCACGTTCGTTCTTATGCGTAAATTAAGTTTTCACTCACAAGTGGTTTAAGTGAATCATACAAAATTTTGCTTCGGTGTCCATCTGTAGTTTTGAGCTATAAAATATTTCTCGCTGCAAAATCGACAAGTGGCCCACCACAAGAGGAAAGTTTGTTCCATCCAGTAGCTGTTCACTAATGTCATTTTATTCCATAAAAAATATATGTTTCTACATATTAACATTAATATTGCCTAAAAGACTGTTAAAAAAATGTACGTGTCTAATGATTTTGTTAACATTTGCTGGCACTTTAACCTACTTATTAATGTCACAAAACATTCGTCGTCAGTTATTCGAAAAACAATTTTTAATGTTGTTTTATAGTCACATTAAATTACATTTTTATTGCCATAACAAAAGTCAGAATATGTAACAAAAATTACTGTGTTCATGAAAAAAATAAAGAAAAAAAATATTAAGATGTGGAGTTACCGTGTACTCATATCCATAGATTTTAATAAAAAGCACACAACCTTAATAAATAAAAATAATGCTGTTTATTAAATATTAGGGATATTAAAGAATATAAGGATTTTCTAAAGTATACAAAATTAAAAAATAAATAAAATACAATAAGTTTAATGGAATGAAAATAGTAACAATTACATTTTATATTAACAATTTTATATTAAAAACTAAATGACCTCGAGTTCAATTATTTAATAAATTCGTGAAAATAGTAACCCTTATTGGGTGATAAAAAATTCTCAACCTCAAAATTTCATAATACATCAACGATCTTAGGATGCTTTGATTTACTTAATATTAAAAAATATTTCTTTAAAGAGTTCGTAAATTTATTTGGAAAAATTTTACTTTTGACAGTTTTTGTATTACTACATCCTGTATTGAGTTAAATATGTTTAAATTATTTTCTTGTAAATAGTAGTTTTTAGGGCTGAATTAAACCCTTTTTTAAATACCAAGGTATGAATGGTTTTTGTTCAATAAGGGCGCTATCTTAAAATACACCAATATCGTATTCAAAAGAAATAAAAAACCATTTTATCCACTTAAAGGGTGGCCAAACATAATACACGATGTTAATTGTGAGTCACACCTTAACGTCAAGTTTTTTGACCAACTTAATTTGTTATTTCTTTGTTTCAGTGTTTGACAAATTCAACAATGGAGAGGTACGCAATTGAGCAGCGCGTTAAGATTGTTGAAGCCTTTTGAAAAAATGGACGTTCAAATCAAAATGCATTTCGTGCACTTCATCTTTAGCGACGAAGCCCACTTTTATCTCAGTGAAATCACTAGCGGTTGTTGAAAAGCCGATGCATCCACAAAGAGTGACTGTTTCGTTCGGTTTATGGGCTGGCGGCGTCATCGGGCCGAACTTCTTCGAAAATGAAGTCGGCCAAGCAGTTACCGTGAATGGTGTTCGCTATAGCGAAATGATAGTAGACCTGGACGATATGTGCTTCCAACAGGATGGTGCCACTTGCCACACAGCCAACGAAACAATGGCTCTTTTGCGCAAGAAATTCAATGGCCGTATTATCTCACGTCGCACAGTGCTTTGATCCCATATAACGATTAGACAAAAATAGAAGGAGTGGAGACAGAGTTTTGAATTTGGTACACTGACATAGAACACCCTAGTTAAGAAAAATTTTAATTTTTGGAAATAGCGGGCCAAGGACACGCCCATCTCCCATAGGTCCTGAAATTTAAAAATATTATATTAGCTACATAAATGGACGTAAAATTACAAAAAGAATCCATTGAGATACACATAAAACTGGAAACGTTTGTAGCAATTTTTATCAAAATCGAAGCAAGGACTCTTAGTCCTGCCAAATATCCTTTATCTTAAAATCTTTATAAAACCTGCATGAAATTTAGCACGTGAATTGATATAAGGTCATGCCATATTTGTGCCAAATTTAGTTTAAATCGATTCATCAATAAAGAAAAATGACTCTCATAAAAAAATGCGTTTTAAAGGCTTAAAATTATTTTTCTAAAACAAAAAAAAAATTAAATAGGATTAAAATAGGAAACCATGTAAATCCTCCATTTTAGGTATAGGGTATGTTCAGTGAACTTATGTAGAATGCAACGAAGAATATTTTTGTGTAATATTTTAACCTTCTAACTCTTCAATTAAAGGGACTTTTTTTGGCCCCCTTTTAAAAACGGACAAAAACGACCCGTAAGTTGAAGAGCTAGAGGGTTAAAATGTTCCGAAAAAATATTTGTCATGAAATTCTACTATAAGTCTTTTAAGACATTAGTATTGAAAATTTCACTTCAGTGCCAGTAATAAGTAAAAACTTAAAATGTGTTTAAGGATTAATTTCGTACTTATACAGAATTGGCGCTCAAATGTCCCACAAACCTAGATTTTAGGGAGAAACTATGGGAATCTTCCATTTTAGGTATAGGATGTGTTCATCGAGCTTATGTAAAACACTACGAGGAACATTTTTGTGGAACATTTTAACCTTCTAACTCTTCAACTACGGGCCGTTTTTGTCCCTTTTTAAAAAGGGGCCAACAAATTGTTTTTAATTGAAGAGTTAGAGTGTTAGAATGTTCCACAAAAATGTTCCTGTTAGTGGTTTTTGCGGTAATACTTTAGTGAATTTGCTACGAAAGTTCAAAAATAGATTTTGTTTTTTCTTATCAGCTGGTAATTTAATTAAAAAATGAAATATATCGTCGACCGTCGATCGTAGATTTTCAGGAGAGCGAAAAAACTGTTACAAAATCTACTTTTAAGATATTTTATTTGCATCATATGCCTTAATGATGATTTTACTAAATGAGGTCGTGAACCACTAAAAAACAATATCTTAAAAGTAGATTTTGTAACAGTTTTTTCGCTCTCCTAAAAATCTATTAAAAAGCATATGTGACATTTTGCAGGCCGGTCGACGCTATATAGCTTTTATTACGTGAATGAGATATAAAAAAGAGTCTTTAAAAAACATTTTTTTTTTGATTTCTATAAAAAAATTGGTAGATATTTTTTTTAAATATGATAAGTAAAGGTCTATTCCTAGCAAAAAAAATAATAATAGGAAAATCCATTACCCAGCAAACAAAGATGATCATTAATGACTCAGAAATGAGCTCCAAAAACATAAACATTTTTTCACTTTTTCCTATGAAAGTGGTCCGTCCAAAAGAGCCCCCTGTGTAATCAGAAATGACTCAGAAAAAAGAACGTATAAAATCGAAATTTTTCTCATAAATTTAAATAATTTTGGAATCTTTTTTGAGTCCGAAAAATGAACCCTCATTTTGAGACAGCTTTTTAGATTGTAGAGACAACTTTTTGGATTGTTTTTTGAGGTTTCATATTTTCTGATAAAAAAAGAGTGTTTTCAAAAAAAAAAAAACAATAATCATTTCTATGAGTTATTTAAGAATCTTATATATGAGCGCTCCGAATTTACTGGCTGGGTAACATATTTTTTTTTATTATTTTATCAAACTTTGGTAATTTTTAGGATTTTAACCAAAAATTAGGTATATTTAAGGATTTATTAATGAAACAGATGATGTGTTTTTTCCAAGTTTTATACTTTTTTTAAAAGAATAATATTTCCTCAATTTTTCGGAAAAAAATTACAACATTTTATTAAAATATAAGAAAGTTGGAAACTTTTTCGTAACCCATAAAAGATGAAATTACAAAAATACATTTTTTGACACTTTTTTTTATAGTTACCCAGCAAACAAAGATGATCATTAATGACTCAGAAATGAGCTCCAAAAACATAAACATTTTTCTACTTTTTCCTATGAAAGTCGTCCGTCCAAAAGAGCCCCCTGTGTACTCAGAAATGACTTAGAAAAAAGAACGTATAAAATCGAAATTTTATTCATAAATTTAAATAATTTTGGAATCTTCTTTCGGTTCCCAAAAATGAACCCTCGTTTTGAGACAGCTTTTTAGATTATAGAGACAACTTTTTGGATTGTTTTCTGAGGGTTCGTATTTGCTACCAAAAAAAGAGTGCTTTCAAAAAAACAATAATCATTTCTATGTGCCAGTTAAAAATCTTATTTATGAGCGCTCCGAAATTGCTGGCTGGGTAAATTAAGAAATTGGTTACTTTCTTAATTTTTTCTTGTATAAAATTATAAGAGCATAACAAAGAATTTAAAAATTAAAAAAAAAAAAAAATTTTAAAATTAACACAATTTTTTTTAAAGTTCCATTTAACTTTTGATATTTTTAGGCTCCCATCAAAAATGTTGTAAAAATTTAAAGATTAATTTGATATGTTAGTTGTAGATTTTTTTATAATTTTATTATTTTTTATTGATTCGAATATATTTAAATATTTAAAAACAGAAATTTTGTAAAGATATCTCTAAATATGAATTTTTACCAGTTTTTATTGTTAGATCCAAAAAATTCATTTTTTTTTTTTTGATTAAAAAATTAGCGACTTTAGCGACCTCTAGTGTAGACAGAATGAGTTATTCCAGAAAGGATAATATTTACAATATTAAGTAATTTTAGTATATATAGAAAAAAATATTTTCGTCAAAATCGGAGACACAACGTTTTTTTGATTTTTGTCTATGGGACAAAGCACTGTGCGTCATGGCGATGTTAATTGGCCGCCACGATTATGTGATTTGACACCGTTGGCCTTATTTCTTCGGGGATATTTAAAAGAAAAAGTGTACATCAATAAGCCTAGAACAATTCAAGAGTTAAAGGATGAGATAATTCGGCACATTAATGACATTGAGCCTCAATTATGTCTCAGAGTCATTGAAAATATGGACCATTGGATAGAGGTATGCCACCGAAGCCGTGGCGAGCATTTGGCCGATATTTTGTTTCACATGTAATTGTCATAGATCCTTCTATTATAATAAAAAATACTGATATAATTCTTTCAAAATTTTTGTTGTATTTACAATTAACATCGTACGTTTTGTACCACCCTTTATTACTAAACTAAAACTAGCAAAAACCAGCAGTTATTTCTAAAAAAAAAATTTGCTATTTCTAAGTTGAATTTAGTTTAATGCAAATAGCAGTCTATCGAGCTAAAATCAGTAGAAGTATTTGGAAAAAAATAAATAGTAAACTGCTGATTTCAGAAGGCTAGATTTATATTTGCATTGAAAAAATGCGTAAAAAATTTTGAAAAATTTAATTTCTTTTTGTGATTTTTTAGTCTACTAAATATTTTAGCAGGTTAAGTTGTTAGTTTCTTTAAAGTATAATTTAACCTAAATCATGCGCGGTTACAGCAATTAATATAAGGGGAAAAATCATACGCCACAGTGCCCAAGTCAATGTGTTTGTAGTTTTTGTCTACCTTGGCGTACGATTTTTCCCCTTATATTAATTTCTGAAGTCGCGCATGCTTAAATGCAACAAAAATTCTGTATACACAGAACCAAATTTGTTCATAAATATTATGAATAGCTATCATTAATTCCAGTTCATAATATGTATGAACAAATCCATACTATTTAAGAATTTATTCTCTTATAAAAATATATATTCAAATCAAGTTCGTTTGAAATAAAATTAGAAAATAAATGTCAAAATATTATTTTCTTTTTTTAGTCAATTTTATATAAAAAAAGAAAAAATTACAAAATAAATGAAAAGGAACTTCGTATTAGTGGTTTAAAGTCAAAGAGAGGTATGTAAGAATTTTTATCAATCTCGTTTAGATATAAAAAACATCTTGCCATTATACTAATTTAGTTTTAAATTATTTGTTGCAGCTGATATCTGTTAAAATTTAGTGGTACCTTTTACTAAGATGAACGATATAAACCAAAATAGTATGTAAATTACCCTACAAATACTACGGAAAATTTAATGTGCAGCTGCTCTACAAGAATATAAATGCTGGCGTAATAACAAATTATTGATTTCAGCAATTTTCCTTTCGATTATGAACATATAGTTTAAGTGCGAAATTTGTATTAAAGTGTATCAAAATTATTTTTATTAAAAATCCCTTTTTTTCATTTGTTTCAATTCCTTAAAAAATCCTAAATAAATAAAAACATTCATAAAATATAGGAAAAGTTCATACATATCATAATTTCTATTCCTTTAATGATGAACATTTTTCTTATATGTATGAACAAATTCATACCCCAAATGAAAAAGTTTTGGGAAAAAAATATCATGTTCGATTCATACAGTTTATGAAAAAATACATTCCATGTATGAATTATTTTTTTCTGTGTATATAACAGTTTTATTTTTAATTTTCCTAGCTTATATTCTGCTAATTTCAGCAGTTCTTTCCGCAAGGTGATTTGTAACTAGTTTTTTGTAGTTTTAACTAAAATTTTTACAAACTTTTTTCTATAAGTGTATGCATCACCTAGGTTACATATAAATTTATAATATTTTAAAACTAAAAATTTCTAGTATACAAAAAAAATGTAGTAACGAAAATCCTTAAATGTAACTATAAAGGTTTTAAAGCGGATTAGTGTGTCACTTTTAGTAGTGAATGATTAAGAGATTTTTGCATAGGATTTTATATCCTTTTTTTCGAACATTTACATACACACATATGAATACATAGTTTAGCATTTTACTATGTATATGATGTATATGTTTTGGTTTTAGTTATTTTTATGAACTCACTATGTTTAAAAAGTATAAAGACAAAATAGTTTAATACTACATTTATACTTGGGCAAAAACCACCCAGTTTTTGTACACAACTAGTTTTTGCTTGTTTTTTTTTTTTGTATGCGTTTTGACAAGTTAAAAACTACAAGACCAAAACCAGGTAGTTTTTGCTCAGATATAAATGTAGTATAAGACAAATTTTCAGCAGGAATTGATTTCACTGGTTATTTGGTATAACAGTGTAAGTAAATTTTTCTCGATTTTGAGTTCCTTATGCCAAATTGCGTAGTTTTTAGTTCTCTCTATAGGGACCCAGAAATGTTTGCAAAAAATTATCCATTTTCTGATTTTTGTATGAAAAAAGCATTTTTACTAAAATGGTAAACATATTAGTAGTAAACCTGCTTTCGAGATTTTCATCTTACAACTGCTTAAAAATATTTTTTTTTTTAATTTTGCACTGAGCCGATAACTGCTAATAAAAACTTGTCTTGTCTTTCCTAAAAAAATTGGTTTTGTAACTTATGTAGTTAATCCAGAAAATCAAAAATTTATTTATTGGAAAAAATTGTAAAAAAAAATTTTACAATTTTTGTACATAAACAAAGATGGTCATAAATGACTAAGAAATACGCTTTAAAAATATAAACAATATTTCACTATTCCCTATGACAGTGACCCTTATAAAAGAGCCCTCTATATAATTAGAAATGACTCAAAATCGAAAATTTTCTCATAAAATGGAATAAGTTTGGGATGCTTTTTGTGTCAGAAAAATAAATACTTATTTTGAGACTGCTTTTAAGATTCCAGAGACAACTATATTTAATGTTTTCTGATGGCTCATATTTCTAAAAAAAAGAGAGTATTTTCAAAAAACCAATAATCAGTTTTATGAATCATTTAAAAATCTTAATTATGAGCGCTCCAAAATATTTTACTTAAATGTGATAGATGTGATAAATGTGATAAATTTGTTATACTTTTTGTATTTTTTTTGTGTTGACTTCAATTTATTTTAGTAATTTTTTTTTCAATTTTTTGTGTAAGTTTTTGTTTCTGTTTTTATTTGGTATTATAACTGGGTGACCTAGTCACTGTATTTTCTTTTTTTGTTTTTTGCTATCCAACAAATTTCTTTTATAACAGTTTCTCTATTTTTTAATTAAAACTATGGTGTTATGAATATCCGCCAAGTTTTTGTTTTTTTTGTTTGGTTCTGTTTTTATCTAGTTCATATAAACTGATAAAGTTTTAACGGAACATAATTTTAAAAGTTTTGTATATCAAAGTACAAAAGAAATAAAACCAAACCAAATCAAATTAGAAAAAAAAATGATCACCAAAAGTTTAATAAATATTCTTGTTTTTTGTATTTAATTAAATTTTTTAATAAATCTTTGACAAATCATAACAAAATTTAACAAAACTCAAGACTTTGAGAGAAGTGTATATTTCCAAAAAGAATGAATATATGTATTTTTTAAATTGTTTTTGAAAAATAAACCAAAATAAATATATGAAAGTAATTTTTGTTAATTGTTTTAACTTATTTGTGGTTCATTTTATTAACAGCCTAGAACAAAAGAAAATGTAAGTTGATTTTAATGCAATGTTTAGTGGTCCTGGTTTCTAAGTAGGGAAATTTAATATGGTTTTAAATACATTTGCGGAAGTTACAGTAACGAGTGATTAGGTGATTTTTTTCAGTGTGGTCTTTAGTTGAATTTAGCAAAACTGGCTATTTTTTAAAATGCATTGAGAGAATTATCTTTCAAGATATTAATGATATAATTTCATAGAATTTTTTTCGTAGATCCAACGAAGAATTTCATTATGTATATAATATTTAATTAATATTATAAAATTTTTCATAATTTTTCTTTCATAAAATTTCATAATTTCATTAAAAAAGTTCATTGAATTTCATAAATTGGATCTCCAAAAAATTATATGAATTCGTTCAATAGTATTTACTTTTTTTAATTTTTTCTAAAATATCGTCATTTCCTGAGAGAATACTTTTTATAATTCTTATTTATATTTATTTATTTTAATTAATTTTTATTATTAATTTTGGAGTATGAAATTTTTTTATAAATCATATTATTTTTCTTTATTTGTAGACCTGTAGTGAAATTTAATATAAAATAATTTGTTCATACACATCAACCCCGAAAAATCAATTTTTGAAAGACTTTTTTGTACTAACTCTAAAAAATAACTAAATTAACCCTTAATGGGCAATCTTGAATTTGACTGGTTTGAGCTGTTTGCTTTAGGTTTTGGGCTTTGGTGTGTTCTGATATACAGTTGTTGCCAACCATTTAAGTCAATTCAAGTGTTTTCTAATTTTATTGTTGATGCATTTATTTTTAAAGATCAAAATAGTGGCTAAATTCGCCACGAAAGGCAAGGAGATGGTTCAGAAAATTGTACAGAATTTTAATGTAATGTTTGTTTTTTTCATTTTGTCACTTGTTTTAAGTGGTCGTGGCTTTTTACGAAAAATTGGAATAGTGTGAATTGTCTTAATCCACTTTGATTTTTAGGATAATTTGAGGCCGTTAAGTTAACGAAAATACGCTTACTTCCCTCCACAAAATCTTTCCCAAGATCCTCGCCTGAGTTGTTAATGACTTTGTGATAATGTTTATTACTACCAAAAATATGTTACCCAGTCAGCATGCCCGATTTTAAATTTGTTCTAATATTCTTAATTATAATTAAATGTACTTGCCGAAGGAAAGTAATTTCTAAAATTTTGAATAGTCCTTACCTGGAAATATAAGAAAGAAAAATAGAAAATATTAGCTTTCAATTATTTATTGATTTTTTAAGGGGGGTAAATACTGTAACAACAAATAAATAAATAACAATATTTTTAATATATTATTTTTTTATTTAAAATATATATTATTGTAATATTTTTAAAAAATATTAGTTTTAAATTTCTCCAACCAAAATCGCCAGGAGGGTTGCCACTTCATTATTAGACTTTTTCAAAAAAGCCAAAATCGGCTGTCACTGTACAGCCTTCATTAATTGTTGAAAAATAAAAATGTTAAGTGATTCTTAATACCAGATAAATTCTCTGGTCCTTATCGTGGCCCGATTTTTATTTTTAAAATTTTTTTTAAACAAAGTTGCCACACAAACTTGAAATTCCTAAAAAGGCAAGAAAAAACAAATTTACCTGAGAACATAAAATCTTTTTGACTGAAATTAAAAAAAAAACCGCCACGATAAGGACTACAGTTTTTTGTTGACTTCGAAAGAAATCGGTTAACCCACCTTGGCTGGACAGTGGCAGCCGATTTTGAACTCATGGTTGTGAGAAAAACGCGTTTGAAACGTAAAGTTAAATTTAAGTCAAGAAAACAGCAAAATTTCAAAAAATTATGAATGAAGAAAAGTTACATCTCCTAATTTACTACATGTCAACCAAATATGGGACGAATCGGTAAATGGGTATTTGATATATTAAACCTAAGAGTCTTAAAAACGATGGTAGATATATTATTATATATAATGCTACTCGTATTATTTTGTAAAAATGCTATAATTGTGTAAATTTTTTAATTTATTTCGTATTTTTTCCCCATTTCTATATATATATATTGATTACTTTTTTAACTTATATTAAGCCAGCAGCACCTGCCCCATATGACGTGTCTTCAACATCCTTCCAATTCCTAGAGTAATATTATGGGACTAGAACATATTTTACAAAAAAACGTGTGAAAATTTAATTTCTTTGAATTTTTTTATAGAAATTTTCGGAACATTTAGAGAAAAGTATGCTCCATCAAAATAAAATATAAAAAAAATTCGAAAACAAAATTTTTCCTAGAGTCGATGCCCCCCTTAATAATCTAGTCCTAATTATATTGCCGATGGCGTATACTTTATATGTAATTGTTAATATATTACTCATACGCATAGGGGGTTATTTTTATTATTTTAATTTTAAAATAAGAAGGAAAAAAAAATGTTAACAAAGCAAATGACTGCAACTATAATTAAAAATAGCTTTATTACAACTTAAGTCACAACTGCTTATACGATATGTGAGCAAAACTTCATTATAGAACTACATATTTTGATTCTTTTTTTTTGTAGATTTTAAGTTTTATTTTTTAATGTTATAGTGTTTCTGCTTTTGTAAATTTAAAATTTTATTTTATTACTGTTATAAAATTAAGTCATATTGTAATATATTTTTAGCTTTGTGTATTCAAAAACATATAAAAGATTTAATTCCTTTTATGTAATCCCCAAAGTATGCTTTAAATTTTGAGGGGTTAAAAAAAATCAATATAAAAAATTTAATACCACACCACAGTTTATGCTGCAAGAAGTTTTTCTTGTATAAAGTCATAAAATACTTTTGAATGATTTTTTGTTTAAAAGTAGAGTAACAATGGGTGTGTGTGTGTTAACTGTTGTACAAAAAAACAAATAGAACAATAAAAATAAAATGAAAAAGGACAAATGATTTTTGTCTTGTCACCTCTTTGATATATAAAACATATATAAATTTTCGAACATACAATAAAACATTAAACAAATACATATCTAAGCAGTTTTGCTCTAAAGTGTTTCTTACCAACTTTATGATGATAAGTGTTTAAGCTGACATACTTGATTGTTTGTATCTTTTTCTACTGTAAATAAAAAAATATAAAGGGTGGGGTTTTCACATAAATAAAATACCTTATGGACTAAAATGACGAAAGTTTTCAAAGACCAACAAGGAGTTTTCAAAAACATATAAAATATTTTTAATTTCATTTTCTTAGGGGGTGGTAGATATGACAAAAAGATCTATTGGAAATTTATTTATCTACAAACTTTGAATGGAAAATAAAAAATGGGTCACATATTCTTTAGTAAGATTTTAAAATTCAAATATATATGGAAAGATTTAAATAATTTTATTTTAAGGGAATAGTATGTTTCTGTTAATCTTTTGTAATGCCTCTTCGGGTATTTTTTAAAATTTGAATATTATGTATTCCTAAAGTGCTTATGCATAATAATTTTAAAAAACCTTATAACACTTTTACCAAATTAATTTTGTATGAATAATTTCTCTTGTAAGCCATTTGTAAAATTAAAAATTTATTATTCATTTTCTACGGGGGTATAGTGGAATAAGATATACATACATAAAATCTTTCGGTTTCACACAAATTTACATGTTGCTGTTGTTGTTAAAAATCGCATGATTTTAAATTGATTAGTTTTTTAGAACACCACCGATAAATTTTATACTTTATATTACGGAAAAATTTACTTTTTTAATTTATAAATTCCATTAAATATATCTATCTACCTTATATTGCAAAAGTTTTTCTCTGCAATTTTCAATATTTCAATATTTTTGCTGCTTATCCATTAAACAAGAAAACAATAAACAGAATTTTATTTTTCGTTTTATAGTTTTCAATGATCTTGTATACTAAACCAAATATATAAAAAAAAACTTTATTATATCTTATATATTTTATGGGAATCGATAGCCTGGAAATAACAACATATAACCAACAGACACATACCCACAGCTTATATTATATCCATATTCAAGCACCCAGTCAACCACACAGAAATTTGTATTCCCTTATTTTGGTTTCGTTGGGTTTTCTTCGTTTTTTTTTTGTTTATTTTGTTTAAGCATTAAAGGGATATTTTTATGTATGCAAGCGGAAATGCAAACTCATTTCCGGTAGTGAAATATAAACAACAAAGGAAAAGTAAAAGAAAGGCATTAAAACAGCAACAACAACCATAACTTCAATATCATCAGCAACAATATTTTACCAACAGTTATAACGTATAAGGAAAGTTTTCTTTTTGTTCAATGTGTTTTCCTTTTCCAAAGAAAGACGAGAAAGTGTTTGTTTTTCATCTGCCAAAATTTATTTTTTTTTTACTTAAGACTTTACACAAAATGCTACAATAACTCGTATTTGGAACGTTTACAGAGAAAAAAATCTTAGGTAAATCAATTATTATAACATGTGTCCTATACTCACAATATATTTTCCATAACCGATTGAGGTTTATTTGAAAAGTAATAGGTAAAGTTTGTTTTCAATTGAAGAATCAATTAAAAGACATTGAAAGATATTGCTTAACTTTTTTTATCAGTCAATAAAAAACAAACTACAAAAAATATGTATCGTCTGTAGTAGTTGATATTTTCAGTCAAATGTTCTATTTTTGGTTTTCTATTTTTAGAAAAAATAGTTTAAATAATTTCATTGTTTTCTGTTTTAAAACAAAAAATTCAAATATTTTCGGTTTTCTTTTTTGTTAAAATAGTTTGTTTATATACAAAATTAATACCATTAAAATTACAAGAAATTCTTTACTCATACACACAAACATAGCCAATAGAAATATGGACGTGTGTGTGTATTGTTTTGAAAATTCGAAAAAAAAACTTTTATATATAAAAAGTTTTTTATTTTCGATATTTCGCTATCCCATTGTGTAGCATCTTCAGCAAATAACAAATTAACAAATTATAAACAATTTTAAAGTTTGAAAAATTTTTTTTTTACAAAATTATTTGCATTCAAATTACAAGAAATTCTTTACTCATACACCCAAACATAGCCAATAAAAATATGGACGTGTGTGTGTATTGTTTTGAAAATTCAAACAAAAAAAACTTTTATATATAAAAAGTTTTTTATATTCGATATTTCGCTACCCCATTGTGTAGCATCTTCAGGAAATAAAAAATTAACAAATTATAAACAATTTTAAAGTTTGAAAAAAAACTTTTTCCTAAAGATGCTACACAATGGAGTAGCGAAATATCGAAAATAAAAAACTTTTTTAAATAAAAAAAAAAACAAATCTTAAGCTCAAGGAAATTGTGGAGTTAATGCTTAATTAAAGGTTTTTATGTCGATTGTTCCATTGTTATTTCTCCCTGAGAACATAGCCGAGTTTCAGTAAGAAATGTTAATTATACCATACTGCGTAGCCTCCTTTTTAGTTCAATTTCAAAACTATTTAATTTAGTTTCACATTGATTTGTTATTTATTTTTCTGTGTGCATAAGTAGCATTCAAAATATAAGTCTGCCAAATTTTTGTTACAGTTTATTATTATTTTTTTGTTTTCTTTCATTTTTCATTTGAGTGGCATATAATGGAATTGAAAATAGTAGAAAAGAGTTATGTAAATTATGTTATTGATCTGATGAAAATTCAAATTTTAGCAAATAAAAAAAAAAATCCATTGCAATAATCAAACAGAAAGAACAGAAAAATCATCAAAATAAATTGAAAATAAAACTAAGCCATTACGATGCCAATGCACTAGCAAGTTTTATATAACTAGCATATAAAAACCATATAACCAGAATTTTAGGCTTACTACACTCATAATAATCCACAGGTAAAATACACGAAAAATATGGTTCATTTTACGACAACTTTGGTTATTTTGATATTACGAATATTTTTGAAATATGTCCAAAAGATTTTTGTTTTCTAGTATTGAATTTTTATTCACTGGCGCTGACTGCTGTTTTGTTTTTTCTGACAATACTGCTTTATTTTATTGGGGAGCAGTGTTGCCAGAAAAGTTTTAGCTCATTCCCATTTTGAATGTTTAAATCCCCAATGTTATACACAATTCAATTTAATTAAAAACTCAATTTAAAAGAATCAAATAGGAGCCAGCTTGCATCGCTCTTAAGTCCAGAAAATTATTAAGAAATGACTCAGCAAAGTAAATAAAATTGAATATTTTACGAAGAAATATTTATTTTTTCACTCGAACTTTTAAGGCCTCAAATCTTTGTTAAAATTGTGAAAGTAAACAAAATGTATTATACGAAAGACAAATCACAATTAAGCTGAAATGTCACTGTTTTAAAATAAAAGTCGTACATCACATTTTCGGGAGATAAAATTCCACACAATTTTCACACGAAACTCATTATGGTAAAAAATTTTTTTTTTTCCCCAAAATTTGTATCGAATTTGACAAGTAAATATGAGTAGTTTTCAAAAAGTAATAGTTTTTGGTTAAGTGTAAATCTAGTAGGTGGAAGTTCTAGGGCTTGTAAACTTTTGAATATTAAGTTTCCATAAGTCGAGTTTACACGATTCAGAAGTTACATAAGAGGTTATATGAAAACCGCTGTTACTTTTTTTGGACCTACACAAAATTAATTTTTTCTGAGTCCTTTGCATTTAACAATTTCGGTATTTTGAAAATAGAAAAGTTGTTTGATTTTTTGATTAATTATTGAGCTTGGTTGCTTTTCGCTATTTCAAGATTTATAAATATTTAGAGAACATTTCCTCAATAACTCAAAAATATTGTAGAAATTTTGAAATAATTTAAAAGAAGTCGAAATCCCAAATTTGGGCCCAAATCCCCTTACCTGACAAATCTGTGAAAACCTCATTTGACAAAATAAAATCCTGCCTTAAAAAAATTTATCAAAATAAAATCCTTCTTTGACAAAATTTCCCACATTCTAGCGCCATCTACAGTTTGCTTAAAAAATGTTTGATGTTGCATCTCTATATTATATTTTATGTCTCTGTTTTTATTTGTATGTTTTGTATATTTTCTAAAATATACAAATATTTGGTTTAAATACAAAATAATTTTGTATCTAGTTGGAAATTGGGTGTATAATTTCAAAATGCGAGATTTTTGGCAAATCTTGGGCGTTTACTGTGAAACATTTGCCATCGTTAGCTGTGACGTTTTCCCCATCTTTCTGGCAACGTATGGATTCCGCGCCAAGAGAACTGTTAATTTTGTGAGGCCAATAACGAATCAAGCAAATTTCGGTTATCCTATTTTGAAATGAAGCGTATTCCAGGGAGAGCGTTCTGCATTGAGCGACACAAATGGCCTGTTATATATGGTGGGTGAGGTAAAACTTTCCAACCACTATTTTCTAAATAATTTTTAACCGGTTTTTGCAACATGTGGCCGATCGTTTTCAGAATGGAATATTAGGGCTTCATGTCTGGTCGCATATTACTGGCGTTTTTCGGCCAATGATAGCTTCAAACGAATCAATTGTTTTCGGCTGGTCCCCTGTGATCATCTGGCCTGATTCAGCAGTTCCTAATAGATGGGACCCTTCTGCAGTATTTCCTACATGCAAAATCGTCTTTCAAAGACTCCTCCTCGAGTTATGCCTCCAATTCATTATCAGCTGTACTTTTTTTTAAATAAAATAAGTAAAGAAATCTTCCCGCAAATGTTGCTTTGTTGGCACAAAATTCGAAATTTTCGAAGCAAAACAAAAAAAAAAACAGAATTTGGTGTTTACACTATTTCGTTCAATGTTAACCCTTAACTTACCCTTCGACTTTAACCATTTTTATACCCTACACCACTATGTGGTCAGGGTATTATAAGTTTGTGCTGATGTTTGTAACACCAAAAAATATTGTTCGTAGACCCACCTTATAGTATACCGATCGGTTCAGAATTTTTTTTTATTTCGATTTAACGATGTCCGTCTGTCCGTCCGTCCGTCTGTCCGTCCGTCCGTCTGTCCGTCCGTCCGTCTGTCCGTCCGTCCGTCTGTCTGTCTGTCCATGCAATCTTGTGCGCACTCTACAGGTCGCAAATATTAAGATATTTTGATGAAATTTGGTACGCAGACCTATGTTGGCCCAAGGACGAACAAGTTTGATTTTGGTGAACATCGGTCCATGTTTAGACCTAATGCCCATATAAGGGTCCTACCAAAATTATATTGTTTATACGCTGCAGGTCGCAAAAATTAAGATATTTTGATGAAATTTGGTACACCGACCTATGTCAGCCCAAGGACGAAGCCTATTGATTTCGGTTAACACCGGTCCATTTTTAGACCTAGTGCCCAAGGGTCCCCCCAAAATTATATTGTTTATACGCTGCAGGTCGCAAATATTAAAATATTTTGATGAAATTTGGTACACAGACCTATGTTGGCCCAAGGACGAAGTCTATATGTTTTGGTTAACACCGGCCCATGTTTAGACCTAGTGCCCATATAAGGCTCCCCCCAAAATTGGCTTGGTTACAAACTGCAGGTCGCAAATATTAAGATATTTTAATGAAATTTGGTGCGCTGACTCATATTATAGAAAATTTTGACACAAGCCCCATTTTAACCCTTTCGAATTTCGGATCCAAACAATACACCCGACTGGTGTTGGGTATTGTATAGTCGGCATGCCCGACTTTAACCTTTTTACTCGTTTTTTATACAGTGGTGGAAAATTTAATAGGAACGATTCAAGTTTTTTCTAATTTTTTTTCGTTGCCGTTATTTTTAAAAATGAAAATATTCGCTAAATTCGCCCGGGAGCCAAATATGTGGTTAAGAATATTGTACAGAATTTTATCATAATGTCTGTTTTTTTATTTTGTCACTTGTTTTAAGTGGGCGTGGCTTTCAATGAAAAATTAGCGATATCGACCTGTTATCAAATTACAGAGTAAAATTTAGCAAGTACTGATCGGATCTATACAAACTGTATACTTTTGGAAATTCTATAAAATTTCCTTGAGTCTTGCATTATTGTTATCCAGATATGGTCCCCAGACTTAAAATGACAGTGTCTTAAACATGAAAAAAAATTTATTTGTTTTTAGCAATTTTAAAATAAAGTTAACAACACTGAAATCTAATTGGTGTTCCCTGTTTATGAACCTTTGGGAGCCCATAAATTCTTGGAGATGTGGCAGTTCATATTGTATTATTTTGCAGAATAGAAATTGGATCCTTCTTCAATCTTCTGTATGTACACATATCGCCTAAAATCTGTTTCATTTTAGATTCATATTCCGCCTTGTACATCGTCACCGTTATATTTCCCTTGTCCGCATTTAATATTAGTAAATATTTGTTCTTGTTTAAATATTTCTCAGTTTGTCCCACTGTATCTGTTACATGTTTATCTCTTTTGCCTAAATGGTTTTTGCATAAGTGGTCGTCGATTAAAGACACTAACTTTAATCTTGAAATCTCTTGTTTCTCTTTCTTCTCAGTCGTTTGAATGCAATCCTCTCCCTCTCCCTCTGCGATACATTTAAACAGTGGGAATGTATTTTTAGTATTGGGTAATGCATATTTGGGGCCTAGAGACAATAACCACCCATATTCATGGGTGTGTTTTTCTCCGTTTTATTTACGAATTTATTTTATTTAATATTCAATTTTGTGTTATTTAAATTGCAAAGATCACCAACCCAGAAATTAAAAATTAGAAAAAAACTTGAATCGTTCCTATTAAATTTGCCACCACTGTATATGATGTCTAAAAGCATGTACATTTCAAGAAAAATATCAAAAAAATTTTATTTAAAAAAAAGGTGACTTTTATTGAAAAATATGGTTTTTTACCAAATAGCTAAATTGTAAATATATTAACGTGTATGAAAAAACAAAACAAAAAAAAATCAATAAACTGTAATTTATACATTTATTGTCGCCAAAATGAATTTTATTGCGAGAATACCACTTTAAATATTTAAACAAATATTTTTGAATATTACACTTTTTGTAAAAAAAAAACTCGTGTTTTAGATTTTCACAAATATACAGAGTAAACCCAAGATTTTTACTCTAACTGTTTCAAAATTCTGCGCTAAACTATAGGAACACCATGTACAGAAGGCGCCTCTTATGGCCAAAAATGCGGTTTTGTGCATCAAGTGGATTTTTTTATTAAAAAAACGGCATGTTGCCAAATGGCTACACCATGCATTTAAGGGTTAAGTCAGAATAAATGACAAATGTTTACCCTCCAAAATGCAATATAAGTTATTAAAGACACAAACCATATATAAACAATACGCCATCCATTGTGAATCTCGGATTTTTAGGTTATATACTTAACAAGATCAAATATGTTCATTAGGGCGGGTCGATTTGTAGGGAGGCAAAAAAATAGATCAATGGGGAATCCCCCAACGGGGTTCCAGCGGGTGTGCCACTGACATGGGTGGGTCGGTCCTCCAAAGTTAGTGGGGGTTGGACATACATTTGGACTCGATTGGGGCACTCTAAATGGTTCAAAGTGGGATTTTTCAAATTTGGACATCAAAAGTCGGGGGTTCAGAATTCGTTTTAGAGGTATGGTTCCTTGGGCAAAGTTTCTTATTTTAATCCCTAGAATACGATTTTCCTTGATACTTGGGCGATTTTTAAATCGACCCGCCCTAATGTTCATATATATTTCGATTTCTGCATGGATACCGAAATACTAAAAATGGCTGTTTGGTTTTTGGTTTCTGATGAACTTTAATTAAAATCTATACTTAGTTTGATAAAATTTCAAAAAGTTTTTCTAGGTTATGTTTAAAAAAAAATAAAAAACAAGCTTTTTGTAATACCCTTTACGTTTTGTTATTTTTTGTTTTTTTTAAATTTTTTGTCTGAAACAGTAAAGTGAATGCAACATATTGCATATTGACCGTTTTTGTTTTTGCAATATTGGTTTCATCAGCCTTTTAAAAGCCATCTACTAGCCATTGTTGATGATGGGCTTATCTTGTTGATAACCATCACTTCAAAGGCCCTCCATATATTCCCACCCAAGAGTATAATACAAAAACACTTTAAAGAATAAAAAAACAAACTTAGAAAATAGTGTTTATTTAAAATAACCAAGTTTTCCATATCCTCACAAAATTTTCCAGTGAAGCATAAAAACCTTTAGCGTCCATTGTTAACTAACAAAGAGAGAGAAAAAAAAAACATAGCGAAAGCATCGAATATTTTGTTGTTTTAAAAAGAGGACCTAACATGCCACCATCACCAATAGCTTCACTATATTTGGAACATTTTTACTAAACTGAATACATAGGTTATATAAACGTTTGTTTTATTTTTTGTAAAAAACATTTTTTCGGGATGTGCTTAGTTTTGTTTATTCCACAGTATTGCAAAGTTGTTTTGTGTTCTCGTTTGTTTTTTTTTTCTTTTTCTTTCAAAAGTTTTTGTAGATGATATTCCAGGAATATCATACTGCAGGCTGCACTAACTACACAAATGAATATAAGGGAATATTTTATGGTTAACTTATTTTGGGCAGTATTGAGTTTAACATAGAGCTGGATACAAAAAAAAAAATATGCTAACACAAAAACTGTTTCGAAATTTTTTTTTTTATTTTGTTAAATGTATATTGAAAAGTAAATATTACTTTCAACAATTTTGGTATTTGTTCTTTTTAAAACAATTGCCTAAGCAAATAGAATCACTGTGTTATTCAATTTATTTTTGTTTTACATTTAATCAAAAAATAAGATATGATTTTTGATTCATATTAAAACCTAAACTCAATTAAAATTTCATGTTCACTTTAATTATGGATACCCTCGTTTTAAATTTTAGAAAAAAAGAATTTTTCTTTTCTACTTAATAGCAAATCCATAAAATGTATAGCCTAGCCATAGGGCTTATTGGAAATAATCCATTTTGTTGCCTAGCTAATGGCTTTCTAATTAAAATATACTTTTTATTAAAAGTTATTAAACCTATCCTTCATATTTCTTAGCAAAGGACATGACAGATAGATTAATAAACATGATATTTTGCTGATTATTTTTATACTTTATTAAAATCATATCCATAAATGAACATTTATACGAATAGTAGTAGTTCATATAGCTACAGCAAATTTACCACCTTGTTGACACATTAAAATGTTACAAACTTTGAATACAAATAACACAATTTACAACAGTTGCATGACTAAAACACATTAATTTTTATTTTAATGACATATTGATGTAAATGTAATTTATATAAGGTGCTATGTATCAGAGTTTACATGTGTGTAATAGGGTGACAAATATTTTATTTATTGTTCTAAATGATACTTGAATATTTTTTTTTTTTTTTTTGGCATTACAATTTTATTTTATTAGTTGCCTTATGCTAATGCAAAGAAACAAAAAATGTATTAAAATTTAATGCTACTCAAATTTTTTGGCATTAGAACTGATCGTAATAACGCTAATAAAATCGCACTAATGGTTTAAAATTGAGCAAAGAAGTATTTTTTACAAAAAACAGGAGACGTTTGGATTACTTTACGTTGGTTATTTTATAAAAAAGGATCCCTCGAGATCTCTTCCGGACCTGGCTAAATTGTATTTTCGAAGTGTGTTAATACTAAGCGAGATAGTACCATTTTTGCATGTGTGCCCCGCTCGTGCTAATATTATTCATATGCGATAGCTGCAAAAGAGGTCCCTAGGAATCGATTTTTATACAAAAGCCACAGAATGACACATTTTCATCAATTTATCACCAAGAGATTTCAAGATTAAAGTTAGTGTCTTTAATCGACGACCACTTATGGAAAAACAAATTAGGCAAAAGAGATAAACATATAATAGATACAGTGGGACAAACTGAGAAATATTTAAACAAAAACAAAGATTTACTAATATTAAATCCGGACAAGGGAAATATAACGGTGGCGATGTACAAGGCGGAATATGAACCTAAAATGAAACAGATTTTAGGAGATATGTGTACATACAGAAGATTGAAGAATGATCCAATTACTATTCTTCAAAATAAAAATAATACATTAATTGCAAAATTATTTAGAATGACCATTATAAACGTTTTCGAAAAGAATAGATTAACAATAAGAACTGCCACATCTCCAAGAATTTATGGGCTCCCAAAGGTTCATAAACAGGGAACACCACTTAGATCCATATGCTCGTCAATAAATTCTCCATCTTACGGACTTTGTAAATATTTGGTCAATATTTTAAAGAATTTTACTAAAGACTCTCCATACAATGTAAAGGACGCTCGGGAATTTAAATCCAAAGTTAACAATATTAATATCGAAAACGATGAAATATTAATATCATTTGAAGTAGTGTCATTGTTCCCCAGTATTCCGATGAATCTGGCTTTAGGTATAATTGAAGAAAAATTGTCGATATTGGAAGAATATACTACAATTTCTAAAGATTTTTTCATGGAACTTCTAAAGTTAGGCATTAAAGACTGCAGATATTTTAAATATGAAGAAAAATTATTTTAATTTTTGCATTAAAAAATACAAAAATTGTTTTTTCGAACTTTCTATATTTTCATATATTTAGTTAGAATATTCTTCCACCTCAAGTCCAAATTCTAATATGATATTGTCATATTAGATTTTTATTTGTTGTTTCAAAAAGGGTTGATCATTTTCATGATAGACAATACAATTGTTTCGTAGACATCACTCTACGGACAACTGAAGAGTCTACGAAACAATTGTATTGTCTATCATGAAAATGATCAACCCTTTTTGAAACAACAAATAAAAATCTAATATGACAATATCATATTAGAATTTGGACTTGAGGTGGAAGAATATTCTAACTAAATATATGAAAATATGAAGAAACATTTTATGAACAGACAAAGGGAATGCCAATGGGCTCACCGGGATCTCCGATCATTGCAGATATGGTAATGGAAGATGAGGAAAATGACAACTAAGCCGAGAATTGTAACCAAATACGTTGATGATTTGTTTGCAATTATAAAGATAAATGATGCAGAGGAAACACTAAATATACTCAATTCGTTCAACGGATATATTCAATATACGATGGAAAGGGAGAAAAACAACGCGTTGCCATATTTAGATGCAGTGGTGATTAGAGATGATAACGTACTTAAATTAGATTGGTACCAAAAATCTATGGCATCGGGAAGTTTAATAAATTTCCGCTCCAAACACCCAAGGAGAATAAAGATCAACACAGCCACAAACTTTATAAAAACAGTGTTAGACATTAGCGACAAAGACTTCTACAGGAATAATATAATAAAAATTAGAAATATTTTGAAAATTAATGACTTTCCAAAGAAAGCTATCAATGATTTAATAAAATATGTAATAGAGAGAAAGGGCAATAAAGAAACCAGTAAAAAAACTTGCAAGTAGTGCTTTACAAACTACTTCTTTCATTGCTTTACAAGTATCCGTTAGTGTATTTTTACTGCTTTATTAGAAGTTATTCTGAACAACTTCAAAACATCACTTCTTTCATTGTTTTCAAGATATCCGTTAGTATATTTTTACAGCTGTTTTCGAATTACTTCTGACGAACATCCAAAAAATCACTTAATTATTGCTTCTAAAAAGTAATCGCTCTAAAAGTTATCGTAAAAAGTGGTTTTGGTATCATTTGGTATTTCCAAACAGAGGGTTGCTGGTTCGCTTCCTGGCGAGACCAATATTTTTTTATTTTTTTTAAAATTTTTTTTTTATTCTATTAATTGTTTTTTAATATCTATAATTAATTTGTTTAAATTCAATATTTCTTTAATTAACAAATATAAAAAAATTGCGAGAAATTGCTTTTAATGCACCTGTAAAAATAGTACTGAAAACAATATTGAATTGGAGTGCACCATTTTTTGAATAAGTACTTTTATTGCAATAATATCTCGCTGTAACAAAGTGGTGATTTTGTGCCAGTCAACTTACGTATCAAAGAATAGCTCAGCGGTAGAGCGCTAGACTTGCAATCGTGAGTTCGCAAGTTCGATACGCGGTGGCGGCAATAAAAAACTTTTATAAAATAACTAAATTATAATTGTTTTTGCGAAGAATTTTTTTTAACTTTTAATTGGTGAAAAAGAGATTCCTTTTCACTCGTTCAAAAAGTACTGAAAAAATGTTGAAGTGAGAGTACTCCTCTTCTATGACAGCTCAATGTTAAAATCATTTGTGTTTATGTTAAAGAAGAAGTACATCTATTTAGATCATCAATTGTAGTGCTTTTTCTACTGCTTCGGCATCTCTTTTTTTGCTGAATATTAACACATTGAGTCATTATTTCCTTTTAGCTAAAATTTAACCCAGATGTACGCAAATTTTGTATATTTAGCAGTTTCACTTTTGCTATTCCTATTTCACAAATATTTAGTAAAAATAATCTGCTAATTTCAGCATTTTTTTATTTTCTTTACAGGGTCATTTTTAAATTTTATTAAATTTAAATATTTATTTATTAAAAATTTTTGTCGACTTTTTTCTATTAGTGTAGTCATGTTTCTTCCTATCCGAGTTCATCTAAATATTGGGGTCTCCAGTAATACCAAAAAGATCCATCAAATATTCTACTGAATCGAAATTGATATCAAAATTGGAAGGAGCCAATAATATCAAATTAAGATTCGGATAAATCTCAAAATATTCTGCGAATTTATTAATAAATATACACAGGAAATTAAAAGAAAATATATAAATTTATAAATTTTTTTTTCAAGATTAAAACAATTGATATGAAGCTTTATGGTGGTACGAGGGCGTTCCCAGAACTACCCGACCTAATAAAGAAAACACAACATATTTGGAAAAAACTTTCTTTGTTTCTCAACATAGTCTCCTTTTAGCTCGATACACTTTTTCCAGCAGTTGTCAAAGCTTCTTTATTCTGTTTATAGTAGGAACTGTCAATATCCTTTAAAAAGCCACCGTTCCCAGACTCCACTTCTACATTGTTAGCAGATATTTTATATCCAAGCTATTTTTTCAAGTTTGGAAATAGAAAATTTAACCGAGGGCGTTAAATCTGGCAAATAAATTGGGTTCTGAAGTAATTCGCTCTTTAGTTCATTGATTTTTCCCATCGCTATTTTGGGTGTTGGAAATGGTTAATTGAAGAAACACATACTTTTTCGCCAAATGCGGCCATTTCTCCTTAATATAATCACTTAAACACCACAATAAGTTCGCATAATACTCGCCTTTGATTGTTGATAGATGGAACTGTCTTCACCTTCTTTGGACACAATTCGCTCTGTTAATCACAATATTTTTTGCGACATAAAACAATGTTTTCCTATTAGTTCTTGTTGTTTCTAGCTAATATTAACAAAAATTCTAATTTATTATTTAACAATTTTTTATTATTTAACAACTTTAATTTTTATTACAAGGAGACCGGCCTTCTTAATGTGCAAATTGCTAATACAAAATATGGTGCTCTTGCTAATGAAATAAAGCAGTGGTACCAATATGTAAAAACTACAACTATGTATATGGCAAGTGAAATTCATTTACTAACAATAAGTTGCCAACCTCTATAAAATTGGGAATTCATATAAGATAAATGGGAATTCATTATATACCAATGGGAATTAATTAATAAAAATGGGATTAATTAAATACAAATTGGATTAACTAAATACAAATGGCAATTAATTAAACACAAATAAGTATTAATTTAATTTCATGTAATTAAGGCAATATTAATATATTTTCAAATAAACTACATATTTCCACATTTTAGCGCACTCATCTGCCGCAACATCCCCATTTCAGTCCAACGTTTTGACTATTCCTTTATGTCAGGTGTGAAGTAGTGCTCCCATATTTCATCCATGGTTACGAATCGGCGCAAAAACTCGGTCTTATTGCGGTGAAACATCGCCAAACACTCTATTGAAACATCCCCATGACGCTGATTTTGTTCTATTGTGAGCAAAAGTGGCGCCCATCTTGCGCACAGCTTTCTCATCTTTAAATTTACGGTCAAAGTGTGATGTACAAAACTTTTTGAAATGCCTAGCTTTTCAGCTAGCTCACGCACATTCAACCGACGATCACATTTTTGTGCTTTATTTTTTAGCAACATGTAATTCTCATTTAGTTAGTTTTTTAAATTCGAATAAGTAGTTCAGTTTTCTAGTCACTCGGGGTGGTTAATCCGAATTATCGTCGTGCGATACTGACTAGTACCGAACTAAACTTATGGAAAGATTATAGACTTCGCTTAGTTGTCTCATAAATAATTTTACCGCCTTCGTGGTCTATTTATTCTAATTTTACAGCCTTCACGGTATGTTGTAATTTTACAACCTTCGCGGTATGTTCTATTTTTATAGCCTTCGCGAACTGTTCTAATTTTGATCGCCACCGCCTAGGTGATCTGGAAGAAATATGACTTCGTCCCTTAAGAGTTCACCAATCGGAAGATACCCCAACCAGACCTTTAAAAAATTAATTTCTTAATTCGATTTTTAAGTCTGATTTAATTTTGTACGAATCGATTCGCAAAACTCATTTTATTAATTAAATTACTGCCTACTTTATTCAATGAATATCTTATTCAAAAAATCAATTTGATTTATGTTGATGCTTTTCATAGAATCAAGCGAATTGGTTCAATTTGACAAACCAATTTAAGAATAAATGGTTGCCTTGATTTATAGTTCGCGCAACAAATCACTAAACAAATAATTCAATCGAATCAAAATTGAATCATTTAAAATTTGACTAAATCACATCCTCACTTTATTCAATATAAAATCATTGATTTAAAATGATAACGAATTATTCACTGATTCATAAAATGAATCAATTTTCATGCGAGTTTATTCAAAGAAGAATTATCTTTTTCAAGGTCTGACCCCAACCTAGTCCGATGACGACTACCTGCCGTACCCATAACAGAGTCGAAAGACTAGTACCTGCGACCGATACCTGAGTCGAAACCAATTGTCGGCAAGTGCCTTGCCGATAAGCGATTTGCCGAACAGAGTAAATCCAAGTGGAGGAAAGGGTGTTGCCATTTGTAAATTACATTAAAGGAATTCACAGTTCGTACTGTATTAAGTACTAATTTAGCTTTAGTCGTAAATTTTACAATTTTTTATGGGTTAAATTTCAAAAATCATGTTATTTCACAACGTGCTAACGTTAGCACTTAAACTATGAATACCCTCATTGTATTTGAATTTAATAACTAAATAACAGTGATTTTATAAGCACTAGAAAGGGAGAACTGAACGTGCTGTTAATTGGGGTTTTCGGGACATGACTGAACTACCTCAGCCGCCGACAATACCATATTATGCCGTTTCTGGCGTGGCCACCTCAATTGGCTGATCACTATTATCTTCGGCTTGGCGGCTCTTACCGCATCATTTAAAATGTGCGACCCAATATTTTATAGTCGTAAAACAAGGAGCAGAGTAGCTCGGCTTTAATATTGGTTGGAAAGTATTGAATTATATAACGGTGACGAATTTTCTCCATGTTTACAAATTTACTATGCTCGTTTCTACTGATGACCAAAAAAAAAAAAAAAATTACTGAACAGCTTTTAAGGTCAGTCTCAGATGTAACGTAAAGATGGCGGTACTTTGGTGAAAAGCTCAACCTTATGAATTATAGGTTTTAAGTCTTAAGGCTCCACGTTATTTAATATTTATTTATTTATTTTGTGGGACATCAATAGTAAACTGTTTCATCAGGGCAATGACATCAGTTCACACAATCCGATGGCCAAAATCAATGAATAAAATTTGGAATTATTTCATCACGCACCTTAATCGTCAGATTTAGCACCATCGGATTTTTGAAAAATGGTTCGGTGGTAAAAGATTTGCCAACAATAAAAAGGTGGAGTCTGCGGTTAGTGGATATTTTGTGGAGTTAGAGAGTTCTTACAACAAACAGGGTATCGAAGGTATTGAAAATCACTGGGAAAAGTGTATCGAGCTAAAAGCAGACTACATAGAGAATTTAATAAAATTTTTATGAAATTTGTTGTGCCTTCTTTGTTAGGTTGGGAAGTTTTGGGACCGCCCTCGTAGTTATGGTTGCCAGTGTTATAAATATACTTAATTTATACATTTTAAAGTGTTTTGTTATTGTGTTTATCAAGTGTTTAATAAATTTAAATAATAATACTCGACATATTATATTTAAATAATAAAAGAAATTGTATTAATTAGTATATTTATAATATCTACTTGAAATTTTAAATTTGGGAAATTTAAGATAAGATATATATGTAATAAAAATATATTTATGAAATTTTTGCAAGTCATCAATAAAACCAATATACATAATTAAAATATGAAAAAAAAAAAATTATATTTCATGTAAGTGGCTGAAATTTATTTAAAAGAATTTATTTTTTTTTTAACAAAAGTAATAACTTTTTATTTGTATATTTTATCTAAGAAAGTAATCTTTATTATGAGAAAAATTCATAAGTTTCATCTTTTTTCTGAATGACCCTTAGGCCATGTTTAACATGTATATTTATTTGTTGTGTATAATGTAACAATTTAAAACCATAAAATTTAACTTTATTTTAGCTTAGACATGCTCAAAATCATAATATGAAAAAAAATAAAAAATTTATAATTCTACGATTGAAAAACTTTTTTTCAAAGAAAGTTTTATGTAACTACTATTCCTACTTGAATGCCTTGGTATTCTTTCGTGTTCAATGTTTTACAAATTTTTTTGTAACTTTTATATCATAATTCGTTTTTTATTCTAGTTGTACTCATAAATGGTCAGCAAAGGGATTTGTTTATGTACAAGTAATACATGCAATTTTTGTATACAGCCCAAGAGTATTTGTACAAAATATGAAAATAAAAGAAAATCATGTTAAACTTAAATGAACAAGAAACAACTGCAATAAATCTTACATACATTTTTTAGAGCAGGAGCGTACAAAAAATATTTTAAATAAGACTGTCTTCAATTAAATACATAAATTTATTTTAGCTTAAATTCTTTGCGGTTTTCATTATGTCCTACAGTAATCGGGTGTATTGAGTTTGTGCTGGTGTTTATAGCTATCAAAATTAATCAATTTTCTAAATTGAATTAGCGATGTCTGTCTGACCATGTGTTCTTGTTATCAAACTACAGATCGTAATTCTATACTCAGAGAACTTCTACATTCAATATTTGTTAGTTGTTAGAGTAGTATTTCAATCTTTCTCGATTTTAAATGAATATTTGTAAGTTTGTTATTACATATAAAAAAAATACAAACGAGCAAAAGTTTTAAGAACCGGTTACCTTAGAATATATTCCAGAACAGGTGTTTTTACCAACGGTACCAAGTAAACGGTTCTAGAAATGAATTTCAAGGGTCAGTACCGGTTCTGTAACCAGTTCTAGAACCGGTTCTATAGCAACCTGTTCTAGTTTGGGGAAAAGAACCTACTGCTTTTAGGTCAAACTCCATACGAAAAGAGTCAGTTGTAGAACATAAATTTGAACCTATGCTAATGCAGCATAAGGGGTGTTGCAACCAGTTCTTTGGATTTTACCTTTTCACTGGGAGAATGAATGTTTTGTTCATACATTGTTACTAACAAGACTGACTTACGAAATAATAAAATTGTTATTACACTTGTTTTTAATACAAATATAAAAAAATCTTCACTATCCAAATAGTAAAAATTACTGATATTAGATTTGTTTTTAACACAGATACTAAATAAATTGTCTACATTTGCAGTTGATTTTACTACAAATATGATACAAAAAAATAAAAAGGTTAAAGTCGGGCATGCCGACTTTATTTTACCCTACACCAGTCTGGTTAAAAGCCAACTAATGTTTGTATCCGAAATTCGAATGGGTTAAAATGGGGCTTGTGTCAAAATTTTCTATAATGTGAGTCAGCGCACCAAATTTCATTAAAATATCTTAATATTTGCGACCTGCAGTTTGTAACGAAGCCAATTTTGGGGGGACCCTAATATGGGCACTAGGTCTAAACATGGACCGATGTTCACCAAAATCAATAGGCTTCGTCCTTGGGCCAACATAGGACTATTTACCAAATTTCATCAAAATATCTTAATATTTGCGACCTGCAGCGTATAAACAGTATAATTTTGGTAGGACCCTTATATGGGCACTAGGTCTAAACAAGGACCGATTGTAACTAAAATCAATAGGCGTCGTCCTTGGGCCGACATAAGTCGGTGTTCCAAGTTTCATCAAAATATCTTAATATTTGCGACCTGTAGAGTGCGCACAAGAATGCATGGACAGACAGACAGACGGGCGGACGGACGGACAGACGGACATCGTTAAATCGAAATAAAAAAAAATTCTGAGCCGGGTCTAGGACCAATATTTTTTGGTGTTACAAACATCAGCACAAACTTATAATACCCTGACCACGTAGTGGTGTAGGGTATAATGATTAACAAAAGTAGAAAAATTTATGGCATTTGCTGTTGCTTTGTTAAGTATTTCCACGCCAAAAATATCAGCGTTAATTCTAATGAGTCAATTATGGACACATGTTTACCAAAATTTAAAAAAAAAAATCACTAAAAAATTATAAAAATCGGAACTCCTAAAAATAAAAAAATCTTATGAAATTAGATAAAAATCGCTAGAATGTTAAAAAATTTTGAAATCCAAAAAAAAAAAAATCCCAAGAAATAGAAGAGAAAAAAAAATAGAATAAAAAAGAATTACAGAAATCGATACCGTTATGAAAATCGCTTAAATTAAAAAAACCAAAAAAATTTAAAATATCTCCAAATCTCTAAAATTAAAAAATCTACCAAATTTAAGAAATCGCCAAAAATTTAAGTATATCGCTTAAATTAAAAAAAATATATATAAATATATAAAACAAAAATCTCTTAAATTTAAAAAAGGCCAAACCGGTGTCATATATAATTATATCTTATTTTATAAGTCCTCATATACAACGACATACAACTCGATCCGAAAAATGGGTCATCTACTTGTGTCTAATTATATTAAATTAGATATAATTTGATACAGTTTGATCGGAGATTTGTCCATATCCAGGACATCAAATTACATCTAATTCGATATAAAAATATCTGATTTTATATAATTTTGTCTAATAGTAGGTATACTTTTTATGCATACCGGCTTTAAATTGATATTGAAATTTCTATAGCTTGAACAATTTTAAAGGCCCAAATTTTATAACATAAAATAAACATCTAATCTAAATCGTTTGCATCATTTTTTAATTTAATTTAATATGCAAAAAATCACGTGAAAATTATTTGGCTGTGGAAAAATTAAGTCTTAATTTATATTAATTTGTACGAAATCATATAGAAAGTTATATAAAATTACATATAGACATATCGGTCACTACATATATTTTGATTAGTTTTATATGGCTTATATAGTTATATATGAAGTCAGATTTGGGGATATGTAATAACATCAATTACCGCACAAAAAATTCATTGAAAAAATAATATCAGATGTTTTTGTATATAATGATATGTGTCTTAATGTGAATCCATTCACCGTCAGATATAACCCAATCACATTATATATAACAATATATAACTATTTTTACCCGGGAAATTAAAAAAAAAATCGTCAAAATTGAAAATATTTCCAAAAATTAAAAAATCGCTGGTGATGGTTTTGTAGCGAAAGCCGAAAATCGTATTCTGTCCTGTTGGCCCTATCGAATTCTTTCAAATTGTTTATTCTTTGTAATTTACAGAAAGAGATATTAATATATATGATCTAGAATCGAACGAAAAGCATTCATTTACCAAACTAAAAGATCAACTATACATTCCTGTCATTCATCCTAAAACACAAACATACGGTGCAAATATAATCTAAATAACATACGTTTAAATTTAACGGTTCGTTGTTATTTATAAAATCTGTGTTTATCATACACAGAGTTGAATAGAACCAGCTGCGATACTTTAAGAATTAAGGTTCAAAGCAAAAAAGAGTAATAATAAAGAATAAAAATAGCATTGTTAGATTTCGTTGATATTAGTCTATATTGAGTTGTTAACATATTATATTTGCTTTCAACTATGGCATAAGTAGACCATTATCAATATTTAAGCCATCAAGGCAAAACGACACTGATGATGGCTTTGTATCGAAAGCCGAAAATACATATTCTGTCCTGCTGACCTTATCGAATTCTTTAAAATTTTTTATTCTTTGTAATTTACTTGTGAAAAATATATAATTTTTCTTTAATTTGTAAAATGATTTCAACAGAAAGAGATATATGATCTAGAATCGAACGAAAAACATGAATAAATCGGTAAAATTGCAAAAGATTTACTTAATTTCAAAAGTCTGTAAAATTAAAAAAAAACTTGCTAAAATTAAAAAAATAACTAAAATTAAAAAAAAAATCGACAAAATTAAAAAAAACCTGAACTTTGTTTTTTATAAAAGTTCAGTAACCTGTCCTAGAATTTGTCTTGTGACATGTCACAAGGGGTAAATTTCCCCCTCCTATGACAACGCCATGTAAAAGTGACCAGTCTATTTCATATAAAGGGGCCAGTTCGGTAACAGTTTGTTAAAATTTCCCGTAGGGAATTTACAGATATGGAAAAAATCTCCAAAATTTAATAAAATTAAAAAATAAAAAATCGCTATTAAAAAATTGCTAAAATCTAAAAATTGCCTAAATAAAAAAACAGTTAAAGTGGAAAACAAATGTTAAATAAAAAAAATCGCTAAGAAAGCGATATTTATTTTTTCGGTATCAGTGTGCCAGGGTTGTGACCTTCGGTATTAAAAATTTTACTCTAGCTCTATTAGTTTACAAGATACTGAAGATCAAAATTTCTTTAAGCGACTTTTGTATATATTTTTTTCACATATACCAACATTGGCGAAAAAGGAGACATGGAGGAGATGAGAAGATAAACAAAAATCTAAAAATAGAATGTTTATATGTGTCTATGTTTGATCACTTCTGAGTATAGACAATAACAGAAAGCTGAATAGAAAGAAAACAGTGAAATAGTTATACTTCATTTAACGACTTACTTGGGTGAGGTGGATAAGCTGACGTCGCACTTCAGTATAGTAATGGGGGACATGTTTTCGAATCCCACAGCCGATGGGTTGTTGAGAAAATTAGCATATAGAGAAAATCTGACAACATATAAACAATTAATAATTTAATGGAAAAATCACTGGTAAAGCCTGTCTATGCAAAAAGGCAGAAACTAGATCCAGTCTGATTTAAAAATTAATTTTTTTTATTTAGAGAAAAAGGTTTATTCTTCTTTTTAACCTCAAACCAACTGAACCATATTGTGAGTTCGGTGGGCCGAAACCGTTGTCGATTTTTACATATCTCATTATGTTTGCGAGAAACGGGCAATATTTCCAATAAAATCCATTTTTTCTTTACGATGCTTAGTTGCCGAGAAAAAATGCGATATTAAAATCAATCAAAGCCAGTGACACGAAAAATAGAAAGGGACCTAAGGATAGAAATGGACCTAAGGTCAGGAGAGCATGTGATCGGTCTAATTCGATGCTCAGATGTTGTCCACAATAAAAAAAAAAAAAATTGATTTTTTACCCTTAGGTCCCTTTCTCTATGCGCTGTCACATATGTAGATCTAAGTTTGGTTTCGGTATTAGAGTACTGGTGCAAACAGTTTTCCTATAGCTCGTTACGAGATACGGACGATTAAAATATTCTTTAAATGATTTTTGTATTTCTTTTTCAGAGATATCCCAGTATGAGTTTCACGGACCGAAACCATTGTGCGTTTTAACGTATCTCATTCAGTTTTTGAGATACGGACGATAGGTATCGGTATCAGTATATTGGGGCTCTGGTGCAAACATTTTCCTTCTAGCTCTTTCAGTTCTCGACATATGAATGATTAAAATTTTCTTTAAGCTAATTTTGTATTTTTTGTTTCACACATGGCTTACTAGGACTTCCTTGGGCAGAACCCTTTGTCTGTTATCATTTAGATTTTGAGATACCGACGAAACTGTTTGTACCGGATTTTTTTTTAATTTTTTAGATGTTGATGATTTTTTCAAATTCTGGCAAAAGCAAAAAATATGGATTTTCAGAATTAAAAAAAAAAATTCCTACTTATATAAAATTTAAATCCAAATTCCTACTAAATGCTGTCTTTAACACAGGCCCTAAATATTTTCGTAATAGTCGTTTTTAAGAGTCTCGATTCCAAAGTTCCCATAATCAAATTTAAATTTGGCATCTATCATACCTGAGATATTAAATAATTCACAATTTTTTCAGCGATACTTAACCAAAATTCATTCAAATCTACACTCCAAAAAATAAGTTAGTAGAAAAATTAGTAAAATGTTTTGTGTATCAAGTTTACTAGTTTTCAGCAATTTTTTTTGCCGAAATTCCGTTTTCAGCAAAAGTTTTAGTTTAATTTTTTTAGCACTAAACTAATTTTTAACTAATGGTTTACTAATTTATTTTGCTACAAAAATTGTGCTGATAACCGAAATTATAGCGTGGACGACAACCAGGTAGACAAGTTGTAGATGTCGCAGCTTGTCTGGATGTAGTACAGACAACGGAAATGATAATTAACAAAACAACTCTACACAATTTCTATGTTTAAATTTTCAGCAAATAAATTAACTAAAGTAAAATTTCTCTACAAAGAGTTTTTTTCAGTCTACTAATATTCAGCAAAAACTTTAGTGATTTCAGCAAGGATTTTTTTCATTTGTAATCGACTAAGTGTTAGCAAAACTTTTGCCGAGATTACTATTTTTTGTGGTAAAAATCAGCTCGCTGATTTTCAGCAAATACTTTTACTGAAAGTACCAACTTTTTTGCAAGCACGCTCCGGACTAAAAATTTGCTGACACAACAACATTTTTTGCTGACTTTATTGACTTTTTTTGGTGTAGATATTCCAACTCAAGGTAAAAACAGATTAAAGTCTTGTGTAGCATACCAAAAGGTTTAAAACTTTGCTAAGGGTATTAACAAATTACAGTTATTGCAAATTATAGTTATTTGGTTTAAAATTTGAGGAATTAAATGCCAAAAGCTTTAATATCCTCTAGTTAACGCTTCTGCTATTTTCAACATAAAAGTAAATATAAAATCAACAAAATGTTTTCTCTATAGGTTTCTATATTTTGTGTATATTGCACAAAACTTAAGCTCTTAACAACAAAACAAATAAAGAAAGTAAAAATGTAAATGCATTCGTACCACATTCATCCAAGATGGAAAGTATAACTAAACGAATAAAAAGCAGAAGGCAGCAAAAATAGTTAGTAAAACAAACTAAGCAACCTGAATTTGTTGAAACATAAATTTATAAAAGTATAAGAGTGCAAGCACATATCAATACTGCAGGATATTTAAGTAAATCTATTTTTTCTTTGGTAATTTCCTAGAACTTGATTATCTAACCCTTGTAGTGGGCAATGGGTCTAAAATGATTAAATAAATTGTGGTAAATATTTGTTGTTTAATGAGAGGAGAACAAGAAATTCTCATTGAGTTTGTAATTAAATCTAAAAAAATTTTCTAGAAATTCTAAAAACATCATCCTCTGAGGAATTCCTTAAGAATTAAATCCGGATAGGGACATCCATTCCACAGATTATTTTTCATTGTTTTTAAATAAGTTTTAAGATTTAAGCACATTTAATATCGATAATGTAATTCAAGTTTATCCCGATAAAAATAAATTTGAAATAACGGTTATGCAAGTGATTGTGAGAATTTAAATGTAACTGATACTTGTAGAAACATATGATTTTGTATTCATGGTTATAGACAAATCAAAAGAAACAGAGTAGTATTTTAGAAGATGACAAAGCAAATTGTGGAACCTTTTTTTATTGTAGTTTTTGTTTGATATTTTAAAGATTTAAAAGCCATATTTAACCTTTAAAATATCAAAGAAAAAACAAAAACAACAACAAAAAATGCATCACAATTTGCTTTGTCATCTTCCGACTGTTGATACTACTCTGTTTATTTTTTGGACTAAAACAAAAAATATTATTGAGTTTGTAATTTAATGAAATCCGGATAGGATTATTTTTTACAATTTGTTAAATAAGTTTTGGGATTTTCACACATTTAGTTCCTGTAATGGGTTTTACTGATATCTAAATCCATAAAAGTAAATGCTTTCAATTAATTTTTTTTAAATGCTTTCAATTATAGTGTTTTGCAGGATTATGAATTATATTATAAGGAATATTTTTTATGAAGTTTACTTTACCGAATTTCCCACAGTTTGGCAGCTATGGCACAAATATGGTGAAAATAGATAAAAAAAAATTTAAATTTTTCGACATTTTAGCAATTTTGAGGCACTAGATGCAGTTTTTTCCGGTTAGTTTGATTTACCCTTTTTTTCTTCTAGTCTATAGTTACAATTGGGCCGAAGACAGAAAAACAAAATTCGAATTCATTTTCAAGATATAGCCGTGAGAAAAATTGCATATTCTTTGGAAAAATCAAGTTTTAGCGAAAATATTCATGAGGTCATAAAAGCATGACAGCAGCTAAACTAGCAAAACCCAAGTGTGGAATTTCTCGATAAGTACATCGAGAAATTCCACACGAGAAAGAGTTTGCATTCGACTCGACTTAAAAAATCTTGCACACTGTTATTGGTCTCTAGTTTTATCTCTATAATTAGTAGTATCTGATTAATATAATGGTTAAAAATTTCTTGTTACCTATTTTAAGGACTCAGAAAAAATTCTTAATGCACATTCATGAGACATTTTTATTACGAAAATTGTTGTTTCAGAACTGTGTTGCATAATTTTAGGGTTTAAATAAAAAAATATAAACTCAACCAAAAAAGTCTGTAATGGCTACTGAAAATTTTGCTGTTACTACGGGAAATTTAACTGTTTTGAGCCCAGCGGTATTTTTTGCTAATTTTACCAACACATGTCTGCTGATCTGTAGTACTATAAAATTAGTAGCCGCTACTAAATTTTAGTAGAATTTATGTAAATTGCAATTCAAAATCGATTTGCTAAAATCAGTTAAAAAACTTACTAAATATCATAATTTTAGTACAATGAAATTAGTTGCAGCTACTAAATTTCAGTACATTGTTGTAAACTGTAATTTAAAATAATTCTGCTGAAATTAGCAAAAAGGTGTACTAAAAAATAAGCTGTAAATTCTAAAAAAAAAAAATTTATAAAAAATTCTTTTTTTCTTTCGATTGTAACAAGCGTATAATTACTTCATCGTACTTGAAATTTGGAGTCATAATTGCAAACGGTTCTCCAGTTATTAGCTTTTTATGCATTGCAGATACAGGAAAATTTTCTGAGTGTTATTTCCAAACTAAGAATATATCAATAGCAACAAATATAAACTAAACAAGAATTGTAAAAAATCAAAAAAAATTTCAAATTAGTATATTTATACCCTACACCACTATGTGGTCAGGGTATTATAAGTTTGTGCTGATGTTTGTAACACCAAAAAATATTGGTCCTAGACCCACCTTATAGTATACCGATCGGCTCAGATTTTTTTTTCATTTCGATTTAACGATGTCCGTCTGTCCGTCCGTCCGTCTGTCTGTCCATGCATTCTTGTGCGCACTCTACAGGTCGCAAATATTAAGATATTTTGATGAAACTTGATACGCCGACTTATGTCGGCCCACGGACGACGCCTATTGATTTTGGTGAACATCGGTCCATGTTTAGACCTAGTGCCCATATAAGGGTCCTACCAAAATTATACTCTTTATACGCTGCAGGTCGCACATATTAAGATATTTTGATGAAATTTGGCACACAGACCTATATTGGCCCAAGGACGCAGCCTATTGATTTTGGTGAATATCGGTCCATGTTTAGACCTAGTGCCCATATAAGGGTCCTACCAAGATTATACTGTTTATACGCTGCAGGTCGCAAATATTAAGATATTTTGATGAAATTTGGTACACAGCCCTATAATGGCCCAATAACGCAGCCTATTGATTTTGGTGTACAGCGGTCCATGTTTAGACCTAGTGACCATATAAGGGTCCTACCAAAATTATACTGTTTATACGCTGCAGGTCGCAAATATTAAGATATTTTGATGAAATTTGGTACACCGACCTATGTCAGCCCAAGGATGAAGCCTATTGATCTTGGTTAACACCGGTCCATGTTTAGACCTAGTGCCCATATAGGGGTACCCCCAAAATTATATTATTTATACGCTGCAGGTCGCAAATATAAAGATATTTTGATGAAATTTGGTACACAGACCTATGTTGGCCCAAGGACGAAGCCTATTGATTTTGGTGAATATCAGTCCATGTTTAGAGCTAGTGCCTCCAAAATTGGCTTGGTTACAAACTGCAGGTCGCAAATATTAAGATATTTTAATGAAATTTGGTGCGCTGACTCACATTATAGAAAATTTTGACACAAGCCCCATTTTAACCCATCCGAATTTCGGATCCAAACTAGTTGGCTTTTAACCAGACTGGTGTAGGGTATTGTATAGTCGCCATGCCCGACATTAACCTTTTTACTCGTTTTCTGCTAAATTTAGCACTCGGCTTTGAAAAATTAATAAAATGTTTTGCTGAAATCAGCAGCGAGAATAAGTAAAAAATCCGTAAATTATTACTAAAAAAAATTGTACTAAATATCAGTATAAAAGTAGTAAAGTTCGATTGGAAACTGTTTAAAAATTTTTTTACTAACTTTTTTATCTGAGTGTAGTTATATCAAGCTTACTTAAAAAGTTCTTCCATAGTTTAGATAGATCTTTTTTTTGAACTAATAGAAAAAAGTCCGTAAAAAATTTATTAAAATTACTAAAAATTAGTTAAAAATGATGCTGAAGAAAAACCAGGTAAAATTAGCAGATTATTTTTGCTATATATTAGTAATATAGGAACAGCAAAAATAAAACTGTTAATTGTACAGAATTTTAGTTATAATTGAGTTAAATTTTTGTAAATTGAAAATAGCAAATTAACTTGCTAAATGAGTAAAAAATTTTGCTAATAGCCTAAAAAATAAAAAAAAATATTTTTAAATTTTCGCAGTTTTTTTTCCATTTTTTTTTAAAATGCAAATAAAAATCGAGCGGTTTGAAAACAGCAGTTTACAACTTTTTTAGCAAATATTTCTGCTGATTTTAGCAGTATAGACTGCTAAAATTTGCATTCAACTAAATTTATCTTAAAAATAGCAAAAATTTTGTAAATATAACGAGTTTATTTTTGCTACTTTTAGTCCACTAATATTTAGCAAAATTTTCTGCAGATTTTACAGTACAATTTGTTATTTTCAATTAACTAAAAGTTAGCTTAAATATAACTAAAATTCTGTAAATTTAACAGTTTTAATTTTGCTGTTCTCATTTTACTAGTATTTAGTAAAAAAATCTGCTAATTTTAGCAGTTTTTCTGCAGCAAAATTTTTAACTAATTTTTAGTAACTTTTTCAGCTATTTTTACGGATTTATTTCCATGAGTGTGTTCAACAAAAACATCGATTCTGAAAATCTAAAAAAATTTAAGCTTAACTAAAATTTTATACGTCCCTTATTCAAGTTAGTTGTAGTGTTTGTAAGTGAATTTCTGTAAGTATGTTTAAACTGTGTATAAGTTTTTGTTGTAATTCCGAATAGGTGTTTTTTTTTTTTTGTAAGTTATATACCCGTTTAGTCAAGTGTTTGTACGGTAATATCCGTTTTCCGGTACGTTTCTAACTACCACTTACTTACAATGTTTGATAAAGTACATGGATACTTAAAAATAAAAAACTATATAAGAAAATACAAAAATATTCTTGTGATATTATAAAAAAAGTAAATATTTTCTGTATATCAGGATTAAACTTTGTGTAGAGAAGAAAATTAAGAGGGTAAGGTTATGGCTAACTATTACAAAAGGTTAAATGTATTTCAAAAGCAATTTTAAAATATTTTCCAACATTTGAAGATGAATACATATGTATGCAATCTTAAATATTTAATATAACAGAAAAAAAATATCTACAAACATTAGTGGTAGAGTAAGTGAGTTGGTGTTAGTGTTATAGGTGTTTTTAAACAATATGCTATCTGATATTGTTGATGTCTATTATACTCACTTACCTAGCTGACCCCAGAAGCATTTATTATATTATCCTTTACTTTTCTGTAGAAGAAATACCAGAAATGGCAGTTTAGTTTAAACCATAAGACTTAAAGACAAATATAATTTCTTTTACTATGTAGTAGTTTTTATTCTGTTCTTTATTTTCATAATTTCTTAACTTGTTTTTTCTTTCTTAGTTATAGCCAGTTGTGATAAGAAGGAAATTTACTTTTAAATATTGTTAGTAATATAGTAATTTTCTCCAACAAAAGGGAACAATTTGAGTTACAGAAATAATAAAACTTGTACAAATTGTAGTTATGAAAGTTTTAGATAAAAAAAAAAAAAACAAATAAGACAAACTATAGAAATAATGATAAATCACTTCTATAATACAGGAAAAGGATAAATGCTATTTTCGGATTTGATAGTTTGAAAGAAAATAGAAGAAAACAAAAATAAATAAATCAATACCAAAGTTTTGCTTTAAATTAATTAATGAAAGTTTTTTGTGTAGCTCCAAAAAATAGTCAAGAAATTTTAGTATTTAAATTAGCAAAAAAAATATGCTATAGGAAAGTAAAATGTAAAAATGTATAACGGATACTTGGGAAGCAATGAAAGAAGTGATTTTTGGAAGTTGTTCAGAAGTAATTCTAAAAAAGCTGTAAAAATGTAATAACCGATACTTGGGAAGCATTAAAAGAAGTAGTTTGTATAGCACTACTTGCAATATTTTTTGCTGGGATTATGATCATTTCGTGCACTTTTTTTTGAATTTTGTACAATATATTTTTTCAATTTTATTTTGGTACTAAACTAAAAATTGTCGCACTCCTTATTAAGCACACTCCCCAAATATATTTGTTTCAAAGTGAGCACAAAACATTAAAAAAAATCACTTTTTACTTAACGCCAAGAACTTTATTGCAAAATTAACAATAAGTTTATTTGAGGGTGCTGGAAAATCTACACGAATAGACAAAAGTTGTAAAAATTTTATCTAAAACTATTAAAAATTAGTTAAAAATGAACTTGCAAAATAAAAGCTGAAATTAGCAGATGTTTGCTAAATATTAGTGAAATATTTACAGTGAAAATAAAACTGTTTTCGTCATATTTCAGTTAAATATTAGTTAATAGAAAATAAAAAATTAAACTGCTAAAATCAGTGAAAGACTTTACCAAACAATTAGAAGATTAAAAAAAAACAGAAAAAACTTTATAATATTCAAAGTTTTTTTTATGCAAATAAAAATTGGGCCCTCTTTAATCAGCAGTTTACAATTTTATTAGCAAATATTTCTGCTGATTTTAGCAGGATAGACTGCTATTTGCCTTCAACTAAATTTACCTTTAAAGGAACAAAAATTTTGTGGATATAACAGTTTGTTTTCGCTATTTTTAGTTTACCAATTTTCAGCAAAATTTTTTGAAGATTTTACGGTATAATTTATTATTTTCAATTAACTCAAAGTTAATTAAATATAACTAAAATTTTGTAAATCTAACAGTTTTAGTTTTGCTGTTCCTATTTGATAGTATTTAGCAAAAAAATCTTCAAATTTCAGCAGTTTTTTCTGCAACATCAGTTTTAGCTAATTTTTAGTTGCTCTTTGGCTATATTCACAGATTTATTTCTCTGAGTATGGGTACATCAAATGAGGTATGATTACACTCAAATAAAAAATTTGTAAAAAAATTTGTAAACAGTTTCCAATCGCACTATACTATTTTTATACTGATTATTAGTACAATTTTTATTTTTAGTAATCATTTTTGCTATTCTCTTATTACAAATTACGGATTTTTTTTTACTAATATTCGCTGCTGATTTCAGAAAAACATTTTACTAATTTTTCAAAACCGAGTCCTAAATTTAGCAGAAAAATATACTAATTTGAAAATATATTTCTTTTGACAATTCTTGTTTAGTTTATATATGTTACTATTGATATATTCTTAGTTTAGAAACGAGTAAAAAGGTTAAAGTCGGGCATGCCGACTATACAATACCCTACACCAGTCTGGTGTATTGTTTGGATCCGAAATTCGAATGGGTTAAAATGGGGCTTATGTCAAAATTTTCTATAATGTGAGTCAGCGCACCAAATTTCATTAAAATATCTTAATATTTGCGACCTGCAGTTTGTAACCAAGCCAATTTTGGGGGGACCCTTATATGGGCACTAGTTCTAAACATGGACCGATGTTCACCAAAATCAATAGGCTTCGTCCTTGGGCCAACATAGGTCTATGTACCAAATTTCATCAAAATATCTTAATATTTGCGACCTGCAGCGTATAAACAGTATAATTTTGGTAGGACCCTTATATGGGCACTAGGTCTAGGCACTGTCCGTCCGTCCGTCCGTCTGTCTGTCTGTCCATGCAATCTTGTGCGCACTCTACAGGTCGCAACTATTAAGATATTTTGATGAAATTTGGTATGCAGACCTATGTTGGCCCAAGGACGAACAAGTTTGATTTTGGTGAACATCGGTCCATGTTTAGACCTAGTGCCCATATAAGGGTCCTACCAAAATTATAATGTTTATACGCTGCAGGTCGCAAATATTAAGATATATTGATGAAATTTGGTACACAGACCTATATTGGCCCAATAACGCCTATTGATTTTGGTGAACATCGGTCTATGTTTAGACCTAGTGCCCATATAAGGGTCCTACCAAAATTATACTGTTTATACGCTGCAGGTCGCAAATATTAAGATATTTTGATGAAATTTGGTACATAGACCTATGTTGGCCCAAGGACGAAGCCTATTGATTTTGGTGAACATCGGTCCATGTTTAGAACTAGTGCCCATATAAGGGTCCCCCCAAAATTATATTGTTTATACGCTGCAGGTCGAAAATATTAAGATATTTTGATGAAATTTGGTACATTTTTGTTGGCCCAAGGACGAAGCCTATTGATTTTGATGAACATCGGTCCATGTTTAGAACTAGTGCCCATATAAGGGTCCCCCCAAAATTGGCTTGGTTACAAACTGCAGGTCGCAAATATTAAGATATTTTAATGAAATTTGGTGCGCTGACTCACATTATAGAAAATTTTGACATAAGCCCCATTTTAACCCATTCGAATTTCGGATCCAAACAATACACCAGACTGGTGTAGGGTATTGTATAGTCGGCATGCCCGACTTTAACCTTTTTACTCGTTTTTTCTACTAATTTTATTGTACTACAGATCAGCAGACATGTGTTGCTAAAATTAGCAAAAAATACAGCTGGCCTCAAAACAGTTAAATTTCCCGTAATAACAGCAAAATTTTCAGTAGCCATTATAGACTTTTTTGGTTGAGTGTACATATGCTGGATATAATACTTTTTGCACGGGCTGAAAACATGTCCTAGTTTTATCAAAACTGCGAGTGTTTGCCAAAAGATGCCTAACTTGCAGGCAGCTTTTTTCAAATTTTATAAAATTTTTTCTTTGTTTTTTTACTTTTTTTTCAGCGATTTTCCCGAATATATTTTTTTCTTTTTTATCAGTATTTAAGATTATCCAAATTATTTGAAAAATTTAAATTTTTCTTATGTGGAAAATTTTAAATTTTTTAAACGAATTTTTTATACTTTTATTTCAACACTTTTTTCAAGCATTTTATCTTATTTCCACACTTTTTTTATTTTACTTCTTTTAAGCATTTTTTGCCATATACCCAGCAAAATCTTTCATTACCAAATAAGTGGTTATATAATAGAAATTCATTGCTCCGCACAACTTATTTTTTGGCGTCTAAACTCATTATTTTTGTTTGGCGTGGTCGTTTTTATAAGTAGTCACGCTTACACACTCGCTTACGAAAAAATGAGAAATAAGTAGTTATGAGATTTTGAATAATAAGTGGTTACACACATGCTTACAAAAAGTTGAATTATATGTGGTTATCCCATTGCTTACTTGATTCTTAAAAATAAGGAGTTAAGCAAATACTATTAGCTTAAGGAAATACATTCAGAAAAATTTAAGTTTTCTCCAGTGTGTAATTTTAGGACTCGTTATAAAAATTTAAACATAAAATATATTTACATATAAAAAATAAAAATGTATAAAATTTAACTGTGTAAAAAGTACTTATTTAAACTATTACGAGTAAGTCATTATTTTATATTTAGAAACAATGAATACAATAGGCCGTTATTAGGAAGTCATTATTTTATATTATAAAATAATGCAAAAGGTAATGATATATCATTTTTGGTAATGCAGATAGTAATGAGGTGTCATTACCAATATTTTGCTGGGTATGTTAGTTGTCGCTTTTTCCTTAATTTAAGAGCTTTCATAATGTAGTACTGTTTCTTATTTAAGCGATTATTTTTTTTTTATCTTTAGCGGTTTTTCACCCATAATCTATTTTTTTGCTCATTTGACTAATTTCCAAAGTTAGGAAAATTTATAAATCACTTAAATAAATAAAAAAAAATATAAACGTGATAATTCTTCTTCCAAATCAAATTTCATTACTTTTAATAATATTTTATAAACTAGTTAGCAATTTGAAAATTACATTACTACAACATAACTACTTGAACAAGTGATTTAACAAACTTTTTGGAGAGCAAAATTAAAATGCATAAATAATAAACAATTAAGTAAAATGTGTTAATATTTAAGACCTTAACCCTTTAGTATCTAAAATTAGTTAGTTACCAAGAGATAATTTTTTATTAAATGAGCCACATGGGTATTGAAATATCCAATAGGAAACAAAAACTAAATTGCACAAATGCTAAAATTATTTCTTTAACTAATAAGATATTTATTAAATAATTTCATTATAAATACATGGAAAACAAAAAATAAATTATTGTTACTTTGCTTTCATTGAGATAATTTTCGTTTTGAAGATATTTGAACAGAATAAAATGCCAGTATTATAATTAGAAATAAGAACGAAAGTTATGTGGTGTTCACGTTTACCTCTTAGAAACCTTAAATAATGTTTAAGCATTAAACTGTGTTTAAATGAAATGGTTAATAGTACTTTTTTCTACGTTTAGTTAAAATTACCTTGTTTACAATCTATATAACTTATTAAACGTTATGCGTTTAAATTTAATGTTATCAATTAGTGTGAATGATAAATTTTAAGACGAAGAAGACATCGACATTATTTAAAAATCTTTCTTTCGGCTAGATCAGGTAATATAAAAACACTTTTCGATGGAGAATGTCAAAAATAAATTATTCTGGTATCCGTCCGAAGAAAAAAAAATACTGAATATATTTGCTAAATTTTTTCAAAGTATACCCTTACACAGTACAACACGAACAAAATTATATTGTTCTGACAATGGATTCTGGAAGAGCAAACCAAAACAAAAAATCTTTCATTTTAGGTATAGGATAAGTTCAGCGAATTTATGTAAAACACTACGAGGAACATTTTTGTGGAACATTTTAGCTTTCTAACTCTTCAATTAAAAATACTTTTTTGGCCTATATTAGGGGAAGGGACAAAAAAGATCCGTACTTTGAAGGTTAAAGGGTTAAACTATTTCACAAAAATGTTCCTCGTAGTGTTTTACATAAGTCCGCTGAACACATCCTATAACTAAAATTGAAGATTCACATGGTTTTCCCCTAAAATCCAGGTTTGTTGGACATTTGAGCGCCAATTCTGAATAAGTACGAGATTAATCCTTAAACACATTTTAAGTTTTGCCTTATTTCTGGCATTAAAAAAATTTTGTAAAATAAAAAAAATTATAATTTTTTTTGCAAAGAATTTTTTTTTTTATTTTAATTGATGAAACAGACCTTCCCCTACGACAACTCAATGTTAAAATCATTGTTGATCCTGTTAAAAAAGAATTACTTACATCTAGATCATCAATTGTAGAGCTTTTTCTACTGGTTCGGCATCTCTTTTTTTTGCTATATTGAGATTTGATACATAAACTTAATTTAATTTCTCTGCGTTTTCTCTCATATTTCCATTCTTGCACTCTATTTAGTGTTGCCATATTTTCGAAAAGTAATCCCATTATTATGTGATGTTCAAAGATGGAAAAGTTCAAACAACAGAGCATTTATTTTGATAAATTCTCGAAGTTTCTTGTTTATTATTAGTTTCCGACCCATTAAGCATAAAATTTTACCCCTAAATTCATAAACGCTTTGTAAAATTATAGGAGGTTTATTGAAAAAATTTTGTATGAAAATGATGTTTTGTAAACCTGCTATAACTTTAAAAAGCATTTATGAATTGAGGGGTTAATTTGTTAATCATTATTAAAGTTAAGATAAAAAACTAAAATATTTAAAAATGTTTTATACCGAAATAAAAACATCATTTCCAATCTAAAGAAAATGTGAATGTATGCATAAAAACAACCGCCATCGGAACCGCAGTCATGCAATTTTGTATTTCTACTCTAAAAGATGAAGAATAATTTTGCAGTGCTTAAAATATTAAATGAAAATATATATCCTGACTTTCATTATTGAAATCGTCAGATTGGCAGACGATTGCTCTACCTACTGATCTAACGAGACATATAATATTTGATAGCTACCCAGTCAGAAATCGCCGGTGGTACAAAAAATCAAGCACTGGCATACCACTGGGTAACCACGGTATTAAAAATAAATGACTGGCAGAACACTCATTTGGGACGCTTTGCCAGCGTTTGCGAAAAGCGTTTTACCAATATTTGTTTTACAAAAATTTCGGTGGTTTATAAAAAAAAAACCACTGGCAAAGAATTGGCTTAGAGTGATATGCCAAGGTTTGCAACCAGTGGTTATCCAGTGCTACCTAGCCAATGCTACCAGGCGTACAAAAATCAATTCACTGGAAAACCAATGATTTTATAAAAATGCTGACGCTTCGTTAAAAAATGTTTGTAGTCGGAAGGTTCCGAGTTCAAATCCGGTTGCAAGCAAACATTTTTTTTTTGGATTTTTTTTAATTTAAAATTTTTTTTGTTTTATAAAATAAATTTTTTTGTTTGTGGGAAAGCTCCTTCAAGACCAACTTTTTTTTTTACCCTCCCAACACTGGCATACTAGTTACTAAAAATTGTTTGCCAGTACTAGCATTTTGGCACAGACAGTAGTTGTCCAGCTATTATCACTCATTTATGTGTTTAGCCATTAAATATTATATGTCTCGTTAGCTCAGTGGGTAGAGCAGTCGTCTGCCAATCTGACGGCCTGGGTTCAAATCACGGCAGGACCAAAAAAATACATATGAACTTTTTTTTAATTTTATTTTGGAAAATATATTTCCAGACCACATATTTATTGGTTTTGCCAGCATTTTGCCAACGTTTAAAAATTTTGTTCCTCCAGTGCTTTTCCGGCGCTTTTTGAACAGCCGGTCCTTTTGTCTAATGATGTTATCATTTTGGGAATGGGAAAGCACTTTTTGCCAGTACTTGTACCACCTGTTAAAGTCCTTTGCCACCGCTTTCCCGTTTGTATTTTTCTGACTGGGTAAACACATAAATGAGTGATAACAGCTGGACAACTACTGGCTGTGCTAAAATGCTAGTACTGGCAAACAAATTTTTGGGACTAATATGCCATCCTTGGGAGAGCAAAAAGAAAGGTTGGTCTTAAATGAGCTTCCCACAAACATAAAAATTGATTTTATAGAACAAAAAAAATTTTAAATTAAAAAAAAATTTTTTTGCTTCCAACCGGATTTGAACTCGGAACCTTCTGACTACAAACCTTTTTTTAACGAAGCGTCAGCATTTGTACAAAATCATTGAACCAGTGAATTGGTTTTTGTACCACTGGTAGCATTGGCTAGGTAGCACTGGATAACCACTGGTTCCAAACCTTGGCATATCACTTTTAGACCATTCTTTGCCAGTGGTTTTTTTTATAAACCACCGAAATTTTTGTAAAACAAATACTGGAAAAACGCTTTTTGCAAACGCTGGCAAAGCGTCCCAAATGATTGTTCTCCCAGTCATTTATTTTCAACCCCCTGGATACGCAGTGGTATGCCAGTGCTTAATTTTTTGTACCACTGGCGATTTCTGTTTGGATAGCGTTTTGAAAAAACTAGGTATTTCCATACTTATTTTTCAATTAATATTAGAAATATATAACCTTTTCTAAGATGTGATTTGTCACTCAGCAAAGGGTTAATAAATATTTTTTTCTTAAATTGTGTTTTGTGCTGTTGTAAATTATTGTTAAAACACAAACTGTGTAGAAAAACACTTCAAACTATTTTTGTGGCATAGTTTTGAGAGCGGCAGCAAAAAATCTTAAGACCAAAGTAAAAACTATTTTTTCTGTTTTAACTCAAGAGCACACTTTTAGAAGGAAAACACAATAAGAATTAAAAAACGAGTAAAAAGGTTAAAGTCGGGCATGCCGACTATACAATACCCTACACCAGTCTGGTTAAAAGCCAACTAATGTTTGGATCCTAAATTCGAATGGGTTAAAATGGGACTTGTGTCAAAATTTTCTATAATGTGAGTCAGCGAACCAAATTTCATTAAAATATCTTAATATTTGCGGCCTGCAGTTTGTAACCAAGCAAATTTTTGGGGACCCTTATACGGGCACTAGGTATAAACATGGACCGGTGTTAACCAAAATTAATAGGCTTCGTTCTTGGGCTGATGTAGGTCGGTCAACCAAATTTCATCAAAATATCTTAATATTTGCGACCTGTAGAGTGCGCACAAGAATGCATGGACAGACAGACAGACGGACGGGCGGACAGACGGACATCGTTAAATCGAAATAAAAAAAAATTCTGAGCCGATCGGTATACTATAAGGTGGGTCTAGGACCAATATTTTTTGGTGTTACAAACATCAGCACAAACTTATAATACCCTGACCACATAGTGGTGTAGGGTATAAAAAGTGGTTTATGGATTTAACTTAATAGTAGTTAATAATTCGAAATTAATAAATTTTAATAAAAAATTGTATTTACTTAATTTTTATAAACAAGTAAAATAGACTTACACCCTGTTTTTATAAATCGAATGGAATTATTCTTGCAGAGGAATTGTATGTATTTTGTTTTTGTTACAATAACAAAATACACGCATTCCTTAGGCGGAATTATTCCGCTCGCTAAGAACAGGTGGTTAGTTTGACTGCGTGGAATAGGGTGTTCTCAAGAAAAATTGTAAGCTGTTTATCGGGCACCCTAGAAATATTTCTTTTTATGTAAACTCTCAAAAAAAGTGTGATAATCGAGTGTAATGAAGACGTGGCAATAAATTTAAATCGGTTAAAAAACAGCCAAGTTTTCACCATTTCTCCCGTCAACTGATGTGTTTACTTCATGGTTTGAGATTTATTGAAATAATCTACTACAAAAAATTTTTTTTTCTATTGGGTTCAAAATACTCCGGTGAGAAGTATTTTGCATCTCGTGTTTTGCTAACTCGTTTTAAATTAATAGGAGGCAGACTTTTTGAACACTCTTTTGAGATTTTCAATTTTCAATATTTTTTTAAAAAGACTTTCAGAAAAACAAGGTTTGGACATTTAGTGGATTTCGAGAATATTGCAATATTTGTCAGTTATTTTGCTTTTAGGTTGAAATTATTTACATACCCAGCAAAAAAATGCAAGTAAAAAGTTAATTATTCTTCGATTCTTCGAATTACATTGTCCGCCCCAGTCGGAAAAGTGAAACTACACTGTCCGCCCCAGTGGTTCTCTCTAGCACTCTATTACCAAAAATCACATTTTTAAATGCGTTTTACCTAAACCTAATTTATTTTATTCACCTTTTTTTTTAAATTTTTTTTTTATATTTACTTAGGTTTCGAACTTGTCATTCACACTAATTGATAACATTAAAATTTAAGTATTTTAATTAAAAGGCCACCCTGGCTAAATATTTTCAAAAATCTGCCGATAATAAGCCTTGCATAAGAGTACGAAAATAACACGAAATAATGAAAACTTTATAATGGAAATAATTCTGTTAAAATTATCACACTATCCACTATCATTCTCACCCACTGGAAAATCGATATACACCTGAAAGAAGAGCCCATTTATAGTAGAACTGCTCAGTTTTGCATGATCATGTAAAATGTCCTTTAAAGGGACTTTAAATTTTCAAAGGATGGCCTTTGGGCAATTGATATGCATATTAAATGAAAGAGGAGAATCTCTTCCATATTTCGACACATTAGTCGTATTATTTGTATGGTGAAAGTATCAGAATCAAATAAATAAAAAAGTAAATTAAATTTGTATCATCAAACTAGCAAGTGAAGTATTCTAAGCTTAATTTTCGGATTTGAATTAAATTTAAATACGTGATAAAGTTATAAAAACAAGCAAATTTTTGCGGCCACCTCGCTAAATTTCGAAAATATTCGTCAAATACATATTAAAATGTAGTAGATTTAAGGTTAAGAAGAAGATTAAGCCTTTTTCTCTATAAACTATAAACACATTAATTTTCGAATCAGACTAGATCTAGTTTTTGCCTTTTTGTATGGACAGGCGTCATTAGTAATTTTCCATTAAATTGTTTATTATACCCTACACCACTACGTGGTCAGGGTATTATAAGTTTGTGCTGATGTTTGTAACACCAAAAACTGAACCGATCGGCTCAGAATTTTTTTTGTTTCGATTTAACGATGTTCGTCTGTCCGTCCGTCTGTCTGTCTGTCTGTCCATGCATTTTTGTGACCACTCTACAGGTCGCAAATATCAAAACATTTTGATGAAATTTGGTACACCGACTTACGTCGGCCCAAGGACGACGCCTATTCATTTTGATTGAATTCGGTCCATGTGCCCATATAAGGGTACCCCCCTACACGCTGCAGGTCGCAAATACGAAGATATTTCAATGAAATTTGGTACACAGACCTATGTCGGCCCAAGGACGAAGCCTGTTGATTTTGGTTAAAATCGGTGGATGTTTAGACCTAGTGCCCATATAAGGGTCCCCCCAAAATTGGCTTGGTTACACACTGCATGTCGCAAATACGAAGATGTTTCAATGAAATTTGGTTCGTTGACTCACATGGTCCCAAAGAAAAAGCCATGTGAGTCAACACAGGATCGGTCCATATTTGGACCTATCGCCCATATGGGCTATATTTTCGATTTTCTCTTCTTTTATGATTTTATAGAAAGTTTTTAAACCAGTCTGTTTTAACCCATTCAAATTTCGGATCCAAACATTAGTTGGCTTTAAATCAGACTGGTGTAGAGTATTATAAAGTCGGCATGCCCGACTTTAACTTTTATACTCGTATTTTGTTTGAAAATTGTCTCTATATGATAATTTTTCAACAACCCGTCAGCCGTAAGAATCGAGTTATTCCTACATTATAAACGTAACCATACTAAGAAGCGATCACTTAGTCATCTCACCCAAGTAAGTCCTTGAATGCAATGTAACTAATTCATAGTTTTTCCCCCGTTCAGCTTGCTGTTATTGTTTTTACTCAGAAGTGTTCAAACAGAAACATATACAAAAGTTCTACTTTTAGATATTTGTTTACCTTCCAATACCCTCCGTGTCTCCTTTTTCGCAAATGCTGCCAAATTAATGTATGGTTTTTACGTTCAAGGGCAGGCAGCTTGCGCATATGGACTCGTCTCCGTTGCCGCAGTGCAAGTTATTAGAATTTATTTTTCTAAAATATATCTTTTTTTTTTATTTATGAATAATAATAAAATGTACATTTTAATTTAATTTTGGACCCGCGAAGCCATATGGCTTGCCTGCAGGAAAAAAATTTATTCAATAATAGCTAATAAAATATTTTTAAATTTCAGGACCTATGGGAGGTGGGCGTGTCCTTGGCCCGATATTTCCAAAAACTAAGATTTTTCTTAACTAAAGCGTTCTATGTCAGTATACCAAAGTTCAAAACTCTGTTTCCACTACTTCTATTTTTGACCAATCGGGATTATATGGGATCAAAGCACTGTGCGACGTGCTTTGAAAAGACATGTATATTTTTGGCACGTATTAAAAAAAGGTCTTGCAACCCCTGTTCTAATGCATACATATATATTAAAGTCATAATTTTCCAACATTTTGTAGTATAATAATTGAGGTTTCTTTATGGCATGTATTTACAATTTTCATTAAATAATGACTTAAGAGATTAAATTCTTAAATATACTTAAAGCATATTTTTAGGAAAATGTAAAAAAAAGTTAAGTCTTTGTTAACGTATGTTATTAAAGATTTCGAGAAAATTGTAACTTAAAATATTGTTTATAAGAATTAGTTTAATGTGTTTACGCTACAAGTATTAAATTCTATAGTTTTTAAAAGCATACTATTAGGATGTAAAATAAAGCATTTTTTGTATTTACTAAAGCATATGTTGGGGAGTTATGAAAATGAATTAGATTTAATTTTAAAGAAAAATTTATATATTTTTTTTTTGTTAAAGTTTGTATATATTTTATTAACTTTGGTTGGTTTCCTTTTTCATACATTGGCGTTCATTAACATTTTATAATTTTCTGCCAGAGAGACGAAGAAGGAGAAGAAAAAAAAATAACACAAACTAGATTCAAATAATAAATTTTCTTGTGGGTTGTGTTCCATATGAATACCGTTTTCTATACATACGTATTATAATCACAGTTTTGGCTTAAGGGCATTAAAAAAATAAGGCCACTTGCAAACAAGTTCTATGTTCTACTTATACATAGTATATACGTATAATAATTTCTTTTACTTATTTTACTATATAGTGTAGCATATGTTAAGGCTTTAAAACAAAATATAAACACACACAAACACATATAGAACCCATGAAGCAAGACTGATATTTCTTAACAATTGCAGCATATGTAATGTAGTATGTAGAAAAGCTTAAATATCAACAGAAAAATAAAGTAAGAAGAATATAATTAGTCAAGATGGGCGATAAGGTACCCTACACTAAGAGAATTATGTCAGAAAAAATTAACTTAAATTGCAGTTATAAAAGGGGTACACTACAAATGCATTTACAATAAACTGATATTGCAGTTATTTTTACTAAAATTACAGTTAAAAATAAGTGCAATTATAGTTAACTAAAATTCAGTGTAAAATTTTTTAACTGCAAATGCAGTTAATTTTAATGACATAATTTTCTGAGTGTACTATTTAAATATCAGAAAGATGGTGATGGATTAAACGGGAGAATGAGAGAAAATAATTCTTTGTATAATTATCAAATATTTAGTTAACATTTACTAAATAGTTTAAAAAGATAACGGATCCAAAATTACTTGGATATTCTTCATACATACACTGAACCAAAAACAGCTGTGAAATCAACTAAAATCCATATTAAATTGATGAATGGGTGATCACTATACAACTAACAAAACCTGTTTATCAATTTAACGCATTGTTTAGTAGATTTATATTTTGACGTTTAACTATTTTATGTGCTATTATTTTGACAAAATATCGTCAAATGTATTAACAAAAATTAGTTGTCTTAACAATTATATTTAATTAAATTGCATAATGATTTTGTTGTTTTATCAATGTATTTTATTAAATTCCACAATGCATTTTATTTAATTAATTAATTTTTTATCGATTTATTATTAATTTTTAGACTTATATTTCATTGATTTTTATATTTCACCAATTTAAAATTTTTTTAAGCAATATACATACATACAATGTTTTTTTTATAATGAATTTGATTAAATATAAAAAACAATGAAATATAAAATTGAAATTATAATATAGCATATACTAAAAACTGTTTATTTAAAACACATGTACCATTTTATATAAAAAAAACATATAAATTTATTTAAATTAATAATTCAAGTACATTATATAACTTTCATTAATAGTTTGCCTTAAACAAAAAGATAGATGATATCAAAATAATGACAGAAATTTTAATGTACGATTTAATTGAGAACGTTCAAAATTATATAAATTTATTTAAATTAAAATTAATAAATCTTCAATTAGCAATTCACTTTAAGTCACTGAATTTGTTAATTATCTGTACTTTGAAAAACAAAAACACTTAATGTCAATTTATTGATATTTCCTACAATTACAAATACACATACTAGCACGAGTAATGACGCGACAAAACTAACCTCACTAAACTTTTTTCCACAGATTTAATACTCTTTTTTTCAAATTGAAGAAAAATTATATCAAATTTACGTTGCATCGTATTTACAAAATTTTTTAGAGTTAACAAGTTAAATTTTGTTAAAAAATGGACAAAAAATTATCAAAACAACAATTGTTTTGTAGAGAATTATTGCCGGAAATAAGTATGTTCATTTAAAAAAAAGTAGTTGATTTAAAAAAAACACACATTAATTTGAATAAAAAATATATTGTTTTAACAATTCGTTTCATCAAAAAGTAACAAAATTTTTATGTTGATTTCACTTACGAATTTTGTTTCAGTGAACACTCACAATATTTTATCGTTAAAACCAATCTAAAATACATATTAAATTAATTGGAAACACAATTAAAAAAGGACTACTAATTTTTCATTGTATTCAAACCATTTTGCTATTTATTTTCAAACATTGTTTAAAGAATCCATAAAAGAAATAAAAATAATTGAAGAGTCTGTTAAAACAATCATCAATTTTTAACTGACAAAACGTAAAAAAAAACCATTTTGTGGTTTGTTTTTTCATATTTGAAAGTTTCTTTTCTTGTTTGGATTTTCAAAACACTACACACATTTGCTATGTTTGTTTGTATGCGAAAAGAATTTTTTGTAATTTTAATGTGAATAACTTTGTATGTAAAGAAACGATTTTAACAAAAAAGAAAACTGAAAATATTTGACTGTTTTGTTTTAAAACAGAAAACAACGAATTCATTTAAATTATTTTGTTCTAAAAATAGAAAACTAAAAAAAACATTTGACTGAAAATATCAACTCCTACAGACGATACATATTTTTTTGTGGTTTGTTTTTTATTGACTGATAAAAAAAAGTTAAACAATACGTTTCAATGTATTTTAGTTGATTCTTCAATTGAAAACAAACTTTACGTATTACTTTTCAAATAAACCTCAATCGGTTATGGAAAATATATTGTGAGTGTATATATCGTCGACTTGCCTTCAAGTAGTGCTATGTGTTTTTCAACAAGTTTGCCAGAGAGCGAAAAACCTGATTTTTATTATCTTTTTAAGGCATTTTATTGATATCATATGTCTTAATGATTCACGACCTCATTTAATAAATCATCTGTAAGGCAATAAAATATCTTAAAATTATAATATAAATCTGATTTTTCGCTCTCTTAAAAAGCCTGTTAAAAAACACATATCACTACTTGTAGCCAAGCCGACGATATTTAAAATCTCATTTACAGACAGATCCAATATAATATTCTTAGAAATAAGATCCAATATAGGGTATCACAAAAATGATGAAAAAATGTTTGACCCAAAAATGAAAAACCAAGAGTACTATATAGAATATGCAAAAGGATTTAATGCTAGCTATAAAGCTGGTATATTTTTTTTTTTTTTATATAAAAAACGACTCTAGTGTATATGTTTTTATATGGAACATTTTTAAGAGCAGATGTTCTAGATTTCTATTTTATCTTTCTTTAAGCTTCTGTGTTTTTTGGTATTAACATGCAGAGATTTTGTTTTCTAGTTGTATTTTTGTTTCTTTAGCAACGACCTTTCTTTTGTATGTTGAAAATATGCTTGACTTTGAAGCTGCTTTATAATCTTTTTTTTAACTTTTTAAAGCCATTTGGTAAATGTTTGAATAAAAAACAAAATTGAAGCATATTTTTAGGTTAATTTTAAAAAGAAATGTTGGCAAGATACTAAAACTTTAACAAATTCACAAAAAATATGTGGCCTACTTCAAGTAGGCAATTAATTTTATATTTTGTAGCATATTTTAGGGATTATTGAAAGAAAGTATTTATTTGTTTATTTGGAAAGAATCAGAAAAGAAAGAAGGAAGAGTGTTTAACCGTGCACTTTTTTTGCACTGAAATTTATGCGTACACATGGCACGGTAAATAAGCAATTTAATAATAGCAAAATTTCGCTACGTTCCACAGTGGTAAAAAACGGCCATAAGCAAATAACCTCTACATTTGTTTATGTAAATAGCTCAAATTTGGTACGCGGATCAAGCCACAGGGCTTGGTCAAGTTCCCAGCCAGAAAAGAGATGGCGAAGCAGTAGAAAAACACTCTAATTGATGATCTAGATGTACTTCTTTTTTACCATAAACAATAGACCACCCAAATTTGCAAAAGTATTTTTTTGTTCGCTCCACCGGCAGTTTCCGATAGATTGGGCATACAAAATAATATGTGTACAAAAACTGGATCTCTCGCGCGCATATAGGCCAGTCAGTTTGGACTTTTGACCCTAAAAATTACCTAAAAACAGTTCAAAGCTTTTTTGCACCATAACTCCTAAATTTGCGGTTTTCCGAAAAAATACCATATAAGTGCTTTTATGCAGAGAGGACAAACACTCTCTTCATAATAATCTTTGGTCTAAGTATTACGTCTCGTGGCGTTTTAAGCGGATAAAATCAAAATTTGTGTTAAGACTTCATTTTAAACGGCCCTCGTTAAAATTTGGACAGAGACAGTTAGGATCGGTTATAATTTTTTGTAGAGTAAGATATGTTGTTTTTCAAAACCAATTGCATTTGCAACATAGATCTCTTATTCCACGAAAGTGAGACCAAAATGCAAACGGAAAATCGCTGGCGTGGCACTTTAGCAAGTCCTGGCCAAAAAATTCCTCCTCAATTTCATAAAAAAAATTTATAAAAACTAAAAAATTTATGTGGGGACCACCTTAAGGGTTGAAAATAAAGGGTAGATATGTTCGGAAAAAATGTTAAGGCTGAAAAAATATTGGAGGTCAGTTATACATTTCACTCGTCTAGGGGCACCCTTGGGACAGTTAGAGCGGTGGGAGCAAATTTAAAAAAATATAATTTTTGTATGGGAGCGCCCTTAGAGAGTGGAGACAAAGGGTAGGTATGTTAGGAAACAATAATGGGAGGGTAAATTAATGGGGATCGGTCTTACGTGCCACCCCTCTAGGAGGCTCCATGGGGCGGTAAGAGTTGATTTCTCTAGGAGCACCCTTGGGACAAATTTCAAAAAATATAATTTTTGTATGGGAGCGCCCTTTGAGAGTGGAGACAGAGGGTAGGTATGTTAGGAAACAATAATGGGAGGGAAAATTAATGGGAATCGGTCTTACGTGCCAACCCTCTAGGAGGTTCCATGGGGCGGTAAGAGTTGATTTCTATAGGAGCACCCTTGGGACAGTTAGAGCGGTGGGAGGAAATTTTATAAAAATGTCATATTTGTATGGGAGCCCTCTTACGGATTAGAGATAGGCGTTAGGTATGTTCGGAATAAATGTTTGAGGGGAAAATTTAATGGGGGTCTATCTTACATTCCACCCCTCTGGGAGGCATCATGGGACTGGTAAGAGCTGATTTCACAAAAAAAAAAATGATAAAAAAAATTGTATGGGGATCGCCTTAAGAGTTAAAGATAGAGGGTAGATATGTTCCCAGAAAATGTTGAAACTAAAAAAATATTTGGGGTCAGCCATAGATTTGACTTCTCTAGGGGCACCCTTAGGACAGTTAAAGCGGTGAGAGTAAATTTTATAAAAATGTCATTTGTATGTGATAGGGTTCTATAAGTCGACTTTCGACTAATCGATTAATCGACTTTTTGCGAAAATTTTCGACTTTTTGAAAGTCGACTTTGTTGTAATGCAAAAGTCGAAAAGTCGACTTTTGCTTTCGACTTTTTTACTTATTACCATATGGCTAAGAAGTAAATTTTGTTTTCGCTGATATAACACAATAGAAAAAATTAAGCAAGTGTTGCTAATTTATTGGAAAACAAAACAGTGAAATATGACATAAAAAACTCTAAAATGTCTACGACACACAGTGGTTTTAAACTGAGAGAAGTGGTAATACATACACAACTTCTAAACTAATCGTCCGATTTGGACAAAGTTTATAGAATATAGTAGAGCAGGAATAAGGCTTTTGGTCAACCTGTTTTATTAATAGGGCATTTATTTAGCACCAGCGTGCAAAGTAGACCACTTCGAGTGATAACAAGCTTTCGGAACCCTTGGCTTCTTAAATTGTCGGTCGATTTCAATGAATTTAAACTTTTTGAATTATACTTAGGGCAAGTAACGTTTTTCCAATGTAACCATGGTTAAACGTTAACCCCAGATATTTTCATATAAATTTGAGATTCAAAACTACGGTTAAGCACTAAACTCAGTTTATTTTGGGATAAGTTAGCAGGTCTTAATAACAATTTTTCAACAAAACTTTTCGTTAATTTCAGCAGGATAGAATATTATTGGCATTTAACTAAGTTTAACTTTTAACAAAAAATTTATAGAAATAACAGTTTTTTCATTGTGTTTTGTCTACTATTGAGATAATTGTTTTGCTAATATGAGAAGGGTAGTTTAATCTAACTAAAATTTACTAAACAGATTCGGCATTTATTTTCTGCAGGGCCATTTTTATCCATATTATCTGCTATTTGAACAGATATATTTCTATCAGTGTATTAGTATTACTGGAGTAAGTCATAAAATCAAAGTGAAATTTAAACAAAATGTAAGCCTTGACTTTGATTTCGCTTAAATTTTTGTAGCGCTTATTGGGTAAAGCTTAAAGCAGAACTTGTCAGAATAGGTATCTGCCGATAGCACTGATGATCATAATGAAAACAGAGGAACCAAAAATTTAAAAGGCTATAGCCCCCCTAGAAAAATGGTCTACCTACGACGGTGTATGCAATCTACGGTCATCATTTGTTGAAAGCGAGAAAATTTTTGAACTTAATTTTAAGTTTTCACAGGTGCGTAAAATATAGCTCCCCAATTTTTTTAGACAGAGAAATTATTGTAAATACTTGATTACAATTAATCCAACCTTTTAACCTACATCGTTTAAACATGCTTTTTTTGTCAGTTAAAAAATTAACTGGACAGTTAAAAGTTTAACTCTGCCAGCTTAAAATACCAAGGTGATGCTCAAAAAACTAAAAGAACACTGTCTATAGAAGGGGCTCCAAAGCCCAAAAATGCAGTTTTATACATCAAGTGGTGGTTTTTATTTAAAAAAATTGGTATGTTGCCATATGGCTACACCATGCATTTAAATGTATAAGAATAAGGGGGTAATTTTCTAAAACACTTCGGTGAAGTGTTGCGTTATTTCTATAGAAATTGTTTTTGTTACAAAAACAATTTACATTGAAAGTTCCCTTCACTTCACCCAAGTGTTTTACGAAATTAGGTAGTTAAATAAGCCTTAATGTATATAAGTTTTGTGCTACATTTTATGTTTAAAACCACTGTGCGATGATAAAAAACAAGGAAAAATTTTATTTTATATGCACAAAAGTCGAATTTATGCTCATTATCAACAAGATGCAATTCTACGTTTCGAATCTAGTTAACTGACCCCCAAATAAGCTCAAAAATATGATTTTTTTGCTATTTAGAAATTTTCATATAAAAAGTCGATTAATCGACTTTTACCTATAAAAAGTCGGAAAGTCGAAAAGTCGACTTTTCAAAATTTGAAAAAAGTCAAAAAGTCGATTAATCGACTTTTACCTATAAAAAGTCGGAAAGTCGAAAAGTCGACTTTTCAAAATTTGAAAAAAGTCAAAAAGTTGAAAAGTCGACTTTTTGTTGCAACTATATAACCCTAGTATGTGAGCCCTCTTACAGAGTGGAGATAGGGGATAGGTATGTTCGGAAAAAATGCTGGAAAAGACAAATCAATGGGGGTCGGTCTTACATTTTACCGCTCTGGGGCGACTCCGGGGAAGTTGTGGTGCTTTTTGTGGATTTTTAACCCTTCACCACCACCTTTGACCCCGATGAGGAGCCATTTGCCCACCTCCCCCATTTTTTGCTTATGCTTTTTTTTCAAACCTCACAAAATTAGGGGTTCTAGCGTATCCAAATCTTGTTACTAAGGGTTACCATACAACATATATGTATAATAAACCGATACTTCAAAGTCAAATCTTGATCAATTTGTCACGGAATAACCGATATTTGTTAAAAATCTAATTACTTTTTGAAAACTATATATATTACTACACAAAATAATGAAAACCAATCTTAAGTGTCGCTGTCGAAATTTTAACGAGGGTCGTTTAAAATGTAGTCTTCACACAAATTTCGGCTCTTTCCCCTTAAAACTTCACTATACATCATACTCAGGTAGAAGTATAGTATGAAGGAACTGTTTGTCTTCTTATTCTAAATAAAAATGCCTATATTGTATATTTTGAAAAAACGTCAAATTTAGAAGTTATGGCGCAAAAAATCTTTGAAGTGTTTTTAGGTAATTTTTAGGGTCAAAAGTTCAAACTGACTGCCCTGTATGCCCCCGAGAGATCCAATTTTTGTACACATATTATTTTTTATGCCCAATTTATCGGAAACTCACGGTGGAGCGAACAAAAAAAGCACTTTTGAAAATCTCATACATTTCATGGGTTGTCTAATAAACACTAATGATTTTAACATTGAGTTGTCATAGGAGAGGAGTACTTCCACTTCAACATTTTGTCAGTACTTTTTGAACGAGTGCAAAGGAAGCTCTTTTTCACCAATTAAAAGTTTAAAAAAAATTCTTTATTTTACAAAAGTTTTGTTATTGCCGCCATCGGGTATCGAACTTGCGACCCGACAAATGTCAGTCTAGCGCTCGACCACTAAGCTATTCTTTGATATGAAAGTTGACTGGCATAAAAACACCACTTTGTTAATACGCCATACTGTTCCTTCTTCAATAAAATACTTATTAACCAGGTGGAAAAGGTGCACTCCAATTCAATATTGTTTTCAGTACTACTTTTACAGGTGCATAAAAAGCAATTTCTCACCATTTTTTTATATATGGGCGATATCAAAAAATGTGATAAAAACCGTGTAACCACCGAATTTCTAATGCATGGATTACATTTGAGTTACATATTTCGATATATATCAGCGCAATGTCACCTGTTTTACAAAATTTATAACAATGTGACCAATTTTTGGTTAATACATAAAAGTTGTGACCAATTTTATAGGCCAAATGTAAACTCCGTAACAAGTAACTCATAAGGTTTTTTAACTTTAATGGCTTATATTTTAATAATCCATAAAGCTAAACACTAACTGTAACAATTTTTATGAAGAGGAAAAGTGCCGTTTTTAATAAAAATTAATACATTTTACAAACTTTTTCGTATATCTTAGCTATCACGACTTCAACTCTGTAACGATTTTTCGTCATAATTTTTGATAAAAATGCATATACCAGAATTTTGGAGTTATCTATTATTTATATTGCGAAAAGTATAATGTTATTTGTACTCAAATGATCGTTGGACTCTAAGTAATCATCCAGCATAACAGACTTGAAGCTTTTCTGCAGCATGTAACATTCTCGAGATGAAAAAGGATGTCTTTAATAAGATTTGAAAAAATGTTGTAAACTCTGTTCCTAATTTTTACACCAAACTATTTAACGAGTAAGAAAAACAATGTCATATTTGGATTAACCTTGTAGGCATCATGCGATTTTGTTTCGGAAAAAAAATTCTGACAAAGCGTTTCTGAAAGAAAACGAAAAAAGTAACCAAATGTAAACTCCGTAACTGTAAACTCCTTAACCACAATTGTTTGCATCAGATTTCATTCAAATAAATATAGATAAATGTTTAAAATATTTTAAAATAACCATAAACAGAGGTGATTCAACTAATATTTATGCGTCAAAAGACGATTCAACTAATAATTTTGCGTCAAATCAAAAAAAGTTATTAGTTTTTTACCCCAAGGCTGCTGGAGCGAAAAACGATTGATTTTGCATTTCATTGGTTTTGAATCTATATTTCGAGTCATTACTGACATTAGTTTGATAAATTAAATTTGTTTAACACAATTTAAGAATTATTTGATCGCGAAATGTTGTTTTTAATATATTATTTTGTAACTGCGCAACCGCTGTTGGGATTTTAAAAAATTTTATATTTTTGAAAAGCATTTAAAAGGACCAAAAATACAAAATTAAAAAAAAAAATTTTTTTCGCGGAATGAATTGTATTTTTATTCGCGATACCGCCAATTTGATCACCACAAATTATATATCATTGGAAAGCAAGTTGAAACCCCAAATACGAAAAACTAATAAATTGAAGAAAATTCGTACGCAATTTTTTTTGTTATATCTTTTGCTTGCAGAAATGTAAACTTCGTTACAACAACAAAAATTAAAATTGTGCAAAAAAAGTTATTGCGACAACTGGTAGAAGAGATTTTTTGCAATTAGGTTTATAATGACTAAACTTACTGATTCCATTAAGAAAAAACCGAAATATTAACACTTTTTGCTTCTCACAAATTTGGGCCAAAAATTTATCACATTTTTTGATTTCAGCCATATACATATTTTTAAAAATTCTAAAATAAAAAAATATTGAATTTAAACAAATTAATTATAAATATTAAAAAAAAATTTATAGAATAAAAAAAATATAAAAAAAAAAAAAAAAAATATAAAAAAAAATAAAAAAATATTGGTCCAGCCGGGAATCAAACCCGGGACCCTTGTTTGGAAATGCAAAATTATACCAAAATCACTTTTTACGATCACTTTTAGAGCAATTACTCTTTAGAAGCAATACTTTAGTGACTTTTTGGGTGTGGTTCAGAAGTAATTCTAAAAAAGCTGTAAAAATATATTAGCGGATACTTTGGAAACAATGAAAGAAGTGATTTTTTGAAGTTGTTCAGAATAACTTTTAAAAAAGCTGTATAAATGTAATAACGGATTTTTAGGAAGCAATGAAAGAAGTGATTTTTTGAAGTTGTTCAGAATAACTTCTAAAAAAAGCAGTAAAAAATACACTAACGGATACTTGTGAAGCATTAAAAGAAGTACTTTGTGAAGCATTACTTGCAATTTTTTTTTGCTGGGATGTTGTCCAAATCGGCATTATTAACTTGTATACCAATATATCAAAACAATATATTGTTTCTTGCGGAATTTGGTAAAATTTGTCCAAATAACTCTGTTAACATCAAATTTTATATGTAGTAATAAAAAATTATAAATCAACTCTTATAGGCACATGGGTTTTGAAATGTAAAAAAGTGCCATTTGACATAAAAATCGATATAAAAACCTTTAATTAAGCATTTTCTAGAAAAAAAAATTAAAATTAACCTGTTTGAGAGATCAGTGTCAAATTGACCCATTTTTAATGTTAAATAGCGATGGTTGGCTGAAAAATTGGCTCTGAAAGAATTAAAAAATTGTTGAATTCCTAATTTAAGTTTTTTTTTTTAGCTAAAACACCTTAAATTATAAATAGTAAAATGTGTAGCCTAAGTCGTAAAATAGGATGACACTCTTTTCTGGGTAAAAAAGACACAGAAAATCAATAACCTCAGCACGTCAGCAAAAACATAAATCACCTAATGTTTCCTTTTTTTTTTTTCAATAGCCATAAACTTTATATGGTGAAAATATTATCATGACTTGCAAACAGCCACCGTCCGGCCAACTCTTCCTCTTACCATCACAATGAAAACAACAGAAGTATAAAAAGACACTTATCAAACGTCAAATGATTTATATGCTATAGCCAGCCACTTGAATGAATAACATGGTTAGAAATACACACTCACACAAAGACAAATTTAACCTTATAGATAAAACTTGAAGTTGAAAGAGCAAAAAACAAAAATTTGCTATTTTCGAAAAAAAAGTATCCTTGAATACTTATACATTTCCTTTTTTATTTATTTATTTTTTTTGTTTTGTAGAGATAAGCAAAACATTTGAAAACACCTAAAGGTGGGGTCAAAGTTGTCGGCATAAAATTCACCAAAAAAAAAAGAAGCAAATAAAACTGTTAAACAAACAATAAACAGAAAAAAATTTAACAAGAAACCTTCGACAAACATTTAACTTTGTCTTTACACACACACAAACGTCGAATTACATAGATATATAGTTCAACACTTATTGCAGATTTTTAACATTTGATAGTGTAAATATGAAAAAATGTTTACAAAAAAAGTTCAAAAATTATTTGACCTCCAGCCTTTGTAGTTCAACACTTTTTCTGGACAACAACAGGACAAAAAAAAAAAATATAAAACTATTTTTGAGAATAAATGCTATGGAGCGGAAATTATTTAGTTTGACATACAAATTTTTGAAATAACATGAGACTGTCCAGCAAAAAATTGAAAGTTATGCTTTAAAAATCACGTTTATTGCTTCAAATACATAGATCACCTACTCTAAAGAAACAACTTGCATCATGCAGCAGACAATTACGTGCCGCTTTAAAAGACTTCCGTGAATCTTCTCTCAAAGATTATCTATCGAATCTTGACCCAACCGATAGAACAAAGCATAGCCTTTGGCGAGCTACAAAGCAATTTAAATGCCCTACAACACTAGAGTCACCAATTCGACTTTCCCATGGCGATTGGGCTAGGAATAACCTGGAAAAAGCTAACGCCTTCGCAAAGCACTTGGAACAAGTATTCACACCAAACGTCTTTCCAAACATAAATTGCGATCTGCAAACATTTTGTAGTACTCCTATAAATCCAATTAAATTCAGACTACCAGAAGTGATGAATATTATTGGAGAGCTTGACGTAAATAAGTCTCCAGGACACTATAAAATATCGGGAAAAATGATTAAAGAACTTCCCGAATGTGCAGTTAGAACACTGATGTTTATATTTAACGCCATAAATAGATTAGGGCACTTTCCCCTAAACTGTAAACTGTCACAAATAATTATGATCCCGAAACCCGGCAAAAACATTACGCAAACATCATCATATAGACCAATCAGCCTGCTGTCAATATTATCAAAAGTGTATGAAAAACTACTCCTTAATGTTATTATACCTTATACTAACGATATTATACCTCAGCAACAGTTCGGTTTTCGAAAAAGCCATAGTACAATAGAACAAGTGCATCGAATTGTCAACATTATAAGGGAAACTTTTGAATCAAAACTTTACTGTTCAGCTCTATTTATCGATATCTCTCAAGCGTTCGATAAAGTTTGGCACAAAAGACTTATTTGGAAAATTACCCACACTTTACCACAAAATACTCACAAGATTCTCGAAAATTACTTGTCGAACCGCTCTTTTGTAATCAAGGTGAATGAAAACTCCTCAAGTACGCGATTAATAAGTGCAGGCGTTCCACAGGGTAGTATATTGGGTCCCTTTCTATACCTATTGTACACTGCAGACATGCCCACCCGTAGCCTAACGAAAACTTTCACATTTGCTGATGATACAGCGATTATCAGCACACACTCTAGTCCCACAACTTCAATTAATCATCTTCAAGCCCACATATCTGAACTAGAAAAATGGCTCGAAAACTGGAAAATAAAGATTAATCCATTTAAGTGTGCTCATGTAACCTTTACTCTACGAAAGGAAAATTGCAGCCCCATCAAAATTAACAACGTATTAGTACCTCAACAAAATCACGTAAAATACTTAGGAATTCACCTTGATCGTCGACTAACTTGGAGTAAACATATCGAATCCAAATTAATTCAAATAAAATTGAAAACATCTCAATTGATGTGGCTTATAAACTCGAGATCCACTCTTAGTCTAGAATACAAAGTTCTCATTTACAACGTAGTAATTAAACCAATTTGGTCCTACGGTATCCAACTGTGGGGAACAGCTTCTGCTTCAAATATCGAAAAACTCCAGAGAAGACAATCAAAGATTCTAAGAATTATAACTGGTGCCCCTTGGTATTTCAAAAATTCAAACCTTCACAAGGATCTCAACATCCCCACTGTTCTCGAAGAGGCAAGAAAAAGCAGTTTAAAATACGTAAACAAACTTATTGAGCATCCAAATCCCCTAGCCCGCATCATACTTTCTAGCGATGGTCATATGCGTCTGAAGAGAAAAGACACTCTAGACCTGGCATTGGAATGATGTATAACAAAATCTAAAATCATTTAGTTGGAAACTGGCATTGGTCTGGTACAATTAGTATAAGGTAGTATTTAAGATTTGAAAACTTATTGTTATTTTCTTTAAGAGAAAGATTCAATAAATACAAATATATTAAAAAAAAAAAAAAAAAAAACAATTGCTTCAAAAGTATCCATGGGTACATTTTAGTGCTTTTTTAGAAGTAATTCTGAACAACTTCAGAAAAATCACTTCTTTCATTGCTTCAAATGTATGCGTTAGTATATTTTTACAGCTGCTTTTGGAAGTAATTCTGAACAAGATCCAAAAAAAAAACCTGAGAATTGTTTCTAAAGCATTATTGCTCTAATAGTGGCCTTAGAAAGTGATCGCTGACTCGATTCCTAGCGGGACCAATACTTTTTTTTGTATTTTTTTGAATGTTTCCTTTTGATATTTATAAATAGTTTGTTAAAATTCAATAATTTTATATTTTAGAAAAATAAAAAATTACGAAAAATCGTTTTTATGCACCTGTGAAGATAGTACTGAAAAAAAAATTATGAATTTAAGAGCACCTTTCGCACCTGTTTAATAAGTACTTTTATTAAACAGAATAAGACACAATAGCCGTTTTTTCTAATCACTTGGATTTAATAAATCCAAAAAGTATTTCTAAAAGTGCTCAACAGATGGGGTTAGATTTTTCCTATTTTAAAAAAATTTTCTGTCCGACACTTCTTTCACCCTAATTTTTAATACCGAATTCGATGATGAAGGATTCTACTTTAACTTTTAATTTATAATTATATTTTACATAAAACAGCGATAAAAAGTCTGCCTTTTCAGTTTTATCACTTCAATTTATATTTTTACACAATTGAAAAATTCCATTGCAGTATTTAATATTCACTAATTGGTTTTAATTAAATTAATTACTGTAGAGTGAAAAATTACCATTTCTATTTGAGCTATTTCTCCATGTCCAAGATGAAAAATATGTATTCGGTGAGGTGTAGTTTTTTTTTCTAAACATATTTCATAAAAAAAAATTTAAGAAAAACCTTTTATTTGTTAGTTTTTCAATTTTTTTGTTTCTCTTTTAATTTTCGTTCGTATTTTTTTCTGACATTAAATTAATAGGCTGTTTCATATATTTGTGCTTTTATTGTGGATTTATTAAATCCAGCTTTTTGTTTGGATTTAATAAATCCATTTTTTGTATGAAAAATTCTAAATCCAGGTGATTAAAAAACATGCTAAATATCTCGCAATGACAAAGTCGTGTTTTTATGCCAGTCCATTTTCATATCAAAAAATAGCATACATTTTCTGTTGTTTTTGACTGTTCATAAAATGAACCACAAATTAGTCAAAACAACTAACAAAAATTACTTACATACCTTTTTTCGGTTTGTTTTTTTTAAAACACAAAATAACTGAATTATATGAATGTTACGAATTCTTAGTATTTTCGGTTATCTGTTTTTTTAGTGACCTATGAGTGTTTAAATGTAGTTAAAATCTACATTTCTCCTAAAACTGAATGTTATTTCGACTTAGAATAACAAAACTGAAATATAATTTATTTATAACAAATGCAGAAGTGTAATTTTTTTCGTTTTTTCATATAAAAACGAGAAAAAAGTTAAAGTTGGGCATGCCAACTATATAATACCCTACACCAGTCTGGTTAAAAACCAACTAATGTTTGGATCCGAAATTCGAATGGGTTAAAACGGACTTGCGTCAAAAATTTCTATAAAATGATAAAAGAAGAGAAAACGGAAAATATAGCCCATATGGGTGATGGGTTCAAATATGGACCGATCCTAACTAGAATCAACAGGCTTTGTTCTTGGGGTCATGTGAGTCAAGGAACCAAATTTCATTGAAATATCTTCGCATTTGCGATCTGCAGCGTGTTAAAAAGCCAATTTTGGGGGGAGCCTTATACGGGCACTAGGTCTAAACATGGACCGATTTTAACTAAAATCAATAGACTTCGTCCTTGGACCGACATAGGTCTGTGTACAAAATTTCATTGCAATATATTCATATTTGCGACCTGCAGTGTGTAACCAAGCCAATTTTGGGGGGACCCTTATATGCGGCTCATCCTTGGGCCGACGTAAACACCAACTTACAAATTTCATTGAAATATCTTAATATTTGTAACCTGCAGAGTGCGCACAGACAGACGGACGGACGGACGGACATCGTTAAATCGAAATAAAAAGTGATGTAGTGACGAAAAGATGTACACACAGAAAACAGATTCGTAGTTCCAACCGAATTTTTCGCCAACCGAATTTTTGTAGTTCCAGATACAATCACTTTTATTTATTTTTAATACCATTGTAACTACCGAAATTTATTTACAATTTTTGAATTTTTGTTGTGTTAATAGATTACTTTAATGTTTGTAGATTATAAATTCTATAAATAGAAAAACACGTTCCACAAAATTTATTTAAAAATTAATTTTTTTTTATGTCGCTAACTGTGAGCCTCCGCTTGTCAGCTCATTGCTTTTCCTCTGGGCTAAACTCGACATAAATTTTTTTTGTCAAATTTCAAATTTGAATTTCTTCAGGTTGAAAATTTGAATATTTTGTTTTTGAATAAAATTATATTCACAACAGAAAATCAATTGTGTCTTTTAATTTGAAGCAATAAAAAAATTATTAAAAAGAAAAGTAATGCCTTGGTTGAGGTTTGAACTCAAATCTCTAAGGCTATACGGCTGTGTCTCTACCTTCTGCGCTACAGATACTTATGTTTAGTTGTTGTCTAACTTAGAATTTAAACACGCATATGTATGAAACGAAAAAATATGATAGATTCCAAAATTTTATTATGATAAATAAAATTTTTGTTCCTTGTCTCAATATATTATTACAATTACCAAAATAATGGAAATTAATGGTTAAAGCTACTAAAGTTAAAAAACTTTTTAAATTGATTGGAAAAACTAATACTTTGGGTAGAGTGATCGATTTTATTGAAACACAACTGATACTAGATTTTTGCTGCCGATATTTTATTCAAGTGACTAAATCTTCGATAAGTTGGTGGTTGTTGGTATTGAAGGTAATGTAGAAGTTAGTATTTTTTTAATATTGGTTAGAAAAGCCAATATTTTGGATAACGTGACAGTGTTTTGGTTCATCGTATATATTTTCTGTTTACAAATAAATTTAACTTTCCTGATGGTGAATTTTAAATAACTGCAATTAAAATTATTGAATGATGAAAATATTGCGTTGGTTCCGATAGAATTCCAAAAATTTATTTTCTGTGTGTAGTTACGAAAAAATATTCACATTGGACGGCCCTAATGGATATAATAATGATATGCGGAATTCAAAACCAGTTAATCTGAAGCGAAATTTTGGCGGTGGAAACCTTATGGTTTGGGCTGGCTTCTGCAACCAAAAAAGACTCGCATTTGTTTTGTGGCTACACTCTAAAAAATGTTTGTAAATTTACTATTATTAAATGGGTAAAGTTTTGTTTAATTTTTCGAAAATTCGGTTAATGTAAACAAAAAATGCGTAAACTTTTTTTGTACACACTTCAATACACAATAATACACACACAAAGTAATTTTATACATTACGTGTTTAAAAATAAACACATTGTGCCTAAAATTACTATTCTTTTGTTAAATAGAATTTTTACGCACACAGTTGGTAAATATACTAACTTATAATAGTAATAAAATTCTGACATTTTAAATTGCAAAAAATCCAATCATTTTTAAAAAAAGAATCAAATTTAGAAAAAAAGCTAAAACGGAGTATTTTTTGTGAATTACTTGATATCTACAAAAACATTTTGATCGGGAAATAGCAATATAAGAATGAAATTAATTTTGGTAATTATTATTGACGCTTGTAGTAGTCTAAACCTCTATTCAAAATTGTTTGATTAACAATAACACAGAGATTAAAAGTTGATGTAATTTGTCTGTATTTATCTAAAACTATTTCTGTATTTATCTAAAACTATTTTCATTTAGTTTATTTATTGTATATTAGTATGAGTATATAATTCAAAGGGTGTTTAAAATAATTACTAAAAATAAATTTATTGTTTTATTAAAAAAATTGTTTTTATGTGGTTTAACTTCAAATAATCCTGTGGAGGATTTTTACGAATTTTTGTGGGTTTTTACGCATTTTATTCGTACAATTACACATAAAAGGTGCTTTTCTACGCACAAATTTAGTAAATCAACACAGTAATTTAAAAATTTCATTTAATTTTTACGAACTTTCAATGTAAAGTTACTCATTATTTATGTACCAACTTAAACATAATGTGCGTATTTATTTTTCCAATTACACGCATAGAGTAGTTTTACCCAATTTATAGTAGGAGTACAGTTTCCTAGTATAAGTTGGGTAAATTTCAACAGAATTTAATTAGAGTGTAGCAAAGAGAATGTCCAGAGTTACAGATCGTTTTGATAACATATCTTGATGATATTGAACTGTCGTATCCCATTTTTGAAAAGGACAATACACCAATCCATAGAGCTCGAGTTGTTTCTCAGTGGTTTAGAAAAAAAAAAAAACATTGCAAAAATTAAATGGCCAACCTTCAATCCTGATCTCAGGCCTGTTGAAAACGTACGGGGAACACTTTCCTATAGGGTTTACAGACATGGAGTCAATTTAACAATTTAAGAGAGCTAAAATTGATGGGCGCTGTGGTGTAATGGTTAGCGCGTTGGACTGTTACACGTGGGGTTGCAAGTTCGAGCCCCAACCAAGGCAACAAAGTTCGCCAACTCACCATCAAATGGCGCACAACAACTGTTCTAAAATTTCAACATCTCGCGCAATTACAGTGTTGCCATATTTGAAGCCCTTCATCTTTTCACCACCTTTCACTTCTTCTCTATCCCCTTTCCAAAGGAAGCAACATGTTAATTAATAGGAAAAAGTTCCAGAGTGTTGCTTCTCTTTAAAAAAAAAAGAAAAAGAAGAAATTACTCCGGTATGGGATTAAATCGATATTTCCGAGTTTCAAAATTTGTTGCGTTCTTAGTTTTCAACACTTAGTTATTTTTTTAATTGCTATACAGAGTATTTAACGACTTTGGTGGTATATTTATTTTCTTCTAAAATTTAATTTAATTTTGTTAATTAGTATTAAAAAAAGTTTTAGTTTTCATTCAAATAGTGAATTGTATATTGTTGAATTGCCATTATTACATGAATTTTTATTCATGTTTAGTTTCCTGGGTTTCTTTTAAATAAAAGTAAAAAAACAATAAGACAATCCTTCGAAGTATATTTATTTCCTTATGTGTACTATCGAACTCTGATTTCTGGGATTCATTTAAAATCTTTCGTTCTAAACTTATGAAGATGGCGAACATTTTGAAAAAGCTGAAAAAGTAGTTTTAACCACTAAATTTCTGAGATAAAATACTACGCAGGTCAAGTTTAAAATTTGTTAAAAGAAATCGTATTGTTTAGCTTGAAATTTCTTCCTTGTAAATAATCGATTTCCAGCAAAAAAAAAAAAAAATAGTCGTTGTCCATAGTGTAGCTGTGGTAAGTTTTTTCCAACATATCCCATAGTGCTGAAATTGCACAACAAACAAATAAGAGGTTTTTTTAGAATCCATTCAAATATACGACATGCTTTTTTGAAGACAAGATCTAGAAGCTAACATTGACTAAAAAGTTTTATTTTTTTTTTTGGAAAAAATTTTGTGAAAAAAAGAAAAAAAAAATAACAAACTTCAACTTCAGCATGGAAATTTTTTCTTCATAAAATATACTTTGCAATTAGTAAATCGGTTTTTGTATAAGTGAGTTGGTTATTGCATGTATGTATATAAGTACATCTGCTATGCGTGTGTATATGTACACTCAAAAAAATAAGTTAGTAGAAAAATTAGTAAAACGTCTTGTATATCAAGTGTATTAGTTTTCAGCAATTTTTTTGCTGAAATTCCGTTTTCAGCAAAAGTTTTAGTTATATTTTTTTAGCACTAAACTAATTTTGAACTAATATTTTACTAATTTATTTTGCTGCAAAAATTGGGCTGATAACCGCATTTATAGCGTGGACGATAACCAGATAGACAAGATATAGATGTCGCAGCTTGTCTGGATGACAGACAACGGAAATGATAAAAAAGGAAATCAACTCTACACAATTTCTGTATTTAAATTTTCAGCAAATAAATTAACTAAAGTAAAATTTTGCTACAAGTGTTTTAAGTTTTTTTTCAGTCTACTAATATTCAGCAAAAAGTTTAGTGATTTTAGCAAGAATTATTTTCATTTGCAATCGACTAAGTGTTAGCAAAACTTTTGCTGAAGATTACTACTTTTTTGGTAAAAATCAGCTCGCTGATTTTCAGCAAACCTTTTGCTGAAATTACCAACTTTTTTGCAAGCACGCTCCTGACTAAAAATTTGCTGACGCAGCAACATTTTTTGCTGACTTTTTTTTTGAGTGTATGTGCAAGTGTTAGAAGAAGAATTATTGTTCATAGTTAAGCCTCATAAATAAATGCTATCGCGTGACAAGCATTTTTTACTCATACAAACAAACTATATACATAGACATTTCTTCACATGCTTATTCGTGTTGCATGTGTATGTTAGTGTATCTGTAGTAGTTTGTAGCATATATAAAGGCGCCATAATTGACTATGCTTACTCATACATAATTGAGTAAGATTTCTTTTTTCTAGTATGCAATTTTATGATAAAATTGTTGAAATTTCATCAGGTTTTTTTCTCTTAGTAGAGATTTTTTTTATAAAAAAAAAATACACTCAAGCAAAGTAAAATGTACAGAAATATGCTGAAAGTTAAAGACAATTATTAGCAAAAAAAAATGTATAGTTTCCAAAGAAATATTAAATCAAATGAAATATGTTTGTCACCAAATTTCCAATAAATACTGCAGTTGAAAAATAGATCTGAATTTACTTGAATTTTACTTACAGCACTGTAAGTTTTTTTTCACATGAAAAAATCTCAATTGAATTTTAAAGACTTCAAATAGGAAATTAAATTCTGAAAATGTATAATTTTTTTTTATATATATTAGAAAAACACAATCACACTAAACACAAAATGTGAGAATTGTTCACAAGAAAATTATTAGACTTGTATATTAAATTTGCGTCAGAACCAGAACAGAGGTTTCATGTGAAATCGAAACAACTTACTGTGCTTAAGTAAGGAATTTCAAACTAAATTTCGTAGCGAAAGAAAATTTGAGTAAAAAATCATACTTAGTAGCCCCCAAACTCCTCTAAATCATTGACCAAAGAAAATGCATGGCCTCAATTTAGTTGTTCTTTAGCCAAACCCAAAATTCTTTAAATAAAACTTTTTCCCCCCAAGAGTTTTATTTTTTTATTAGAATTTTATAAACTGTTATTGAATTTAAATGCTATTTAATAGATTTTAAGATTATCTTAAGAATAAAATCTTTAAAGATTTTTTAATTACTTGTTTAGCCTTAAAAATACCATAACAACAACAAAAGTTTATTGCTAAATCGAGCCTTAAAAGAGGACATTTAAAATACAATAAATTTCTTAGTAAACACAAAAGAACCATAACAACTTTAAGTAAACAAAAGGTAAACCATAAAATTTTATAGCTATTCATTCCCAAAAAAAAAAAAATATTTTTTTATAATAACATTAAAAAGCAAAAAAAAAAAAAATCTTGACAAAGGTCAATGTTAATAAATATGTTCCATAGACGGCAGCAGCAGCAGCAGTAACAAAAACACATAATTCAGCTTAAAGCAATTGACCTTTTTAAAGCCTTTTTTTCTTATTTAAACATCAAAATATTCCATCTTAATAGAGTAAAATATATTTTAATTTATTTTTATTTTCTTGATAATCTAAAAAAGTTATAACTTTTGGCGTTAATATAACTGAATTGCTTGAAAATAATATAAAAAATTTCGTTTTTTTTTTCTCAAAAACTGTACTTTATTGTTTGGAAAATAAGAAATTGATAAGAATCTTTTATTGAAGAGTAGAAGAATATATTTACATAATTTATTGCAGGAAAAAAACCAAAACGAAGAAATTAATATAAAAGTTTTTTTTTAACAAAATCTTCAAAACAAAGTTTGATAGACAAATTCAAATTCAATAACAAATTTTCTAAGCTATTTTAGACAATTGAAGAGTATTAAAATTATCGATAAGTATATTTGAGATTTTGTATAAAATTTGTTGTGACGGATTTCGGCTTCAAAGAAATTATTACTTAAATCAAATATAAAATTTTCATAAAAAAACAAAGCAAGAACAGTTTACTTTAACTTTTTTAAGTAAATATTTATTTAAACATACTTAGATTTGTTTTCTATTTTTACTTAAGTTTAGTATACTTTTAATTTAAATTAGATAAAAATTTTATTTTAGCTAACACTTCCCATGGTAAAATCGATGAAGCAGTGTTACACAACGCACATTCCGACGATGCTCCAATGAGCCAATAGAGCTGGATACTCTACTATCCTGATGAGCGCCAACGCCATCCCTTGCACTTGGCCCTGAAACTCCAAAATAGACTTTGAAGCTCATGCCCATATATGGGAGTTGTATTCCATCTTCGGTCGGATATAGGTGGTATAAATAGTAAGGAGATCAGAAGGAGTGAAGTAATTCCTTCAACGGTTAAGAAAACCTAAACACTTGAATACTTCTTTCAATACTTGAACAACGTGATTTTTCCAGCGGACATAATGTTGGATTCTCATGCCCAGAAAATCTGTGAATAAATCGATTCTAAGGCTCCGAAAGAAATGCCATTGGGTTTCCCGTAGAACGACTTCTACCAAAACCATACTGTTGATCGTTGAGAAGTGAGTTGGACTGGAGATAATTAACGAGATGGTCTGGCTGGAACATACAAACTTAGACATAACATAAGGTACAAAAATTCAACACAACGAGAATTTTGTACTTTTGTATATGAACTAACTGATTTGGTAAAACCAGTCATAAATCAACACTTTTTGAAAACAACAATTACATAAAAGTACGCTTTGGGTACTATTTATATGTCTGTTTGTGTGTTCGTTGTCAATAACATTTGCAAAAACAACGAGATTTATCCCAAACAAAATAAAACATTTTGCATGTTGAACAAAGCATACCACGGCTAAGTCTTATGCAAAATATTTTTTTTTATTTTGGATACATCTCGTTGTTTGATGATGTTGTTTTTTTTTTGTTAAAGAGAAGCAACACTCAGGAAATTCTTCCTATTGATTAACGTGTTGCTTCCTTGGGGAAGGGGATAGAGAAGAAGTGAAAGGTGGTGAAATCGAAGGGCTTAAATATGGAAACACTGTAATTGCGCGAGATGTTGAATTTTAGAACAGTTGTTGCGCGCCATCTGATGGTGAGTTGGCGAACTTTGTTGAAGCTTTTTAGTTCATAGCCCTGTTATATTATTTTACTTCGGTGGGGTTAAGTGCTATGGGAACACCGAAGGAGGACGCTGCGATATGTATGAGGGATAGAAAAACTCATACATATTACTATTTTTCATAAATTGATGTTGCCTTGGTTGGGGCTCGAACCCGCAACCTCACGTGTAACAGTCCAACGCGCTAACCATTACACCACAGCGCCCACAAATTGCCACAAAATTCGACATTTTCGATACAAAATAAAATTTTGTTGTTTACACTATTTCGTTCAATGACTAAGTGAGAATAAATGACAGATGTTTACCCTCCAAAATACCATATGTGTAAGTTATTGAAGACTCAAACCATGTGTAAAAGATACGCCATCTGTTGTGAATCCCGCTTTTTGAAGTTAAATACCTAGTTAAAGCCAATTGATTTAATTTATTTTACTTGATTGTGAATTAAATTATGAAATAAAATGAAAAAGTGGAGAAACAATATATAAAAAACATTGGATGAGATCCTGATATTCCATTTTTCGTATACGATTGTAAATTTCGTGAAACAATGACGGAGAAAATCCTTTTTGCAACTGTTGTAAAAGTTATGTAGTCAAATATTTTGTAAAAGAAGTATTGGCAAAGCACTTTCTATAAACGCTGGCAAAGTGTATTAAACCAAGGTTTTGCCAATAGTATTTCCTTACATAATATAGTCGTAAATTTTGTAAAACGAGTTCCGGCAAAATCATCTCACCTAACGTTGGCAAATTGTTTAATCCGATGGTTTGCCATTTTTTTCATAAACGACCGTAAATTTTATAAACCGATATTTTGTCAGTGGTTTTTTTCATAAACAGTAATACCCCAGTGTAGAAACGGTAATGACATATCATTATTTTTTGGAGTACCAGTAATGACACCCACTTACCTTCTGCATTATTTTGAAACATATAAATTATTATATGTTAGAGTTACTGATAATGACTTATTTTTATCATTATTTCAAATAGAAAATAATTTTCTAGATTTTTTTTAAATTTTTTGAAATCTATTTTTAGACTCAATATTTTTTAAACACTGGTAAGGATATATGTAACCACATATTTTTCGATTTTTTGTATGTTGGCGAGTAAGTTTACTTGTGTGCAGCAGGTCAATTATGTTTTTATCTATTAAATATTACATGTCGATATAGCTCAGATGGCAGAGCTATTGACTGGCAATCTGTAGACCCAAGTTCGATTCCCGCACCAGGAAATTTTATTTAAAAAAAAAAATACAATAAAAAATATTTTTTTTTTATAATTTATTTTTTTCAAAATCTATTTTTAGACTTATTCTTTTTGTCCGTACTGGTAACGAATATTTTTTGATTTTTCGTATGCTGGTGTGTAACCATAACTCATTATTTTTCGCGTCATCGCCATATAAAGGTAATAAGAAATGTAATAACAAAAGTTACTAGTTACCATTACCAAGTATGTAGTTACAAAACCACATATCTGGTAAGGATTTTCTACATTGGGACGTTTTGTTGACCAAGTACTGGCAAAGCATATTTGGAAATAAGTGCTAATCAAAGTTTTATTACGATAAAATTTCTGCCGACGACGCACAGTGCTTTGATCCCACATAATGATTGGGCAAAAATAGAAGGAGTGGAGATAGAGTTTTGAAATTTGGTACACTGACATAGAACCCCTTAGTTAAGAAAATTTTTAATTTTTTGGAAATATCGGGCCCAGGACACGCCCACCTCCCATAGGTCCTGAAATTTAAAAATATTATATTAGCTAGATAAATGAACGTAAAATTACAAAAAATATCCATTGAGATGCACATAAAACTGTAAAAGTTTGTGCCAATTTTTATCAAAATCGAAGCAAGGACTCTTAGTCCTGCCATATATCCTTTGTTTTAAAATCTTTATAAAACCTGCAAAAATTATCGGCTTGCGATGAAATTTAGCACGTGAATTGATATAAGGTCAGTCCATATTTGTACCAAATTTGCGTAAAATCGATTTATTAATAAAAAAAAAATGCCGCTTTTTCAAAACGGACAAAAATGACCCATAAGTTGAAGAGTTAGAGGGTTAAAATATTCCGCAAAAATATTTGTCATGAAATTCTACAATAAGTCTTCGAAGACATCATCATTGAAAATTATCAGTAATAAGTAAAAACTTAAATGTATTTAAAGGCTAATTTCGTACTTATTCAGAATTGGCGCTCAAATGTCCTACAAACATGGACTTTAGGGAGAAATCATGGAAATCTTCCATTTTAGGTATAAGATGTGTTCAACGAATTTATGTAAAATACTACCTGGAACTTTTTTATGGAATATTTTAACCCTCTAGCTCTTCAACCGCTGGGTCTTTTTTTATCCCATTTTAAAAAGGGGCCAAAAAATTCCCTTTCATTGAAGAGTTAGAGGGTTAGCATGTGCCACAAAAATGTTCCTCGTGGTGTTTTACATAAGTCCGCTCAACACGTCCTATACCTAAAATGGAAGGCTCACATGATTTGAAGACTAAACACTCTTAAATGCGTGAAATTTAAGTATGAACCATGAATTTAGGATTTTCAAAAAACACATTTTTTTTAATTTGTAATAAAAAATAGTAACAAATTTTTTAATGATTTATTAAACTTACAAAAAAAGGAAAAAAATATCTAATTTTATATAATTTTTTTTTTTATACTCCATCAGACGTAAGTAATTTTTGGATTTTCAACAAAAAAAATGTCTTTTTAGGAGAAATAAAAAATAATTATTTTGCAAAGATATACTCAAATCTATATTTTAATTTAACTACAAATATATCGAAGTAATTAAAAAAAAATTTCCGAACCAGTTTTTAAAAAAATATATTATTTTCGTGAAGCAATTAAAACCCATTTTTCTGTTCAGTAATTTTTGTATAAAATTCTCTGCGCTTAGCGCGCTCTCGTGGCGGCAAAAGCAGTCACACCAAATATTTTTTTTCCACATTTATTTCAGTAACTTTATTATCTTTCAAAAAATATGTCTTTAATCTTAATTTGAGACAAGATTTTTTTTTTTTTTATTTTTTCCAAGGAGTGTTGTGCAGCGCCACAAAAATCGCTCGATTTTTTCAAAATATATTACGTAGATGATATCATTCCCAATTATTAACTTTTGTCAAAATTTTGTTATCAAGTTTCTATAACCTTTTTACACAATAAAAATGTTTCCCTCAAAAATTTATGTAAAAAACTATCAATAACAATAATTTTTTAATATTTTTACTTCGAAAAATAGTTTTCGTACCCAAAAGTTTGCGTGTGCAAAAAATCGCTTTTCCCTTAAAATTCATAAACGCTTTGTAAAATCATAGGAGGTTTATTAAACAAATTTTGTATGAAAATGACGTTTTGTAAACCTGCTATAACTTTACAAAGCATTTATGAATTGAGGGGTAAGTCTAGAATGGAGACAGAAATAAATTATAATTATGAAATCAAGAGAAAATTTCTTATCATTACAGTACCAACACTTGTGTTTAAGTGAGAGTTTTTTTGTCATGTGTCCGACCCCCTTAAACTTAAATAATAATAATAATAATAATAATAATAATAATAATAATAATAATAACAATAAAAAATCAATAAATAAAATTCCAGGATTTCGAGATATGGTTTTATTCTAAAAAAATTTATTGTCCGATATTTCAACGCTCTTCGAATGTCGTCGTCCGTGAAATCTACACAGAAGATGACTTTCGAAAGATGTCGAAATATCGGGCAATAAATTAATGTTTATAATAAAACCAGAGCTCGAGTAGTTTGAGCCCAATAAACTGAAGTTTTGCCAAATTCCCCTCCCGGAAATTGATCCATTCCCTAGAATATAAATAAAATCGTACTGTACTGTAGCATATCATTTAGTCGGCATATCCGGCTTGAACTTTTTACATTTCTTTTTTATTTGAATTTCCATTATTTGTTTATTGTTGTTGATGGTGCTTAAACTTTTTTTTATCTAAATTTTTATATTTTGACTTTTTGTCACTTTTCTAACTCTTTTATATAAATTTATTGCACAAATAAATTTTATTTGCCTATAAATGTGAAAACTTTTTCCGAAAATTATATAAATTTAAACATAAAAATATTTTTACAATTCATAAAATTTATCTCAATGTTTTGTGAACTAAACAAAGTATTAAACTCTTTTTTTTCTATCGATGGGGGAAGGTGGTGCAGGGGGCGGGGGGTGAATTTAAAAATATATTTTCATTTATGTAAATTATTTATGTATGTTTTTTCTCTGTTTTGTTATAACAAATATAAATATTATATTGTTATTAGCATTAGCATTATCATGATGAGAATGATGATAACGATGATGATGGAAATGTTTAGGGTTATTGTTTAGTTTAGGATTATTGTTTCAATTAATGGCAGAAATACATGTAAACTTTATATAAATTAGTTTGAATATAAAAATATTCAGTATAAATAATTTATCAGATATTGATTGTTAACCTTAAATATAAACTTTTGTAATATTTTCCATAAATATTTAAAAAAGCGGACTGTATATGATGAAAGCTACAAATGTACCAAAAGAAAATAGTTTAAATAAAAATTTTCTTTTTATTGAACCAGAGTACACTATTGTTTTTCAGCGAAATATTTGAAACAAGTAAATGGTTTTATATAGATTACAAAAAAGTTTTTGTATCAGATAGAAATTTCAAGGCATTTATGGTTTTTTGTGCTTATTTTCGTTTAAATATTGTTTAAATAAAATTTATTTATGAAAAAGTCATATTCTTGTTGAAATTTATATATATAAAAAAAACTAAAACTTTTGAATAAAATAATGCTTTTATTTCTTTGCTCAAATGTATGCAATGATTTTTCAGTTATGTTGGTTTGTTAAAAAAACTATTCTTTAATCAAGGTACAAAAAATAAAGGGGCAAGAAGGTGGGTGTTATTTATACCACAGCAATACTTTAAGATTATATTATTAAAGATTACGAAAATTTAATTAAAATCACTTCGGCAGAAACTAAATTTATTCATTAATTCACATTCATTAATTGTTTTTATTTTTTAAACATAATGAGGGACAATGACGGTGTTAAGGAAGCCAGTTAGTTGTGATATTGAAAGCGAAATCAAAATCGCTTTGAAGGAAAATATTTGACCGTTAAAGTCCAAAGAGAATATTTCTAAACTATTTTCAACCACCCCAAATGTACATATTCTAATTTTACAAAAACTGATTCTATTTCAACCGACCCGTTCCACTGAACTTAAATGCAATATATAATTGATGGAGCATTAGTTATAGAATTAGTTCCAGAACTGTTTGTAGGGCAGTCAGTTATACTTTGAATTTTTAGAAGCTATTATTTTTGCAACAATTTCAATCGGTATTATAACCCTTAGTAGAATGATTTTTGAGTAAGACGAATTTGTTTTACAAAAGATTCTTTAAAACAGAACATTTTGCTAGGTGCTTTCATTTTTAAAACAAATTTTTTATGGTTCGTGCTGCCTTTTGAGGTTTAAATTTTGTTTGAATAAAACCTCATTTATCAAAAAGTCATATCTTTATATAAAGCTAAGTAAAATAAATGAAACTTTTAAATTCAATAAATATAATATTTATCTTAATTAAGATATTTATAACAATAGCTGCCTCAAAGTATGCTTTAATTTATAGAAATTGTATTTACCCAAATGTATGCAAATATTTTTTTTTCGTTTTATTTTTTATTATTCTTACTATTTGTTTATTAGCTTAAAGCATAATTTACATATTTTTATGTAGCATGTAGTGCAAGATTTTAATTAAATTAAAAATTTATAGCAAAATTATTATTTAGATGGTTATTTTATTTTACAGTAATAAAATTGTAAAAATAATGTTATTTTATTATTTGTAAATATTTCAATATTAGTTTTATTTGTATTATTTGTGATTTATATATTTTATTCTTTGAAAACGATAGTAAATGTAAATAATGAAAATTGTGGAAACATTTTATTATTTATATAAAATCTTTAAGTTTCACTAAAGTTAAATTACAGGAAGACGAAGAAGAAAAGATTTTTATTAAAAAATTTCACAGACTCAAGGAAATCATCACACTGCCACAGTTTCGTCTCATTGAATGAATCTTCAGTGGCTAGTTTTTATGTCAATTGATCAAAGTAATTTTTAATTGTTAATTTGTGAAATTATGAAAAACTTTTTTGTGTATGCCATGACCGGAAATCGAACCGGCAACCCTATACACTGGCAATGACTAGTAGCATCACCTCAGCACCCCAAAATGAAATCAAGTAGGCAAGAATCCTCTTAAATAATAATTCTATTTTTGCACAACTATTTTGTTTTTTATTCATTACATTTTAAACACAATCATTAAAAATAGCCCTTCACCCAGAAAACGCTTTGTGAATTTTGGTTGTGAGCAGCACTGTTATTGAGGTAACAAAAATTCACTTGTTTTAGTCCAACATGTCAGCATGTTTCCTGTCCTATTGGCTTAAATTTTGCCTGCCAGTTACCATCTATTCTCTCAGTGTTTTTTTCACCTACTAAAGGTTTTTTTCCAAATTTAATTTTCAAGCATATTTTTGGGAGGTTTCTTTTTTCTAAACAAAATTAAATCATACTTTTTATATGTTTCAACTTTTCCTGATATCTTTTTAATTTTTAATTTACAATTTCTATAAAATTGTTTCCCCCTTACAAACATCTTTATTTACCTGACATATTTGTTTAAGTAATTATTTTTCCATCAACTCAACTTTTTTTTTTATAAACCAACACATAAACATTTTGACAATTTAAAAACATATTTATACAATCACATAACAACATACACACACATACATAAATGCCTTTATAAAATAAGCAGTAGAGGTGTTCAAAAAAATTAAAGTGAGTTTCAAGAGTAACGATTAGTTGTATTTTGTCCGCTTTAACATTTTCTCTGGCAACTTATTAAGCGATGAACTGATTTTTTTTTTTTATTTTTATTACCAAACTTCTCGGATAGATTTTCATTAATCTAGGTGAAATTGAGAATACTCAATCCAATAATATAAATTTCGTTCTCCGTTCTATTTAATTTCGTTTTCTGCATGAGAAGTTCTAATTCAATTTCATATCGTTCCAGTTTTGAAAAATGCTCCATTTTTAAAACAAAATTATTTGTTAAATCGCAATAAAAAACCAAGCCACAATGATCAGTTGTGCCAAATGTGACGATTTTACATCATTTTGACGATTTTTTAGTCAAAATTTTACAAATGACGATTGACGATTTTTGAATAAAAACTCCATATGTTTTGACGATTTAGGACATTACTGACTTTTTAACGAATTTTAAGCAAAACTATAAAAAAAATCTTTAAAATAACTGCAAATTTTTCTTTTCGAATAGTGTTTTTGGAATTCGCAATACTCGTTGCGTTTGAGTGAAAAAATATGTTCGTGGTTGAAACCAATTAACAAACAAAAGTTGGAACTAGGTTATTTTTTAATTTACACATCTTTACGAAATTAATTTTTTTGCAGGGATTTAAATTTTGGTACAAAATTTGTACAGAATTAAACAAGCTGATTCCAAATCTGTTTTTCAAAATCGCAGTAAAAAATGCCGAAGTAAGCTGCGTTTGGTTTATAAAACAATTTGTAAGTGACTTAAAGTTTTAAAAACAGAGTTTCGAATTACGAACTTAAAGTGATCCTAAAAATTTTTTTTCTTATGATTTGGTATTTCTAAACAGATGATCGCGGCTTCGATTCCTGAAGGGACCAATATTTTTTTTATTTTTTTTTATTTATTTTTTGTTAAGTTTTATATTTTTAACTCCACAATTAATAAATATATTAATTTAATTGTTATTTCCTGAAGATGCTACACAATAGAGTAGCGAAATATCGAAAATAAAAAAAAACTTTTAATTTATAAAAAACAAACCTTAAGCTCAAGAAAATTATGGAGTTGAAAATTAAAAAGAAGGTTAAATAAACGACAAGAAGTTAAGTTTTATAATTTATTTGTTTAAATTCAATATTTCTTTAAATTTAAAACTTTTAAAAATACCCAGTGTAGAAACGGTAATGACATATCATTAATTTTTGGGCTACCAATAATGACACCGACTTACTTTCTGGATTATTCTAAAAGATATAATAATGATCTACTAATAACTAGTTACTTTTCCACAAGTTCAAAATAAAAAATAATGCATTACCAATAATGGCTTATTTTTTATCATTATCTCAAATATAAAGTAATGTTCTAGAATTTTTTGTACATTTTTTTTGAAATCTATTTTTAGACTCAATATTTTTTTAACAGAGGTAAGGATATATGTAACCACATATTTTTTTTTTGTATGTTGGCGAGTAAGCTGCCTTGTGCGCGGCAGGTCAATTATGTTCTTATCTATCATATACTTATAACATGTCGAGATAGCTCAGATGGTAGAGCTATAGACTGGCAATCTGGAGTCCCAGGTTCGAGTCCCGCACGAGAAAATTTTATTAAAAAAAGTTTTTACAATAAAAAAATATTTTTTTTTATAGAACCTTTGTAAAATAAAGAAATATATGGGTGAAATCAAAAAAATGTGATACATTTTTGGGCCAAATTTGTGAGAAGCAAAAAGTGTTAATATTTCGGTTTTTTCTTAATGGAATCAGTAAGTTTAGTCATTATAAACCTAATTGCAAAAAATCTCTTCTACAAGTTGTCGCAATAACTTTTTTTGCACAATTTTAATTTTTTTTGTTGTAACGGGGTTTACATTTCTGTAAGCAAAAGATATAACAAAAAAATTGCGTACGAATTTTCTTCAATTTATTAGTTTTTCGTATTTGAGTTTTCAACTTGCTTTCCAATGATATATAATTTGTGTTTATCAAATTGGCGGTTTCGCGAATAAAAATACAATTCATTCCGCGAAAAAAAAATTTTTATTTTTTTTTAATTTTGTATTTTTGGTCCTTTTAAATGCTTTTCAAAAATATAAAATTTTTTAAAATCCAAACAGCGGTTGCGCAGTTAAAAAATAATATATTAAAAACATAACATTTTGCGATCAAAAAATTCTTAAATTGTATGAAACAAATTTAATTTGTCAAACTAATGTCAGTAATGACTCGAAATATCGATTCAAAACCAATGAAATGCAAAATCAATCGTTTTTCGCTCCAGCAGCTTAGGGTAAAAAACTAATAACTTTTTTTGATTTGACGCAAAATTATTAGTTGAATCGTCTTTTGACGCATAAATATTAGTTGAATCACCTCTGTTTATGGTTATTTTAAAATATTTAAAACATTTATCTACATTTATTTAAATGAAATCTGATCCAAACAATTGTGGTTACGGAGTTTACAGTAACGGAGTTTACATTTGGTTACTTTTTTCGTTTTCTTTCAGAAACGCTTTGCCAGAATTTTTTTTCCGAAACAAAATCGCATGATGCCTACAAGGTTAATCCAAATATGACATTGTTTTTCTTACTCGTTAAATAGTTTGGTGTAAAAATTAGGAACGGAGTTTACAACATTTTTTTAAATCTTATTAAAGACATCCTTTTTCATCTCGAGAATGTTACATGCTGCAGAAAAACTTCAAGTCTGTTATACTGGATGATTACTTACAGTCCAACGATCATTTGAGTATAAATAACATTATACTTTTCGCAATATAAATAATAGATAACTCCAAAATTCTGGTATATGCATTTTTATCAAAAATTATGACGAAAAATCGTTACAGAGTTGAAGTCGTGATAGCTAAGATATACGAAAAAGTTGGTAACATGTATTAATTTTTATTAAAAATTTTTTTTTTATTTTAATTTATAATCTAGGGACTATAGTTCCAATTTCATAAACCGAGAATTGCTGCTTAGTTTGGAAAAGAAAATCGCGAAAATTTTTTTCTCCAAAATGGAAAATTTTTCAATCGTTATATTTGTTTGCAGAATTTTAATCGCTGATTGTGTGCTTTAATTAATTTTTTATACCATAAAGTTTTTTTTCGCGTTCCACTATTACTTTGCAATTTTTTAAGTGTGGTTCTTTTAAATTCGAAATACATATTTCATACAACAAAGTTTGGTGGCTAGTTGCAAAAAATAAAAAATCCCGAAAAATTAAATTTGCAAAAAGGAAAATTTTTACATCATTATATTCGCTTGCAGAATGTTAATCGCTGATTGAGTTTTTTAATTAATTTTTTTTATCATAAAGCCATTTTTCGCGTTCCGCCATTATTTTGCAATTTGTTAAGTGCGGTTTTTTAAAATTTATAATCTATTATTATTTTTTTAACCCGTCGAGCTACACTCTAAAAAATGTTTGTAAATTTACTGCTATAAAATGGGTAAAATTTTGTTTAATTTTACGAAAATTCGGTAAATATAAACAAAAAATGCGTAAACTTTTTTCATACACACTTCCATACACAATAATACACACACAAAGTATTTTTAGACATTATGTGTTTATAAATAAACACATTGTGCCTAAAATTACTGTTGTTTTGTTAAATAAAATTTTTACGCACAAAGTTGGTAAATATACTATCCTATAATAGTAATAAATACTCTGACATTTCAAATTGGACAAAATTGAAAAAAAATTATAAATAATAAAAAGAAAGCGAAAACGGATTATTTTTTGTGAATTACAACATTTCCACAAACACATTAGAGTATGGAAACAGCAACATAGCATGAAATTGTTTTTGGTAATTATTGTTAACGCATGTGGTAGTCTAAACCTCATTTCAAAATTGAAAACGCCGTAAGAGAGATACGGCCTACGCAGGAACAACTGGGTGCAATGACTCCTGCTCAACAAAATGCCTTCTTTGCAAGGGAGGCAGTCAACCAACAACCGTCAACAATAACGGGAGAAAACGCCGTAAGAGAGATACGGCCTAGGCAAAACAACTGGGTGCAATGACTCCTGCTCAACAAAGTCAGTATTCATTGAGTACTGCCTAACTTGCAAAAAATCATTTTGTTGAGCAGGAGTCATTGCACTCAGTTGTTCCTGCGTAGGCCATATCTATCTTATGACGTTTTCTCCCGTTATTGTTGACGGTTACTGCACCCATTCAATAGTTATAACAAAATTTTATATGAATTTTATACAAATGCCTTAAGATCCCAAAACGACTAATTGGGACATAAACGATTATGAGAGAAGGACTCGGATATTATTATTAATAAAATACGTACCAAAAATTAATTTATTTTATTTAAAAAAAATTTTTGGGTGGTGCTTGAAGTTAGCACAACTGTTGTAAATGTACGCATTTTATTGGATTTTTACGCACTTTCTGTGGTTTTTTGTGGATTTTTACGCATTTTATGCGTACATTTACACGTGAAACGTGCTTTTTTACACACAAATTTAGTAAATTAACACACTAATTTTAAAATTTCATTTAATTTTTACGCACTTTCAATGTAAAATTACAAATTTATTTGTGCACCAACTTAAACACAATGTGCGTATTTTTTTTCAATTACGCACATAGAGTAAATTTACCCAATTTATAGTAGGAGTTTAGTTTCCTACTATAAGTTGGGTAAATTTCAACAGAATTTAATTAGAGTGTAGCCAAATTGTTGCAAAACTCTGAGAAAGAGCTATTTTTCGGCTCTTGCTCATTGAAAAATGAGCGAGGCTGGCTCGAGCCAAAAATTCTGGCGAAAATGCAACTTATTATTTTATTTAATTAATATATAGTTACTTTATTATTTTATTGTTTTTAATTGTTTAAAATTTGCCTTTGGAATTTCTAATAAAATATCCTTTAAAAGTACATTTATTGCTTTTAAATCCTTTAAATGGCAGTGGGAATCATTTGGGTTGTTTAATATAAAGCACCAGGAATGTATATACACATATTTTACGTTTGGTTGTAAGCATTTTGTCTGTATCTTTACATATTTTTAAATGATATTTTAGGCACAAACTCTGTAATTTTACATGAAATTCGTATGTTCCTAAACATTTTTTAAGCACATAAAGAGGTATGATTACATACTGTATGCCTAATTAATGTAGACACAATGTATGTAAATATTTGAATTTAGGCACAAAAATGTATTTTTACTGAAATTATAGTAGGAGAAAAAATACCTACTATAAATGGGGTAAAGTTACATGAATTTTTATTAGAGTGCTCTTCATAAAAATTCTTACAATTAGTGTTTAGCTTTATTGGTTATTAAAATATAAGCTATTAAAGTTAAAAAACCTTATGAGTTACTTGTTACGGAGTTTACATTTGGCCTATAAAATTGGTCACAAATTTTATGTATTAACCAAAAATTGGTCAGATTGTTATAAATTTTGTAAAACAGGTGACAATGCGCTGATATATATTGAAATATATAACTTAAATGCAATCCATGCATTAGAAATTAGGTGGTTACACGGTTTTTATCACATTTTTTGATAACACCCATATATATATATATTTTTATTTTTTTTGAGAAGAATTATTTTTTAACTTTAAATTGCATTTATTGAAAAAGTACTGAAAAAACTTTGAACTGGGATTACTAATTTCCTATGACAACTCACTGTTAAAATCATTAGTGTTTATGTTAAAAAAGAAGTACATGTAGATCATTAATTGCAGTGCTTTTTCTTTTGCTTGGGCATCTCCTTTTTTTGCTGGGAGTAAACACTTTCTACACATTGCACTGTGGGCCAGCATCTACGAATTTTGGCGAAAACTAGAATATTGAGTATATGAAACTAAAAGATATCACAAAAGGGGGTCTGGTTGATGGTGATCACGAATCTGAAATAAAAAATATAAAATTCAAAATGGCTGATCCAAGATGGCGGCCATTAATTTTTAGTTTTTAATATATTGGACTTGAAATAATCAATTATATAGGTCTATGATCCGCTGATTAAAAATCTGAAATTAGAATATTGAAATTCAAAATGGCGGATCCAATATGGCGACAAACAAATTTTTCATTAAATTTCTTATGTCGTCGGATTTACTTCAAATTTCCACCAGGGGAAGTTTTTGGGTAGCAGATTACGAATCTGAAATCAAATTTAAAATAATTCAACATGGCGGATCCAAGATGGCGGCCATAAATTTAAAATTGTTATGTTGGAGAATAAATTACACTATACAAAAAAAAAAAGGTTCTGATGACAACTGATTTGCGCAGAGGGACTAAAGAAAAATATAAGTGTATCGGCGTTTTAAAAGTTTTCGTCTCGACCTATGTTTTTGTTTTTGGGGGGTTAAAATTTCCCCTCTTTTGAAAATGTTTATTGTGAATCGGCATAGGAAACCATGTGAATCTTCCACATTAGGTATAGGATATGTTCAGCGAACTTATATAAAACACTACGAGGAACATTTTTGTGGAATATTTTAACCCTCCAACTCTGCAATTAAAGGGTCTTTTTTGGCCCTTTTTTAAAAGTGTCAAATAAGACCCATAAGTTGAAGAGTTCAAATGTTCCGCAAAAATATTTGTCATGAAATTCTACTATAAGTCTCCGAAGACATCAAAGTTGAAAATTTAACTTCAATGCCAGAAATAAGACAAAACTTAGAACGTGTTTAAGGGTTAATTTCGTACTTATTCAGAATTGGCACTCAAATGTCCCACAAACCTGGACTTTAGGTGGATAGTCTGTGTCAGAAAACCAGAACATACATTTAAGGTAATTTTTAGTGCTATTTTTTAGTTTTTACTAAAACTCTGAAATGCTGGAAATCTGAAGGTACTTTTTCAGTTAAAGGGCAAAATCTCGAAAGCTTATGATATTACTATACAAAACCTTAAATTCAATCCCAAAATCTAAAACTTTTTTTATTTTTTATCTATAACAAGGACAGGATGACAAGTATGCATGCCAAAAATATTCATATCAATGAGCTGGGAAATTCATATATTCGATATCAAAATTTTTGAAAAATTAAAAGGAGCAATTTTCGCATTTCCCAAATTAGCAATTTCTATAGTATGTATATGCAAGCGAAAAAAATCAGCCATATCAGCACTCTTAAAATTAATTTTGGAAGTTCTCCTCACAGCGCTGAACACCTCTAGTGATAAAAATAAAACACATGGTGCAAGTTTTAATTACTTTTTTATTTTCTTTTCACAATTCTCTTACTCCTTTTGATTTTAAATTTTATGAAAACATTAAATTTAATACACATTTAATCAATATGTGCTCAATTTATTACACCAAATAGTATAATGTTTATTTTTAAATAAAAAAGTTTGTAATAATAAAAAACAAAAATGGTAAACAAGAAAAAAAAACTTTGTAACAACAGTGAAACAATTATTTAGAAAATTAAGTAAATTTTAAACATCTCGGTTAATATTGGGTGTGAGAAAAAGTTAGTATGCAAATACCAAAAAGTTTTATTGTTTTTTTTTATTTTGCCTTCACCTAAAAAACATTTGCGAAAAGGTGACACGAAGGAAATAAGAAAAAATCTAAAGTAGAATGTCTGTTTGATCGCTTCTGAAAGTATTCATGTAGAAAATATAAACAATAATACAATTTAATGGAAAATCACTGATGAAGCCTGTCCATAGAAAAAGGCAGAAACTGGATGTAGTATGATTTGCAAATTAAATGTGTTTATAACTTTTGGAGAAAATGTTTATTCTTCTTCTTAACCTCAAACCTACTGGAAAGGATTTGTTGTTCCAATCGAATTTGGTTTTAACTAAATATTGTTGTTGCAACACTATTTCAGTTGAGCTGTCAAATATACCCACCAAGAAAAAAAAAAATAGTTGCAAAACTTGTACAAAAAGTACAACAGTATTCCCACTCCCACTTCAAAAATTGTTCAGTACTTTTTGAACGAGTGCAAAGAAAACTCTTTTTCATTAATTAAAGGTAAAAAAAGTAGCAAAAAAATTCTAATTTTTTAATAATAAAAAAGAAAATTTTGCCACCACCGGATATTGAACTTGTTACCTCAAGATTTTTTAACCGCTGAACTGTTCTATGATATGAATATTGACTAGCATAAAAACACCACTTTGTCGTTGCGAAATATTGAGTCTTCTTCTCTTCAATAAAAGTCCAAAAGGAGCACTGCAATCAAATATTTTTTCAGTACTTTTTCCATAAAATATAAAGCAATTTGTCAATATTTTTATTTTATTTATTTTTGAAAATTCAAAAATTAGGGAACTTAAACAAATTAATTATATATATAAAGAAAAAAAATATTAAAAATGTATTGATCTCGCCAGGATTCTAACCAGCAATCATCTCATCATCATTTGACTTTAAGACATATGTACATTAATGAGTTACTAATAATTAGTTACTTCATGCATTACTTTAAACCAAAAATAATGCGTTACCATTAATGAATTCTTTTTATCATTATTTCACATATAAAATAATTTACTAGATTTTTTGTAATTTTTTTTTTTTAATCTATATCACTGTACAGCAATTTCGATCTTATCCCAAAAATTCGAGGTTCTCACAATGGATTCCGATACAGAAGACCAAAAATAATATACGTGTGTCTGTGTTTTGAGATATCACATCGGCATTTTATTTTAGGAGGGGTTAAAGTTTCTGGCCTTTGGCCTGTTCGTATCGATATATGAAACTATGTGTAGGGTATGAGGTGTAGGCTATGTTCAGCCACTTTGTAGAAAATATTAAGGCAAATATTTTTATGGAGTATATTAACCCTCTAACTTCCCCATAACATAACGGTAATTTTTGGCTCTATTCTAACAAATTCTAATACACCTAAAAAGGGAGAGGGTGGGGATGTATTGAAAAATGATTTATTTTTAAATGGGTCACAGATTTTTAGAGTTGACTACACCTTTTGCGGATTTACTCCTAAGCTGTTCGGCTGGATGATCAATGTTGTATGTAGTGGTTATTTATGGTGCATTCTTAGAATGACAATTTCTTTCTAAAAAAAATAATTATGCTGCCAACCGAATTTGTTGTCAATCGAATGGTTAAAGTGCTGCATTAAAAATTTTCTATTAATATTACCGAGATTATATTCAAGCTAGCAAATTTCTGTTGTCACAAACAAATTAAATGGTCTAAACTAATTTTCTGTAGACAAAAACACAATTGAAGAGTCGATTCGCTACAAATTCAACCGTGAGAACAAATCTGTTTTCTCTTCGTTTATGTCTGAATGATTTGTGGCGTAGACAAGTTAGATATTTAGAAATGTTTTATTAGTAGATAATTTTAAGGTTTTTTGAACTTTTTTCTACCAAATAAGCTTTACATTCTAGGCACATTTCCTTTCGATATACCCTTATAAAAACATTCAGATTTTAAGGACTTTTTCTACTAAAACTCCCAACCTTAATATGGCGTTTCCTACATCCAGAAAACAGAATCATACTGGCAACCGAATACTTGTTAGGGCAATTTAAATTTTATTGTCACAGCCAAGTAGCTGTTGTATCGACTGATTTTTTATTGTCACAACCGATATATTTTTTTATTTAAAAATTTTGATTTTAAGTCACTGAACGGTAATAAATGTATACAAATCACCTAAGGCAAAAAGTTCTTTTTAAATCACTGAACTGAAATATTTTTTAAATCATTGAACGGTTGACTAAAATTTTCTGTTCACACTGAACGGTTTATAAATTGAGTGATTTCTTTTTAGGCATTCTTCAGTGAATTAATAAAAAGCAAAATTACTATTAAATTAATACTTTTATCGTTATTGCAGCTGAATTTAATGAATTCACTCGATTTTGCAATATTGCTTTTTGGGGTTTATAGTTTTTACAAAATAATAGTAAGTATTTTTTTTTAGTTAAGTGTTTGTAACCGTCAATAAAAATGTTTTCTTCTCTCTATAAATTGCTCTAGAATAGTAAGTATCTTTGACATCCTGTTTTGAAACAGGTCGCGTTTAGTAATTATCATTTATATTTTAATATTTTATTAAATTGGTTAACATTTGTAAAAATTAAAAAAAAGGTTGGATCGCAATGCAGTAGACACTACCCTACGGGGAATTAGGGGTCAATTGCCCTGAAAGTACCTATCTTGTGAGTGGTTAAATCAAGACTTGTCACAGGATTGGAAAAATTTACCATTTCTGTGGGTTAAGCAGTGACAATTATACTTAAAGGACTAGTCCCATGACTGGTAAAACGGTGGCATACCACTTAATCGTCCTCAAAGTACCTATTCCGTGACTGGTAAAAAGAGGACATACCACTAAATTGCCCTCAAAGTACGTATCCCGTGACTGGTTGAAGAAGGACTTGCAGCAGGACTGGTATAATTTACTATTGCTGTGGGTTAAGCAGTTGACACTTAAAGGACTGGTCTCGGGACTGGTGAAATGATAACATACCACTGAATTGTCCTCAAAGTACCTATCCCGTGAGTGGTTAAAGATGGTCTTGTCGCAGGACTGGTATAATTTATTATTTCTCTGGGTTAAGCGCTGTCAATTATATTTAAAGGACTGGCCCCGAGACTGGTGCAAAGAGGACATACCACTTAACTGGATAAAAAAAACCACAAGTAAGACTTTATTTTTTTTTTAAAGAGAAGCAACACTCAGGAAATTCTTCCAATTAATTAACGTGTTGCTTCCTTTGCAGTGGGGATAGAGAAGAAGTGAAAGGTGGTGAAAGAAAGGGCTTCAAATATGGCAACACTGTAATTGCGCGAGATGTTGAATTTTAGAACAGTTGTTGCGCTCCATCTGATGGTGATTTGGCGAACTTTGTTGAAGCTTTTTAGTTCGTAGCCCTGGGAACACCAAAGGAGGACGCTTACATATTTACATTTTTCTTAAATTGATGTTTCCTTGGTTGGGGATCGGACCCGCAACCTCACGTGTAACACTCCAACGCGCTGACCATTACACCACAGCGCCCGGTTTCTTAGTACACTGATAAAATTATCCTTCATGATGAACAATTTCATAGAATTTTTTTCGTAAGTTCAATGAAGAATTTCGTTAAATAAAATTATCAAAAAATCGTAATTTGTGAAAAATTACGATTTTTTGATAATTTTAGTTCTAGATCTAAGCACTTGGAGTTTTCCTTAAATTTTAGCATCAAGAACCCTGAGCTTATTGCTAACAACTTCAGCTCCAATCTTTTGGAGGATTTTACAGGAATTTTAGAATCGGTAAAAGGTTCGACGCATATATATATCTTATCGAACTCTTTCAAAAATGTTTATTCTTTGTGATTTACTTGTAAAAATTGTATCATCTTTCTTTGATTTGGAAATAATTTAAACAGAAAGTGATATTAATTTATGATCTAGGGTCAAACTAGAATGGCATTCAAAAAACAAATTTTTATATTTTAATTTGTTGACAAATGAAAATATTTGTGCTTTTTATTACATAAAAATTTTGTCAAGGTTTTGCTGTAAAAATTTTACTTATAATACCAAAATCATAACAATTTGCATTCACCTCAGTTTTGTCACTGTTTTTGTCAGTTTTGTAATGGGACTGATTCTGTATCAGTTGCTTTTAGGTTAGTTGGGTGACATGTCACAAAATATACAAAGTGTGACTCATTCTTTGACGGATCCTTTTGGGTTACTTCGGTAACATGTCTCTTTAAGTCAGTTAGGCGACATGTCCTTTGGGGCTAGACCTGCGACATGTCGAAAAGTGTCTAATCTGTGGCAAATGACGTCATTTCCAATGACAACGCCATGTTAAAGTGATATGTCTCTTTCAAAGAAAAAGACCGATCAACGACCTGTCTCTGCCCCCTTGGGACGTATCCTGCGTGTCATCTGGGACCGGTCCCTTTCCCCGTAGGGTAGTTTTTATACCCTTCCATCTACGTGGATAGGGTATATTGAGTTTGTTCTGATATTTGTAACATCAAATAATATTGCCGATAGTTACCGATCGGCGCAGAAGCAATTTTTGTTTGATTTAACAATGCCCGTCTGTCTATCTGTCTGCCTGTCTACCTATCTATATATCTGCGCACGCTGCAGGTCGAAAATATTAAGATATTTTAATGAAATTTGGTATACAAACTTATATTGATCTAAAAATGAAGACTATTCATTTTGGTTAATATCAGTCCCTGTTTAGAGCTAGTGCCCGTAAAAAGATCCTCCAGAAATCTGCCTGCGATATCTTTTTTTATCAGTTTCTACGTAAGAATATTGTGTAAGTCCTCAAATACAAAACGACATTTTTATTAATTTAGTGTTATACAAAAAACATAAATACTATACAAATTATATAAAAATTAAAGTCATATACATTAATGCAACAAGAAATACAAGGATCATAAAAATTGTAGAAAATTCATTTCACGTTTAATTAAATTTCAAAACTTTTCAGTTTTTTTTTAGTTTTTCATTCTCATATAAATTGGTTTGACTTGTGATTGTACGTGTAAAAGTGTGTGTATGTAGTAAAAAAGTTAAACTAACTACTAAAGGTGTGTGTACTCATAGTTGGGCATACTGGTAACTGAGTATCAACTACAATGGACTTGTGCTCGAATTTTTCTAAGTAGGGTAAAGGGGGGATCCTTCGCCACTTTTTTTTCAAAGCACTGTCATTTCTTAACCACTAATTATTTTTAATTATGTTTTTTATTCTAATTATTTGCATATCTTCCACTATTTTTTTAATGATTTTCAAAGTAACCCAAATCGGCGAAACTGGTGTACATTCGCCAAAAAACCTCGATATAATTTTAACAAAAAAAATTGTTAATGCAGCAAAGTCAATATCCCAGTGTAGAAACGGTAATGACATATCATTATTTTTTGGAGTACCAGTAATGACACCCACTTACCTTCTGCATTATTTTAAAACATATAATAATGAGTCACGGATAATGACTTATTTTTATCATTATTTCAAATAGAAAATAATTTTTTAGATTTTTTTGAAAATTTTTTGAAATCTATTTTTAGACTCAATATTTTTTAAACACTGGTAAGGATATATGTAACCACATATTTTTTGATTTTTTGTATGTTGGCGAGTAAGCTTACTTGTGTGCAGCAGGTCAATTATATTTTTATCTATTAAATATTACATGTCGATATAGCTCAGATGGTAGAGCTGTTGACTGGCAATCTGTAGACCCAGGTTCGATTCCCGCACCAGCAAATTTTATTTTAAAAAAATACAATAAATAATATTTTTTTTGTATAATTTACTTTTTTTTAATCTATTTTTAGACTTATTATTTTTGTCAGTACTGGTAAGCACATAGGTAACGATATATTTTTTGATTTTTCGTATGCTGGTGTGTAACGACAACTCATTATTTTTCGCGACATCCCCATATAAAGGTAATAAGAAATGTAATAACAAAAGTAAGTAGTTACCATTACCAAGTATGTAGTTACATAACCACATATCTGGTAATGATTTTCTACACTGGAATTTTAATGATTGAAATAATTGATTTAGAATAAGTTCTTTAAGATATGTGATTCTTTTCAATCAATAAATCTCCACTACATTAAAAAAAAATAATTTAAAACTGTAATATGATGATTCTTCAAAATTACAAAAAACTGAATAATTAATATAAATTTAAGAATGAACACGATTGTTCTATTTTACCATTAAACATATTTTAAACATATAGAAAAGTCTTATAGAGCATTTTAGGCAGAGATGCACCAACTCTTTGTAGCTTCAGGGGCATCTGGTGATTGTGCCCCAGAGACAGGCACTAACATAAAATTAATATTTTTTCAAACTTATTAAGCATTTATTAAAATAAAATTATTATTATTTGAAAGCTTAGGATCATAGGTCCAACATAATGAAAAATTATTTTTTTATCGCACGATTTGAGGAAGTTATTGCAAAATGTAGTTGCTTTCAATTATTTTTTTTGGCACCCCAAAAAACACAAAAACATGTCTGTCTGCGACCACATGTTATGTAAATTCGTCAAAGTGGATGTCAAGGAAAGGTAATTGAAAAATGCACAAAATATATTTTTTCCAATTTTTTATCTCCCATAACATCGGAGAAAAATGGGATTAGTGTATGCGCCCCACTGGCGAAGGATCCCCCCTCTACCCTACCAAATTTTGTATGCACTTTGTTATTAGTAACAGGTACTTGGAATGTTTGTCGTTTAACCCTTTAATGTCCAAGGCCGCCAAAAAGCGGTCTTCAGATTTTAATTAATTTTTGGCTTAATAACAGCTTTTATTAAATCAGTTATATTATATCGACAGCAAATATAATTAACTACTTTTTTGACTTCAAACTTTTTTTCATTTATGGAACGACTTTCAAGAGAGAAGGACATAAAATGAAAATTTTGTAAATTTAAAAAATTAACTTTCTAAAATACGGATGTCACTACATTGCTAGATCTGTCAAAACAACAGAGTAGTATATTTGGAAGATTACAAAGCAAATTGTGGTAAATTTTTGTTGTTGTTTTTCTTTGATATTTTAAATGTTTAATAACGTTGATGGACGAGAACAAGAAATTCTCACTGAATTTGTTATTTAACTTTACAAATATTTTTAGAAATTCTAAAAACGTTGTCCCCTGGCGAATTCCTTAGGCAAAAATGAAATCCGGATAGGGACATGCCTTCAACAGATTATTTTTCACAGTTTGTAAAATAAGTTTTGAGATTTTAGCTCTCTTAATTCATTTAATGATCTAAAATATAATTCTCTATGAATTGAAGTACCTCAGAATTGGTAAAAGCTAAATTTGTTATAAAAAGTAAAAGAAAATAATCGGTGTGAGTTTCAAGTACATTGGCAATAATATAGCTAAAATTTTTTTTAAGTACCGTTTTATAATGCTTTCACGTTTGGTAGTACTCAATACAATAGCACTGATTACTTCCCGACTGTGGTTATACAATTCTTTCCTACCGAGTGTAGCAATATTCCTTAAAAATATTTTAAAATATTTTGTTATCCAACTTCAACTATATTGTGGTTCAAGTTGTAGGAGAGTATGCACTAAAAAAGTCACTTACTCACAACACATATATGTATGTACAAAAGACTATGTATGCATTAAGGTGTCCCGAAATTGAAAAATCTTTCGGATTAGCACTCAAACAAAAGGTGAAAACTATGGAAAAAAATAATAAAAACATTTCAAAGGTTGTACTCTACTCGCCTTTTTCGAAAAAACAATTTTTTTTGAGGCAAATATTGCTTAAAAGTTTGGTAGAGCTGAGCATATTATGGGAAAAATATTTATAGAAATTCTGCAGAGTACTTTTTTCCATTGCGTTTAAAACGTGTAATTTGTTTTTTTTTTTAAATATGTGGTTTTAACATTAGTGATTTAATACATGCTCTTAAAGCCACTACATTTCACAAAAAATAGTGAACAAATTCAAATTCAAAACATTTCTAAAACAAACTAAAAAAATTTAATTATTTCAAAATTTATTATGCTGTGCACGCAGAAAAAAATCTAGTTGAACATTATTGGGGAAACGAAATTATCTGGTGATCATAAATATATTTTTAGTGATAATAAATATGATTCTGACTGATCATATTATGATCACTGACGACGATTTATCTTTACTTAAAATCATAATATGATTATCAGGATCATATTATGATCATCACATGCTTCAATCATAATATGATGCTCTTAAACTATGATAAATTACTCCATGAAAAATTTATAAATGTATTCTTCATAGCATGCTGAGCATTACCAAACTTCTAAGCCTTACCTAGCCCAAAAATTCGATTTTTTTTAATAATACCCTACGAAAACCAACTTTAACCGCAGGTAACGAATTATAAATGCCACCTAATTTTTGTTGTTATTTTCTCCATAAAATGCCCAATAATACTCATCAGTTGAGTGGTATTGCTTAGCGAATTTGGAAAACTTTCGGAATTCGGGACCACCTAATATGCATGGAGAAGAATAACTGACACTAACTTTTTAACTGTAACTTTTTCAAAAATACAGCATACACATTTGCCCTCACCTCCTATGCAGCTAGTAAATTTAAACTTATTAACAACTTTAATTTAGTGCAAGTGTGTAAGTGTGTGTTAAATAAAATACATGTATGTCATTTAATAACAACGAGGTGATTTTTATGAACTTTTATTTTTTCGGTATCCTTGTGGAAAAATATATCGAAATTGTTAGGTTTTTATATGTTATCTAAATGTGGCAACTTTAATTCAATTGTAGGTTTTCTATAGGCTTTTTATACGCTAGACCACTACGTATATAGGGTATAATAAGTTTGTGCTGATGTTTGTAATACCAAGAAATATTGGACCTAGATACATCTTTTGATATACAGATCGAAGTCCGTCCGTCCGTCTGTCTGTACGTCCATTAGACCGTACCACCTTACAGGAAAAAAAAGTGCCATACACCTTCAAATATAAAGTATTTTTGCAAGGCAATTGCAAAAAAAATTTTTTTTTGTCCCGAACGTAGTAATCGCATTTTTTAATTTTTCGTTATAGCTTCGGCTTTTAAAGTCGGATTTTAAAGTATGATAACACTGTGAGACAAATGGTAGGGGTCAGTAATCGGGAAGGGTTCAAACTACCGGGGAAAGTTATATCGGTAAAAAAGAAGTTATACGTGTCCCGGCGTTTCGCTGGGTCACCCCTAGGGATCGAGATATATCGATTTGACCTTTGGTGGTCTTTTCTTTGACATAACTCGAGAACCACTAGTCCGATTTTGCTCAAACAATTTTAAAAAAATTAAAAATTACAATTCCTTTAATCTGTTCATATAACGTTTTTCTATATACTCAACAGTTTTGCCGGTAAAAATAAATGTATGAAGAAAAAAATATTTTTTGCCTAAAATATTAAAAAAAAGTAATAAACAAAAGGTTATTGATTTTTATGGTAGCGGTAACAAACATTTATTTTTACCGGCAAAACTGTGGAGTATATAGAAAAACGTCATATGAACAGATTAAAGGAATTGTAATTTTTAATTTTTTTAAAATTGTTTGAGCAAAATCGGACTAGTGGTTCTCGAGTTATGTCAAAAAAAGATATATCTCGATATGGGGTGACCCAGCGAAACGCCGGGACACGTATAACTTGTTTTTGACCGATATAACATTTCCCGTTGGTTTCATCCCATCCCGATTTTGACTGTCGCATAGTGTAATCAATTTTTTTTGCCTCGATGAGACCAGTGTTTTGCTATAAAGGAAAAATCCAATGAAAAAAAAATTCTAAAAGGCGACCCCTACGTTCGGCAACCAAAAAAATAAAAAATTTCTGCTAGCTTTATGGAAAAGCTTCCTTAGCAAAAGTTTAATGATTTTTTGCGAGGTTTAATTTTCTGACATTAGGTTGGCACATTAGGGTGGTTGCAACTGAGATCTGGTGGGTAACTACTAGAACGGGATACTTGAGGTCAATGGTCCTTAGAGCAAAACATTGGTCCCCTCGAGAGAAAAACAACGATGTATCATACTTTACGATCCGACTGTAAATGCCAAAGATATAACGAAATACGTAAAATGGCGACCCCTACGTTCGGCAAAAAAAATTTTTGTTAAACCTCCTTACAAAAATAATTTAGATTGGACGGTGCACGGCGAACTTTTTTTTTGTTTTTTTGAGGTACGGTCTTATGGCCATGCATTCTTGTGCGCACTCTACAGGTCGCAAATATTAATTTATTTTGATGAACTTTGGTACACCGTCGTGGTATGTCGGCCCAAGGATGAAGCCTATTGATTTTGGTTAAAATAGGAGTTGTAAATGAATCATTCTTTTTTTTAATTAATTCGAGAATCATTCATGCATTGAATTAGCTAAATTTTGAATTAATTATTTTCACAAAAATCACGAGTTGAATGAAATTTGAATCAATTCATATGAATTTGGCAAAATGAATTGCAATTCATTTTTAATTCATTTGAATTAATTCAAAATCAATTCATTTGAATTGAAAATGAATTGCAATTAATTTTTGCCAAATTCAGTCGAATTGATTGAAATTTGATTGAATTCTCCTTGGTGAAAAGAATTAGTTCAAAATTTAGCTAATTCGTAATGAATTGAAATCAAAAACAATGATCCACTTACAGCTCTGGTTAAATCGGTCCATGTTTAGACCTAGTGCCCATATAAGGGTCGCCCCCAAAATTGGTTTGCTTACACAATGCCGGTCGCAAATACGAAAATATTTCAATGAAATTTGGTTCGCTGACTCATATGTTCCCAAGGCCAAACCCTATTGATTCTAGATAGGATCAGTCCATCATATTTGGACATATCGCCCATATGGGCTATATTTCCAGTTTTCTCTTCTTTTATTATTTTATAGAAAATTTTGGCACAAGTCCATTTTAACCCATTCGAACCATTCGGACCCAAACATTAGTGCAAATAAAAATCGAGCCTTTCGAAAACAGCTGTTTACAATTTTTTTAGCAAATAGTTCTGCTGATTTTAGCAGGGTAGCTTAAAAATAGCAAAACTTTAGTATATATAACAGTTTATTTTCAGTCTGCTAAATATTATTAGCAAATTTTTCCAAAGATTCTACAGCAAAATTTGTTATTTTCAATTAACTAGAAGTTAACTCAAATATAGCTAAAATTCTGTAAATTTAACAGCTTTAATTTTGCTGTTCGTATTTTGCTAGTGTTTAGCAAAAAAATCTGCTAATTTTGGCAGTTTTTTCTGCGGCATCATTTTTAACAAATTTTTAGTATCTGTTTCTGCTCTTTTTACAGATTTATTTCTATAAGTGTAGCCATACAAGAGTATATCTGAACTGAAATGCATTGAGATTTAACGGTATTACCAAAGCGAAGAGACTTTAAGTGATTTCTTGCAACGGATTTAAAATTATTTCATGAAACAGATAATCAAAGAAATCCAGGTCCCATTCCGTTCAGCTTATCTCGGTTTTATTTTCAGCATTTTTAATGCCGAAAAGTTTGAAAAATTACGAAAATTCTATTCTTTGGTATACACTTTTTTAATGAATCTTAAAAAGTCTTAATTGATGGACTATATTTTACTACTGACTTGACCAGAAGGTCAAAGTTTGACACATAAAATTTCAAGACCCAAAAAATAAAAAAAGCCCCAAAAGTTAACAATGGCTATTTTGTTATTATCCCAAAATTATTCAAGACGGTATTTATGCAACGTATGAATTCAGAAAGTAGATTATCTGAAATAACTAATGGTAAAAGTCTGTAAATATTTTAGTTAGAACTAATAGAAATTAATTAAAAATGCACCTGCCGAAATTAACAGATAATTTTCACTAAATACAACCACTAATAGGAACAGCAAAAATAAAACTGTTAAATAAACAGAATTTTAGTTATATTTAAATAAAATTTTACTTAACATAAAATAACAACTTCGGGCGAGTTACTTATTTCCAACATTACCAAGGTAAAACGTTAAGCACAGATAACTACACTGACTATATATTTTCCACAACCGGTTGAGGTTTATTTGAAAAGTAATAGGTAAAGTTTGTTTTCAATTGAATAATCAATTAAAATAAATGGAAACATATTGTTTGACTTTTTTTATCAGTCATTAAAAAACAAACTAGAAAAAAATACGTATCTTCTGTAGGAGTTGATATTTTCAGTCAAATATTCTGTTTTTAATTTTCTATGAAAAAAAAACAAATAATTTAAATAATTTCGTTGTTTTCTGTTTTAAAACAAAAAATTCAAATATTTTCAATTTTCTTTTTTTTGTTAAAATAATTTGTTTATGTACAAAATTATTTCAATTCAAATTACAAGAAATTCTTTACTCAAACACACAAACATAGTCAATAAAAATATGTAGGTGTGTGTTGTGTGTGGTAGTGTTTTGAAAACACAAACAAAAAAAAACTTTCAAATATGAAAAAACAAACAACAAAATCGTTTTTTCTTACCTTTTGTCAGTTAAAAATTGAAATAAAAAAAATTTATTATTATTTCTTTTATGGATTGTTTAAACAGTGTTTGAAAATAGCTAGCAAAACGGTTTGAATATAATGAAAAATTAGTAGTCCTTTTTTTAATTGTGTTTTCAATTAATTTAATATGTAGTTTGTGTTGTTTTTAACAAGAAAATATTGTGAGTTAGCAGGTCTTAACCTGATGTGCTATAAAATTTAAAATTTTAAACATAAAATTTCCAATTTAACAAATTCAACAAATTTTGTATTTTTTTCTGTGAATTTGAAATCTTTTTGATTAAATACTAATATTTGTTTTTATATAAGTTACGGTTTAAGCTATACAGTTAAGTTGTAATTATTAAAAATTAAATAGATCCCAAACGATAAAAAAAAACTTTTTATACTCAATATTCTAAAACTGAATGAATGGATTGTGCAATAATTATCTTTTTAAAGCTGACTACTGGACTTAACTTTTATAAATAATATAAATCAAGAGAAAAACAGATGTTTTTAAATTAATAAATTTATTCTTATAAAAATTTCTGCATTTATAAGATTTTTCTCAAGAATTATAAGAAAACTTCAGAAAATTAAAGTGAAACCTAGAAGTCATAACAACAGGATGTTAAACAAAATTTAAAAATACAGACATCACAATTTTGTCATATGAAAACACACACACACACACATGCATGGTGGATCCAACCTAGACTAACGTAATGAAAAATTCAAAAGAATAACAGGAAACGGAAACAGCAACAGCAGAAAAAAAACATAAAAATACAAATATGATAAACAGCAGGAGGACTTTTTGAGGTAGAAAAAACAAGTATAATATTTTCTTAAAATATAAAATTTAAAGAGCCTCATGTGTACATATATAAAATTATATAGTTTCTGAAGTAAAATATTTTTTTTAATTCACCTTAAGACAAAAAAACAAAAAAAAAAGAAATCAAATTTACAAGACTACATTACATTTCTGAAAAAATAAACATATAAACAGTTTGCATGTTTCAAAAATACTGGTTGTTTTTTTCTAGTTTTGTTTCTTCTAATCATGAAGTTTTAGAAAATTTTGTGTTTTTATCAATTTACAAACAAGACTGAAGCGTACACATTAGGGTTCTCCAAGCTTGTATGGCTTACACCTGGAAATATTTATTTGAGTGTAAAAATACGTTCCCCAAAAAATGAGGATAATTGGATATTGGGAAGGTGTGCCGCATCGGCCCTGAAATTTGGAACATGGATTACAAGCGGTAAATATGACTTTTTGTATATTTTTTCAAAAATATTGATATTTTAAAACTAATATGTATTAAAAGCATTAAAAAATTGCTACTCGGAGTGAATTGTCTTTATAAGAAAGCAATAGAAACTTAAGTGCGTTAAAAAAGAGCCGAGTTATTATAATTTCCTCTGGCAACTCATGTGACGCATATCATTTAATCAAGAAATTCGAATCCAGATTTTAAAATTTATTGAAATAATCTACTACAGATACACTTTTTTCTTCTATATGCCCCAAGAAATGCAGTTAAGAAGTATTTTTTATATTGCGTTTTGCTAACTCGTTTTAAATTAATGTCAAAGAATTCAGAATTTTTAAACACTATTTTCAAATTTACAATTTTCAATTGCCCATATAAAAATCGAAATATATATGAACGTACATGATCACACATGGACTAGTATATGATCAAGCATGGGCATACATGATCATATACGTCCATGCATAGTTCAATGCATGACCATACATTATCTTATATATTTCCATATATCTTCGGTTCCGAAATTTGAAGGTATATGGCTGTACATGTTCGTATATGATCATATATGCTCACATATGATTCATATATGCTCATATATGACCATATATGGCCATATACTTCCATATACCCTCAAATTTCGGATCCGAAGATATATGGAAATATATGAGATCATGTATGGTCATACATTGAACCATGCATTGACGTATATGATCATGTATGCCTATGCATGATCATATACTAGTCAATGTATGATCATGTATGTTCATATATAATTCGACTTTCACATGGGGTTTAAAATTTTTTTAAAGAAATTTTAAAAAATCAACGATCGAACTTTATAATTTTAATAAGAATATATTAGAGATTAAAAACTACAAAAATTGTAGGAATTCCTTTTTTCGTTTTTCTAGGGCAGAGATTTAATTTCAGCGGATTTCGAGAAAGTAGCGACTTTTTGGCATTTATTTAGCTTTTAGGCAAGTTTCTTTTTTTTTCTTTCTTTTAATTCCGCATAGTACTGGCCAGAATATAACAATAGAAGATCAGAAATTTCAATCCAGAAATTTATGGCAAAATAGAAGTGCATTAAATTGCCGCTATGTAAGGTCAAAAAACTAATTTTATGAGATTTTATTTTTTTTTTCAGACATATTAATATAACAGATATTCCTGAGAGGATATTGCTGAAACTTCTTGATATTATTTTTTCTAGATCTAAAAATAATATTTTTAAAAAACAGAACTGGTCTCAAAGTAGCGGTCCTGTGACTGGTAAAAAGAGCACCCGTCTGAAGAAACCTGTCCCGTGACAAGTGAAAATGGGACTGAACTAGGACATCCAAGTGGTCCAAATATTAGAGTTGTCAACTATTCGGGTGTTTACTTTGATCGATTAAATGATCAAAACAATTTTGTTCCAACGATTATATGATTAATTATTAAGTTATTGGATTACTAATATGTAACGCGTGGCGTGTGCGGTGACCGGTTCCTTTTCCCACAGGAGTGGTTGAAAGGGGAGAAGTCTGCTCATTAACAGCCTACACAACCTCTCTGGAACGTGAGATAATTTACTGATAAGGTAGTTTATTGAATCTTTGCTTAGAATGGAGTTGTTAAAAATGTGGTACACTCAAAAAAAAAGTCTATAAAGTCAGCAAAAAATGTTGCTGTGTCAACAAATTCTAAGTCAGGAGCGTGCTTGCAAAAAAGTTGGTAGTTTCAGCAAAAGGTTTACTGAAAATCAGCGGGCTGATTTTTAACAAAAAAATAGTAATCTCAGCAAAAGTTTTGCTAACACTTAGTCGATTGCAAATGAAAAAAAATCCTTGCTAAAATTACTAAACTTTTTGCTGACTATTGGTAAGCTGAAAAAAACTCAAAAAACTTGTAGCGAAACTTTACTTTAGTTTATTTATTTGCTGAAAATTTAAATATAGAAATTATGTAGGGTTTTTTTTAAATTATAATTTCCGTTGTCTGCGAAATCTACATCTTGTATATCTGGTTGTCGTCCACGCTATACATGCTGCTATCAGCGCAATTTTTATAGCAAAATAAATTAGTAAAACATTAGTTCAAAATTAGTTTAGTGCTAAAAAAATTAAACTAAAACTTTAGCTGAAAAAGGAATTTCAGCAAAAAAAAATTGCTGAAAACTAGTACACATAAAAGATGTTTTACTAATTTTTCTACTAACTTATTTTTTGAGTGTATAGTTAAATGCGTTTGAAACGGCAAAATGCTCTCTTTAATCGCCTACCCAGTGTAGAAAATCATTACCAGATATGTGGTTATGTAACTACATACTTGGTAATGGTAACTACTTACTTTTGTTATTACATTTCTTATTACCTTTATATGGCGATGTCGCGAAAAATAATGAGTTGTCGTTACACACCAGCATACGAAAAATCAAAAAATATATCGTTACCTATGTGCTTACCAGTACTGAAAAAATAATGAGTCTAAAAATAGATTTTCTAAAAAAAAAATTATATAAAAAAAAATATTTTTTATTGTATTTTTTTTTTAAATAAAATTTGCTGGTGCGGGAATCGAACCTGGGTCTACAGATTGCCAGTCAACAGCTCTACCCTCTGAGCTATATCGACATGTAATATCCCAGCAAAATCTTTCATTACCAAATAAGTGGTTATATAATAGAAATTCATAGCTCCGTACAACTTATTTTTTGGCGTCTAAGCTCATTATTTTTGTTTGGCGTGGTCGTTTTTATAAGTAGTCATGCTTACCCGCTCGCTTACGAAAAAATGAGAAATAAGTAGTTATGAGATTTTGAATAATAAGTGGTTACACACATGCTTACAAAAGGTTGAATTATAAGTGGTTATCCGATTGCTTACTTGATTCCTAAAAATAAGGAGTTAAGCAAATACTATTAGCTTAAGAAAATACATTCAGAAAAATTTAAGTTTTTTCTAATGTGTTATTTTAGGACTCGTCATAAAAATTTAAACATAAAACATATTTACATATAATAAATAAAAATGTATAAAATTTAACTGTGTAAAAAGTATTTATTTAAAATATTACGAGTAAGTCATTATTTTATATTTAGAAACAATGAATACAATAGGCCGTTATTAGGAAGTCATTATTTTATATTATAAAATAATGCAGAAGGTAATGATATATCATTTTTGGTAATGCTGATAGTAATGAGGTGTCATTACCAATATTTTGCTGGGATTTAATAGATAAAAACACAATTGACCTGCTGCACACAAGTAAGCTTACTCGCAAACATACAAAAAATCAAAAAATATATGGTTACATATATCCTTACCAGTGTTTAAAAAATATTGAGTCTAAAAATAGATTTAAAAAAATTTTCAAAAAAATCTAAAAAATTATTTTCTATTTGAAATAATGATAAAAATAAGTAATTATCAGTAACTCATTATTATATGTTTTAAAATAATACAGAAGGTAAGTGGGTGTCATTACTGGTAGTCCAAAAAATAATGATATGTCATTACCATTTCTACACTGGGTATTTAAAGGTTTTAAGCTATAAATCTGAAACTTTGAATTTAAACATTTGTTTAAAAAAATTTATAAAAAGAGAGAAATCTTTATTAAATTTTCTTCGAAATATATTAATAAAGTATCAGGGTTTTAAGTTAGTTTTTTGATATTTAAACACTGTAGAGTATCAAGCGTAAAATGTTTGTCTTGCAAATTATTTGATTTTCTTTATTTTATAATTTATTATTTTTTAAAATTTATTTTGCAATTGTGTCCATTTGTTTTTCTCACAAACTGCACAAATTTTATAATAGCAACTAAGAGCGATGGTAGCTGAAGATAAAAACAAAAAACAAATAAAAAAAACTTTTTAAGTTTTGAAGACCATGCTAAAAAATTAAAAACACTATACAGTAAAATGTTTGAATGCGGGATAACTAGGGTTACTAAAAATTTAATCGTTATAGGTGTCCGACAATAAATTGACAAATAATGATGACAAATGAGTTTTAAATGGATTAGTATTTAAAAATGTTCTTTTTGTGGGGTTTCACTGTGTATGTAAAAAAAATGTGGACGCACAAAAACTGCATTCCTTAACCAAGTGAATTTTATAATGATTCAGGTCAAAGGACAAATCTTAGTTATTATTCATGAAAATTTTTTGCAATGTTTGCAATAAAAACAAATACATGCATATAATATTATACGAGGCTTTGCATAACAATTTTCCAGCTTAGAAAAAAGTATATTGTATCAGAGTGAAACATACGGAATTTGGAATACGAGAAATGCTAGAAAAATTAATATATCAATAGAGTTTATTATAGGCAATTTAGACTGTCTTGCCAATAACAGTCATGCATTTTGAAATATTAAACAAATTTTTTTATATAAGTGGTATAAATGACAATTAATGCTTCATATAATAGTGTTGATAGTGACTCTTTTCAAAACTGCATATGCAATGCTTTTCTTTTAGTTTTTTTCTTATTTTTGAGTAAATATATGATTCTACGAGGAATCACTTTATATGCAAATATATTTATTATAAAAAAAAAACTCAAACAAATCACAATCACTCTTAAGAAACACTACTACTATAATATTTCAAAATTTTTTATATTATATTGCTTCTAATATAGACTTCTGATATATTTCCATTAAAAGAAAATTTTATAATTAACTTTAGAAATAAGTTATTAACTCTCAAATATATTAAAAATGTGGTATTCACAACATATGGCGTATCTTTACTTACGGTGTGTGTTTTAAATAAGTTATTTTGGCATTTTGGATGGCAAACATCTGCCATTTATTCTCACTTAGTCATTGAACGAAATAGAGTAAACAACAAAGTTTTATTCATTAAAGGAATTAAATATGCTAAATTCCCAAACGTGTTTAACAAATTGTGAAAAATAATACGTTGTAGGCATATCCCTATCCGGATTTCAATCTTGCCTAAGGAAATCGTCAGGGGACGACGCACAGTGCTTTGATCCCATATAACGATTGGACAAAAATAGAAGGAGTGCAGACAGAGCTTTGAAATTTGGTATACTGACATAGAACCCTTTAGTTAAGAAAAATTTTAATTTTTGGAAATAGCGGGCCAAGGACACGCCCACCGACCATAGATCCTAAAATTTAAAAATATTATATTAGCTACATAAATGGACGTAAAATTAGAAAAAGTATCCATTGAGATGCACATAAAACTAAAAACTGTTGTGTCAATTTTTATCAAAATCGAAGCAAGGACTCTTAGTACTGCCATATATCCTTTATTTTAAAATCTTTATAAAACCTGCAAAAATTATCCGATTGAGATGGAATTTAGCACGTGAACTGATATGGGGTCAAGCCATATTTGTGCCAAATTTGGCTAAAATCGATTTATTAATAAAAAAAAAAAAAAATGCCTTTCACAAAAATGGGTTTTAAACGCTTAAAATGATTTTTCTAAAAAAAAATTAAATAGCATTAATATAGGAAACCATGTGAATCCTCCATTTAAGGCATAGGCTAGTTCAGCGAACTTATGTAAAACACTACGAGGAATATTTTTGTGGAACATTTTAACCTTCTATCACTTCAATTAAAGGGACTTTTTTGGTCCCTTTTTAAAAAGGGACAAAAACGACCCGTAAGTTTAAGAGTTAGAGGGTTAAAATGTTCCGCAAAAATATTTGCCATGAAATTCTACTATAAGTCTCCAAAGACATCAGCATTGAAAATTTAATTTAAAGGCCACCAATAAGTAAAAACTTAAAATGCGTTTAAGGGCTAACTTCGTACTTATTCAGAATTGGTGCTCAAATATCCTACAAACCTGGATTTTAGGGACATACCATGGGAATCTTCCATTTTAGATATAGGATGTGTTCAGCAAACTTATATAAAACACTACGAGGAACATGTTTGTGGAAAATTTTAATCCTCTAGCTCCTCAAGTTACGGGTCTTTTTTGTCCTTTTTAAAAATGGGCCAAAAATTCCCATTGAAGAGTTAAAGGATTAGAATGTTCCACAAAAATTTTCCTCGTAGTGTTTTACAAAAGTCCGCTCAACACATTCTATATCTAAAATGGAAGGTTCACATGGTTTCAATACCAAACACTCTTAAATGCGCAAAATTTGTGTAAAAATCCTGAATTTAGGCATTTCAAAAAAATTAATTTTTTTTATTTGTGGTCAAAAATAGTAACTAATTTTTTAATGATCTATTATATAACAGTATAAACTTACAAAAAAAGGAAAAAAAAATATCTAATTTTATATATTTTTTTTTTTATATTCCATCAAACTTAAGTAATTTTTAGATTTTCAACAAAAAAAAAATGTGTTTTTCGGAGCAATAAAAAATAATTGTTTTGTAAACATATACTAAAATCGAGATTTTATTTTAACTACAAATATATTGAAGTAATTAAAAAACAAATCTTCCAACAAGCTTTTAAAAAAATATATTTTTGAGAATTATTTTCGTGAAACAATTACAACCCATTTCTCTGTTAAGTCATTTTTGCATAAAATTTTCTGAATTTAGCGCCCTCTCTTGGCGGCAAAAGCAATCACACCAAATATTTTTTTTCCACATTTGTTTGAGCTACTTTCTTATCTTTAGAAAAATCCTTCTTTAATCACAATTTGAGACAAAATTTATTTTTGTCCATGGGACGAATCGTAGTGCGACGTTTTTAGAATTTCTGGAAATATTTGTTAAGTTAAATTACAAACTCAATGCGAATTTCTTGTTCTCGTCTAGGAGCGTTATTAATCATTTAAAATATCAAAGAAAAAACAAAAACAACAACAAAAAATTTATCAAAATTTGGTTTGTCATTTTTTTCCTTCGAAAATGTCGAATTTTCCGCCAACAAAGCATCATTTGCGGGAAGTTTTGCTTTATTTCTTCAATTTGAAAAAAAGTGCAGCTGAAGCACATGCTGTTCAGAAGTGGTGAATTTGACACGCAAGACAAAGACCGCTCGAGTCGGCCAAAAAAGTTCAAAGATTATGAATTGAAGCAATTAGTCTTTGAAGTTTATTGTCAAACTCAAGAAGAACTTGAAAAATCATTGGTAGTCACTCAAGCAGCAATTTCGAAACGTTTGCAAGCAGCAGGATTAATTCAATTCAAAAGCAAAAAAATTGAGTAGCACACGAGTTGAAGCCAAGAGACATTGAAAGAAGATTTTGCATTTCCGAAAATCTGCTTGTACCCTAAAAACAAGACATTTTTGCATAGAATCATTACTGTCGATGAAAAATGGATCCTATAAGATGACCCAAAGCACAAGAAATCGTATGTGAACACCAGCCAACCCGTGAGATCAGCGCCAAAGCCGAATATCCATGGCCCCAAGGTAATGCTATGTATTTGGTGGCACCAGAAGGGCTGCCGAAATCGGGCCAGACGATCACATGGTGAAAATCGCCCGGAATATGCGATTAGACGTGAAGCCATAATATTCCATCATGACAACGCGCGGTCACATGTTGCAAGATCGGTTAAAGTCTATTTAGAAAATAGTGGTTGGGCAATTTTGCCTCACCCGCCTTATAGTCTAGACCTTGCCCAGTTCGACCAACATTTGCTTCGAGCGATGCAGAACGCTATCACTGAAATACGCTTCACTTCATAACAGGGTATCCGGAATTGGTTTGATTCTTTCTTGGCCTCAAAAAATTAGCAGTTATTTTGGCGCAGATTCCATAAGTTGCCAGATAGATGGGAAAAGGTCATAGCTAACGACGGCCAATACTATGAGTAAATTTATATTGTAACAATGTTTTACAATAAACACCCAAAATTTGCCAAAAATGCAGTATTTCTAAGTTATACACTTTAAAGTTTACAATTTCTAATTAAGGGAGTTTATTTTCTTTTTTTTAAATGTGGGATAAAAGGTAATACTATAGGAGAGTTTTGGGTAAAACAATTTTCTATTTTAACATAACTGTTGGGTTTTTCAGAATCTGTATGAAAAGCTAAGGAACAAATACATAGAATACCAATATAAGGCAAAACAGAAATAAAGTACCTACTGAGAAACAACATATATTTTTTTTTAGGAATTTTAAAGAAGCCATTTTTTTCAATATAGCGAATTTCGTTAAATTAAACTTTGGAAATTTTGAAAATTTTTATTATTTATAGTACTTAAATAAAGACTTTACATTCTTTAAATTATATCACATAAACCTTCATGTCTTAAACCGTTTAACAGTTATAGGCAATTTGGGTTAGTCAAAATTTGGATTAGTTTAGAACTTTTTCCCCAGGGAACTATCAAAACACGAATGTTTATTAAATTTTACGAACAACATTGTCGGATTCTGAAAAGTCCTCAAAATAGGATTGAGATGATTACCAGGATTTAAATCGGAGCTGTTTTTAACTACACAAAAATTTAATTTCCTAAAAAGTTTTAAAATTATTTAGATTACTTTTGTATTTTTGTTCTTTTAGGAGAAGTTAATTTTTTTTATTCCAGTTATAAATTTTAACTAAAAATTGCTAATATTTAAAAACTTTTTATTGTTGAAGTATTTTTTCGGAATATTTTGCAGATCACCTAGAATGCAATTACGGATGCTAAGGGGTCTGGAGTCCGCACGAATGACTGGAGAAAATTAAGAAAGAAGGTTTGACACTCAACTACCGAGTGCTTTTGTGTCTATGTCACTATGACTTCAATTTTGTTGCTTATGTTCTTCTTTATTCTTTTTGTCATAATCTTTTTACCACTCAAAATTGCCATAAGGGAGTTTAAACTTTTTAGTTTTCTAATTGTCCCACAATGGAATTTGTAAAAATAAAAACGCCTGACTGTTTGGAAAAACTTGACTGCTTTTACTTTGTATGCGGCAAGCATACCCTTAAGGAATAGAAGTTTTACTTTTTCAGTAGTATAGTGTAGGTTATATATAAACTTTATTTTGAACTGGAAGTTTTTCCAGATGAGCCATGTGTGCCAAAACATATATGCTAAAATTGTTAGAATGGCTTAATGCTGTGGTCAAAAGGTAATACAAGTTTTGATTGATTTTCTCTTCACTATAATATTGATTTTTACATTTTTAGTCTTGATAAATGGGATATCTCGAAAATGACTGCTGTATAGATGGGCCATTGAAAACTCTGGCAAAGCATACCAAATGAGTGCTCTGCCAATCATTTATTTTTAACACCACGGTTACCCAGTGGTATGCAATTGCTTGATATTTTGTACCACTGGCAATTTCTAATGGGGTTGGTTATTTCTACTATATTGGCATACATTACGTATGAGTAATAAAATTTATATGTAGTCAATAATAACGATCATACGACACGGTGGACAATGATTGAATGATATGAGTTGTATTTGCGCCTTACTCTCTACTAGGGATGCCAAACGGGAAATCCCGAATCCCGAAATCCCGGGATTTTCGGGATTAGCAAAATCCCGAATCCCGGGATTATTTCTCAAAAATCCCGGGATTTTCTTATTTTTTAATATTAATATAAACGCAAATAAACAAAGTGAGCAATTTTAGATTACCTACGCTTTTTTTTGAATTTTCTCATATTGACAAGAAATTGATGCCAAGATATTGGTAAAATTATAAATTAAGTAGATTATTCGAGTAAACTATGCAAAGACTTTGCAGAAATATTTGAAATTTTGGTAAACAATATTAAGTTTTTGAGTAATACATGCGAAAAATCAAGTTTGTTTGTTATTTTACCGATTTATTCTTCCAAGCGAAATTCAATTTCTGAAACTGGGACTGTAAGTTTTGGCTGGGACTGTAAGTTTGAATTCTTCCATGAAAACATTTGATAACGATAACCAAATAACTTTGTTGCTGTAATTACACGATTTAGTGGGCAAGGTTATCGCAACGAATCTGTTTTAAAATCTGCTTAAAAAATACTGGGCGCAAGTTTACTTAATGACAGGCCTTCATATATTATCCCAGCCAGAAAAATACAAACGGGAAAGCGATGGCAAGGTATTTTAACAGGTGGTACAAGTACTGACAAAAATTGTTTTCCCATTTCCAATATGATAACGTCAATAGACAAAAGGACCGGCAGTTCAAAAAGCGCCGGAAAAGTACTGGAGAAACAAAATTTTTTACTTTGGCAAAACGCTGCCAAAACCAATAAATAGCTGGTTTGGAATTATATTTTCCAAAATAAAATTTAAAAAAAGTTCATATGTATCTTTTTTTGCCCTGCCGTGATGTTTTGTAAAACAAATACTGGCAAAACGATTTTTGCAAACGCTGGCAAAGCGTCCCAAATGAGTGTTCTGCCAGTCATTTATTTTTAACATCGCGGTTACCCAGTGGTATACAAGTACTTGATTTTTCGTACCACTGTCAATTTCTGACTGAGATGTTTCAATATTCATAAAATGAACCACATTATTAATTAACAACTATTAAATAATTATAAAACGCTTTATTCTATAAAAAATTAGTTATATAACATAAACATTTTTACAAATAAAGGAAAATTTAAATCCCGAAATCCCGTAAAATCCCGGGATCCCGAAAAATTCCGTAGTCCCGAAAATCCCGAATCCCGGGATTTTCAAATATCAATCGCGATTGGCATCCCTACTCTCTACGTTGTCACATGCAAGTAAATTGTTGCAAGTTGAGAATACGTATTATCAGCGAAAATTTTGAAAATTACCGAAAAAACATGAAAAAATTTTGAGTGTCTACACTACTTGTTGTAAGTTCATTTTTAAAATGTCGTCAAAGGCAAAGGTTAGTCACTAAATAGTACTCCAGTATTGCCAAGTATTCAATATTCTAACAAAACTCTGAAAAAGATTGTTCTTAACAATTTTTTTAAAAATAGCTTAGTGCTAAGAAATATAACTAAAACTTTTGCTAAAAATATAATTTCAGAAAAAAATTGCTTAGAACTAGCACAACAAGTGTACCAGATATGTGGTTATGTAACTACATACTTGGTAATGGTAACTAGTTACTTTTGTTATTACATTTCTTATTACTTTTATATGGCGATGTCGCGAAAAATAATGAGTTATGGTTACACAGCAGCATACGAAAAATCAAAAAATATATCTTTACCTATGTGCTTACCAATTCTGACAAAAATAATGAGTCTAAAAATAGATTTTCAAAAAAATAAATTATATAAAAAAAAATATTTTTTATTGTTTTTTTTTTTTGTTTTTTAATTTGTTGGTGCGGGAATCGAACCTGGGCTATATCGACATGTAATATTTAATAGATAAAAACATAATTGACCTGCTGCACACAAGTAAACTTACTCGCCAACATACAGAAAATCAAAAAATATGTGGTTACATATATCCTTACCAGTGTTTAAAAAATATTGGGTCTAAAAATAGATTTCAAAAAATTTTCAAAAAAATCTAGAAAATTATTTTCTATTTGAAATAATGATAAAAATAAGTCATTATCAGTAACTCATTAAGGCTTTTCACAAGGGGTGTACTATTTGTTGTATCGTTGTATCGTCCTAACAAAAAACAGAGTTGTTAAAAATTAAATTGAAAAAATACAACATTTGAGAATAGCACGATACAACATTTTTACGTATGTTTAGTGTCCTATGTTTGAGTGTGCTAACAGATAGAAAACTGAATAGAAAATCGTTGTTAAACACAAATAAAAATTTGAACAACTCTGTTTTTTGTTAGGACGATACAACGATACAACAGATAGCACACCCCTTATGAACAACCTAATTATTATATGTTTTAAAATAATAAGTGGGTGTCATTACTGGTAGTCCAAAAAATAATGATAAGTCATTACTGTTTCCACACTGGGCACTTGATATAAATACAAGATGTTTCACGAATTCGATATTTCGCTCCTCCATTGTGTAGCATCTTCAGGAAAAAAAAATAAAAAAAATACGAAATTAAAAAAAAAAAAATAATAAAAAAAATTAAAAAAAAAATAAAAAAAAGATGCTACACAATTGAGTAGTGAAATATCAACTTTTTATATATAAAAAACAAACCTTACGCTTAAGAAAATTGTGGAGTTAAAAATATATATAACTATGTATATCAAAATTTTTAAGCTAACTAATGAAAGGGTTGAACTCTCTTCTTGTAAAATAAACTATAATTTTCGCATGAATTTCGGGAATTTTCCATTTCCCACAATTTAATTTATGATATTTGTATCTGTATGATTGTCTCACTTTTTTGAGAAGACTAATAGTAGGGAAATGGAAAATTCCCGAAATTCATGCGAAAAGACTTTATAGATTTATCAGGCGAATATACTGATAAAGAAAAATTTAATTTTTTGAAAAAGTATTTACTAACTTAATTCGTAATAAGAAAAAAAAATTTACTTTGAACAAAATTAAATTCGTGCTCGTTGTGCAATTAAAGGTTGAAGAAATTATTTTTATTTATTTTAATAAATAAAAATTGAACAAACTATATTTTTTCCCAAATGTTATTCAACCACCATTAATTCGGCTTAAATTGTAAAATTCTGGTTAAAAGTAATTTATAAAATTCTTAATTTGTTTGGGGATTTTTCAATTAATTGTATAACATTATTTACATACTTATTTACATATTTATTCAACAAACGTTAATACATACATATATTAAAATGTATTTCTGCATAAAAATTTAAGTAATTGGAAAACATTTTAATGCATATATTATATTTACATACGTACGAATATATACGATTATATTTGGTTTTGAAAAATAATCCCTCATAGGAAACAGGATATTATTATGTTTGTCATGTTTGTAATGAAAAAAGTATTACATTTTGGTTTTTTTTTTATTTTTTTAATTTAAATCAATGCCATTAGTATACAAAAGTATGAAAAACATATGCACATTTAGTAAATTATATATTTTTAATTTAAATGGAACTGTGCTACAAGAAAAACATAGTAAGGGCCGGTTTTATAGTCAGATTGTCTACTACTGATTGCAAAGCCATCATACGTAATCAACACCAGAATAAACATTCGTCTGCGCCGAATATACTCAAATACACATATTCGTTGCTGATTTTAAATCAATCAAACCAAGTGATTTTTGTTGCATCTTTGATTTAATCATTGCTCGTTTTCATACCATTCATTTCATTCATATTCGTTCGGACTAACGACAATTATTTTTATGTAGAATAAAATCAGAAAAACCAAAAATGAACGCGTATGAGTTTATTCATGATGAAACCAAATAGAAGAAAAAAAATTTCATAACAATAAAGAGGGGGTTTACAGTATAAGATTTTGTAGAAACACATTTAGTAAATGGTGCAGGCTACATTCCCATTATAAAACAATAAGATTTTATTTATTTTTTATTTTATTAATATGAGTTCAAATGTTCGATCAGCCTACTACGCAGTTCAGCAGTATGATAGTGATTTTATTTAATAGTGAGTTTTTTTGAGTGATTAAATGTGAATAAAACACGTTCGACAGACGACTCAAACTGATCCGAACTACGCGTTCAGCAGCATGATATTGATTTTATTCAACATTGAGTATTGTTGAGTGATTAAATATGAATAAGAATTTTAGTGTATGATTAAATCAAAACAAAGTTGATTTTGCAGTTCTCTGGTCACAACTACGAATGATAATTTTTTATTTCAATATTCTACATGAAGCATAGTAAATTGTTGTTCACGTGGAAAAATTTTACTCGAAATCTAAAGGCCTCAAATTACAATTTAGACTAAAACATGAATATTTTTTTAATTTTATAACAAAGAAACCATCACACTAAATACAAACTGTCACTTTTTCGCCAGTAAAAGAATAGTCTTGTATATTGAATATGCGTGAAAACAGAGTCTACACAATTTTCAAGTGAAACTCATTATCGTGAAAATTATTTTTGTTTTGATTTAGTGAGAAATTTTGTTTTAATATAATATTCAAAAACAATTTTTCTTACAAGGAAGGTCTTGGTATGTGGTTCCCTGAGATTTGAATGAAATTTGAATATACCCAGTGTAGAAAATCATTACCAGATATGTGGTTATGTAACTATATACTTGGTAATGGGAACTAGTTACTTTTGTTATTACATTTCTTATTACCTTTATATGGCGATGTCGCGAAAAATAATGAGTTATGTTTATACACCAGCATACGAAAAATCTAAAAATATGTCATTACCTATATGCTGACCAAAATAATGAGTCTAAAAACAGATTTTCAAAAAAATAAATTATATAAAAAAAATATTTTTTATTGTATTTTTTGATTTAAATAAAATTTTCTGGTGCGGGAATCGAACCTGGGTCTACAGATTGCCAGTCAATAGCTCTACCATCTGAGCTATATTGACATGTAATATTTAATAGATAAAAACATAATTGACATGCTGCACACAAGTAAGCTTACTCGCCAACATACAAAAAATCAAAAAATATGTGGTTACATATATCCCTACCAGTATTTAAAAAATATTGAGTCTAAAAATAGATTTCAAAACAATTTTCAAAAAAATATAGAAAATTATTTTCTATTTTAAATAATGATAAAAATAAGTCATTATCAGTAACTCATTATTATATGTTTTAAAATAATGCAGAAGTTAAGTAGGTGTCATTACTGGTAGTCAAAAAAATAATGATATGTCATTACCGTTTCTACACTGGGTATGATAAAGATGACAGAAAAAATAAGCACGTTTTACATTTTAGCCTCCCAATCTCATATTTCGGGGTTTAGCAGTGGTTTCGAAAATGTCCCCGTTATTGGTTTTTTGTTATTTTTTTCATGTTTTTCTTATGTTTCATGCAACAAATTAAAAAAATAAATTCTTTAAAAATAGTTTTTGTTTTTAATTTAGAATTTTGTTTGAAAATCCTTCAGATTCGAAAACATTCCCAAAGAAGACTGTCACATTCTGAGAAATTTTGTTCCAGAAATAAAGGCCATCCGATTCTAAGGACGATTTTCAATAGAAACTACTCAGATTTATGGGACAATATCTAAGGTATTCGCTATAGCAAGACGGTTTTTATATAGAAAAAAGTCCCCATAACTTGACATTGTCGTAGGGGAAAGTGGATTTTTTATGGGAAAATGTACTAAAACTTTTCTTATAACAAAGTGCTTAAAATCTGAGGTTTTTCCATGGGAAAATCTCATCAGATTCCAATTCCTTAATTTTTATTTTAACACATAATTTTTTAAATATGTTCCACAAAATGCTGCCGTATTTATATTATAATACTCTTATACGTATATTTATCTTTTTAGCTGATTGATTTTTGTGTTAATTTCTATGACGATATCACTTTGCGACTTAAATACTCGTTTGGTTTTCATCGAAATAGAAAAAATCAACATTATAATCCTCATACATGTATGAAGTAGCAACCCACAATTTAAGCTTCTTATCTTTGCAAATAAATCCAAAAAAATATCTAAATGTTTAGATGTAAAATAAAAAAAAAAGAAGAAACGTTGAAATAATATGGTGTAGAGATGAAAATAAAAATTAAATCAAAAATAAAATGCTTTAAATAAAACACATATACTTTAGAAATATAAGCATTATAATAAATATATATCAGTAAGATGCCATATAGTGATGCTGACAGAATATTTTTTTTTTTTTTTGATATTATCTGGGTAACTGAAAATGAAAATGATTAGAAAATTTTGGCTTGCAAGACGGAATAAAAAGAGACTCTAACGTTTGTGAATTCTTGTTTATTACACTAAAAAAAATACGCATGTTAGCTGAACATAAAAATTTGTCAATATAACCTAGTCTATATTATCTTAGGGCATGTAAAGACACTCCAAAGAAGCAAACATTTTGTCCGTTTTGCTCTATCTCCCTTAATTTTCGAGATATGGACCACTTTATGAAGGGAAAAATTCTTATTAAAAATTTAGAATAATTTAATACGATTAATCGAGTAATCGAAATTGGCAAAAAATCCAAAAAAGTTTTCGAAAAAACTATATATTTTCTATTAAAGTAAATACGCTAAAATAGAAATTGTGAAAGATTATTTGCTGGCTTGCGCCTATTCGGATTTCATTCTGGCCGAAGGATATCGCCAGAGCACGACTGTTTAGAATTTCACAAATATTTTTTAGCTTAAACTCAATGAGAATTTCCTGTTTTCGTCGTGGAGCGTTAATATACATCTTTAGTATCAAATAAAAAACTAAAAGAGCAACAACTTGCTTTGTCATCCCAAAATTATACTCTGATATCACTGTGGAACAAATTCAGGTTAGCAAAAGTTAGGTCGATTCTGAGACTGAGGGGTGAAAATAGAGGCTAAATTAGAAGACCCATATCGCGGCGTTTGCTTATGTTAGTTCGAATTTTTTATATGGTTTTTTGGCTATAACTCGTCGACTAATTGATATTTTTTAAATCTGTAAAAGCCAAATTATAGCTAGAAACCTGAACAACAACAAAAAAAAAACGAAAAAAAAACCAATCAAATCAATTTTTTTTCAATCTTAATTGTTGTTCAGGTCTCTAGAAAAAATTTGGCTTTTACAGATTTAAAAAATATCAACGAGTTATAGCCAAAAAACAATATGAAAAAATTCGAACTAACATAAGCAAACGCCGCGATACGGGTCTTCTAATTTAGCCTCTATCTTCACCCCTCACTCTCAGAATCGTCCTAACTTTTGCTAACCTGAATTTGTCCCAGAAAAAAAAAAATGCAAGTAATGCTTTACAAACTACTTCTTTCAATGTTTCACAAGTATCCGTTAGTATATTTTTACTGCGTTTTTAGAATTTATTCTGAAGAACTTCAAAAAATCACTTCTTTCATTGCTTCCACAGTATCCGTTAGTATATTTTTACAGGTTTTTTAGAAATACTTCTGAATAACATCCAAAAAATCACTTAAGTATTGCTTCTAAAAAGTAATTGCTCTAAAGCTTATCGTAAAAAGTGATTTTGTTATCAATTGGCATTTCCAAACAAAGAATCCAATATTTTTTTTATTTTTTAAAATTTTTTTTTTATTTTATTATTATTATTATTTTTTTTTTAATTTATAATTAATTTGTTTAAATTAAATATTTTTTTAACTTTAAAATTTTTAAAAATATGTAGATATATATAAAAAATTTTATGAGAAATTGCTTTTTCTGCACCTGTAAAAATAACACTGAAAACAGTAGTGAATTGGAGTGCACCTTTTACAATCGGTTAATAAGTACTTTTATTAAAGAGAATAAGGAACAATATCTCGCAGTAACAAAGTGGTGTTTTTATGCCAGTCAATTTTCTTATCAAAAAATAGCTCTTCGGTAGAGCGCTAGAGTAGCAATCGTTAGGTCGCAAGTTCGATAACCGGTGGCGGCAATAAAAAAACTTTTGTAAATTAAAAAATATATAATGTTTTGCGAAGAAATTTTTTTTAACTTTTAATTGGTGAAAAAGAGCTTCCTTTGCACTCGTTCAAAAAGTACTGAAAAAATGTTGCAGTAGGAGTGTTAGAATCATTAGTGTTTATATTAAAAAAGAAGTACATATAGATCATCAATTGTAATGTTTTTTTCTACTGCTTCGACATCTCATTTTTTTTTTGGTGGTTAAAAAGACCTGTCCGTCAATTTAACATATTGTCTAGTAAATTTATATATTGACGTTTCCCTATTTAATGTGGAGTTATTTTGACAAAATATCGTCAAATGTGTTAACAAAAATTAGTTACGTCATCAGTTGTATTTAATCAAATTGAATAATTATTTTGTTGTTTTGACAATGTATTTTATTCAATTCAACAATGCTTTTTGTTCAATTAATTCATATGTTATCGATTCATTAATATTTTTAGATTTATATTTTATTATTTTTTATATTTTATCAACTTAATATACATCTTAAGTAAAATCTAAAAAAATTAATTTAATAAAATATAAAAATAATGAAATATAAATTTGAAATAATGATAATTATATACACACTTAAAACTCAATTCTTAAAAAACGTGAAAAACTAAATGTACAAAAACATATAAATTTATTTAATATTTTTATTAATTGAAATATATTTTATATTGAAATAAATAGATTACTTCACAATAAAGGAAAATTTAAAGGATACAAAAATTAATGACAGTATATAAATTTTACTAATTATATAATAACTATAAAATTACACTAATTAATATCAATAAAATAATAAATATTCACTGAACAATTCATTTACAGTATTTATTAATTATGAATTTGTTAACTTATTAACCCTCTAATGCCCAAGGCCACTAAAAAGCGGTCTTCAGATCTTAAATATTTTTTTTTGCTAAATAGCATCTTTTTATTAGACAAGTTTTATTATATCCATAGTTTTGCTATATCCTACTTTTTTTGCCTTCAAACCTTTTTTTATAAGGAACCATTTTCAAGCGAGAAGGATGTAAAGTGAAAATTTAGTAAATTTAAAAAAATTAACTTTTTAAAACAGAAAAAAATTTCAAATATTTTCGTCAAAAATTTATTAACGATCTGGCATATATTATCGACTATAACAAAGTTAGATTAGAGCCTCTAGTTGTAAAATGGGTTACAAGTTTTGCTCCAGGACTCTCAGAATAACGTCAGGATACATCTTACGAATATCTCTCTTACTCAAAAACTAGACGATAGTTTTTTTTTTTTTTTTGAAATTGAACGCAGATTATATACTCAGAGCTGGTAGTAAACAAAACTAATTTCGTCAAAATTCTAAATTTAGTGGCAAATTCGCCAAATTTCGTAATTTTGAAAAAGCGAAAACCGCCATAACTTCTAAAAGAAAAACAGTAGGTCAACAATTTTTAGTATGTAATTTTATTTTACTGGTACACTCACAATATATTTTCCATAACCGATTGAGGTTTATTTGAAAAGTAAGAGATTAATCACAACTGTGTCGATTAGAAAAAAAAAGGAAAACAAAACAAGAATATGGTTGTATTTATTACGCCACAATTCTTAATCAGTTCAATTGGTTTTGCATTAATTCTTGTTGTTTCACATTTTATTGTATTTAGTTTTGCTTTTTCACGCTAAATTATGTATTTTTATATTCAATTATATTTCTGCTGTCAAAAAAATAAATTTTTTATAAACAAAGTATGAATTTTTGCAACTCTAATACAAATTTCTACATCTCTGTTCCAATGGCAACCATTAATAAATTAGAAAATATGGCAACAATTTGACAAATGTTTTGAGTGTGTGTTAGTGTGTCGTCACGAAAATAGAATAGATTCTATTACGACGACAAATCGCCGGACAACATGGCGACATTTTGCTTCCCATACAAAATATATGAAAAAGAAATGCTCGTTGTTGTTGTCGACCCAGTTCTGATTAATCTCTAATAGGTAAAGTTTTCAAATGAAGAATCAATTAAAATACAATGTTTCAATGTAAATTTTTTTTATCAGTCAATAAAAAAACAAACTACAAAAAATATGTATCGGTTGTAGGAGTTGATATTTTCAGTCAAATGTTCTATTTTTAGTTTTCTATTTTTAGAAAAAATAACTTAAATAATTTCATTGTTTTCTGTTTTAATCAAAAATCACAAATATTTTCGGTTTTCTTTTTTGTTCAAATAGTTTGTTTATATACAAAATTATTTCCATTCAAATTACAAGAAATTCTTTACTCATATACACAAATATAGCCAATAAAAATATGCACGTGTTGGTAGTGTTTTCAAAAAAAAAACTTTCAAATATGAAAAAACAAACCACAAAATCATTTTTTTATGTTTTGTCAGATAAAAATTGATGATTCTTTTAACAGACTTTTCAATTATTTTTATTTCTTTTATGGATTATTTAAACAATGTTTGAAAATAAATAGCAAAAGGGTTTGAATATAATGAAAAATCAGTAGTACTTTTTTTAATTTTGTTTTCAATTATATAATTTAATATGTATTTTAGGTTGTTTTTAACGATAAAATATTGTGAGTGTAGTATTATTTATATAAAAAATCGAAATTTTATGACCAGCGGATTTCTTGGCTCGTCTTCAACCTTTAATGTGCTATATCGCCTAAATAAAGCGATAAATTAAAATTTGAATATTTTTGCATAGTAGATTTTCAGTGTCAAATACTCGTTTATAGCTTAAATATTATGACAATTAGAAGAAAGAGGATTACAGGGTTAATGACGCAACTGGCTCAAGATTTGGCAGTAGTCTACTAACAGATGGTACTTGACCACAGCAGTGTTCCATTTCATGTAGCTACGAAGGAAGTTCGAAAACTCATTGACTTATTAATCCGCCCACGTATTAAAAACTAGAAATTCATGGCATCGATCTTGGATCCACTATTTTGAATTTTAAATTTTCTATTTCAGATTCGTGACTAGCTTCTTCCAAGCCCCCCCCCCCCCCCCCCCCCCCATTTGTGGTACTTTTTAGTCTTATATGATCATATGAAATCAAAAAAGCCGTAATTTCCATTAAACAAATTTTACAGGAGAAGTAAAACACCTCCTAAAATGAAAAATAAACCAATTTTTGTATTACTTACAGAACTGTGAAACTTGAGGATTAGTTTTTTCTGCACATGCACTTAGGGCTTTTAGAATTTTGTTAATAAAATCATAATTGTTAGTCCTAGGAGTATAAAATTTCATCATAATCAATCAAAAAGTGGATATCGATTTTTTGTAACTTACGGATTTTTTGATTTCATATGACGATATACTCAATATTTGTCCAAAATTCGAAGATACTGGCCCATAGTGCAATGGAAAATCAATACACAAATGGAAAATCCATACACAAATTTCATAGAAAAATTTTAATTTTTCTAAATTTTTTTTGACCACTTATGAGCACATACAAAATTTACAAAATTCTAATTTCAGTATTAAGCAAAATTTTTTTAAAATAGATTTTGAAAATTAATAGTTTCAAATAAATTGAAACTGAAAAATATGTAGGTTTATAAAAACTGGGTAGTAGTAAACAGCAAACCGGGTTATTCGATATTCGTAAAATAAACATTTTAAAAAAAACCAAAAGCGACAAGGAACAAAAAACCGATTTCAACCGGTTATTAGAAACCGACTCGAACAGCCTAGTAGATATGCAAAAAATTTTAAAGCACCACATGTCTTAAATTACAAGAAGTAACGAGTATATCAATAGTTTATTTGGAAAAAGAGTTAATGTGATTTTAAATCTACACTCAGAGAAATAAATCTGTAAAATAGCAGAAAAAGTAACTAAAAATTAGTTAAAAATGATGATGCAGGAAAAACTGCTAAATTAGCAATTATTTTTAAGAATAGAAAATATACAGAATTTCAGTTATATTTAAGTTAACTTTTAGCTAATTGCAAATGACAAATTGTACTGTAAAATTTACAAAAACTTTGCTAAGTATTAGTAAATAGCAAAAACAAATAGGTATATAAAAACAAAATGTTATAATTTTTGTTATTTTTAAGATAAATTTAGTTAAATATAAATAGCAGTCTATCCTGTTAAATTAACAGAAATATTTGGTAAAAAAATTGTAAACTGCTGTTTTCAAAAGGCTCGATTTTTATTTACATTTAAAACAAAATCGAAAAAATATTTAGAAAATTGTTTCGTGATTTTTTAGGCTGCTAATTATTTAGCAACATTTTTTGCTGATTTTAGCTGGTTAATTTGTTATTTTCTATTAATAAAAAATTCACTCAATTTTGCTTTTTTTTATTTTTGCTGTACCTATCTTACTACTATATAGCAAAACTAATCTGCTAATTTAGCAGGTTTTTCTGCAGCATCATTATACCCTACACCACTATGTGGTCAGGGTATTATAAGTTTGTGCTGATGTTTATAACACCAAAAAATATTGGTCGTAGACCCACCTTATAGTATACCGATCGGTTCAGAACTTTTTTTATTTTGATTTAACGATGTCTGTCTGTCCGTCCGTCCGTCTGTCTGTCTGTCCATGCAATCTTGTGCGCACTCTACAGGTCGCAAATATTAAGATATTTTGATGAAATTTGGTACGCAGACCTACGTTGGCCCAATAACGCAGCCTATTGATTTTGGTGAACATCTATCGATGTTTAGACCTAGTGCCCATATAAGGGTCCTACCAAAATTATATTGTTTATACGCTGCAGGTCGTAAATATTAAGATATTTTGACGAAATTTGGTACCCAGACCTATGTTAGCCCAATAACGCAGCCTATTGATTTTGGTGAACATCGGTCCATGTTTAGACCTAGTGCCCATATAAGGGTCCGCCCAAAATTATATTGTTTATACGCTGCAGGTCGCAAATATTAAGATATGATATTTTGACGAAATTTGGTACCCAGACCTATGTTAGCCCAATAACGCAGCCTATTGATTTTGGTGAACATCGGTCCATGTTTAGACCTAGTGCCCATATAAGGGTCCCCCCAAAATTATATTGTTTATACGCTGCAGGTCGCAAATATTAAGATATTTTGATGAAATTTTGTACACCGACCTATCTCAGCCCAAGGACGAAGCCTATTGATTTTGGTGAACATCGGTCTATGTTTAGACCTAGTGCCCATATAAGGGTCCGCCCAAAATTATATTGTTTATACGCTGCAGGTCGCAAATATTAAGATATTTTGATGAAATTTGGTACATAGACCTATGTTGGCCCAAGGACGAAGCCTATTGATTTTGGTGAACATCGGTCCATGTTTAGAACTAGTGGCCATATAAGGGTCCCCCCAAAATTGGCTTGGTTACAAACTGCAGGTCGCAAATATTAAGATATTTTAATGAAATTTGGTGCGCTGACTCACATTATAGAAAATTTTGACACAAGCCCCATTTTAATCCATTCGAATTTCGGATCCAAACAATACACCAGACTGGTGTAGGATATTGTATAGTCGGCATGCCCGACTTTAACCTTTTTACTCGTTTTTAACTAATTTTTAGTTACTTTTTCTGCTATTTTTACAGATTTATTTCTATGAGTGTATTGTTAGTTACTTTTTGTGTTTCCTTTTTTGTTTTTTTTTTTTTTTTTGCAATACATGATTTCAAACCACGTGTGAAAACTATGAATGTATGTCACCGGAAGGGAAGACGATGAGTTAAACAAGCACTATATTCAACCGCTACCAGCAGCTAAATAATGTGAAAGAAAAATTCTAATCTTGAAATCTCATGAGGGTAGCAAATGCTAATCAAAAATCTGAAAGTTGTTCTATACACAAAGTGTATATGTAACCATAAGATATTTTTAGTATGACACTTATTCGACAATAGGTTTCATTACAACCGATACAATGGAAATAGTCCCAGAATACGTTACATTTAGCTATAAGTACAACTGCTTTTGGGACAATTTCAAACTAAAATTATCAGTGTTAGAATTGGCAGTATTTAGAAGGGATTACAAAAGAAAATTTGGAATACGAGTAGAAAATTTTTATGGGTTGAAAGAGAAATGGAAAAATTTGTAGGGATATAGATATATGTGACCTTCTCCGAAAAAAGGGACCTAGTGTGTCAAAAAACGGGTTTCGATAAAGATGAGAAAAACATTAAAATTTTATTTTTAATTTAACTTTAAATGCGTTCTTCTCAAAACTTCATTTTCACACACTAGGTCCCTTTTCTCGGAGAAGGTCACATATGTTATTTTAAAGTGTTTTTGCAGAATAATTTAAAAAGCTTATAACACGTTTATAAAATGAATTTTGAATGAAAAATTTGTTTTATAAGTCACTTATAAATTTTGAAAGAGATTATGCACACGACCCCATAGTTTCAGAAGCCGGCCAGCTGTTTAGATATTTTATACAATTTAGACAAAAAAAATTTATTGTTATTTAATATGTCAAGGACAATTTTACGAAAAATATATTTCTCGCTAATGCTCAGCTCTCCCTAATTGTATGTGTATGTGTATAAGCATATATACACATTTGTTAGTATTAGTTGATATGCGACAAATAAATGTAAATATTTGCAATAATTTTTGATTCTGTATAATACCCGTATACGAAAAAAAAGAAGCAGCAGCAATGCGAGATTGTAGATTGTATGAAAAATCAATGTTAAGAAGACTAAATTGATGATGACAATTTACTTACCATGCACACAAATGATGATAACAAGATAGTAAAGTATACACGAAATCATGTTATATGTTGCTGTTCTAGATGTTGAATTCAACGACGAGTGTGATGATGATGATGTTGATGATAATATTGCTGGTATGGGTAAGTTAAATTGTTGACAATGTTGTCGTTGTTTTTGGTAATGCTGTTGTTGATATTGATGTCTACTATTTAAATGGTGGGACACTATACAGCTGTTTTTGTTTCTTTTAGTATTTTGTATTGACTTCATATTTGTCGGGGTTTGTTTTTTAGTTGGAAGGGGGGAAAATTTAGTTAATATTCGTTTTGTTGTATTTTATAAAAATTGTTATTTTTTTTTTTTTTGTGTTACAAATTGAGTTGGGTATGTTTATTTGTTTTTTATTTTCCTCAAATACTAGCTTTTGATTTTTTTTTCTGCTTATGGCAAAAATTGGTATTTGGACGTTGTTTTTCTTACTATTTAGCTTTAATACCAAAAAACAAAAATGTCCTTTGTAATTGCAAATTTCTGTTGTTTTATCTTTGATTTCTTACTCTACATTGTTACTGGTTTATCTTAATTCAAACATAGATTTTATTTGTTTTATTTTAGTGTATTTCTGTTTTTTTTTAATATATTTTTTGTTTTTTCCTTAGGACTTTAAGTTGTTTATTTCTTTGGCAGTTTATTAATTTCATTTCTATTGACTTTCTTTATATTGACTTTAATTTGTATACTTTCGTTTTATTAAATAACAAAAACATTTTGTCGTTAATAACAAATATTTTGTTATAATACTTTTTTGTTAGCAAAATTATAATTAAAATTTCCAAAAATTATAAAATAAATTTTGTAATTATTTTGTGTCTCTCGCGCATAATTGTACTTTGTATTGTGTTTTTATTAGTTGTTAGTATTAGGGGTTTTCACGATTTTAAACTGGCTGCATAGATATAAATCCTGTAAAGAAAATAAAATTTAATTAGTAAAATTGTCAATAGAATAAAGAGTTTATAATTTATGAACAAATTAATACAAAAAACAAAATAGAGCCGCGTAAATAAGATTGGATATGATAAGATGTATTTACACCTAATTAGACGAAATTGAGTCTAATTAGATTTGGTGCCAAATTATATTATAGTTGATAACATGAAGCCTACACTACACCCATAGAAATAAATCTGTAAAAATAGCTGAAAAAGTTACTAAAAATTAGTTAAAATTATGCTGCAGAAAAAACTGTTAAGATTAGCAGATTTTTTTAACTAAATACTAGTAAAATGAGAACAGCAAAATTAAAACTGTTAAATCTACAGAATTTTAGTTATATTTAGGCTAACTTTTAGTTAATTGAAAATAGCAAATTGTACTGTAAAATCTGCAGAAAATTTTGCTAAATATTTGTTGACTAAAAATAGCAAAACTAAACTGTTAAATCTACAAAATTTTTGCTATTTTTAAGCTAAATTTAGTTAAATGCAAATAGCAGTTTATTCTGCTAAAATCAGCAGAAATATTTGCTAAAAAAAATGTAAACTGGTGTTTTCAAAAGGCTCGATTTTTATTTGCATTTAAAAAAAAATCGGAAAAAAACTTCGAAAATTTTTATTTTTTTTTGTGATTTTTTAGGCTACTAATTATTTAGCAAAATTTTTTGCTGATTTTAGCAGGTTAATTTGCTATTCACCATTTACTAAAATTTAGCTCAAATATAACTAAAATTCTGTATATTTAGCAGTTTTATTTTTGCTGTTCTTATATTACTAATATATAGAAAAATAATGTGCTAATTTAGCAGTTTTTTCTGCAGCATCATTTTTAAATAATTTTTAGTAGTTTTAACTAAATTTTTTACGGACGTTTTTCTATTAGTGTAAAAGAAAAACGTCTGTAAAAATTTTAGTTAAAACTACTAAAACTTAGTTAAAAAATCTTGCGGAAAAAATAGTCTAAAATTAGCAGTTTGCTTTTAGTAAATTTTAGTAAGGTAGGAACAGCAAAAATAAAGCTGTTAAATATACGGAGTTTCAGTTATATTTGAGTTAAATTTTAGTTCAAAGAAAATACCAACCTGCTAAAATTAGCAAATAAATTTGTTAAATTTTCAGTGGACTATATGAGATCTCAAAAAAAAAAAAAATTCAATTTTAAAAGTTTTTTTTCGATGTTTTTTAACAAATAATCATCATCACCATCTGAAATCAGCGGTTTACTATTTATTTAACAAATATTTCCGCTGCTTTTAGCATTCAACTAAGCTTGACTTAAAAATAACAGACATTTTTTTTTAAATACAACAGCTTGTTTTTGCTATTTTTATTTTACTTATAAATTCTTGTCATTTATTTAACCTTCTTTTTAATTTTTAACTCCACAATTTCCTTGAGCTTAAGGTTTGTTTTTTATAAAGGGTTGTTCTACAGGGACGCTACAAAAGTAGAAAGACAGGGACAGCAAACGACGCCATATTTCTTGCGGCTCTTTTGACATTTCTCTTCAGTAAATGCCATTTCATGATGGAAAGATATACGAGCCAATAACGAGTCGAAATTATTAAAATTTACTACCGAAATTCGGAGTCAGTGGCCTCAACGTTAAGAGCGCTACGTCCAATTTATGGTCGTCATAATCGTCCTAGCAGATCAACAATTGAGCGTGGGGCTACGTCAAATCTATGGTCTATGCCAACAAGCCAGCGATGATTGATGAACTTCGTACGAATGTCGAACGTGAAATTGCAGCAGTATCGGCCGATTTATGCTTGAAAACCGTCGAAAATGGGATTCAGCGTCTGGACTTCTGCAAGCGTGCCCGTGGTGGCCATGCAAAAGAAATCGATTTCCATACATAATGGCATCGAACGTACTTTAACAGGAATAAATTAACAAATTATAACAAATTATTTTTGTTTACGAAATTAATAAATTAACAAATTATAAACAAAAATAATTTGTTAATTTATTAATTTAATTGTTATTTCCTGAAAATGCTACACAATGGAGTAGCGAAATATCGAAAATTAAAAAAAACTTTTTATATATAAAAAACAAACCTGAAGCTCAAGGAAATTGTTAAGTTAAATATTATACTTATATTTAGAAAAAAGTTCGGTTGATTTTACAGTATTATTTGTCATTTTCAATTAATAATAGTAATTTCAGCAGGTTTTTCTCTAAGATAATTTTTTACTAATTTTTAGTAATTCCTTCTGCTATTTTTACCGGTTTATTTCTATGAGTGCATGTATTATATATTACGGCCAGATCTGACCAGATGTATTCACATCAAAATGGATTTGGAAAATTTTGTGGTTTTTGTGGCCAGCTGTAAGCAAATCTTATCTTATCTAAGAGAATATTCTAAACCCAAGTAAAAAATTTTGATATAGTAATATATTATCAAATTAAATTTCGCATAATTATATACTGGGACATACAGGGTTAGGCGATTCAAATGACCATATTTTTTGTGCGAAAAGTTTTTTTTATTGATTCAAATTACAAAATGTGTGGTAATAATCAAAATTTCAGAATCCATTCATTTAGCTCGCTGTGGCAACCTTTGATTATGGCCGTCAAACGGCTAAAAAATGAGTTGCATGCTGCACGAATGTGATCTTGACACTAAGCTCGATGAAAACGATTGGACAGCATTCATCGGTGTTCACAGCTGCCCATACCATTACTTGAGATGGAAAATTACTCCGGCTGGCCGCTCGTAGGCTCAAATTTTCGTGAGTGCGTTCAGTTAAGTAAACACGATTATTTTGAGAGTTTATGAACTGTTCAATAGGAAAATTTTTTTCATCAGAGAACACAATATTTGGAAATTCGACACGTTCGTGCAAGCGTAACAATTTCTTCGCTCTTTCGAGCTTAACTTTTTTTTTGTTTTGGTGGGCACATCGAGCTAAAGTGAATGGATTCTGAAATTTTGATTATTTCCACACATTCTGCAATTTATATCAATTAAAAATAATTTCACCCAAAAAATATAGTCCCAGGTTCGATTCCCAGCATGAAAAAAATTTATTTAACAAAAAAATTAAAAATAAAAAAGTATCAGATGATAGAGATATCGACTGGCATTCTGAAGTCCCATGTTCGATTACAAATACGAAAAAAATTTCTTAAAAAAATGTTTACAATTAAAAAATAGTTTGACTCATTAATTTTGTCAATACTGATGAGCATATAAGCAAACATATATTTTTTGATTTCTCGTATGCTGGTGTGTAAACATAACTCATTATTTTGCACGAGACCGCCATACAAAATTAATAAGAAATGTAATAAGAACAGTAACTAGTTACATAACCCCATATCTGGTAATGATTTTCTACACTGGGACGTATCGATTTTATCCATATCCCATTAATAAAAGAGATACCAAAGCAGTACAAAAAGCACTACAATAATGATCTAGATGTATTTTTTTTTATCAGAAACACTAATGATTTTAACATTGAGTTGTCATAGGAGAGGAGTACTCACACTTCAGTACCTTTTAACGAGTGCAAAAAAAAAACAGTTTTTTATCTATAGCAACGGTTCCCAAATGGGGGTCCGTAGCAGAATTCCAGGGGGTCCGCGAAGACATCCGACAAAAAACATAAAACAAGTTATTTAAAAAAAAACAATTTTTTTTATAATTTTTAAATTATTTAACAAAATATTGATTCGAAAAATGTTTTTTCCTTATTCCTGCTTAAAATTTGCCATCGTTTAAAATAAACAGGTGCATTTATTAATTTTGCCCCATAATTTGTAAAGTACCTCTCGCTCAACACTGGTTTGGGGGTCCGTGAGCTAGTAGAAATGTCTCAAGGGGTCCGTGAAGCAAAATTTAGTGGGAACCGCTGATCTATAGAAAGTAAAAAAAAATTCTTAAAAAAAAATTTTATTTTTTTTTATTGTCTCCGCATTTTTACAGATGAATAAAAACCATTTTTTATCATTTCAGTTTTATATATTTTTATTTATTTTAAAATTAAATATTGAATTTAAACAAATAAATTATAAGAATTAAAAAAAAATTTTAATTATTGGTCCCGCTTTCAAAATCACTTTATAGGATCACTTCCAGAGTTATAATTCTTAGAAGTAATATTTAAGTGATTTTTTGGATGTTGTGCAGAATTACGTCTACAAAAACCTGTAAAACTATACTAACGTCTACTTTGGAAGCAACAAAAGAAGTGATGTTGATGAAGTTGTTCAGAATTGCTTCTAAAAAGGGACAAACAAAAATACACAAAAAAAAAATACTTCTAATTATTTTCCTGGGATGATTCTATATTTAAAGATTTTTCGGAGGAGAAAGGAGATGGCTCAGATAATAGAGCTGTCAACTAGTAATCCAGAGTCCAAGGTGCGATGACCGGCAGGGAAAAATTTTATAAAAAAAATAGAGGTATCGACTGACATTCTGGATTCCAAGGTTCGATTATTTCCTTATACGTTAACAAATTAATATGAATAAAAATTGATCTTTCTTCTTCAAACATTGGGTTTTCTAATGACGTTCGATAGTGCAAACAGAAAAATGTAAAAACTTACTGGTAGAAAAATTATATGGCGAACACATTTTTTTTTGAAAATAACATTTGAGCTAATTTTTGTTGTAATAAATAAAAACAAAAACTACTTCAAAATAACAGTTAAAACAAAGGTATATGCAGTTAAAAAGCGACAATGGTATTTACCTTTAAAATAACTAAAAATAACTAACAAATGAATTAAAAATAACTAACAACGTCGTAAAATTAACTGACAATTTTTATTACAAAAATTTTAAAATAACTGACAAAATGGGTAAACATACTGCTTTTCTACATTTGATTCTTTTGGTATTATATAAGTATATTTTAATAAAAAAAAAATAATTTTTTTCTTTCGATTACAAAAATATATGTAATTGCTTCAGCGTATTTAGAATTTGAAGTCAAAATTTCAAACTGTTCAATAATATCAAACATAAACTTAATAGGAATTAAAAAAAAAAATATCAACGAAATTCAACGAAATTATTTATTTTTTTTTACAACTGCCAAAAATAAGTGTTTACTGTAAAACTACTGTTTTGGCAGTTGTTTATTACCATATTAAAAATAACTGCTTCAAACAACTGTTACAAAATTACAGTACTTTTCGTTAGTTGTTTTCTTAAAAAACTGTCAAACCTGTTGTTTTGTATTTTTCCATAGAAAATCAATATTAATTACAGTTAAAAACAACAACTACTGATTACCACAGAGTCAACTGTCAAGTAGTAGACTTGAATAAATTTCTCGTATTATTGGTCAAATTTTTAAATTAAAAATTTTATTAAAAACCAGACTTCGCATAGATAACGGTTTTTTGGAGAATAAAAATTCCCCAGTGAAATACTTTCATAATATTTGGAGCTAAACTGAAAAAATATTAGGGAAAAAAATATTTCCATTGAATGATTTTTAATCAGCGATATCGTGAAACCCGTTGCTCTATGTGAAAATTAGATTTCATATTCGTAGTTATCTCCAATTTATTTAACATATTTGATGTATCGCATTCTATTATATTAAATTTGATTTTTTTTTTTTATATTTGAAAATTTTACAATTTTATTCAACTATTCCCGTAAATTTATCGCCATAAACTTATAAAAACCCAGTGTAGAAACGGTAATGACATATCATTATTTTTTGGACTACCAGTAATGACACCCACTTACATTCTGCATTATTTTCAAACATATAATAATGAGTTACTGATAATGACATATTTTTATCATTATTTCAAATAGAAAATAATTTTCTATATTATTTTGAAAATTTTTTGAAATCTATTTTTAGACTCAATATTTTTTATACACTGGTAAGGATATATGTAACCACATATTTTTTGATTTTTTGTATGTTGGCGAGTAAGGTTACTTGTGTGCAGCAGGTCAATTATGTTTTTATCTATTAAATATTACATGTCGATATAGCTTAGATGGTATAGCTATTGACTGGCAATCTGTATACCCAGGTTCGATTCCCGCACCAGCAAATTTTATTAAAAAAAAAAAAAACAATAAAAAATATTTTTTTTTTATATAATTTATTTTTTTGAAAATCTATTTTTAGACTCATTATTTTTATCAGTACTGGTAAGCACATAGGTAACGATATATTTTTTGGTTTTTCGTATGCTGGTGTGTAACCATAACTCATTATTTTTCGCGACATCGCCATATAAAAGTAATAAGAAATGTAATAACAAAAGTAACTAGTTACCATTACCAAGTATGTAGTTACATAACCACATATCTGGTAATGATTTTCTACACTGGGAAGTAGTAACATTAATAGGGTCTTGAGGAGCTGGAAAATTAGAACGTCTTGCAATTTGAAGAACCCTGATGTGCATTGATTTTATTGGTATTACCTAGGGTATTCAATTAATCGGCTTTTTATTTTAATCGATTAATCGTGCAAATAATTATTCGGGTTTTTTTCTTAACCGGTTTTTAAAATTAATCGATTAATCTAAAAAATTTTCTGTAAAATAATATACAAACACTTGGTGTGTTTTTAATAAGTTTATTTAAAAAAGGAACAAAAATAAATTCAGTAACTCTTCTGAAATTCGTAAAAATAAAAAAAATGTAATAATTGAGATCAGATTTTGCCAATATTTTTTATTTTTCTGTCTCCTCGTTCAAATATTAAAATTTTATCCAAATCGGGGAGAACCACACCCGAAAGAAGAATATAAGACCGTAAATAATTTTGTATCTCTTTCGTATGCATTGAATGTATAAAAAATATAAATGTAGTGAGGAATCTTGTTGAGAATTGATTTCCCTCTACGTTTCCGTATCTGCATCCTTTTATTTTATTAACTCAGAGTGCTCAATAAACATGCTTTATTACATTGAGCATTAATTATAATTAATAATTATAATAATCATTAATTACAATAATTATTAATGCTTTCATTAATAATTAAAAATTTATCATACGTAAATAGATACAACTACTTTACTAGATAAGTACAACAGGGTAGTAATTTGGAAGATGACAAAGCAAACTGTGATAATTTTAAATTGTTTATAATTTTTATTTAGGATTTAAGATGTTTATTCATGCTCCTATTTGAAAACATGAAATTCTCATTGAGTTGAAGCTAACAAATATTTCGAGAAATTCTAAAAGGTCTTTCCTTAATTATTTCCTTAGGCCACAATGAAATCCGGATAGGAAGAAGCAAACAGCAAATTATTTATCACAATTTTTAAAAAAATTTTGAGTTTTTGGCACATTTACTTAATAAAAAAATTATATTTTTTAAGCATTTTTGCAATTTCGATTAATCGTATGAAATTATTCGAATTATTCGTTATTCGAAATTTGGACATTTTAAATTATTCGAACAATTTTTGAGAAAAATTGTTCGATTAATCGAATAACGATTAATCGATTGAATACCCTAGCGAAATTGATATTTATCGCTTTTCTCTGCATTTATCGATTTTATCTTCCTTGAGCAATTTTTTTTTTAGAGAGTTATCCACTTCATCTTATATATCTTTATTTATCAATTACATTGACATTTAATCGATTTTTTTCGATATTAATCGATTCGCTAAAATCTGTTCATAAAATGTTTAACATTAATTAAAAAATGTTAAGGCATACTTTAAGTAAACTTACTAATATATTCTGTTTTTTATCTTATATTGAAACTCTTTTATTTTCTTTATTTTAATTTAATTAAAATCTATAAAAAAACAAAGTTTTGAATGCTTACACTTCACTTGGTTTAATATAATTTTCTTCTTGCTATTTTATATTCTCTTTTCTAGCTTCAACACTCTGTTTTAACCATTACAAGTATCTTTAAATATTTTTTAATAATATATTTTGATTGGAAAAATCAACTTGAAATTTTTTCTATCTTATCCTTTTTTCTGTTTTTTTCGTTGTATTCGTTAAACTTTGTGTTTTTATTTCAATATCTTTATTTTAAAGTAAAGACTTTGCCAAATGATTTTCACAATAATTTTCCTAGTGTTATGTTGTTTTAAACTGTAGTATTTTACTAGAGTTTTAAGAAATAAATGTTGATGATTTTGTTGCTGTTATTATTAAACTGTATGTACTTTAAATTATATATTTTTTTTTACTATTTTGTTATGATTTCTTAAATGAGGACCAACTTATTGTGTGTGGATAATATGGTACTTGTTCATACTAATGATGATTATGATGATGTTGCTTGCTGCTGTTGCTGAAGATGATGATTTGGGCTTTAGTTGTAGTTTTATTCTACCATACCATAATGCCTTAAGCATTTTTTCATTATGAAAATGCAATCCTGTGGAAAATCCTGTAATGAGTTAAAGCAAAAACAGAAACATAAAATTGAAAAGCAAAAAAAAAATGATTAAATGATTAAGTGGAAAAGTAAAGCACAAGTATGGAGCAGAAAAATATTGTTAAAATGTTGTTATAAATTGTTAAAGAGAACAATCAAATATTTTTTGTTATTGTACAAAAATAAAAAATTTTAAAAGAAAAAAGAAATCCAGAAAATTATAAAGTGGAAAATGATTTTAATAGACATTATATAATGCTTATATTAAAAAACAATAAAAATGTAATTTGAATGAAAAATAAAATTTCATTAAAAATAATTTCTTTTTTTTCGTTTTTATAGAAAGAGTAAATATTTCTAAATAATCACATTCTTTTCTTTGCATTTGCAATAAAAAAAAATATATATTTAAATTGAAATTATGAATTATGCTTCAAATAACTTGAAATGTGGACCCATTAAAATTATAACTTGCATAAAAAAACATGTTTATGCATGTTATAATATTAAAGGGTATAAAATGCATATGAGTAGAATTTTCTTATTCAAGCAGCAAATAACAAAAAATCAAAAAGGAAGTTCTTGAGTGTGTTAAGTGTGGAATAAGAGTTTTAGCAGTCAGGGAAAAAATTATAGCACTTATTACTATAAAATTTGAAAAAAATAAAATACATAAATGAGTAAAAAAACAGCCTGCAGTCAGAAAAAAAAATCGGTAAAAATAGCTGCAATAGCTACCAAAAATTTGCTAAAAATTACCTTGCAGAAAAAACAGCTCAAATTAGAAGATTTGTTTTTGCTAAATACCCAGCAAAAAAAGTCAAGATAAAGAAGTAGTTAAAGCACTGCAACTGTTGAATAGGAGTTGTTGTTTTGCGGGTTTTCCACCGGTGAATTTAACATTGGTTTGTCATAGGAAGGAAATTGTTCTTTTTAAAAACAACTTAATTATTTTTGAACCTATGATAAGGAGGAAGTTCTTTTTCACTTCTTTTTATTTTAGTTCAAAAAAAATCATCATGCCGCGTGTGGGGTTTGAACCCAGACTTGTTGCTATTTCAAGCAGACGCTCTACCCCTGTGCTACCGCTCGCTATACATAATATCTGACGTTTAGAAGTCTTGTTCCGTAAAGTGTTGTTATATTCATTTCTCTAATTTTTTATTAACAAAATTATATAAAATATTGGAAAAATATATAGAATATGAAATAAAAAAAAAATGAATTTCTAATTCGTTTCAAAAATTAATTGATTGGACAAAATTAAAAAAAAAAAATAAAAAATTTACAGTAAAAACAAAAGAAAGTTAATAATTGTGTAAAAAAGTTCCAAAAAAAATTTTTAGACCTACCAAGATTCGAACCCACAACCCTCTGATTTCTGTGCCAGCACGATCCTATGCAACCCCAATACAAAATATTAACTTCTTAGCAACAATGAAAAAGAACTTCTGACTAGCATATATTTATTGCAGTTTTAGATGTAGTTTAAAACCCATTCCTAAGGGAGTAATACTTTGTGATGTAATGAAGGAAGTGATCCATTTAGAAGTCATTAATAATATTTAGCAAAATAAGAATAGACAAAAATAAAACGTTAAGTTTACAAGATTTTGGTTATAATTGAGTTTATTTTTAGTTAACTGAAAATGACAAATTATACTGACAAATCTGCAGAAAATTTTTGCTAAATATTAGTAAACTAAAAATGGGAAAAACAAACTCTACAAAGTTTTTGCTGTTTTGAAGTTAAATTTAGTTGAATGCAAAAAATATTTTGTCCTGCTAAAATCAACGGAAATATTTGCTAACAAAATATTAACTGCTGATTTCAGAAGATCAGATTTTTATTTACATTAAAAAAAAACAAAAAAAACCTAGCTGATTTTAGCAGAATAAATTTTTATGTGCTTTATCTACAATTTAACTCAATTATAACTAAAATTGTGTATGTTCAGCAGTTTCATTTTTATTGTTCTTACTTTACTAATATTTAGCAAAAATAATTTGCTAATTTAAGTATTGTTTCTTGCGAGGTCATTTTTAACTAACTTTTAGTAGTTTTAAATAAATTTGTTACAGACTTGTTTAATTGCTATCCTTACCAGTGTAGAAAGGGTAAAGTCATATCATTATTTTTTGGACTACCAGTAATGATACCGACTTACTTTCTGCATTATTTTGAAACTAATAACACGGTACGACACGATTAAAATTACGGTGTTCTGACAATGATTCTGGTAGAGGAGACCAAAAAATGTGCATCCACTCTGAGAACAATTCCGTTGTGGCAATGGAATTTTTTGTCAACCGAATTGAATCGGTTGCTGCAACCTCCTAATTCGGTTGCAGCAACCGAATTCAGTTGTGGCAACCGAATTCGATTTCAGTTCGGTTGCGACAACTGAATTATCGGTTGCTGGAACTGAATTCGGTTGGAAAAAATTCGGTTGTCACAACAGAATTGCTTTGAGAGTGTATGTCGGCGTTTTAAAAGATCACATAAGAATTTTATTTTAGGAGCGGGTTAAAATTTCCCCCTTTGGCCAGTTCGTGCAGCATATCGGCATATGAAACTATTTGTTCCTTACATCTGAGGTGTAGGGTATGTTCAGCAACTTTGTAGAAAATACTAAAGCAAACATTTTTGTGGAACATATTAACCCTCTAACTCTCCCACATAACGGTAATTTTTGGCTCTATTCTAAAAAATCGTAAAAAAAACCTCTAAAAAGTGGGAGGGTGGTGATGAAATTCACGAGTGCTCTATCCAGCAAGTTTAAGGGCACATGAGCTACAGAGTAATTAACTAATTTTCTAAAATCTGTTGCCATTAAAGTTAACCACTGCATCTAGAAAAGAGATTTGGTGCTGAGAACAGTATTTGTAGCCAACCGAATGGTTCGGTTCTGATAACGGAGTTTGTTGCTACAAGTGAAAAATCAATTGATGCAATTGAGCCATTCGATTGGCAACAAATTGGATAGAAGAATCATACATAAGTATTATTTTTCCAAATTGATATTGCGGTCACTGGAGATCGAACCCACAACCTCATGTCTAACAGTCCAACGTGATAACCGTTACAATACAGCGCCAATAAAATAGCGCTGGCCTTAATCAAATCTGGCCTTAAATTTTAACTACAAAAATATTTGATATAAGCTGTGTTTTCGACTTAACTATATCCGTTAACTCATAAAAAAAACTCAAGGTGCACCAAACCGCGTTTAAGACGAAAAATATTACACTTCTTTTCATATACTTTCAACACGGATAATTATCAACGTTGAAAACTCAGCGTTTATATGTTTTCACATCTAACGTAACTTTTTCGCGTTACTTCCTAAAGAATTTTGCTAACGTTCATTCCATTATAACGGAAAAATTATTAACACCTGTTTACTCTGTTTAAAAATTTTTGTACCACAGTCGATTTTACGTAGACTTGCTTTAAATACTTAACGTTGATAGGCATGAGGCAAAATACAGCTATATATTCTTTTGATAACACACTACCATAAAAATTCCGTTGTGTCAGCCGATTTTGTTCCTAAATGAATTGATTCGGTTACCGCAATACCGTAACTTGTTTTCCCTAATCTAATTCAATTGTCACAACTAAGTTCGGTGGCCCAAATCAAATAAAGGAGTTACGGAAACCAAATCAATCTTTGCAAAAAAGAAAAAATTACACAATTTCTAGTTAGTTTCAAATGGAAATATCTTAACTATCATCACAAAAGTAGGCAACGTTTTTTTATAAAGAAAAAGTCCCTAAAGTTATGCTTTAATTTTTTTCGACTATAAAATGTCTGTTTTAATTTTCACCACTGTTTGGAGAAATGTATATTAGAGTGGTCTTTATTTTTTTTGCCCTACCAGAAATATTCCCTTGTTCATGAAAACAAAGTCAGAAAAGGTATTATATGGGTAAAATACTGTCCCAATGTACAATTGGAGTCCGAAAACATTTATAAAAAACCCATTAGACCTTCTGAAGTCATAGCTTCTTTACGGATGCAGCCGGTTTCTAAACATTCTCTAATGACTCTAAAAGAACCACTAAACATGAGAATTATTTAAAACTTAAATATTTTTGAGACTTTTATGAATCATTTATGATTATGTTTTGAGTCATTTATAAGTACAAAAAAATTCCAAAATTGTTTTAATAGGTTCATAAATATGGATCAATTATGTTCCATTTATGAGCGCTCTGAACTTCATTACATTTTAGAGACCTTTATGAGTCATAATTTCTGAGCGCTCAGAAAAATTTTGCTTGGGGTTCTACAAATTTTTAAAAAATTATACATTGCGTTAAATTATACAATCGGAGGTGTTGCAGAAAACGAATCCACATAAAATCATGCCATTTTTAACAACAACACGTAGTTTTATAAGCAAATGAACTTTTTTATGTGGCTTCCTTTTCTATTAAATTATAAATTATATTGTTACGAAATTTGATTGGTCTAGTTCTGGTATTTTGCAATAAAAATATCCAGAGAAACGGGATTTAATAAATCTGTCAATCTGGTAACTCTACGTTTAAGTGTATTGTGCTATAAAGTGTTATACTGTAAATTGGTGCGTGTCTCGACTTATAATAAAATGAAGATGGTTTGTGTCTTGGCTAAGTATAACTTCGTTGGTGTTAATAAAGAAAGAAAGAAAGAAAGAAAGAAAGAAAGAAAGAAAGAAAGAAAGAAAGAAAGAAAGAAAGAAAGAAAGAAAGAAAGAAAGAAAGAAAGAAAGAAAGAAAGAAAGAAAGAAAGAAAGAAAGAAAGAAAGAAAGAAAGAAAGAAAGAAAGAAAGAAAGAAAGAAAGAAAGAAAGAAAGAAATACACTGGATGCTTCTGGAACATTCCACTTTGTTCTACAATCATGGCTAACAATCTGGGTGCCTCTAGAACCTTCTAGTTTGTTCTACAAACAATCCGGATGTCTCTGGAACATTCGAGCTCATTCTACAATCGCAGACATTACACTATAAAAGGGCTGCAGCTTAAGTTTGGACAGTCAGTCGCGCATTAGCATTAGTGAAATTAAGTTGTGCTATGTTAAGTCAGTCACGCAGTAGCGTTTGTTCACTTCAGTTGTGCTCTAGTAAATCATTGTGAAATTGTTTGTAAAGTAATAAAGTGTTAAAGAAATAAATAGTAAACAACAAGTGTGTTTTAGTTATTTTTAATTGCACCAGGCAGGTTTATTTAAAGGAAATAAAAGTACGTTTTGAATGTAAAACGTAACAATTGGTGTCTGATTGGCAATATTGATTGCAATAGAAAAAAATCCGGAGATAAACCAACGTTTTTAAAAGGTAAAAACGTAACAATATTAAATTATCTTTCCTACACCTCTTCAGAACTTAGGTTGTAAAATAGTCAATTATAACAAATCCCCCAGGCCACTAGTGTTTCACAGAATACTAGTCCGCCTAAGTTTAGGCCTTATTTTGAACAATTTTAAAGTTGATTAACTGTCTGATTTACATGAAGAAGAAGAAAACATTTTCTATCTAATTGAAGTTTTGTCAATCTTCAAGGTCTTAAGTAGGTCTTAAAAATTAACCAATCATAAAATTTTTTTTTAAATACTTTGTTCTGATTGGTTGATTTTAAAAACATTTATCAATAATATTGAACGTGTATGCCCTACTTGATTAGAAAAATTATTTAATTTGATTTTGAATTTGTGTATTGGCTGATTTATGACGAAAAGACAAATATTAAAAATTTTATGGAAAATAAATTAAAAAGACAGTTTTCCCTATATAAACCCTTTCAGAGTGGACAAGCCACGCCTTTCTGCTATGCGATCATCCCAATTTGTTCTACAGTTTGTGTTTATATACAAAGACACCTTTCTAAGGGAAGTTACGTTCAAAATTCGAAAAATTACAATATAAGAAGCACTCTAATGCACATGTCAACAACCATTCATATCAACCAACACCACCGGCACCACTGGCAGTAATTTGTTTATATAGCCACACATTAAGTCATGGAATTTTGTGCTCTTTTTTTCTTCTTTAGAAATTTATATAAGCGTAAGAAAAATATGCACGTTTACCACGTAAAAAAGTTAATATGTTTATTATAATGCTAAGGTGCTTTTCTATAGCAGACATCATTCACGTCATCGTTATTATAAAAAATAAATGAAATTGTACTTGAACGTGTAAGAAGTGGTAGCACAAAAAAAAAGGCTTACAGAAGGAGGACCATTAAAAAAATATGAATATGGAAAATCCTTTACTCGTATGCCTCAATATGTATTTATAGACTTATGTAAGCATTTATTTCAAACTTAATCTACATAAAGGCGGCTTGTCTTCAAAATAAAATTTTTCTTTTCCAAAATAATTCATTCTATTTTTTCCACTTTGTCTAAAACTTTTTTCAAATTGTACTTTATTCCTCTTATCATATTATGTGCATGTAAATGTCCAAAAGGAGTGTTAAAATGCATGAATTTTTGTTTGTTTCTTACAGTTGTTTTGACTTGCAGCCGGTTTTTAATATAAAATTTAAATATTTTTTAATGTTATGAATAAGTGAAATAAAATATACACTACAAAGCACTAGAGTGATTACAGTGTTGCCATAGTTTTTCAGTAGAAACTGCTGATATGTATGAAAAATGTGGACGAAAAAGTACTAAAACACGTTCAAAATTAAAAAGTGCCAAATTTTATGTTAATAAAAAATTAAGTTCAATACTTGCACAATGTTGATACATTACATTTCACCTACACTTAACATTTTTTAATTACCAGTACCAAATTTTATATGAACTTTGTAATCAGTACCAAGTACTTTAAGCATGTTTGGTTCTGACTATAAATACTCTTAAAATCGGAAACTTCAACAAAATTGCCTTGCCACTTCGAAAATATTATGACTGATTTAAATCAAATCAACTGATCAAGCTGAATGAAAAACGAGTAAAAAGGTTAAAGTCGGGCATGCCGACTATACAATACCCTACACCACTCTGGTGTATTGTTTGGATCCGAAATTCGAATGGGTTAAAATGGGGCTTATGTCAAAATTTTCTATAATGTGAGTCAGCGCACCAAATTTCATTAAAATATCTTAATATTTGCGACCTGCAGTTTGTAACCAAGCCAATTTTGGGGGGACCCTTATATGGGCACTAGTTCTAAACATGGACCGATGTTCACCAAAATCAATAGGCTTCGTCCTTGGGCCAACATAGGTCTATGTACCAAATTTCATCAAAATATCATAATATTTCCGACCTGCAGCGTATAAACAGTATAATTTTGGTAGGACCCTTATATGGGCACTAGGTCTAAACATAGACCGATGTTCACCAAAATCAATAGGCTGCGTTATTGGGCCTATATAGGTCTGTGTATCAAATTTCATCAAAATATCTTAATATTTGCGACCTGCAGCGTATAAACATTATAATTTTGGTAGGACCCTTATATGGGCACTAGGTCTAAACATGGACCGATATTTACCAAAATCAATAGGCTGCGTTATTGGCCCAATATAGGTCTGTGTACCAAATTTCATCAAAATATCTTAATATTTACGACCTGCAGCATATAAACAGTATAATTTTGGTAGGACCCTTATATGGGCAGTAGGTCTAAACATGGACCGATGTTCACCAAAATCAATGGGCTGCATTATTGGGCCAATATAGGTCTGTGTACCAAATTTCATCAAAATATCTTAATATTTACGACCTGCAGCATATAAATAGTATAATTTTGGTAGGACCCTTATATGGGCACTAGGTCTAAACATGGACCGATGTTCAAAAAAATCAAACTTGTTCGTCCTTGGGCCAACGTAGGTCTGCGTACCAAATTTCATCAAAATATCTTAATAGGTGCGACCTGTAGAGTGCGCACAAGATTGCATGGACAGACAGACAGACGGACGGACGGACGGACGGACAGACGGACATCGTTAAATCGAAATAAAAAAAAATTCTGAACCGATCGGTATACTATAAGGTGGGTCTACGACCAATATTTTTTGGTGTTACAAACATCAGCACAAACTTATAATACCCTGACCACATAGTGGTGTAGGGTATAAAAAATAATTTTATAATAAACAAGAAATTTTTTGTTTATTTTATAAGAAAATTTTTGTAGTTATTTGAAGAAAAGTTTTATTGGCTGAACTGATCAAAAGTATCTCTGTGTACTCGAAGGAAAATTATCTGATGACTAGTTTCTATTTAGACTTGGATTGATTTGATTTTATAGAAAAAACTTTTTCAGATTCTGGGAATTAGAACAATAATATTACCATGGATTTTTAATTTTATTGCCCCCCCCCCCCCCCCCCCCTTTAATGTAAATTTATAGCTAGGGAATTTTTTCTGTTATTTCCACGCTTTCTCTATATTGTTACGTTTTTACCTTTTACCTCTTTTCTATTGAGATCAAAATGAAAAATTCCATTGCTGACACGAATTGTTATGTTTTTACCTTTTAGAAACGTACGTATATCTTCTTTAGATTAACCGGGTTGGTGTTCTTTGCAATTTAAATAACACACACCCATTCGTTATATTCTATTCTGAGCTTACAAACTTATTTATTTAACACTTTATTACTTTACATACAACAATACAACACACACACACACAAACTGTGCAAACGCTAGTGTGCAACTCACTATACAATGCTAATATGCAAATAACAAACTCTAGTATACAACAAACTTAGCGCAACTTAACTCCACAAATGGCAATGTGCGACTTCGACTTCCTTCCTAACGTTCGGCCTTTTATAGTTTAACGGTCGTGGTTGTAGAACATGCTGGAATATTCTATACATATACCAAAATTATAACACTTATTTTATTTATAGCACTTAACATTATAGCATATGTTATGGTGTATACTGAATTATAGTGTTACCAGATTACGGATTTTGTAAATCTCGTCTCTTGGAATATTTTTCTTCCAAAATGCCAGAACCTTCGATACTAGGCTAATCCAATTTCGTAACAATATGATAATTTTTTAACAAGATTTTTCGAACATGCGTCTAAAGGGTGAACACACCAAAACTGCGACACTTAGAAACTAATACCAGAAAAAAACTACATGGCTTTGAAATAAATTTTTTTTATTCGAATACTTTGAAGTTTAGAGGAATAAAAATATTAAAATATTATTTATTATTTGTTCCATATGCAACTGATAGGACTTATCGTCGCACACGCGACATCATCTTTTGCACAAGTGCATCATCGACTTTTCGCGATGCCAACAACGACTTGGTTTTGAATTCTGCAATATCTTTTACCAGTTCACCAGTCTTCTTCAATATTCCCTTCACTATTGACCAATATTCCTCAATTTCCTCTGAAAATCGATTTTATTTGCATTGTACCACTGCAATGTGTCCTTGGCATAGTGGCAGCTTGCCAGGTCCGACCAGAAAAGTGGTTTTATGACGTGACTCTTAATAAATGGCAGAAGACACTTTTTGAGGCATCATCCCGATAAATTTGAGCATTCCTTGTTCCAGACGTGATGAAAGGGCTGCTTTTACGACCACAGAAGCAAATGGCTTGCCAAACCATGTATTTTTTGGAAACTTGGACTTCATTTTCAATTTACAGCTTTCAGGAGCATCTTTGCGACTTGCAGCAGTATAAAAATCTTAGACAGCAATATATTTGAAATTTTGAATGCAGTAGGTTTCGTCATCCATGACAATGCACTCATATTTCGTGTTTTGGGATTTGTACAACTTGCGGCTGTGGGATTTCGCCGCAACATTCTGCTTTGCATATCGATCTGGTGCTGTTTGAGCTTTAAAACTTTTCAGTGAAGCTTGCCGCTTTACCTTTTGTACGAAAGACTGCGATTTACATACAGATTTTGCAACAGAACATGAAGAAATCTTCGGATCTTGCACTGTTTGTATCACTTTGGTCATGCTCACCTCCGCTACCAGGCTTTCTAGCAATTGTCAGACCTTCTCTGTAGCGATTTAAAACCCTGGAAAATGTCGAGTAGTGCACTTTTACATTTCTTGCAATTTTACGCGCACTGAAAACCGGATTTTTTATATATTCGTTTCTAACTCGATGGTAATTTTTGACGAAACTAAAAGTCAAATTCGAATGAAATTTCTCACACATGAAATTTAGGTCATGGCCTACTCAGGGTATTTGAATTTCAAAATATATAAATGTTTTTGAGTAAGTTATAAGTTTTCTAAAGTGTCGCAATTTTGGTGTGTTCACCCTTTATTTCTACATTAACAAACTCACCCAAGTAAGGCCTTGAATGCAATGTAACTTATTCATTGTTTTCTTTCCTATTCAGCTTTCTGTTATTGTCTTTTACGCAAAAGTAATCAAACACAGACACATAAAAACATTATATTTTTAGATTTTTTTTAACTCTTTTGTTTGATATTGGGCTTGTGAACTTATTTATTAAACACTTTATTACTTTACACACAAAAGTATAACACACACACAAGTTTAGCCACGATTGAAGTACAATGATTTACTAAAGCCCAACAGCTCTTCTATATTGTAAAATCCGTGGTTTTAGAGTTCGGGAAACGCTCAGAGTACTAAAATTATAAGACTTTATTGTATTCATAGCAAAGCCCCCAACCACTTATCATAATACTTAAATCTAGTGCTACCAGATTGATAGCAAAGCCCCCAACCACTTATCGTAATACTTAAATTTAGTGCTGCCAGATTGAACAGTTTGTCGGGATATTTTTCTTCCTAAATAGGAGAACTAGTCTAATCCAATTTCGTAACTATACGTTCCCAATGCCCGTTTGAAACCCCCTAGTAGAAAATCCCTAAGACAAAAAAAAGTTATTGTAATTATGGTTACCCAATGACCCAAGTATTTGGAAAATGCTCTTATTTTATTTTTTTTTTTATTTTTAATTTTATGACTAAATTTATGATAGTCCCTATTTCGGTTTGGAAGGTTCTGACATAAAAATGTTCGGCCATAATTCTCAAATTGGAAATGGGGATAATTTCTGTGTCAGTTATGATATTTCGCCTTGGTGTTATTTATCACTCAGGTCAAACCGCTGAAAGTAGGATCTTGGGTTCTTTTCCGGCCCAGGGGTAAATAAAGAACTATATTGCTAAAATCAGCAGTTTACTATTTGCTTAGCAAAATTTCTGTTGATTTTAGCAGGATAGACTGCTCTTTGCATTCAACTAAATTTAATATAAAAATACCAAAAATTTTTTAGATATAACAGCCCATGTGAAAATCTAAATAGATTTCAAACGAAATTACTTAAGATATATTTAAGTTCTGACTATAAAACTTACATTTTATTTTAATTTTCTTCTTTTTTAAACTTAAGTGTACTACTTTTAAAACCTCTTAACAGACCTTCTTAAATATATTTTTTTTTAATATAATGGTCTTAGGATAACCATTTCATCCGTAAGTAATGCTCAAGCTATCATTTTCTTATTGCGGACAACTGAAGAGTTGGGGTGACGCCTACGAAATAATTGTATTATCTATGATAAAAATGATCAAACTTTTTGAAACAACAAATAAAATCTAATATGACGATATCATATTAGAATTTGGACTTGAGGTAGAACAATATTCTAAATAAATATCTGTGTGTAGGGCTAATAAGTGTTTGTAGGGAGTTACCTCAATCGACATGTCCTTGCTAAAATAATACGTTATATAATAGAAAATTAGGAAATCTCCTAATCTTCAATCGCATACCTTAGCTTCGTCTTATAAAACTCATTACCGGGTAATAATATAAGGTTTTATTGAGATTTGGATATTTGGCAACTTTTGCCGCCGAACTATATCACATATCCGCATTTAATTAAGTTCGGAAGGAACGCATCGTGATAGTTTAATCATTAGTTGTTTATTTTCTTTTATTTAAAGCTTTTGTTTCCAAATTTTTCATATGGGAAGCCTTTAAAAATTTTCGTAATTCTTCTTGTAAGTAAAATGATTTTCTTTATTCAAAAGTTGTAAAAATTAGTGCCAGTTTCATAGCCAGAACAAAGGTTGATTTTTTATTATATATTTTTAAGTAAGAAATTTTGTTTTTCTTAAATATTTCTTAACAAGAAATTTTTAAAGATGCTAGTTCTGATTATAAAACCGTCCGTTGGGCACTGATTCTATATCCCGTCAAAAACAGACATTACCGAGTAATTAAGCGAGTAAGTAGCACACAAAGGGTTTCACTACTTACAAGGCTATTTACTTGCAATATTACTTTTGGTCACGATGTCCAAAAATTCATGGGTGGTCATTACCCTCTCGCTTACAAAAAAAGTGCGAATAACAAGTTACCCACAGTGAAAGAATAAGTAGTTACTCACAAAGATAGAATGAGTGGTTACTCAGAGGTTAGGAAATAAGTGGTTACCCTACATTGTGAAATAGTGGGTCATATAACTTTTTACTGGGAAAATTTTCTATTCAGTTGGAAAAATGTTCGGAACAATTTAATAAATAAAATATTAATATAAAAAAGACTAAATCAGTACTTATTTAATCAATTAACAGTAAGTGATTACTTTGAAAGAATATATCAGTACTTCCATAAATTATTATCAGTAAGTCATTATTTTTTATTTTAAAGTAATGCAAAAGGTAATCTATCATTACTTTCTAATCCGTATGGTAAATATATGTAATTATCAAATTTTTGCTGGGATTAAACCTATTAAATTTGGAAACATTTTTGTATTCGAAAAACTCTTTGACACTGGAACATTTTTTATATTCTAGGTTTGATATGAAAGTTGTAGGAATTGAAGTAATATTTCTTATAAAAGATTCACAGACACTGCAAAAAATTTTACAATTTACGGCGTATTCCTACCCAGCAAAATTTTCGGCTGCAAGAAATGGTTGTAGAACAACTTGTACTTGCATGCAACCTGTTCCAATTTATGTTCTATCATCGGTGATTTGGGTTTGAGTTTGTCCGAAAAGCAACAGGTTCTGTTCCTCCAAATTAGAACAGGTTGCTTTGGAACCGGTTCTAGACACAGTTATATAACTGGTTCTGCTTTAGTGAAGCCTTCCATTTTGACTTCCAGGAATCAGTTCTAGAACCTGTTCCACGGAAGCGGTTGTAAAAACACCTATTCTGGAACAGATTCAAAGGCAACCAGTTCAAAAAAATGTTGCTGGGTATTATCATATTGTGAGAATTTTTTCCGTATCAGAATCTCCATTGTGTTTGCTATGAAAATATTTGGCCTTTTTTTTAATCATTGGATTTATTTTTGGATTTATTTTATTTTGTTAAAAGATCCACATTTTGTTATTTAATTTTAAAAATTTAATATTTTTAGCAAAATCTAATACTTATGCGCTAATATAATGTGAAAGAAAATTATCAAATTTTGTAAAAATGTGAGCACAGGAATGGAATTAAGATAAATCCAAAACGGATTTATAAAATAAATAAATCCGTTTCGGATTTAGCTTAATTTAATTCCAGAAATTGCATTCCCGCAAAATTTTAATTTTTTCTTTCACATTATAGTAGCGAATAAGTGTTAGACTTGAATAAAAATATAAAATTGTTAAAATTCATTATGAAAATGTAGATTTTTAAGCAAAATAAAATAAATCCAAAAATAAATCCAGTGATTAAAAAAAGGCCTATTATTTAATTTTTAAATGATTTCGAAATTTACTAAGTTTGCGATTTTGGAAATATTTTCTTTTAAAAATAGTTCGGATTTCTTAACTTATTTATGATAAAATTCTATAATTAACGAAAAAAATTGTTGAATTTAGAAAATATATCGTTAACTTATTACAATAACAAATTTTTCTAAGTTTATGTTAAAAATTTTTTGGTTAAATCTTACATTTTGAAAACAACTAGAACTCAAATTAATTTTGTTGGTTCTTATAAAAAATTACCGAATAAGCTTTACTTTAACTCAACCGACAGTTGTCTTAAGTTACACACAGAAAACAGATCTGTAGTTCCAACCGAATTTTTCGCCAACCGAATTTTTGTAGTTCCAGGTATAATTACTTTTATTTATTTTTAATACCATTGTAACTACCGAAATTTATTTACAATTTTTGTTGTGTTAATAGATTACTTTAATGTTTGTGGATTATAAATTCTATAAATAGAAAAACACGTTCCACAAAATTTATTTAAAAATTAAAATTTTTTTTGTCGCTAACTGGGATCGAACCCCCGACCCTCCGCTTGTCAGCACATTGCTTTCCCTCTAAGCTAAGCTCTATTTAAATTTTTTCAGTCAAATTTCAAATTTGAATTTCTTCAGGTTTGAATATTTTGTATATTAATAAAATTATATCAACAACAGAAAATCAGTTGTGTCTTTTAATTTGAATAAAAAAAAAATTTAAAAAAAAATTCATATAGCGAACTGGGATTGAACCGGCGACCTTCCGTTTGTCAGCCCATTGCTTTTCCTCTAGGCTAAACTCGACATAAATTTTTTTTCTCAAATTTCAAATTTGAATTTCTTCAGGTTGAGAATTTGGATATTTTGTTGTTGAATAAAATTATATTCACAACAGAAAATCAATTGTGTCTTTTAATTTGAATCAATAAAAAATTATTTAAAAAAAATGTAATGCCTTGGTTGAGGGTTGAACTCAAATCTGTAAGGCTATAAGGCTGTGTCTCTACCTCCTGCGCCACAGATGCTTACGTTCAGTTGTTGTCTAACTTAGAATTTAAACACGCATATGTATGAAACGAAAAAATATGATAGATTCCAAAATTTTATTATGATAAATAAAATTTCTGTTCCTTGTCTCAATATATTATTACAATTACCAAAATAATGGAAATTAATGGTTAAAGCTACTAAAGTTAAAAAAAATTTAAAATTGATTGGAAAAACTAATACTTTGGATAGAGTGATCGATTTTATTGAAACACAACTGATACTAAATTGTTGCTGCCGATATTTTATTCAAATTACTAAATCTTCGATAAATTGAAGGTAATGTGGAAGTTAGTAATTTTTCAATATTGGTTAGAAAAGCCAATATTTTGGATAATGTGACAATGTTTTGGTTCATCATATATATTTTTTGTTCACAAATAAATATAACTTTCCTGATGATGAATTTTAAATAACTGCAATTAAAATTATTGAATAATGAAAATATTACGTTGGTTCCGATAGAATTCCAACCAATTTATTTTCTGTGTGTAGAAGCTACATTGATAAAATCGTTAACGAAGATAGAGGACCACACAAATGAAACAGATTTTTACTGACAAAAAACTAACTCAACGTTCAAAAAATGTTGAAATGGGGTTAAACAGATTTTTCCGAACCCTTGTTTGGTACTCTTAAGAACAACTTGGCAAACTTATGCTAAAACATGTATTAAAACCTCTACTTCTAGTTCATAAAATATCTATGGATATGACTACCATATAAGATATAAAAAATGTTTAGCCCCCCCCCCCCCCCCCGTGAGCGAATCCTGGATCCGCGCCTGTATACGAGTAATACCACCATTATCAAGAGCAGAAAGTTAAAAGTGAATTTATGTTAAATGATTTCTAAAACATTTAAACAATTTTTAAAATTTCATTTAACCTGTAATTTTCCATACAATTTTCCACGAAAAAAAAAAAAAAATAACAAAATAGACCAAAAAACAATCATGTAGTTTTGTGGTCTTTTGGTTTATAAGTGAATAACCCTGATTTATTTTTATTGTCCTCATCCTTAGAAATTAAGGAGTTTTTCTGCTCTTTGTTTTCGGGTTTCTTAACAACACTTAATATTAAGCGACCATTTGAAACCACTTGAAAACGTGTTTAAGGATATTTCTTTGTTTTTTGTTCTTTTGCAAATTTGTTTTTTTTTTTTAATATATTTTCGAAGGGGTTTTTTTCTCAATTCTGTTTTTATTATTGTATTATTTAAGTAATTTGCATGTTAAACATGTGTATTCATGTTTAAGGTTTTTTGCAAACTTTTTGGGGTTTCTATTTTTTTCTGTTTGTTTTATTTATTCTTTTAAGTTTGTGGTATTTCTAATTTAACTCTTATAAGCCTTAATTTGTTTCATGGATTTTATTCAGAAGTCTTTTCAGCAATTTAAGTAAACCCATGTTTTTGGGCCGCTTGATGTTTTTAAGGGTTAAGCCAGTGTTGTTTTTTTTTTTTTTTTTTTTTTTTGTTGTATTGTTATTAAGTGTGGAAAGGCAAATAAGCATTAAACATGTAAGCGTAATGCATGTTTATTTAAATAATTTTTTATGTTCTTTCGTTTTTGGAGGGTGTGTGTGTGTGTCTGTGTGTGGGTAAAATAATTTAGAATAATTTCTTTTAAGTTCAAAAAGCCAAAAGGTTAACATGTAATATACGTTTTAGTAATCACTTTGATTTGTTAAGGTTTAGGTTTGAGTTATTATTATTCATTTTGGCTTAACTTTTTGTTGAAATATAATTTCCGCTGAAAAGGCTTTAACTTCAAACATTATTAACATGCAATTTATTTAAGGGTTAAGTTTCTATGTTTAATATAAGGTTGGCAGCTCTTTAAGTAAATGTTCAAGACGTTAGCGCATCTAATTTTTTTTTCTCTGCATCTAACATGCAGAGAAAAGATTATGTCCATAATATGATATTAATAATTAAAATATAATCCCAATGATAATAGTATGATCCTATTGATACTGAAATCATCATTAGTGATTATAATAAGATCTACTGCTATTTAGTTGCAGGCTCATATGCATATACCCATGATTCGTCGCCTGCAATGATATTATACACGTCTTTTCAAGCATCAGTGTTGTATTTCTTGAGCATTTGTTTGCACCAATCGAATCGAATATCTTTTTGAGCTGTTGTTAAGTTAAAAGGAATCCAACGAGAACAAATTTTTTATGTTTAAATTTTGATGAAATATTTTATTTATGATGGTGGAACTTATCCTAAGGTAGCCTCAATCTCAGAGTATTTCTTATGACGATCTTGCATTATCAGTTTAAGCACATCATCAGTATTTTCTGACACAGCAACTGGTGTAGGACGACCTTCCCGAAATTCGTACTGGAGCGAACGACGCACAGTGCTTTGATCCCATATAACGATTAGACAAAAATAGAAGGAGTGCATACAGAGATTTGAAATTTGGTATACTGGCATAGAACCCCTCAGTTAAGAAAAATTTTAATTTTTGGAAATATCGGGCCAAGGACACGGTGGGCCCATAGGTCCTGAAATTTAAAAATATTATATTAGCTACATAAATGGACGTAAAATTACAAAACGTATTCATTGAAAAGCACATAAAACTTGAAACTTTTGTGGGAATTTTTATCAAACTCGAAGCAAGGACTCTTAGTCCTGCCATATATCCTTTATTTTAAAATCTTTATAAAACCTGCAAAAATTATCCGATTGCGATTAAACTTAGCACTTAAATTGATATAAGGTCAAGCCATATTTGGGTAAAATCGATTCATTAAAAAAAATACCTGTCACAAAAAATGGGTTTTAAACGCTTAAAATGAGTTTTATAAAACAAAAAAAAAAATTAAATAGGATTAAAATAGGAAACCATGTGAATCCTCCATTTTAGGCATAGGGTATGTTCAGCGAACTTATGTAAAACACTACGAGAAATATTTTTGTGCAACATTTTAACCTTCTAACTCTTCAATTAAAGGGACTTTTTTGGCCCCTTTTTAAAACGGACAAAAACGACCCGTAAGTTGAAGAGTTGGAGGGTTAAAATGTTCCGCAAAAATATTTGTCATGAAACTCTACTACAAGTCTTTGAAGATTTAACTTAAGTGCCAGTAATAAGTAAAAACTTAAAATATGTTTAAGGGTTAATTTCGTATTTATTCATAATTGGCGCTCAAATGTCCCACAAACCTGGATTTTAGAGAAAAACCATGGGAATCTTCCATTTTAGGTATAGGATGTGTTCAGCGAACTTATGTAAAACAATACGAGGAACATTTTTGTGGAACATTTTAACCCTTTAATTCTTCAACTTACGGGTCTTTTTTTTCCCTTTTCAAAAATGGGTCAAAAAATTCCCTTTCATTGAAGAGTTAGAGGGTTAGAATGTTCCACAAAAATATTCCTCGTAGTGTTTTACAAAAGTCCGCTCAACACATCATATACCTAAAATGGAAGGTTCACATGGTTTGAATACTAAACACTCTTAAATGCGTGAAATTTGTGTAAAAATCATGAATTTAGGCATTTAAAAAAAATCCATTTTTTTTAATTTGTGGTAAAAAAAAATAGTAACTAATTTTTTAATGATCTATTATATAACAGTATAAACTTACAAAAAAATGAAAAAAAAATCTAATTTTATATAAATTTTTTTTTATACACCATCAAACTTAAGTAATTTTTGGATTTTTAACAAAAAAAAAAAATTTGTTTTTCGGAGCAAAAAAAAAATAATTGTTTTGTAAACATACACTAAAATCCATATTTTAATTTAACTACAAATATATTGCAGTAATTAAAAAACAAATCTTCAAACAAGTTTTTAAAAAATGTATTTTTGAGAATTATTTTCGTGAAACAATAAAAAACACATTTTTCTGTTAAGTCATTTTTGCACAAAATTCTCGGAGTTTAGCGCCCTCTCTTGGCGGCAAAAGCAGTCACACCAAATATTTTTTTTCACTTTTCTTTGAGTTACTTTCCTTCTTTACTCACAATTTGAGACAAACATTTTTTTTTTTGATTTTTGTCCATGGGACGAAGCATAGTGCGGTGTCGGCATTTAAATTTTCTGAAATAACACAAATAATGCTTAAATAACAGAAAGTTCTAAGCAAGGTTATGGTCAGAAATATTAAACTTTCTAGAGAAAATATCAGCTGGCGCCTAACAAGTGTTAAAGTAACAATATAAATAGTTAACCTCGTGTAATGAAATCAATAAATAAGAAATGATGGATTCCAATATAAAATTTATTTTTTTTTGTTGTGATTTGTTCTTAGAATCTGAAATTTTGATATCAGTTTGCCGAAGGTTATATTGTCCGATTTGGCTTAAAATACTTTAGAGTTCAAATGTAAAAAAATTCCACATTTTGTCCACTAACTGCCACCCTAATATATGTGCCAATATGTACTTTTCAATATACAAAATGAATTTTAGAATAATTTTTAATTAAAAACTCGCTTTCGAACTACAGAAAATTTAAATAAAATTTTCTTTTTATTAAAAATCTTTCATCCTGATCTTAGGTAATAATTATCTGTTGCTGCTCTATTTTTCAATAATAAAATTTTAGTAAATTATTTGGCTTCTTTAGCAATTTAAAAATGTTTGGCTCTTATCTTCAAATTAAACTTCATTTCTGTTGTCAATATTCCAATTTTATAAACATAGTTTTTTTTTTTGATGTTGTTGCTTAAACTAATAAAAGCCAATTGGCAAAGTTTAAACAGAAATGAACAAAAATTGATAACATATCAACTGATTGAAATTCTTTACACTAAACGTGCCATATCTTGAATTAAAAATAGCACAGAAAAAAAAACATGAAAACTATAGAAAATTCCTACATGAAAACTGCATTTGTTCACTCAGTTTGTTCTTCTCTATATAAATTTTTTTCATTTTGCCAAAAAGATATCAAACCATAAATATGTCCTTAAGATACAGTCGTTTTTAGATGGTAGCAGCAGCAATGACAAAAATAGGATGTTGTTATATAGAGTATTTTATACTTTTGTACTAATGTTTGCTTTACTAATGTGTATGTATTGGCAAAACACACACACACCAGCACAACGCTCTTCAAAATGTAGTGGTGCGTGCTGTTAAACGATAAATTATATACAACATTGTGCTGACAAAAAAAAAAAAGAAAAAAATTATATTGAATTATGTATTTTCTATGTGTGGGTGTCATTTGGAAATAAGAATAATTTGAAAATGATAAAAATTACCAAAATGAAATAATGAAACTGAAAGAACGTGTGAAAATGATAAATTTATTGTATTTTTAAAGTCGTATACTTCAATAAAGAATGATACGTAAATTATAGCTGTCCAAAAAAAAAAAAAAAAAAAAAACCAAAGTGATTTTTAAGAGTTCCGATTGTGCTAATTTTTTTTTTTTAGTTTGCATATTATAATAGCTATTATGAAATTTGGTGGCACTCAGAAAAAGAAATGTCGCACCGAAAATCGATTGATTTGATTAGTGTTTACAAGACAAAAAACAAAATAACTTTATGCAGTTTTATTTAAAAATTTTGGCAAAAGTGCAGTATATGGGGTTTTGTAAAAAAAAAAAAAAAATATGGCCACCTCTATAATTGAAAAGGAAAAAAACCAAAATTAATTTTGAGAGGGGCTCGACCCCAGAAGGCCCGTGGGGGGCAAAAATGGGGAAAGATAGTAACATGTAAGTATGGTACTCAAATTAAAGGAAATTGTCTCACGATTCTAAAAATGTATTTTTTTCTTTTTTTCGACCCCCACTCAAATGAGCGGACATTTTCTTACGATTTCAAAAATGAGGTTTTTTTTTAACCCGTCAAACGTGAATCGAATTATAGCCATTTTTCGAAATTTTAGACCTTCCAAAAATTTAAAAAAGTGAAAAATCACATTAGTTGCTATGTTTTGTTCCCTTGACGAATTAGTCACAATTGCATTATGTTTGGTTTTAGCCGTTATATAGGAAAATAGCATAAATATACGACCTTAAATTTTAGGTGTACGTAATCTTTTTGGGTTATATGAAAATAAGAAAGTTTGATGGGAAAGGAAATTTCGATAGTTAAATTTAATTTTTTTTAACTGGGCCCCCCTCTTAAAAATTAGTTTTTTCTTTAACTTTGGAAGTAATTTTAGAAGTCCTGCGATTATTTCCGAACATTTGAGTACCATTTTGCCGTACAACAAAACCTCATAATTGTGGGCCCCCTCCCAGTGTAGAAACGGTAATGACATATCGTTATTTTTTGGACTACCAGTAATGACACCCACTTACCTTCTGCATTATTTTAAAACATATAATAATGAGTTACTGATAATGACTTATTTTTATAATTATTTCAAATCGAAAATAATTTTCTAGATTTTTTTTTAAATTTTTTGAAATCTATTTTTAGACTCAATATTTTTTTAAACACTGGTAAGGATGTTGGCGAGTAAGTTTATTTGTGTGCTGCAGGTCAATTATGTTTTTATCTATTAAATATTACAGTCGATATAGCTCATATGGTAGAGCTGTTGACTGGCAATCTGTAGACCCAGGTTCGATTACCGCACCAGCAAATTTTATTTTAAAAAAATACAATAAATAATATTTTTTTTGTATAATTTACTTTTTTTTAATCTATTTTTAGACTTAATATTTTTGTCAGTACTGGTAAGCACATAGGTAACAATAAATTTTCTGATTTTTCGTACGCTGGTGTGTAACCATAACTAATTATTTTTCGCGACATCGCCATATAAAGGTAATAAGAAATGCAATAACAAAAGTAACTAGTTACCATTACCAAGTACGTAGTTACATAACCACATATCTGGTAATGATTTTCTACACTGGGATATGATGCCAATAAAATATCTTAAAATTAGATTTTGTAACAGTTATTTCGCTCTCCTGAAAATCTACTAAAAACAAATGTGAAATTTTGCAGGCCGGTCGACGATATGCTAGTCAGAAGTTCTTCTTCATGGGTGATAAGAAGTTAATAATTCGTATGGGGGTTGCATGGGAACGTGCTGGCACATCATTCAGAGGGTTCGAATCCTGGCAGGTCGAAAAAAAAAATGTTTGTAACTTTTTTTACAAATTATTCACTTTTTTTTTTGTTGTGTTTATTGTATTTTTTTTTTTTAAGTTTGTCAAATAAATTAATTTTTGAAACGAATTAGAAATTACTATTTTTTTTATTTCCTATTCATTTATATCAAATTTTATGAATATATAAAAATTTCAAATAAAAATTAAATTTTTCAAATATTTTTTGTTAAAATACACTCACAATATTTTATCGTTAAAAACAACCTAAAATACACATTAAATTAATTGAAAACACAATTAAAAAAGGGCTACTGATTTTTCATTATATTCAAACCACTTTGCTATTTGTTTTCAAACATTGTTTAAACAATCCATAAAAGAAATAAAAATAATTGAAAAGTCTATTAAAAGAATCATCAATTTTTAACTGACAAAACGTAAAAAAAAACGATTTTGAAAGTTGTTTTTTTTTTGTTTAGTTTTCAAAACACTACACCATACACAACAACACACACGTTCATATTTTTATTGTCTATGTTTGTGTGTATGAGTAAAAAATTTCTTGTAATTTGAATTGAAATAATTTTGTATATAAATAAACCATGTTAACAAAAAAGAAAACCGGAAATATTTGAATTTTTTGTTTTAAAACAGAAAACAACGAAATTATTTAAATAATTTTTTATAAAAATATAAATCTAAAAATAGAATATTTGATTGAAAATATCAACTCCTAGAAACGATACATATTTTTTTTGGTTTGTTTTTTATTGACGAACATAAAAAGTTAAACAATATATTTCAATGTATTTTAATTGATCTTTTAATTGAAAACAAACTTTATCTATTACTTTTCAAATAAACCTCAATCGGTTATGGGAAATATATTGTTAGTGTACATAATAATAAAGGTAAATATTAAAATTTTGTTTGTATGTAAAAAATTGTAATTTAAAAAATCTATTTTGTTAAAATTCTTACTAAATATATTTACTATTATACAAATAGAAAAAAATCCTTAAACATTTTATTAAATGAATTAAATGTGCTTAAATCCCAAAACCTATTTGGCAAATGGTGAAAAATAATCTATTGCAGGCATGTTCCTATCCGGATTTCATTCTTGCCTAAGGAAATCGTTAGGGGACTACGTTATAGAATGTATAGAAATATTTATTAGCTTAAATCACAAACTCAATGAGAATTTCTTTTTCTCGCCTAGGAGCTCTTCAATTAAATTTTAAAATATCAAAAAAAAAAAAATAAAATTTTTTTAGATTAGTTAGAACCACTTAAAATTACTTAAAAATTACCTTAGAGAAAAAATTATTTTTTGTCTACTAATATGCTGTAGAATTTTTTGCAGATTTTAACAAGGTAACTTATTACTCTTAGTTAACTAAAAGTTAACTCAAATGTAACTAAAACCTTGTAAATTTAACAGTTATGTTTTTTTCTGTTCTTATCTTAGTAGTATTTAGCAAGAAACATCTACTAATATCAGCAGTTTTTTTTTTTTTTTTGCAAGGTAATTTTTAATTAATTTCTAGTAGCTTTTTTAATAGGTTTTTATAAAAAATAACACTTACAATAAACTACTTTATATATTTTTTCAATATGTTTAACAATTTTTCTTAATAAAAAATTAAAGAAATTCAGATAACAACATTCTACTGAACAAGACTGCTTAACGTCAGATATTATGTATAGCGAGCGGTAGCACAGGGGTAGAGCATCCGCTTAAAATAACATGAAATCTGGGTTCAAACCCCACACGCGGCATGATGATTTTGTTTTAATTAAAATAAAAAGAAGTGAAAAAGAACTTCCTTATAATTGGTTCAAATATACATCATTTGTTGTTAAAAAGAACAACTTTCTTCCTACGACAAACCAATGTTAAATCCATCGAAAAAGAACAACTTCCTATTCAACAGTTGCAGTGCTTTTACTACTTCTTTTTCCTAGAATCCTAGATTTTGAATATATAAACATGCCAGCAAAAAAAATTGCAAGTAATGCATTACAAACTACTTCTTTCAATGCTTCACAAGTATCCGTTAGTGTATTTTTACTGCTTTTTTGGAAGCTATTCTGAACAACTTTAAAAAATCACTTCTTTCATTGCTTTCAAAATATAAGTTATTACAATTTTACAGCTTGTTCAGAATTACTTCTGAACCACATCCAAAAAATCACTTATGTATTGCTTCTAAAGAGTAATTGCCCTAAAAGTGATCGATCGTAAAAAGTGATTTTGGTATCACTTGGCATTTTCAAACAGAGGGCCCCGGGTTCGATTCCCGGCGGGACCAATATTTTTTATTTTTTTTTTTAATTTTTTTTTATTCTATTAATTTTTTTTTTTAATATTTATAATTAATTTGTTTGTTTAAATTCAATATTTTTTTTAATTTTTAAATTTTTAAAAATATGTATGTATAAAAAAAAAATGGTGAGAAATTGCTTTTTATGCACTTGTAAAAATAATACTGAAAACAATATTGAATTGGAGTGCACCTTTTACCTTAATAAGTACTTTTATTGAAGAAATTAAGAAACAATAGCTCGCATTAACAAGGTGGTGTTTTTATGCCAGTCAACTTTCATATCAAAGAATAGCTCAGCAGTAGAGCGCTAGACTAGCAATCGTGAGGTTGCAAGTTCGCTACCCGGTGGCGGCAATAAAAAACTTTTGTAAAATAAAAAAAAATATAATTTTTTTTTTGTAAGGAATTTTATTTTAATTGATGAAAAAGAGCTTCCTTTGCACTCGCTCAAAAAGTACTGAATAAATGTTGAAGTGGGAGTACTTCTTTCCTATGACAACTCAATATTAAAATCATTAGTGTTTATGTTAAAAAAGAAGTACATCCAGATCTTCAATTGTAGTGCTTTTTCTACTGTTTCGGCATCTCTTTTTTTGCAGGGATATTTTCCTTTTACCTGAATTGTACTTTTGGTCAAAAACAGCGAACCTAGCGCACAGTACAATGAGAGAATTGGTTTGTAAAGCATGACTTTAATTCTTTTTTTTTTGCTGGCTAATTACACATTTCACTATCAGTATTTATTTAAAATTTAATGGATATATTATTCCCGGAATTTGATGCGGTTCCCACAATATGGCCAAAATCAGTCTGTGATATAGGGTATCATATAGTCGGCACCTTAACTTTTGTACATATTTTTTTTTAAGATTTAAAAGGTTAATGGTTTATAATTTTAAATCAATTCATTGAACTTTCTTCATAATTGTAATACCTTATTATGCAGATACCTCAAATAATACTTTAAATAATTCGCAATCTTTTTGCAATCGAATAACTTTTTTATATGTTATCCTTTCGTTTATTTAACAACAAAATATTTGGGTAATTTAAAACCACTTTACACAACTTACTACTTCCCTTTTACTTCGTCTTGTTGTTTACCCAAAAGTAAAATATTTGCACTACTGACAAAAAAAAAATGAAAAGCTTTACGTTTCAACGCCAAAAAAATATGTTCACTTCATTTAAGCCTAATTTATAGTGGTGATGTTATAACAACAACATCATTCACTACTTACTACCAACCCAAAAAACCAATACACATATACTTACAAAAAAAAAAACAACAACATTTACAAGAACTTGAAATCTTCCATACATATACACACACACACCTACTAACTACATATCACAAACTTACTGTAAAAAAAAAACTTAAACAATTTTTCTTAAGTTGTCACTTATAACACAAGTTATACACTATAGAATTTTTCCATACCATTTATTTGGTAGACAGAATGAGAGAGAGACAGACAAACCGTTAGTGGAGGATGCTCCTTGTAGCTAACTGCCTACATAGCCGCACACATAGACGACACATGTACTAAAAACTAAACGAACGGAAACAAAATGAAACGCAACTACAACAACAACAAAAAGGGTAATATTAAAAAAGATCTTTAAGGCGTATAACAAGCATGAATACAAAAAAAAAAATAAACAAACGAAGGCAAAGAACTAGATTAACCCTCCAGGGCATAGATTTTTGAAAGTATTTATTTTTAAAAGTTTTCATAACAACCAATATACCAAATATTTTCTACAAATGAAAAAGTTATCTATTTAGTAACCATGTCCTCAAAAGGGTTAAATACAATAATAAATTTCTTTTTATATATCAGGGTTAAGAAAATTGTTGGTGGGATCTTTATTTTTGTATTACGTTAAGGGCTTCTTTAGATTTGCATGTATTTAACAAATGAAAAAATTTATAAGATTTTTTTATATCTTGTAAAAAAATTCTTTTGTATAATTTACTAAAATGAATCTGTTTTCTCATGTTATTTACTCTTTTTCTTAACATTTTTTTTCTCCCAACTTTTTCGTTTACGTTGTATTAAAATGACATGTAAATCTTTGCTTTTGGTTTAAAAATTTAACACATTCTTTGCCATGTTTTTGTAACTTATAAGTAGGTATGAATGAGTCCTTACCAGAAAAATAAGGGAAAGAATTGCTGGGGAAAAAAATACAAATACAAGAGTAGGACATTTATTCTAAATTAAGTGTTGGTATTATGCGGGCGTATATTTTTATTTTGATGATTTTCTTTTTATGTAACTTTTTTTCTATACAAAGCCTTTTTCATCCATAAGAAGGTGTTGATGATGATGACAATGATGTGTTAGTTAAAAGTTTCCTTTGTACAAAGAAGAAAAAACTAAATAAAAATAAAAGAAGAATTTTATTATCTGATTGTATGCTAAAAACATAGATAAAATTTATTTGACATTTACAACTGTTTTAGTTCAAATTGTATAAGATAATAAAACTACCCAGCAAGAATGTGGAAGCAGCAAAAACGATTACTGCTTCCTTACTGCTACTTTTGCCGCTTCTAAAATGTATAGCTTCGTAAACAGCACTAATGAAAGGCCTAAGTTGGTTAATTGTTTACATCGCTTTTTGCTGTGCTTTTCAAAAAGACATGAAATGAGCAATACATTTTGATTGCTTAAAAATTTTTGCGGTTCTTTTATGAAAATTTTTTGAAATGCGGAAAAAAGTTATTTTAATGAAAATAAGAGGTTTTACTAAAAATAAGAGGCATTTTCTCTTCACGGAAAAATAAGCAGGAATATTGTGCTTTTGAGAAGGCATGATTTTAAAATGTTGTAAAGCTTTATAATATGAACTTCCGAGAAGGCATGAATTATCGACATTTTAAAACAAAAACAGGAGCACTAATTAAAAGCGGTGAATTCATGCCTTTTCGGATCTCGAAACAAGTGCTTTCATGCGAGCCATCTCGAAAAAAAAATCAGGCATGATATCATCAATAATGCAATCGCTTCACTGCTGAACTTTCCCTGACAAAACTGCTTCCAAGCAAGCAGTAATTTCTGCTGGGTATTGTGGCAGTCAACAGAGAAACCCTAAACTGATACCGGTAATTTGTAGTGCTTTGTGATTATGAAAGTCTGGTTTAGATTTTCAATTAATGTCTAAAAACTATCTGTGGCAAGTTTCAGCTAAATCCGCTGTTATTTAGAGGTAGCACAAAAAGTTGTCTTTTAAGAATTAATTTATCTCTAGAGTAATTTATACAAAAATTTAATTATTTCTTAACCTGTACGCTATTATTTAACAATTTTTGTTTTTTAAATCTGGTCTTAATTAATGTGAAGAAAAAGAATTTGAAATCAAAACTTGAAAAAATTAAGCAACTTTTAAGCAATTCCCAGTTTTTTTTTTAATTATACACAAAAATACATGTCTTAGTTAAAATTACCAAGTTTTCCGAAAAGATGTAATTATATTTTTGCCTTGTATGCTTAATTTCTCAAATCCGATCTTTATTTTAACAAAGATTATGAATCAGCAAGAGCTTTTTTAAAAATGGTCCAGCTCGTGAGATCTCATTGCTAGACCCGAAATATTTTGGAAATCATCATAAAACAAACCGAGGTTTATTTTGAGGGGGGCACTTTTTTACTTTTTTTCGTGAGTCGGTCTAGTATATATTTATTCAAAAATTTTAAATTTAAAAAATATTGAATTTAAACAAATTAGTTATAAATATAAAAACAAAATTAATAAGATAAAAAAACATTTATAAAAAAGTAAAAAAAAAAACATTGGTCCCGCCGGAAATCTATTCCGCGATCATCTGCAAATACTAAATGATACCAAAGTCACTACTTAGGGTCACCTTTAGAGCAATTGTGCTTTCGAAGCAATACTTAAGTGATTTTTTGGAAGTTGTCCAGAACTAATTCTAAAAACGCTGTAAAAATATACTAGCGGACACTTTGGAAGCAATGAAAGAAGTGATTTTTGAAGCTGTTCAGAATAACTTCAAAAAAATAAGTAAAAATACATTAACGGATACTTCTCAGCAAAAAATATAGCAAGTAGTGCTTTACAAACTACTTCTTTTAATGCTTCACAAGTATCCGTGTATTTTTACTCCTTTTTTAGAAGTTATTCTGAACAACTTTAAAAAATTACTTCTTTCATTGCTTCCCAAGTATCCGTTATTACATTTTTACAGCTTTTTTAGAATTACTTCTGAACCACATCCAAAAAATCACTTAAGTATTGCTTCTAAAGAGTAATTGCTCTAAAAGTAATCGTAAAAAGTGATTTTGGTATCATTTGGCATTTTCAAATAGGGGGTCCCGGGTTCGATTCCCGGCGGGACCAATATTTTTTAATTTTTTTTTATTCTGTTAATTTTTTTTAATGTTTATAATTAATTTGTTTAAATTCAATATTTTTTTAATTTTTAAAAATATGTATATATAAAAAAAAAAAAACGATGAGAAATTGTTTTTTATGTACCTGTAAAAATAGTACTGAAACCAATATTGAATTGGAGTGCACCTTTTACACTTCTTTAATAAGTACTTTTATTGAAGAGAATAAGGACCAATATCTCGCATTAACAAAGTGGTGTTTTTATGCCAGTCAACTTTCATATCAAAGAATAGCTCAGCGGTAGAGCTCAGTGACTAGCAATCGTGAGGTCGCAAGTTCGATACCCGGTGGCGGCAATAACTTTTGTAAAATAAAAAAAATATAATTTTTTTTTGTGAAGAATTTTTTTGAACTTTTAATTGGTGAAAAAGAGCTTCCTTTGCACTGGTTCAAAAAGTACTGAAAAAATGTTAAAGTCGGAGTACTCCTCTCCTATGGCAAATCAATGTTTAAATAATTAGTGTTTAAAAAGAAGTACATCTAGATCATCAATTGTAGTGCTTTTTCTACTGCTTCGGCATCTCTTTTTTCGCTGGGTTGTTAAGTAGTGGAAGAAGTAGTTTTTAAAGCATTACTTCTAGTTTTTTTTTGCAGGGTAATTGTAGTGCTTTTTCTACTGATTTCGATTACCTTATTTTGCTGGATTGTTTTATTTTGAAATATATTTTTTCTATAGTTTTTTTAATAAAATGCACTCACAATATATTTTCCATAACCGATTGAGGTTTATTTAAAATGTAATAGTTGACCTATTACTTTTATTAGTTTGTTTTCAATTGAAGAATCAATTAAAATACATTGAAACATATTGTTTAACTTTTTATATTCGTCAATAAAAAACAAACTAGGAAAAAATATGTATCGTGTGTAGGAGTTGTTATATTCAGTCAAGTATTCTATTTTTAGATTTCTACTTTTAGAAAAAATAATTTAAATAAATTCGTTGTTTTTCAAATATTTTCGGGTTTCTTTTTTGTTAAAATAGTTTGTTTATATACAAAATTATTTCCATTCAAATTACAAGAAATTCTTTACAACATAGGCAGTAAAAATATGAACGTTATGGTGCAGTGTTTTGAAAATTAAACAAAAAAAAAAAAAAACTTTCAAATATGAAAAACAAACCAAAAAATCGTTTTTTTTTACGTTTTGTCAGTTAAAAATTGATGATTGTTTTAATAGACTTTTCATTTATTTTTATTCCTTTTATGGATTGTTTAAACAATTTTTGAAAATAAATAGCAAAATGGTTTGAATATAATGAAAAATCAGTAGACCTTTTTTTAATTGTGTTTTCAATTAATTTAATATGTATTTTAGGTTGTTTTTAACGATAAAATATTGTGAGTGTATTCTTATTGGTTGATATTGAAAACTTAATCAATAATATTGAACGTGTATTCCTCCCTTTAGAGTATTAAAAGAAATGGCCTTTTCAAAAACCCGGTTCTCGGTATATTGCAAAAATTGTTTTTATTAAAATCCGGTTCCGATTTTTGCTCAAAAAACCGATTTTTTGGTTTTACTAAGAAAACTGCTTAATTGGTTTTTCGGTTTTTTTTAGTTAAAATTAGTCCATATACTAAGAGAATCTTTTGCATGGTATTAATGATTTTTTTGCATAAAACCAATACAGTTTCACTGGAACTCGTCCATTGAAGAGAAAGCTTTCATTACCATTACATAAAGTAATGGTAATGAAGATATAACTTTCAATTACAATTTGAACCATCTCTGCTAAGAAATCGAAAACACATTTAAATTAATGCTCTTAGTTCGATTTCGGATCATAAATTAATATGACTTTCTGTTTAAGGTATTTTTCAAATTAAAGAAAGATGATACAATTTTCACAAGTAATTTGCAAAGAATAAAAAAACTTGAAAGAATTCGTTAAGGCCAGCAAGACAGAATACGTATTTTCGGCTTTCGCTACAAAGCCATCATCAGTGTTATTTGCCTTGATGGGTTAATCATTGATGATGATCTTCTTATGCCAAAGTTGAAAACAAATAGAATATGTTAACAACGAAATCTAACAATGCTATTTTTATTTAGTGCTAATAAAAGTCTAGCTTTCTGAAAGCAGCAGTTTCATATTTTTAGCACATATAGCATATATATAACCGAAAAATAACAAAAATTTTGTAAATATAACAGTTTGTTTTTGCCATGTTAATTCTGCAGAGTTAACAGTTTTATTTTTGTGTTCCTATTTTACCAATTATTAAAGGCTTTTTCTGCTATTTTGACAGGTTTATTTCTATAAGTGGACTAGTCGATGGTTTTTGTGGAAGAAATGTTGACTTTTAATAGACCGTACCACCTTACAGGAAAAAAATGTGAGCGGCACACCTTCGAATATAATATATTTCGATTTTTGGCTCGAGGAGAACAGTGTTTTGCTACAAAGGAAAAAATCCAATAAAAAAAATTAAAATGGCGACCCCTACTTTCGGCAACAAAAAAAAAAAAAGAAATAAAAAAATGTTCGCCTGGAATTATTTAAAAATTTACTTAGCAAAAGTTTAATGATTTTTTCGAGCTTTAATTTTATGACAAGAGGGTGGTACATTAGCATGGTAGGAACTGGCATTTGGTGAGAAAATACTAAAACGGTATACTTGAGGACAATGGTCCTTTCGAGACAAAAACAGCGATATGTCATAATTTAAGATCCGACTGTAAATGTCAAAGATATAACGAAAAATTTTAAAAGGCGACACGCACGTTCGTCAAAAAAAAAAAATTATTTTTGAAACCTCCTTGCAAAAATAATTTAGATTCGACGGTGTACAGTGAATTTGTGATACGGTCTATTGAACATATGGAAAAAATCAGGAACTTATCGATCCACCCCAGTGTAGAAACGGTAATGACATATTATTATTTTTTGGAGTACCAATAATGACACCCACTTACCACCTGCATTATTTTAAAACATATAATAATGAGTTACTGATAATGACTTATATTTATCATTATTTCAAATAGAAAATAATTTCCTAGGTTTTTTTGAAAATTTTATGAAATCTATTTTAGACTCAATATTTTTTAAACACTGGTAAGGATATATGTAGCCACATATTTTTTGATTTTTTGTATGTTGGCGAGTAAGCTTACTTGTCAATTATGTTTTTATCTATTAAATATTACATGTCGATATAGCTCAGATGGTATAGCTGTTGACTGGCAATCTGTAGACCCAGGTTCGATTCCCGCACCAGCAAATTTTATTAAAAAAAAAATACAGTAAAAAATATTTTTTTTATATAATTAATTTTTTTGAAAATCTATTTTTAGACTCATTATTTTTGTCAGTACTGGTAAGCACATAGGTAGCGTTATATTTTTTGATTTTTCGTATGCTGCTGTGTAACCATAACTCATTATTTTTCGCGACATCGCCATATAAAGGTGATAAGAAATGTAATAACAAAAGTAACTAGTTACCATTACCAAGTATGTAGTTATATAACCACACATCTGGTAATGATTTTCTACACTGGGACCCTTATATAAAAGAGTAACATAATTAGCGTGACCATTTTTTTCTGCCTTCAAATCAGTATGAAGTTTACGAGTACTTACAACAATTTCTAATATAAACTTAAATTAATACTATGCTTTAATTTCAATAATTTCAGAAAATAATCCAGAAAATACTATAGAAAATCGCTCGAGTTCTGAGAACCGCTGCCTACAAAAATCATGACAAATTCTAAAAATGATAAGTTCTCCAGCTTTTTTAAATTTTGTTCCTTGGTTTTCCATGGTATAAGTTGCGTAACCCGTTCCACAGAAATAAGAAGATGGTTCTAGAAAAGCAGGTTGGAGTAAAAAACGTTTGGTTACTCTTAGGGTAATATCAAACAAAAATCAACGGTGACAGAACTAATAGCAGAACCCTTTCAAATAAAACTTAAAAAAATTAAAACTTTATTCTACAACTGGTTTTGCTTTGTACTAGAAAATCTTGGATTTTTAAACCACCTAGTTCGGAATTTTTTTTTGCTGATATTCATAGGAGAATTTTCTAGAAAAACGATTCAAATTGCTTTTGTACTTTGATTTAGTTCATAAAAAACGAGCAAAAAATATTTCTTATTTTTAAATTATGAAAATCAGTACAAATTTTAGAAAATCAATACATGTTGTTTTCATCAGTGTATATTACTAAAAATCAGTACATATTCTGAGCAAATCACAAGGAATGGTCAACCAAAACATGATTCACTGACTGAATGACTGATTGACTGACTGCCTGACTGCATCAATATCGCCCAATTCGCTGGGCTTGAAGGTTTAAATTTGGTATGCGTCATACTGTGACATCCGACAAGGTAGGATTTTTGGAAATTCTGGCGGCAAGGAACAAAAAGGGGAAAAGTCTCCCCCCCTTGACGGCTTGACCAAATCAATTTGGTTAGAAACCTGAAATTTTTTGCCGTTATTTTGTCGATATTCTCTTTAATATTATATTAACTTTTCACTAACGACTCTTTGTTTGCGGATGTATCGTTATTTTGACTTCAAATTCTTCTTAAGAGTTCTCAAATTAGAGGAAAAATGTAAAAATGACGTTCGAAAATCGATTTTCTCCTCCCCTAATAAACTTTTTTGCATTATCAAATTTTATACATTCTTTTAAAGACATGCTCATTAGATCGTACCTCAAAAAAAAGTTCGCCAAACACCGTCCAATCTAAATTATTTTGCAAGAAGGTTTCAAAAAAAAAAATTTTTTTCCCGAACGTAGGGGTCGCCATTTTACGTTTTTCGTTATATCTTTGGTATTTACAGTCGGATCTTAAAGTATGATACATCGATGTTTTTCTCTCGAGGGACCAATGTTTTGTTCTAAGGTCTGCTCGAGGCAAAAAAAATCGATATATCACACTTTAAAATCCGACTTTAAATGCCGATGCTATACAGAAAAATGTAAAAAAAAAATATTTTTTGAAACTGCCTTGCAAAAATAATTTAGATTGGACGGTGTACATCGAACTTTTTTTTTGCCTGTAAGGTGGTACGGTCTAATGTACACTGTAGTGTCCAAGGGTCATGAAAGAATTAACGTTAATGTCTCCTAGAGACTTATTGTTAGAGTAACAAACGAGAAAATTAATATCTGCTAAACTTTAATTTATAAACGAGTAGCTACATATCTTTTGCTGTCGTTTATCTGCTGTCCGCCGAATTCTGAATAAAGTCCAAGTAACTACTACAATCTAATCTTTTCTTGTCCCCTACTTTTCACTTCTGTTACGGAAATAGTCAATTACCTTAATAAACTGTATCACTTGCATAAGTTAATCTTAACAGTTAAAGTTTGTGTAATTGTTGATAAAAATAAATATGTTCTTTAATTTCTTTCGGGGATTGTGACGATATTTAAATTGGCATCACGCAGCGTTAAAATGGCGCCTATTAAATAAAATAAAAAAAAAACAATGTTGGAAAAAAACACAAACAAATTATGAGTCCCAAATATGAACTTTAAAAATTAATGTTTTGCTTGATTTTGTTTTTATTTGTGTGTTTATGAAAAACACAGCTAGGCTCCATTAAAATGTAGGTAAAATCTGACAATAGACATAAATGCAAATACAAAAAAAAATCACAGGAAATGACGCCTAGGTGGCTGCTACAACTACTACTGCTACACAACTAAGCCATGGAGAAAAATTCAGTTAAAAAGGGTTTATGATTTAAATTCGAACCAGTAGAATGAAATAGAAAACACCCAAAAGAGCAAACTTCCTACAAAATGTTTTGATTTTAAGTACATACTTTTATTTTTTATGGTAAAAAAAATAAATGCTATGAAACTAGTTTTTAGAGTAACAAAACAAAACGAAATAATGTAACAAATACCGTTACTAATACCACTACAACTATACTACTGACTTCTATTATAACTACTAGTGCTTGACTGTTCCCTTAACAGCAGGTGGTTGCTATACTACGTGTTTGTAGGTAGTCGTAAGTGAAAAATATAAAAAAAAATAGAATAAAAAATCTAACACCATTACTAAAAACGGATTTAAAAAGGGAAGTATTTATGAGTGTAAATAATGCTACTCATATGAGGCTTTCTATAATAACTACACAGTTACAAGGAAAACTTGCAATATTTATTGTACTATATGATCAAAACAAAACATGGAACAGTAAAGTGTTGTTTTTTCAAACGCGTCGTATAGACCAAATACAATTAATATTGTCATTAATATGTATTTTAATTAATTCCAATTTAGTAGGTTTGAGGTTAAGAAGAAGAATAAACCTTCCTCAAAAGTTATAAACACATTAAATTTACAAATCAGACTAGATCTAGTTTCTGCCTTTTTATGGACAGGCTTCATCAGTGATCTTCCATTAAATTGTATTATTGTTTATATTTTTATTGTCAGATTGTCTCTATATGAATAATTTCAGAAGTGATCAAACAGACATATACAAACATTCTAATTCAGATTTTCTCTGTTTATCTTCTTATTTCCTCTGTGTCACCTTTTCACAAATATTGCCACATTGACGTATAGTTTGTACGTACAAGTGCAGGCAATTTGTGTATATTGGAGACCGACAGCCAACAGGGCATTTTTAATTTTTATAGTAAAGTGTTGTTGTTTTTTCAGACAATTTTTAAAAATTTTCCGAAAATTAGGCGATTTAGGCGCGAGTCAATATTGCGCAATATTATCTATATAAAAAAAGGGATGATATCTGACTAGATCTCGCATACTATATATAACGAGATCCAATTTGATTTCGACTTTAAAATTAAATTAAGGATCTTACACCCATACTCAAAAAAGAAAAAAAAATTCAGTAAAGTCAGAAAAAAATGTTGCTGTGCCAGCTAATTATTTGTAGTCAGCAGCGTGCTTGCAAAAAAGTTAGTAATTTCAGCAAAAGGTAATCTGTGAAAAAGTTTTGCTAAATCAATATAACTTTTTGCTAAAATTTTTTTAGAGAAATTATAATTTAGTTAATTTATTTTCTTAAAATTTAAGTCTAAAATGTGTATTTTTGTGACTCTTTTGAACATTATTTAGGAAACTTCCACATTAGTAGACAATTTTAAAAAACAATAAAGGAAATAAACTATATTATAGAAACCTGAAAATGAATACAAAAAAAAAAAAACGGGTAAAAAGGTTAAAGTCGGGCATGCCGACTATACAATACCCTACACCAGTCTGGTTAAAAGCCAACTAATATTTGGATCCGAAATTCGAATGGGTTAAAATGGGACTTGTGTCAAAATTTTCTATAATGTGAGCCAGCGAACCAAATTTCATTAAAATATCTTAATATATGCGACCTGCAGTTTGTAACCAAGCCAATTTTGGGGGGACCCTTATATGGGCACTAGGTCTAAACATGGACCGGTGTTAACCAAAATAAATAGGCTTCGTCGGTCGGTGTACCAAATTTCATCAAAATATCTTAATATTTGCGACCTGCAGCGTATAAACAATATAATTTTGAGGGGACCCTTATATGGGCACTAGGTTTAAACATGGACCCGTGTTAACCAAAATCAATAGGCTTCTTCCTTGGGCTGACATAGGTCGGTGTACCAAATTTCATCAAAATATCTTAATATTTGCGACCTGCAGCATATAAACAATATAATTTTGGGAGGACCCTTATATGGGCACTAGGTCTAAACATGGACCGATGTTCACCATAATCAATAGGCTGCGTCATTGGGCCAATATAGGTCTGTGTACCAAAGTTCATCAAAATACACTATACCACAAAAGTCTACGGACGACATCATATACTCAATTTTTTCATAAACAAAACTAACAAAATGTCCATTTTTATTTTTTTTCATTAGAACGTACATTAAATAACTAAAGCATAATTCAATTATCACTAAAATAACAAAATTAATTTTTTATAAATTAAAAATCACAGTTCATATTAATTTAACTTCAGCAAAAGTCTACGGACGGTTGAATAAAAATATGTTTAAAAAAATAGTTCAGTAACTGGTAGGTCCTCCCTTTAGTTTAATCACTTCCTTTAATCTCTTTGGCATTGAATAAGCTAGTTTTTTAGTAATTTCTGGAGAAACCTTCTCCCATTCAGTCTTTAGCTGTTGGACAGATGACGGATTTGCTTTTTGAACCTGTTGCTTCATATATGCCCATAAATGTTCAATAACGTTAAGGTCTGGAGACTGAGGAGGATGCTCCAATTTCGAGTTAACATTATATAGTAACCACTCCCTTACCAACAGCGCAGAATGTTTGGGATCGTTGTCATGCATAAAGGTGTAGCCGCCATCTAGATGAAGTTTTTCAACGCTTGGAAGAAAGTCTTCCTTCAAAATGTCCAAATACATACGCGCATTCATAATTCCGTCTATAAATTTTAATTTGCCAACACCATTTGCCGACATACACCCCCACACCATGACTGATCCGCCACCATGCTTGACTGTAGCTCTTAGGTTTTTAGGATCTAGAGCAGAATTTGGTTTTCGCCATACCTTACATATACCATCACTTCCGAAAACGTTAAATTTACACTCATCAGTGAAGATAACGCGTTCCCAGAAGTTTGAATCAGTTAAATGTATGTCTTGGTACTTAAGTGCATAATCCAGCCTTTTCTTCATATTGACCTGACTAACAAATGGCTTCTTTCTGGCAACGTGGGAGTGTAAATCATTTTTTTTCAAGCAACGAAGGATGGTTTCTGGGTGAACATCGATCGCATTATATTTTAGCACTTCTTTGGATAGTTTTACGGCACTTAACTTGGGATTTTCGGTAATTCTTCTGACAATTACTCTTTCAGTTCGTTCATCTATCTTGTTTGGGCGTCCAGATCTTGGAGCACTGGCGTATGTACCAGTTGCATTATAGTTTCTGATTATTGTATCTACTGTGGACTTAGGCAAATTTAGTATATTTCCAACTTCTAACAAGGATTTCCCTTCACTTTTTAACTTAACCACAACTTTTCTTATGTCTTCACTTATTTCGCACATTGTAATTAATTTCACAAAAGTTCTTTACTGTAATTGCAGCTAATCGTACTAAGAGTTTACAATTTTATAAGAAACAATAAAAATCATTAATTTTTTATCCCGTTATAACGGTAAATACAAAAACAAAGAAGTCGTCTGTAGACTTTTGTGGAATTTTAAAGCAAAGAATTTTAGTTTTTCTTTATACACTTGACTGACAGTTAACCGATTTATTTTTTTTGAAATGCTTATATGTTTTAAATAAAATTATAAACATTTATGTCAAATTTAAAAAAAAATCCAACAACAATTGTTGAAATTACATACAATTTTGTGAACGTCCGTAGACTTTTGTGGTATAGTGTATCTTACTATTTGCAACCTGCAGCGTATAAACAATATAATTTTGGTAGGACCCTTATATGGGCACTAGGTCTAAACATGGACCGATTTTAACCAAAATCAATAGGCTTCGTCCTTGGGCCGACATAAGTCGGTGTACCAAGTTTCATCAAAATATCTTAATATTTGCGACCTGCAGAGTGCGCACAATAATGCATGGACAGACAGACGGACGGACGGACAGGCGGACATCGTTAAATCGAAATAAAAAAAATTCTTAGCCGATCGGTGTACTATAAGGTGGGTCTAGGACCAATATTTTTTGGTGTTACAAACATCAGCACAAACTTATAATACCCTGACCACATAGTGGTGTAGGGTATAATTACCCAAACGACTGACAACAATGTCTGTCCAAAATAAACCTTGGTTGGTTTTACAATGATTCCCAAAATATTTCGGGTCAAGCAATTAGATCTCACGAGCTGGACCATTTTTAAAAAAGGTATATTTTTTAGTTTTTGTAAGAAATTTGCTTCTTACCTGAAGACAACATACTCGATATGGGTATCATATGAAAGGTTTTTTAGAGACGCGTCCAGCGGTATATATAACACGTCCACGCATATCCTGACATGTCCTATTTTCAAGGATATTTTATAAAAAAAAAAATTTTTGACTCTTGTTTGGAGATATTTGTTATTGAAATGTCAAACTTACATATCATAATCTATAGACGATTTAAGTGAACACGTGTTTCAGATTTTTTTGAAATTCGCGATTTTTTGCGTTTTATCAGAAATTCAATGTGGTGGAAACAATATGTTCTAAATAGGGCAGTATGGATACCAAAACTTTTCTTTTGACAAGTAAATCATCGCTGAGTGGATATGGTTTAGAATTTTGCAAATTCAATACATTTTTCGCGGTGCTCTGGACCAAATATTGATGAAAATTTAGAGCTACCCCAATTCAATAAAAAAAATTTATCAAATTTTTTGTAGGTTTATTATTAAATAAAATATTTTATCGAAATAAGCGCGTCTGTAATTTTTTTAAGAAATATCTAAATATAGGCTGACCCTAAAAAAAATTTTAAAATACGTTTTTTTCGCGAAAAAAAAAGAAATTACACCCTAAAAAGCACGTTTTGGTTTTTTTCTATTAAGTTGAAGTTTTATCCTTAGATCTACTAGAAACTGAATTTAAATTATTATTAAAAATTTATAAAAAAAATCTTTTCGCGAAAAAAGTTAATCCGCCAAAAAAATGCGTGATGGATTTTTTTCTGTTAAGTTGCATTTTTATCTTGCATCAACTACATACTGCATTCAAATGCAAATTGCAGTAACTCAGAAATTTTAACAAAATTTGGTCCAGAGCATAGTGCAAAATGTACGAAATTAGCGAAATTCTGAATTTAGCGAAATTACAGTACATTTAAGTATACACCTCAGCATATGCCACAAGGTTAAATGCCATAAATAATGTTAAGTAGTTGGAATCTGTTATGAACGGATCTTTGAAAAATTAATTCGATAATTAAATCAATCGAATTCTTTAGAATTTTCTTTAGAATTGAATTCCTTTTATTGAGTAACTCACTGAATTCGTCCAACAGAAAACAACTTCAAGGAATTATTTTAATTTCTATAGTTCTTTTCATTAAATTAAATGAATTAACTCACCACAGAATTCGTTCAATTTCATTTCCGTTCAGTGAATAAAAAAATAATTATGTTCATTGAATTGACAAAAAATTATATTCACTGAATTGAAAAACAAAATATTTCGTTCACTGAATTCAAAAGCTGTTTTGTGCCATTCAGTACACAGTGAAGAGTTTCCGAATATTTTGGCAATAATTCAGACATTTCTTATTGCCCAGCATAATTGTCGCATGCAAAGAACCGGTTGTAGAACAACTTGTTCTTGCATGCAACGTGTTCTAATTTATGTTCTATCATCGGTGATTTTTGTTTGAGTTTGTCCCAAAAGCAACAGGTTATGTTCCTCCAAACTAGAACAGGTTGCTTTGGAACCAGTTCTAGAACCAGTTATATAACCGGTTCTACGACAGTGAGGCCTTCCATTTTGACTTCCAGGAATCAGTTCTTGAACCTCTTCCATGGAACCGGTGGTAAAAACACCTATTCTAGAACAGATTCAAAGGCAAGCAGTTCATAAAAATTTTGCTGGGTGGTTACTATTCTTTATATAAAAATGGAAAAAAATTGAGATAAGATAAAAAAAATCCCAGAACTCCCAAAACACTGTGAAAATTTTCCAAAAATGGGATTTTTTACTCAAATTCGAAATAATCTGGAGGAAGAAAAATTGACAAGTGGAGAATATTTTTTCCATCAGGCCGGCCCATCTAAAAGAAGTATGCTTTTAAAACATATAACTACTATATGTGTTCTTAAAGAAACTTTTAATCTGGAGGCAAAAGAGTGAATTTTCACCTCATACCGACCAGCCATTAACGGCTGAATTATTTCCAAAATATTTTGAAAACATTCCACTGTGTACTGAACGGCAGAAAACAGCTTTTGAATTCAGTAAACGTAATTTTTTGTTTTTCAAATCAGTGAACGTAGTTTTTTGTTTTTCATTTCAGTCAACGTATTTTTTTTTTATTTGTTAATTTACTGAACGAAAATTAAATTGAATGAACTCACTAAGAAATTATTTCACTTTTTATCCCTTCGATTTATAAAATTGAATGCGTTCACCACTGAATAAATTCATTTAATTTAATAAAACGAACTACAGAAATTGAATTAATTTCATAGCAAAAGAAATCGAACTAAAACAAATATGAATTAATTCCATTCAACATATATTTAGTCTTTTGTGAATTAATTCATTGAATTTTTTATGCAAAATTCAAATACCGAATTAAGGAGGGTATCAACTATAAAAGAATTTTTTTTCGATCCCCTATATGTTCTGAAAATTTCAGCAAAAAATTCGGGGAAATAAAATTTTAACATTTTTTTGTAAAGTATTTTTTAGTTTCAAGTAATATTCTAAGCGTTAAGTTTGTGTATAACATTTTCTGCATTTTTATTAAATTTTTTTTTATTACTTTATTTCTATTTAATTATTGTATTTAACATATCCCATAACAAAAAGACACAAACTACATCCAAAGATGCAAGTATTGCAAACAGTCTTTAAAGAAAATCCAATGACGATTCCTCGATGGTGGTCGAAGGCAAGCTATATGGGGCAGGTACTGATGGCTTTTTATAAGCCATAAAAGTAATTAATGTATATAAAAAATAAAAAAACTAATAAAAAACAAATTAAAAAATAAACGAAAGAAAAGCATTTTGACCAAAATTAAATATCTAATAAACTCTCTACCATCGTTCTTAAGAATATTTGGTTTAATATATTAAATACTCCAAGCAATTCTTCCCAAATTTGGTACAAATGTAGAAACTGGCGAGATATAAATTTTGTTCATACACGGTTTTTTGAAATTTTGCTGTTTTCCTTGCGTGAAATTAATTTTAAACTTTAAACGCGTTTTGCCACAACCCTGAGTTCAAAATCGGCTGCCACTGTACAACCAAGGCGGGTTAACCGATTTCGATCCGGGTTTTTTCTTTCGTAGACAACAAAAAATTCTAGTCCTTATCGTGCACGTTTTTATGAATTTTGGTCAAATAAATTTTATATCCCCGAGCAATAGTGTGTATTCTTGGCTTTTTTGGAATTTTTAAGTTTGTGTGGCAACTTTGTTAAAACAAAAATTTAAAAGTAAAAATCGGGCCACGATAGGAACTAGAGAATTTATTTGGGATTAAGAATCATTTTACATTTTTATTTTCCGATAATTAATGAAGGCTGCACAGTGGCAGCCGATTTTTTTTTTTTTTTTTAATGGCCAATAATGAAGTGGCAACCCTGGAGATTTTGGTTGGTAGAATTTAAAACTAATAATTTTTCAAAATACTGCGAAAATATATCTTTTAAATAAAAAAATAAAATTATAAAAATGTTATTCAGAGCTGTAAATGAATCATTCATTTTTGAATTAATTCGCGAATCATTTATGCATTGAATTAGCAAAATTTTTAATTTTCACAAAAATCACGAATTGAATGAAATTTGAATCAATTCACATGAATGTGGCAAAAATAAATTGTAATTTATATCCAATTCAAAGGAATTGGCAAAATGAATTGTAATTCATTTTCAATTCAAATGAATTTGGCAAAATGAATTGTAATTCATTTTCAATTCAAATGAATTTGGCAAAATGAATTGCAATTCATTTCCAATTCATTTGAATTAAATTAACTTAAATTAATTAGAAAAATTAAGAATGAACTGCAATGAAATTATTAACTGCGCCTTGAAAATTAAATACGTTTTTGTCGTTCAGCTTATGTCAAGACTAAAATAAGTAATATATGAAGAAATAAACTCCAAACGCCATATTTACTTTGATAGATTGCAATTCATTTTAAATGCATTTGAATTAATTCAAAATCAATTCAATTCATTTGAATAGGAAATGAATTGCAATTCATTTTACCAAATTTATTTGAATTGGAAATGAATTGCAATTCGTTTTGCCAATTCATTTGAATTTGAAATGAGTTAAAATTCATTTTGCCAATTCATTTGAATTGGAAATTTTTTACAATTCATTTTCGCAAATTCATTTGAATTGATTCAAATTTAGTTAAAAATTTAGCTAATACATAACGAATTGAAATCAAAAAAGACTGATTCATTTACAGCTCTGTTGTTATTTAAATTTTTGACAACCGTTCAAACATGGCCTTTAAAATGCAGCTGTTACAGTATTTACCGCCCTTAAGGAATCAATTATTCAAGGCTCTGGTTATGAATAACATAAGTGTTATAACTTAGGAAGCACTGGAATTATCTACTATGTTCTACAACCAACGATCATTAAACTACCAAAGACCGAACATTACGTAGGAAGAGCAATCGAGCATTAACATTTGTGGACTGAAGTTGTTCTTTAACAATTGTGCTGTTAAGTTGCATACTAGAGTTTGTTAATTGCGCACTAGAATTGTATAGTCAGTTAATCATTAGAGTTTGTGTGTGTGTTATATTGTTGTATTTTAAGTAATGCAGACTTAAATAATTAAGTGTATAAGCTAAATAAAACTAAAGAGAGCGTGCTATTTTATTTATTACGTACGTTTAAGAAACTAAACAATTTAGAAGTAACAATTGGTGTCAGCGGTGTGATTGGTTATTTTGATTGAAATAGAAAAGAACTCGATTTATTTAAAATAATAAACCAATATTTTTAAAAGGTAAAAACGTAGCAATATACCATATTAACTTTATCTCCATTTATCTTTATCTTCATTGAATTTAAATATTTTTTTTTTTTTTTTTGTCTATAATTTAAGTCATATTTTATCTTATTGTGTTATATTTTTATGTATATGCATCTTTTGGCGTTCTTTCGTTTCATGTTTAAAAGACAGATACAAAAATCTTTCACGGTTGTAAATAAATGAAAAGTTGTGTTTTTACTAAAATTTTCCTTGCCCACACTACTTCAAGGCAACCTGCGACATTTACACCTTGCCTATCTGGTTGTTGTTAGCACTATAAATGTATTTTTTTCGCACAGTTTTGGTAGTAAAACAAATTATTAAAACATTGTTTAAAATTAGTTTACTGCTAAAAAAATATATATAACAAAATCTTTTGCTGAAAACACAATTTCAGCAGAAAAGTTGCTGAAGACTAGTATACCTAAAATAAATGACGTATTACTTATTTCTCCACTGCCATATTTATTTGAGTATTTATTTAAATATGATGGTAGAACAAATTCTTCGAATTTCAATTTTTTTTACAAAAAAAAAAATCAAACACATATCCAATTTTTTTTAAATTCGAGGAAATAATCCCATTTGTGTTTCACTGTAAGTTGTATACATATTTGTTTTATAATATTATTTAATGCATATGTGGATGGGAAACGGAAATGAAATTGTGCTTGTGTTATATGTTAAAAGGAAATGTGAATCATATTAACACCCCTAGAGACCTTCGTAGAACTCGACATATAAATATACAAATACACATAAACGCGAATATCATTTGTTGGCGTTTTAATAAAAATATATATTTCATAAAAGTACATGTAAGCATTTGTATATGTGTGTGTGTGTATGTTTAATATATATTGTTGAATCCTTATATAAAATTCTGTTTGTAAGCTTTTGTTATTGTTATAACAACAAATAAGTGTTAAATTTTAAATTTGTCCCTTAACCAAAAACGTAAATAATATACAAAATCCTTTTTACACAAACTTATTAAAGTTTATGTTACAATAACTAAAAAAAAAACAACAAATTGTTAAATGTTCACATCCACACAAAAATATATATACTCCCCTTCGTATATTACATTTCTAAGATTTGATAAAGTTTAGTTCTTGGTATTAGTGTAAGTATTTGATTATGTATCATTTGTGCCATTTCTAGTAGTTGACGAAAAAAAAATTAAATGTTTTGTAGCAGAGTCACTTAATATGTTCTTCTTTTTTTTCCAAGAATAGCATGACTAAGAAAATTTTAAAATCACATTTTCCTATTCATTGTGGTTGTTAAATTCTATACTAAATATTTGATATTTTGTCTTGCCATTTTGATGATAATGATACCAAAGTTATTTCGTTGTTGCTTTCTTTGGTATTACATATGTACATTTTGGTATTTTACATTGATTGAATTCCCTGTAAGCCATTGCTCTGTAAATGTTTGTGTGATCTGTCATCTACGTACAAACTTACATGGTATATCTTTATAAAGTAAACACTTGGCATGAATGTATTTTTCTTTTTACTAACACACATGCCTACCTTCACACAATGACAAGTATGTAATATAAGGCGTTACAGGAATGTTCAAAGTCGGAAATAAGTAGCTTGTAAAAGGAAAATTGTTAATTCGAATATTGTTTAAGTTTAATTCAAAAATATGAAGACAAGCTGTGTTGAGGGCAATGGTACAATCTATGAAAAAACTACTTTAATTCCAATTAACAACCCAGCAAAAAAAAAATGTCGAAGCAGTAGAAAAAGCACTACCATTGATGATCTAGATGTTCTTATTTTTTAACATAAAAACTAGACTGTCCCTTAAAATAGCAATTTGTCGATTTTCGTTCATTACACCCCCTAGTTTTATTGGAAATGGTCCCAAATAGAAGAAATCGATTTTTGTTTTTTTTTTTTTTTTGGAAAACGTTAACCCGTGCCAAAAGTTGGACGAAAATTACCCATTTTGGAAAAAAGTGTATTACTATTAAAAATTCCCAAAATTCTAAATTTCGAAAAAAATTATTTTTTATTCCATTTATTCCTTTTACTAAGATGAATAAAAGGAATAAAAAATAATTTTTTTCGAAATTTAGAATTTTGGGAATTTTTAATAATATCCGACTAAAAAGATGTTATATTATCATATATCACCATATATAAACCCATATATATGTTCATATCTTATTTGATCTGAATATTGGAATGTATAATTATATCAAACGAGATAAGTATGTTATCTAACCTGAATTTGATCCGAAAAATGGGTCTACCTAATTGCATTAAATCTCTATATATAAAAGAATAATGTGACTGACTGAATGACTGACTGACTGACTCAACATCGCCCAGCCCAAACCGCTGAAGCTAGGAAGTTGAAATTTGGTATGTAGGTTCCTCTTTCGGCGTAGACGTCCGCTAAGACGGGATTTTTGGAAATTCCTACCGGAACGGGCAAAAAGGGGAAAAGTCTCCCCCTTGGCGGCCTGCCAAAACACCTTTGGCTAGAAAGCTGAAATTTAAGATATGTGTTCCTTGGAGTATGGGCTAACTTTTCTATAAAGTACTTTCTGGAATTTTGGACAGGGACGTTGTAAAAATGGGGGTTAAAAAGGGGAAAAAGGCCCCCCTTGACGGCCTGCCCAAACCGGTGGAGGTAGGAAGTTGAAATTTGGTATAAAGGTTCCTCCACTATCGTAGACATCCACTAAGATGGGAGTTTTGGAAATTTTTACAGGGACGGGCAAAAAAAGTACCTTCTTCCAAAAAAAGTACCTTTTTCCAAAAAAAGTACCTTTTTCCAAAAACAGTACGTTTTTCCAAAAAAAAGTACGTTTTTCCAAAAAAAAGTACGTTTTTCCAAAAAAAGTACCTTTTTCCAAAAAAAGTACCTTTTTCCAAAAAAAGTACCTTTTTCCAAAAAAAAGTACGCTTTTCCAAAATAAGTACCTTTTTCCAAAAAACGTACCTTTTTCCAAAAAAAAGTACCTTTTTCAAAAAAAAGTACCTTTTTCAAAAAAAAGTACCTTTTTCAAAAAAGTACCTTTTTCCAAAAAATGTACTTTTTTCTAAAAAAATATACCTTTTCCAAAAAAAGTACCTTTTCCGAAAAAAGTACCTTTTTCCAAAAACAGTACGTTTTTCCAAAAAAAGTACGTTTTTCCAAAAAAAGTACCTTTTTCCAAAAAAAGTACCTTTTTCCAAAAAAGTACCTTTTTCCAAAAAAGTACCCTTTTCCAAAAAAAAGTACCTTTTTCCAAAAAAAGTACCTTTTTCCAAAAAAAGTACCTTTTTTCAAAAAAAGGACATTTTTCCAAAAAAAAGTACCTTTTTCCAAAAAATGTACCTTTTCCCGAAAAAAGTACCTTTTTCCAAAAAAAGTACCTTTTTCCAAAAAAAGTACCTTTTTCCAAAAAAAGTACCTTTTTCCAAAAAAAGTACTTTTTTCCAAAAAAAGTACCTTTTTCCAAAAAAAGTACCTTTTTCCAAAAAAAGTACGTTTTTCCAAAAAAAAGTACGTTTTTCCAGAAAAAGTACCTTTTTCCAAAAAAAGTACCTTTTTCCAAAAAAAGTACGTTTTTCCAAAAAAGTACCTTTTTCCAAAAATCGTACCTTTTTCCAAAAAAAAGTACCTTTTTCAAAAAAAAGTACCTTATTCAAAAAAAGTACCTTTTTCCAAAAAATGTACTTTTTTCTAAAAAAAATATACCTTTTCCAAAAAAAAAGTACCTTTTCCGAAAAAAGTAACTTTTCCCAAAAAACATAAGTTTTTCCAAAAAAATACCTTTTTCAAAAAAAGTACCTTTTCCAAAAAAAAGTACCTTTTCCCAAAAAAAATACCTTTTTCTAAAAAAATGTTCCTTTTCCCAAAAAACATACAGTTTTCCAGTAAAAAATACCTTTTTCAAAAAAAGTACCTTTTCCAAAAAAAGTACCTTTTCCCAAAAAAAGGACCTTTTTCTAAAAAAATTTTCTTTTTCCAAAAGAAGTACCTTTTCCAAAAAAGTACCTTTTTCCAAAAAACATACATTTTTCCAAAAAAATACATTTTTCCAAAAAAATACCTTTTTAAAAAAAAATACCTTTTCTAAAAAAAGTACAAATAAAGTACTTTGTAAAAACAAAGTATCTTTTTCCAAAAAATTTCGTTTTTCCAAAAAGTACCATTTAAAATAATATATGTATTATTTCAAAAAAACTACTTTTTTTCCTCCCCCCACGGATGTCTCCCCTAAAACAAGGTTTCTTGATATTCGGCGTAGACGTGCGCTAAGACGGGATTTTTGGAAATTCCTACCGGAACGGGCAAAAAGGGGAAAAGTCTCCCAATAAACAGTCTCACAAATTGGAAAAGTGCCTGCCTAAACCCCTGGAGGTAAGAAGTTGCAATTTGGTATAAAGGTTCATCCACTGTAGTAGACATCGACTAATTCCCTATAGGATATCCCAAACGCAAATTCGGAATGTGAGTTCTTCCTTCTGTGTAGGCGTCCGCTTAGGCGGCATTTTTGAAATTCCTATCGGGAGGGGAAATAAGGGGAAAAGTCTCCTCCTTGACGGCCTGCCCAATCCCTTTTGGCCAACCTAAAATTTTAAATATGTATTCCTTGGAGTAGGACTAACTCCCCGGTAACGTAATTTTTCTATTTTGGAACAGGAACATAGTAAAAATGGTGGTTGAAACCCAAACCGCTTAGGCAATGCAGTTGAAATTTGGTATGAATGTTCCTCATCCATCGCAGATAGCCGTGAAGAGGAATTTTTGTAAATTCCTAAAGGGAGGGGCACAAAGAAGAAAAGCCTCACCTTGGGGGCCTGTAAAAACCCCTTCGGCTAGAAACCTGAAACTTAAAATGTGGGTCCCTGGAGTAAGGGCTAACTTATTAGAAAGATACTTTTTTGAATTTTGGACAGGGTCGTTATAAAACGGGGGCTCAAAAAGGGAAAGTGGCCCCTTAACGACCTGTCCAAACTGCTGCAACTAGGAAGCTGAAATTCGGTACTTAGGTTCCTCTTCCAGCCTAATTCCAACCGGGAGGGACAAAAAAAGAAAAAGCGTCCCACTTGACAACCTGCTCAAACTGCTGGAACTAGGAAGCTGAAATTCCCTGTCGATGGATTTTCGGAAATTCCTACCCAGAGGGGCACAAATAGTAAAAGTTGGCTAGAAACCTCAAATGTAAAACATATGTTACTTGGAGTATGGGCTCACTTACCGGGAAGGTGCTTTTTGGACAGGGACATTGCAAAAATGGGGATTAATGAAGCGAAAAGTGCCGCTTAAAGGCCTGCCCAAACCGCTGGAGGTAGGAAGTTGAAATTTGGTATTAAAGTTCCTCCTCTATTGTAGACATCCGCTAAGATGAGATTTTTGGAAATTTTTACAGGTAGGGTCAAAAACAGGAAAAGTCTCCCCCTTAACGGCCTGGCCAAACTGCTGGATCTAGGGAGCTTAAATTCGGTATTTGGTTTCCTTCTCCAACGTAGACGTCCCCTAAGACGGTATTTTTTGAAATTCATACCGGGAGGGGTAAAAAGGGAAAAAACTTCCCCCTTGATAGCCTGGCCAAACTGCTGGATATAGAGACCTAAAATTATGTATGTAGTAGGTTCCTCCTCTAACGCAGAAGTCCTCTAAGACGGAATTTTTGGAAATTCCTACCGGGAGGGGTAAAAACGGAATAATTCACCCCCTTGATGGCCTAACCGAACCCTTCGGCTAGAAACCTGTAATATATAATATGTTTTCCTTGGAGTATGGGCTAACTTATCGACAAGGCATCTCTAGGACTTTGGACAGGAACGTGGTAAAAATGGTGGTTCAAAAGGGGAAAATTGCCCCCCTTCCCCTCTTAACGTCTGCGTCTTTAGCTAGAAACCTAAAACTTAAAGAACAAGTGTATATGGAACACTACAATTAAGAAACTAAATAGGAAACGAGTGGAATTGAAACACTACACAAGTGGAATGAAATTGATATAAACGTTGTACGAGTGGAATTGAAATTATAGACAATGCAAATGGATTGGAAGAGGGAATTACCTGTTCAAACACTTTCCACGGAATATGAAACTTATGTAGCATTGAAACATACTCTCAAAAAAGTTAAACAAATTTTCTAAAAGAGAAAAAACCTTAGAAAAGGAATGGAACTTATATATTCCGATATTTAAACTTCATGTAACGAAGCACCGGTGGAAGAAACCGACGCAGTAAATTTTCCAACTGAATTTGTGAATTTACTAGAATTGCCAGGTCTACCTTTACATAAACTGGAATTAAAAAAAAAAAACTTTAAGGCACGCTAACAACCCTGCTTTACGTTATTTATTTTCATTCAAAACACAAATGAACAAAACTACTTACGGGTCTATCTACCTAAGTTCGCACTTTACCAAATTATCTTAACATACACACGTATATTGCAATTTATTATGGATTCATTACTAATAATCCACTTTCATGAGAAAAAGTGATCAAATATTTATTTATTTATTTTAAACCCATTGTTGTGCAGAATTATTTATTTGTGGTGACTGGGTGAATTCTTTTACTATATAAAAACTGTACTTTAAATAAAAAGCGAATTTAAAAAAAATTGTCGGGGGGGGGGCGAAGCCCCCCCCCTAAACTTTAAGCCACGCTAACAAAGTAGCGGGCAGCGCCCGCTAGTAATACATATAATAAATAAACTTTTATCCCATTTAAAAAAAAATAAAATATTACCCTTTTTGTATGCACTATAAAATCAAATTAAAAATAAAAAAGGTAAAAGAAACAAATAGAAAAAGTTGTATAAACTTTTTTTAAAGTTTTTTCTGGTATCGTAAAAACTCTGTTTTGAGTTTTCAATTAAAATCGCTCATTTTATTTTTTTCGACACTTATCATTAATTGTAGGCGCAATTCTAAATATTTTGCATTAAAGAACTTTTATATATTTCATTAAAGACCTCTCGGGTTTTATTATCGCAGTAGTGAAGCTTTCATTTTAATTAAGCTCAAACTAAAGCCGTAGGATTTTTTTTGTGGTTGTATCTTTAAAGCTACACTGAGTATTTGAGGGTTAACCTAAATATAATTTTTTCCTGATATCAACACAATGCATTGCATTAGTAGGGGGCATCCCCTGAGTGTTGGTCTGTAGTAAAAAAAACAAAAACTGAGATATGGTAGGTAACTAATAGAACGGGATACTTGAGGTCAATGTACTTTAGAGCAAAACACTGGCCTCCTCGAGAGAAAAACATCGATGTATCATACTTTAAGATCCGACTGTAAATGACAAAGATATAACGAAAAATGTAAAATAGCCACCCCTACATTCGGCAAAAAAACAAAATTTTTTTTTGACACCTTCTTGCAAAAATATTTCATATTGGAGGGTATACGGCGCCCTTTTTTTTTGCCCGTAAGGTCGTACCCTCTAGTGCTCATGCCTCTAGAAACACATATGACAATTTTTAAATTTTCAGCCCAAGTGGCTTTGGCACTTTTCATTTTGCCCTCTCATTTTCTTATAACTTTTTTTTTACTTCTGCTGTAGTTTATTTTAGCCTCAAGGTTTTTGATTGAAGTTTAAGATTGTGAATAATTTTTTTCCTGAAACTATTTTAATCGTGTTTCAGTAATTGAACATCTTAATTTGCAATTTATTATTAAACTGATTTTAATCATGCCACTGTTAAACAACTATGCATATAAAAACAATTTATAACATTTATTTAAACAAAATACCAAAAGCAGAAAAAGAAAATTATATGTTAATGTATAAGTGTATATGTGTTTATATAGTTATTTGTAGTTGTGTGGTTTTATTGTCGTACATATTTATCTTGATATTTCTATTGATGGTAGGGTGCCACAATACAACCAGACTAAACCAAACCAGACAGACGTTTATGTTTTGGCAACACTTTAAACTTACAAAAGGCTTACATAAACTAAACAAAATGATGAAGACGATAAGAATAAGGAAAGAATTTATTTTTGCCACTTATATTTTTATTTTTCAAGGAGTAATTTTAGTCTGTAAACTTGGCAATATATATTATATATAGAGTATATAATGTAAGTGTGTACGGTACAATGACGCGTCACAAAAATTTAGTGTTGACACGCAAGGCAATTCAAAACTATAAAGAAAAAGCCAAAGATATGTAAATATTTCGTAAACTGCCATCATAAACTAAAGTAAAAAATACCAGAAAAACAACAATATATTATAAAGTCGGTACATGACTTAAGTTTTACAAGATTTATAATGGAAGGAAATTTTTTACAAAGAAAATGTACTCGTATACATGGAAGGTGTGCCAATTGGTTCTCTGCGATCAAACTTCAGGGCCGATACGACACGTGTTCCCGTTATATGATCACCTTAATTTTTTGAATGATGTATTCTTATACCCAAAGGCACATATCTAGGGGGGGGGGGGGGGGGGGGGAGACGGATCACAGGTCGCCATTTTTTCCGTCAACCCTAGGTTACATATTTTTTTTAAATTTCTTATATGGTCAATTCCGGTCTTTTTTGCAGAAATTTTGTAAGTAAAACCTTAAGTCAGCGTTTACATAACGGTAGAAATCTTATTTAAAGTAGATTTCGATCATAGGGTACTACATAATATCAAATAATGTATCCAAAACTAGTTTAAATAGAATTTCAAGCGCAGTGTAAACGCCGCCTAAGATTTTTATCAATAAATATTATTTTATCTTTTTTAGTAAATTAAATTAGCAAACAGTGGAAATAAACACCGATTTTGAATATTTTTTTTTCCATTAAACGTACATGTAAAAACTATGTCATGGATAGCCAGTGCATTTAAAGCTGGTGTACGCTCAAAATTCTTTCAATGTGTTTTATTTCATAAGAAAAAAAAACTTAAAGTCAACGTCAAAAATATTTGTTTATATTAACACTTTCCCCTCCTTTTAGTTTTAAAAATATGAATAACTTAAACCCTCAAATGAGTACAGTGTATTAATCTACCCTGAAGGAAGCCAGGGGTCAAGTGTCTCGCAGTCAATACTTTTGTCGATTATTATGGGTGACTTTTTGCTGACTTTTTAGTGAAATTGTCAACGAAGCGGCTACACTTTTTACTTTGCCTTTGATGAGTTGAGAAATTTTTCACATTTGCAAAACTGTGCTTCTTCTTGATTTTTTTATTGCTTCATTTTGGTTTCTTTATGTGTGTGGAAATTTATTAAAAATTTTTTGTACACACTTCCATACACAATAATACACTCACAAGGTAATTTTAGACATTATGTACTTACAAATAAACACATTATGCCTACAATTACACTCAAAAAAATAAGTTAGTAGAAAAATTTGTAAAACGTCTTGTATATCAAGTATAAGAGCTTTCAGCAATTTTTTTTTGCTGAAATTCCGTTGTCAGCTAAAGTTTTTTTTAGCACTAAACTAATTTTGAACTAATGTTTTACTAATTTATTTTGCTACAAAAATTGTGCTGACAACCGCATTTATAGCATGGACGAAAACTACACAATTTCTATATTTAAATTTTCAGCAAATGTAATTTAACAGTTAAATTTCTCTACAATTTTTTTGAGTTTTTTCAGTCTACTAATATTTAGCAACTAGTTTAGTAATTTTAGCAAGGATTTTCATCATTTGCAATCGACTAAGTGTTAGCAAGCCTTTTGCTGAAATTACCAGCTTTTTTACAAGTACGCTCTTGACTAGAAATTCGCTTTCCCGTTTGTATTTTTCTGACTGGGTGATTATTAGAAAAATTTACCAAATAATTTTGAACAGTACTTTATATTTGCAATAATTATAAAAATAAGTCATTATTGGTAACGCATTATATATATTTTTTTTATGCAATAATCGTATCTTAAACCCTGGTAAATTTCTATCTTTGAAATATAACATGTCGAGCTAGCTCAGATGGTAGCGCTGCCGAGTGACCATTTGGACTCCCAGGTTCAATTCCCAGTACAAGCAGGGTTTATTAAAACAAATTTTAAAACAAAAAATATTTCTTTATAAAACTAATTTGTTTTAGTAAAATCTACTTTTAGACATATTATTTATGTCACAACTCATAAGAATGTAGGTAATGACGTATTTTTTACGATATCTCTGAATACAAATATCGACTTAATTTTTAGGGTTTCTTTAGGAAAAGTTTCCCTTTCCAGAGGCAGCCACCAATAAGGCCAGCTCACGTAGCACAGTGCTTTGATCCCATAAAACGATTGGACAAATAGAAGGAGTGGAGATAGAATTTTGAAATTTGGTATACTGAATCTCTTAGTTAAGAAAAGTTTTAATTTTTGGAAATATCGGGCCAAGGAGACGCCCACCTCCCATAGATACTGAAATTTAAAAATATTATATAAGCTACATAAATGGACGTAAAATTAAAAAAAGTATGCATTGAGATGCATATACAACTAGAAACGTTTGTCTCAATTTTTATCAAAATCGAAGCAAGGACTCTTAGTCCTGCCATATATCCTTTATATTAAAATCTTTATAAAACCTGCAAAATGAAATTTAGCATGTGTATAAAGTCAAGCCATATTTGTGCCAAATTTGGGTAAAATCGATTTATTAATAAAAAAAGAAAATGCCTTTTACAAAAAATGGGTTTTAAACGCTTAAAATGATTTTTCTAAAACAAAACAAAATTAAATAGGATTAAAATATGAAACCATGTGAATCCTCCATTTTAGGCATAGGGTATGTTCGCGAACTTATGTAAAACAGTACGAGGAATACTTTTGTGGAACATTTTAACCTTTTAACTCTTCAATTAAAGGGACTATTTTGGCCCCTTAAAAAGGGACAAAAACGACCCGGAAGTTGAAGAGTTAGAGGGTTAAAATGTTCGGTAAAAATATTTGTCATGAAATTCTACTATAAGTCTTTGAAGGCATCAGTATTGAAAATTTAACTTAAGTGCCAGTAATAAGTAAAAACTTAAAATGTGTTTAAGAGTTAATTTCGTACTTATTCAGAATTCGTGCTCAAATGTCCCACAAACCTGGATTTTAGGGAGAAATCATGGGAATCTTCCACTTTAGGTATTGGATGTCTTCAGCGAACTTATGTAAAACACAACGAGGAACATTTTTGTGAAACATTTTAACCCTCTAACTCTTCAACTTACCTAAAATGGAAGGTTCACATGGTTTGAATACTAAACACTCTTAAATGCGTGAAATTTGTGTAAAAATCATGAATTTAGGCATTTCAAAAAAATTTTTTTTTTTAATTTGTGGTAAAAAATAGTAACTAATTTTTTAATGACATATTATATAACAGTATAAACTTACAAAAAAAGGAAGAAAAAAATACCTAATGTTATATAATTTTTTATTATACTCCATCAAACTTAAGTAATTTTTGGATTTTCAACAAAAAAAAAAGTGTTATTCGGAGCAATAAAAAATAGTTGTTTTGTAAACATATACTAAAATCCATATTTTAATTTAACTATAAATATATTGAGGTAACTAAAAAACAAATCTTCGAACCAGTTGTAAAAAAAATGAATTTTTGAGAATTATTTTCGGGAAACAATTAAAACCCATTTTTCTGTTCAGTCATTTTTGCATAAAATTCTCTAGGTTTAGCGCCCTCACAGCAATCACACCAAATATTTTTTTTTATTTGTTTGAGTTACTTTCTTATCTTTAAAAAAAATCCTTCTTTAATCACAATTTGAGACAAAAATTTTTTTTTGTTGATTTTTGTCCATGGGACGAAGTATTGTGCGTAGGTCCTAGCAAGTAATTTTCCCGTTGTTATCAGGGGTGTTTTATAAGAAAACAATTTTCTTAAATCGGAAGGTGTTTTTGTGGTATTTTTCTATGGTGGATACTTTCTAAATCGGAGTTCATTTTTCAAATCTCAGGTGTACATTTATTAGAATTTGAGGATAAAGTATTTAAAGTCTAACGGTTTTTTGATAGGAAACATTCCTCAGATTTCAATAGATTTATTTTTTTCAATAGTAACACTTTCAGATTCTGATACCCTTTCCTGTAGAAATACCTTCAGATACCACGGATCTTATAATTTATAATTTGGGCACTCTTTTCTTTAAAAAAAAAAAATCCTCAGATTCTGATTCTACAACTTCCTCAGATTCTGATTCTACAACTTCCTCAGATTCTGATTCTACAACTTACTTGGCTGAACGTTTTTTTTAAGTATAAAAATTTCTAAAACACAACATCCTAGCAATCAGAAGGTTCTCTTAAGGAAAAATTCTTACATCCTAAGGGCTTTTCTAGAGTTAAAAGTATCAATAACCGGATCATACGGAGGAGTTTCAATAGATTACGAGTGTTTTCTATAAGAAAAAAGGTATCTAAAAGATTACCTTTCTTTAGAAGAGAGAGAGGAAGAATCTGTGATATTTTATTGGACAAGAAACCTATAAAATAATTCCAATCTTTAAGATTTGTTAATGGGAAAAATGTTCCAGAATCTGATCCTACTTTTGGTCGTTATCAGCGTTGTTTATTATATTTGATAAACTTTGTTACGTTTTTACCTTTTAGGAAAGTTGGTTTATTTCCTTTTAATAAACCAAATTCTTTTCTGTTATAATCAAAATAAGCACACTATATTATTTCTTATAAACTTATTTATTTAACACTTTACTACTTTACATACAACAGTATAAAGCACACAAATTTACCAACAACTTGTATGCAAAGATTTACTAAAGCTCAAGTAAACTATACAAACTCTAATGCGCAACTGACTGAGTACGTCAAGTGGCAGCACTTTTATAGTTTAACGGCCGTGGTTGTAGAACCAGCTAGAAAATTTCGAAGTACTAAAATTATAACACTTATTTTATTCATAGTAAATTCCGTTTCTCGGGGTATTTTTCTTTTTAATACCAGAAATTTTTATACCTGACTAATCCAAGTTCGTTGCTATAACTTTAACTTTTTAATAAAAATTGTATTTTATTTGATTAGAAAATGTTTGGTAAATATATGAGGTCGTATCTATTGAATATTTACCAAATAAATTCGGTTGGTCCAACGTTTTCATATTCGAAAATATAGTACAAGTGGTGCAACTAAAAATTTCGTCCAAAATTCGGTTGGCAACAAATTCGGTAGCTACAATGAATCTGTTCACTGTATGCACTTGTGTTCAACCAGATCTATTAAGTTTAGTTTAAGTTTAATTTGCCATGGAAAGTTTTATATTATTTTCAAATCCATCATTAAAATCGCATTTTTTCTACTTTATCCTCTTAAAATTTAAAAGATTCGATATCTTCTTTTCTTCTTAATATTTATTTGTTTAAAAATTTCATATTTATTGTAAAAACCAAGAGTTAAAATACACATTTAATTTATATAGGTTTGGGTGTGGTAAAATTTATTTAACATAACACAAAAGAAATCGCAAATTTTCACAATTCAAATCTCGAATTTATGAAAACATTTAAATCTTCTAGTTATTATCCTTACTCATAGTAGGGTTAATTCTGTATGAGTTTGTTTATAGGAGTGTAAATTTATTACACTTATTTTATGGTCTTTAGCTGTATAAAATGAAAGGAGGAGGTATTTTTTTTTCTTACACTTAAAGTTGATATTTTTGTTCGCTTATATTTTGCAAGTTCATTTGCCATCATGTTTCCCTTAAGAATTCAACAAAAATCACAACATTTTGTTATTTGTTCTTCATATATACTTTTTTCCTGTTCCTTTTAACTGACAAATTGTTATAAAGCTTATATACTATTCTGTTTACAACATACAATATTTTTTACACATATGTATTTGTATATGGGGGAAATGTTTGTACTTGTATGTGTGTTATTTTGACAGTGATTTTGCATATTGTTTGTTGTAATCATCATTATATCTACGTATGTTTAAACCACCCATACTTGATGTTAAATTTGTTGTTAAAAGAATGATGATCAAAAGATATATTCTGATTTGTTTTTCTTTTTTTTTTTTTGCTGAAAGAAAAAAGATGTTTTCTTTTACTCTTCATATATAAATTTTTAAATTATTTTATATATATTATTTTTCAAAGATTAATTTATAAAAAGAAAAAAGACTTGATGAAGTGTAAAGTAAGTACAAGTAACTGATAATATAAAGTGATGTTTTTCACAGTAAATTTTAAACAGTTCTAAGTGATTGTTTAAATATTTATAAATTAGAAACAGGGTAAAGCATATCTAAATAGCTGTTTTTTAGCTTTTAGAATATGTACTTATATTTATCAAGAGTTTAATAGCTTTTCAGATATTTCCTGTTTTCTTAAGTAACATATGAATTAATAATAATCGAAACAATCATACGCCAGGTTATTGTAAAAAGATTTTGTATATAAAAACGTTTTGAATTGTTATTTCAACAAAACAATACATGGAAATGAATGCAGATTTTTATTAACACGTTTCTTGATTTTTGCCTCCATAAATGAATATGTCATTCTTTTTTATATGTATGTATATGCCCTACGGGGAATGAAGAGTCAATTGCCCTAAATTAGTACAAATACTTATGAATAAAAGATAATGAATTAATTTTTCAAGTATTTTCTGATCCGTTATTTTCACTGTTGCTTTTAAAAAACTTGACCGATATCGAAATAAAAAACAAATTCGCGGAATATTTTTAAAAATATTTTTTTATTCATTTTACTCTTTTATTTATTTTGAACGTAATTTTTTTACGATTTTCTTATTTTAGCTCTTATTTTAAATATCTATAATTTTTTGTTAAGAAACTTTAAGTTTTGTATTTTCAAAGATTTTTTAATGTTAAAGCTTTTTTAATTTTAACAATTGGTATTTCATTTAACTTTTCTTTTTAACTTAAGGGGAATTTCTTAAATTTTTATTTACCCGACTAGAAAAGATGTTATATAACCATTAGGCCGGGTCGATTTGTGGGGAGGCAAAAAAATGGCTCAGGGAAAATCGTATTCTAGGGATCAAAATAAGAAACTTTGTCGAAGGAACCATACCTCTAAAACGAATTCTACTACCCCCCAACTGTTGACTTTTGTCCCGTAGGGTCAAGTTTTGAAAAATCACACTTTGACCCATTTAGAGTGCCCCAATCGAGTCCAAATGTATGATCGACCCCCACTAACTTTGGAGGGCCGATCCACCCATGCCAGTGGCACACCCCCTGGAACTCCCCATACAAACATTTTAAAAAATCACCATTTTTGGCACTTTATTTTATTATTTTTTATTTATTTTATTTATTTTTATTAAAACGTTAATCTGACTACAAATTCTGTTAAGCAAGTGCGCCTTTTATTACTTCTGGAAAATCCTTTATGATAATTTTATGCTCAATTCTACCTGTAACCGATTTAGCTTAAGTAAGTTTACGACATGCAGCTGTGTCTTGTGGTGGCTTAAAAAACCCACACAACCTATTTTACGACCTGCAACAGAACGACACGTTCAATTGCTAGCTAGCGTTTCCAAACGAGTTATACCGGAAAATGTAGAGGCTGTTATGGCGACGACATAAGAGAGCCGTGCGAAATTGCCCAGACTTGAAAGCAAAAAAGACTTCAAACAGTAATTTTTTTTATTTTCTTTTCTATTACTAAGTTAAATTAATTTTTTCATTTACATATGTTCTGACTAAATAAATTTCTAAAGAGAAAAAATAAATAAAATAATAAAAATAAATAAAATAAATAAAAAATAATAAAATAAAGTGCCAAAAATGGTGATTTTTTAAAATGTTTGTATGGGGAACCCCCCAGGGGAGTTCCAGGGGGTGTGCCACTGGCATGGGTGGATCGGCCCTCCAAAGTTAGTGGGGGTCGGTCATACATTTGGACTCGATTGGGGCACTCTAAATGGGTCAAAGTGTGATTTTTAAAAACTTGACCCTACGGGACAAAAGTCAACAGTTGGGGGGTAGTAGAATTCGGCAAAGTTTCTTATTTTGATCCCTAGAATACGATTTTCACTGAGCCATGGGCGATTATTAAATCGACCCGCCCTAATAACCATATATAAACCCATATGTACGTCCATTCTAATTGGATCCGAATATTGGAATATATAATTATATCAAGCGAGATAAGCATGTTATCTCACCTGATACAATTTGATCCGAAAAATGGGTCTATCTAACTGCATCAAATTATATATAAATACATATAATTTGATGAAGATTTTCAAAGAAAATTTTAGTAAATATTGTTGAGATCACTTATTTCATTCATATTAAATACTAATGCTTAATGTTTAGAAAAATTTTTGCTAATAAACTTAGAAATAGCTGACATAATAAAACATTACAAATTAAAAATTTGTCGGAACAAATTTTTCTAGGTTAGAGTTTTGGTCTTTCTTACAAAATGTGTGTCTTTCTTATAAAATAAAAAATGAACTTTCACAATTACTTTTTTTTCACGGAAAAATAAATGAACTAAACCATATTAATTTCAACATATGTTTGTCTAATTTGTATTTTTAATTTTTTTTTTTTTTTTTTTTTTTTTTTTTTTAATAATAAATACAGCATTTATTTACTTCAAATTACATAACCAAAGCCCTGGGGCCATATATGATTAATAAAAGCTTCTACAAAAAAATAATTTAAATAAAGATAATAAAAAAAAAATAATAATAAAAATAAATAATAATAAAAATAAATAATAATAAAAATAAATAATAATAAAAATAAATAATAATAAAAATAAATAATAAAAAAAATAAGTAAAAAATACAGTAAAACTATCATATAAAAAAAAAATACCGAAAACATTATCTTGAATAATATAAATAGATATTAAAAAAAAAAAAATAATACAATCACCAGATTTTCCTAAGTGCAGCGATAATAAAAAAAAGAAAAGATCGAGAGAGATAAAAATAGTAGCACAAATAAAAAGCTATAACTCATGAATAGCTACATAATCCTTAAGCTTTCGCCTAAAGACCTGGGGTGAAAAAGCAAAACCTCTCAGGTATAGAGGTAGATCGTTCCATATTCTTGAAAGCCTAATCTGAAATGATCGCTCGTACATAGTAGTATGATGTGTTGGATAAACCAGTTGGGGGTTTCTTTCCGAGTTGGACAAAAGAAAGTTGTCAACTATATAGTCCGGAAACCCATTAACCATTGCTTTGTAAAAAATATCAATAACCTCATAGCTACCTAATTAACAAAAGAGCACCCAAGAAATTGGATTACGTACGGAGTCACATGAGAGCGAAGTCTTAGGCCAAAAACATATCTAATAATTCTATTGAAAATCTTGGTAAACCTATTAAATTCACCGCCTGTGGTACCAGAAAATACCTCGACACAATATAATATATGAGGCATCAACAAGGCATGTGCCACACGCATCCTAATTGAGAGAGGCAGATATAAGTCAAGAGAATACAACCTTCTCAACAAGAATGATATTTTCGAAGAAACGTTATTAATATGCGATGAGAAACTTAAATGATTGTCAATTAAAACTCCAAGGCATTTAATCTTATCCACAAATTCAACTCTCATGCCATCGAGAGTAACCATTATATTATCAGTATCGAAACCAAAACCCATTAACTTCGTCTTTCTTGGATTGACAACAAAACCATTGCCAGAAGACCAAGATATAACCTCATGTATGATGAAATTTACACCCTCTTCCAAGACATCTACAAATTGCGAATCGGCATAGCAAAGAAACTGAACATCATCCGCATAAACGTAAGACTGACATGATAGACCATTCCCAAATGTAAGAAGATCATTCAAGTAAATCATGAACAGTAGTGGGCCAATAACAGACCCCTGAGGTACACCACTGGTTATTGGTTTCGTTAATGAAAAAGAATCGCCAATCGAAACAAACTGACTTCTACAACTCAGATAAGAGGATATAAGTTTACAAGCTTGTGATGAAAAATCAAAAAAATTAAACAGTTTGTCCACAAGTTTCGAATGTATCACTCGGTCAAAAGCTTTAGATAAATCCAGTGAAAGAAGAACTACATTTTTACCATTATCCAAAAATTTTCTAATCGAATCCGTTAGACCAAGAAGAAGGGCACCAGTACTATACCCACGACGAAAGCCTGACTGAGATGAGTGTATTAAAGAGTTACTATCAAGGTGTAGGATCATTTGATCCTTTACAATATGCTCAACCACCTTCGAGAGAATCGGAAGGACAGATATCGGACGCAAATTATCCAAAGAGTTGGAAAGACCTTCCTTTTTTATGGGTATCACCCTAGCTTTCTTCCAATCGTTAGGAAAGACGGAAGTAGTAAAAATAGAATTAACCAACCGAAGAATATGGGAAGACACAAACGGAAAAACTAAATTAATAAATTTCAATGGTAAATAATCATTACCTGCAGCATTAGATTTAATCTTCCCCAATGCTGCGCGCAATTCTCCCAGATTCACACAACGAAACGAAAAACCACCACCTAAAGTACCCCCTGAAAAATCCATTGAATTGGGATTATCATCTATCTGACACGAAACAAAATAGTCATTTACCTCGTCAGCATTAGCAGAGATAAACTGATTATCAGTCTCCAAACAACCATTTCCCCTTAAATAGCTCCACATTTATCTAGGACTAAGATCCCTAAACATGCTTGAATAGGCACGCCTCTTAGCTACCCTAATAACTCTCTTTGCACGATTTCTGTGCTCACAATAAACAGCCCAATTCAGTGAACTTCTGTTCAGAAGGTAATATTTGTAGGCTAAGTCTCGTAAAGATATATGATAGACAATATTAGGGGAGTTAAACCAGTCAACAGACTTAAAAACTATCTTACGCCGTACGACAGGCACTAAGGAGTGTAAAACATAGAGGTTAGACATAAAAACCTCCAATTGAAGATTTACATTATCCGTTGCATACATTCCACTAAAATCAAGAGAATGAACAGTTCGTTCTAAAACTTCCATATTCACAGAATTATAGTCCAAGTAGGACACATATTGTTGGGAAGTAGGTTTCGGAATATCGACAGCAATAAAAATTAGTGAATGGTGCGATACTCCTGGACACTGCATTTGACCAGAAGTACTCACAACAAGAGAGGGACTCATTAGAAAATAATCAATAAGGGACGTAGAATCCTTATTAATATCATAATGAGTGGGGGCACACTAAGTCCAGCCTACTACACATTAGCCGAACCAAATTAGATTTCCTACTACAAAACATATTCATATTAAAATCACCCATAATGCAAACATTTGCATATTCAACAAGAATATCTCCCATAGATTCCTCAAAAACATTTAAATTACCATTAGGCAAGTAACTCACACCAATTAAAATTTTCATGCCCCGAAGGATCACTTCAGCGAATATAGATTCTGATTCCCCATACCTATCAGACCTAAAAACTACCCTATATTCAATCCTCTTCGAAATAAGTAAAGCCACTCCACCACCCCTTTTAGGCTTTGGGCGATCACTTCTACAAATATCATATCCCGGAATATTAACACTCTCGGACAATATATCAGGTTTAAGCCATGTCTCACATAAACCAACAATATCCATAATATTTCCCTCAAGTATGTTCCTTATTTCATTCAATTTGAATGTCGAAGAAGAAGTATTAAAGCTGTTTATATTGTAATGACCTATCTTTAACTCTCTCTCAAAAGTTATAAAGTTATTACGAATTACAGAGTTATCACTGCAAACAGGACCTAAATTTATAAAGCTATTCATCTTAAAATGTATAAAGGAAAAAAGAAAATAAATAAAACTGGCAATTGTATAAAAGATAAACAATTAAAAATTCGAATAAATAGCAATCTGACGCCAAGGAAATTAATTGCAAGAAATCATCAGATACGTTATTAAGAAAATTGGTTTAAAAAATTATAAATGCAAATAAAAATACTATTGTTAAAAAAAGCATTAACTAATCAAAAGATAACTTATGACCAAAGTAAAAATATTTATTTCGGCTTTTAATTCCACAAAGAAAAAAAAAATTTTCTCCCCTTATTTATTTTTTTAACCCTTAAATGCATGATCTCTTCGATTTTAACCATTTTTTTGATGATTTCTAAAGGCGTGCACATTTCAAGAAAAGTACCAAAAAAAATTATTTTTAAAAAAGGTGATTTTTATTGAAAAATATGGTTTTTTGCCAAATAGCTAAATTGTGATTATTTTAACGTATATAAAAAAAAAAAATAATTGACAAAATTTCTTGTCGACAAAATGAATTTTATTGCGATAATATCACTTTAAATATTTAAACAAATATTTTTGAATATTACACTTTTTGTAAAAAAACGCGTGTTTTAGATTTTTCACAAATATACAGAGCAAAACCAAGATTTTTACTCTAACTGTTTATAAATTCTGCACTAAACTATAGGAACACTATGTACAGAAGGGGCCCCCAATTCCCAAAAATGCAGTTTTGTGCATCAAGTGGGGTTTTTTTATTAAAAAACCGGTATGTTGCCAAATGGCTACACCATGCATTTAAGGGGGAAAATTATTTTTAGTTTAATAAAGAGTATTTTCCCAACTATTCGAAAAATATAAGTTGAATTTAATTATAAACATTTATATATGTATGTATATGTCAAAGTGCAAAATTTAAAACCAGATCCACAATTTCGTAGTTTTTTGTTTAATTTTTATAGTGCAATTAAACTTTATAAAATTTTGTATAATTAGAAATCATGTCAGATAAATTTATACATGAAATTAATACAATTTTATATTAACTTTGTTATATATTTTGAAATAAGATTGTTTAGAGAAGCTTATACACCATTATATATAATTATGTTTAAACTATATTTGCTGATCTCTTAATATCTCTTAATATATAACGTCATATCAAACATATTTATAAAACCAAAGTGTTAATATAAATGTATGTGGTCATATAAAGCCACACATATAAACATTTATAATTATATCAAATCATATAAAATTATATGAAAACTTTTTTAGTCGGGTATATTATCAGAGTTTTTGTGGTAATTTTCTAATTTTTATTTGATTTTTTAATTTAATTATGGCCAGCGCAAAAAACGAGTCAACTGCCATTAAAGGACCTATCCCATGACCGGTAAATCGGGGGCATATTCAAGGCACTTCTACTATATTTGTGTATGTGTTAATGTTGTTTTCTTTTCTATTTTTTTCTTTTCCATTTTTTTTATTTGCTTGTAGTATTTGTTTCTTCTTTTTCTTTTTTATTTGAACAGAAACGAAAAATATATAACTTTATCATCAGCCAGTTATCATGCACAATCAAAATTAACCCAGAAGGTAGAGCGTTCGCTTCACACGCAGAAGGTTGTATTATAGAGCGTACCCCAAAAAAGAAAGTTCGCCGTACATCGTCCAATCTAAATTATTTTTGCAAGGAGGTTACAAAAAAATTTTTTTTTTTTGCCGAACGTAGGGGTCGCCATTTTACATTTTTCGTTATATCTCTGGTATTTACAGTCGGATCTTAAAGTATGATACATCGATGTTTTTCTCTCGAGCGGACCAATATTTTGCTCTAAGGACCATTGACCTCAAGTATTCCATTCTAGTATTTACCCACCAGATCTCAGTTGCTACAACCCTAATACTATAGTATACTACCCTAATATCAGAAAATTAAAGCTCGCAAAAAATCATTAAGCTTTTGTAAAGGAAGTTTTTCGATAAACCCAGCAGAATTTTTTTTTTTTTTGATTGCCGAACGTAGGGGTCACCTTTTTAAATTTTTTTCATTGGATTTTTTATATCAAAACATCGATATATCGCATTTTAAAATCCGACTTTAAATGCCGAAGCTAAAACGAAAAATTAAAAAAGCGACCCCTGCGTTGGGAAATTTTTTTTTTGGGATTGCAAAAATGCTTTATATTTGAAGGTGTACCGCACATTTCTTTTTTGCCTTTACGGCCTATTGTGTTATCGAGCACTACTTTGACGCCAGATAGATTTTTTTAATTCTTAATTTTTTATTAGTTTATTTGAAAAGCTATTTGTAGACACACCACCTTAAGGGTCACAAGGTGTCTAAACTGTGGCAATTGGTCATTTCCAATGACAACGCCATGTTAAAGTGACGTGTGTCTTTCAAACAAAAATTCTGACAAAGGACCGGTCCCTGCCCCCTTGGGACCTATACTGCATGTCTCTTTGGACCGGTCCCTTTTTCTCTAGGATGGCTTTCCAAGTCAACAGTGCAGCTAGTTAAAGATATATCGTGTAAATGTCAAGCTTATAGTACCTTAGTATATCCCTATATAACACAAAAAATAATCCGTACTATTTTAATTTTTTAGAAATTGGGCGAGGAAGGCATGGTCAGATGTTTAAAAAATTTAAGAGAAATTAACAAACAGTTATTTAATGATTATGCATGACATTTTTTAATAAATTTTTAATAAGGAAAATTGACACTTCATCAGTTGTATTCCTTAACGCAAAATTAAGAAACGGTAATGCATTAGAACCTAAATATCTTTTAATTTTTCTCATTGAGACTCATTTATTTTTCTTTATGGAGTTAATCGATTTGGCAACTGAAGCATTCATATGTAGAATTGTAATATGAAAGTATTGAGATGATTTTGGAATCACATTGTTATAATTTAGGAACCATAACAATAACCATCAAGGTAAATCTGTCAATATTTAATCACGCTTAGTTTTTAAAATTTTTGTAAAAAAATTTCCGTTTTTATTCGTATTAGCTAAAACAGCAAACATAGAGTTTGAAATTGATAACATATTTCTCTGTTATGCTGGACAGTTCGTATGTAAGGCCCCCATATTCAGATATTTATTTGCTTTCTTATTAAGAAAGTAATTAAATATATATATTTCTATGATTTTATAGCCAAAGCTATAATTTACTATTAAAAATACCTAAAATAAAATTTCGCCATTAAAGTTATTTTCCAGCAGAAATTACTGCTTGCTCGGAAGCAGTTTTCTCAGGGAAAGTTGAGCAGTGAAGCGATTGCATTATTGATGATATCCTGCCTGATTTTTGTTGGAAATAGCTCGCGTGAAAGCACTTGTTTCAAGATCCGAAAAGGCATGAATTCACCGCTTTTAATTAGTGCTCTTGTTTTTCTTTTAAAATGTCGATAACACTATGCGACAGTCAAAATCGGGATGGGATGAAACCAACGGGAAATGTTATATCGGTCAAAAACAAGATATACGTGTCCCGGCGTTTCGCTGGGTCAACCCTAGGAATCGAGATATATCTGTTTTTTGACATAACTCGAGAACCACTAGTCCGATTTTGCTCAAACAATTTTAAAAAAATTAAAAATTACAATTATTTTACTCTGTTCATATAACGTTTTTCTATATACTCAACAGTTTTGCCGGTAAAAATAAATGTTTGTTACCGCTACCATAAAAATCAATAACCTTTTGTTTATTACTTTTGTTTAATATTTTAGGCAAAAAATATTGTTTTCTTCATAAATTTATTTTTAACGGCAAAACTGTTGAGTATAAAGAAAAACGTTATATGAACAGATTAAAGGAATTGTAATTTTTAATTTTTTTAAAATTGTTTGAGCAAAATCGGACTAGTGGTTCTCGAGTTATGTCAAAAAAAAGACCACCAAAGGTCAAATCGATATATCTCGATTCCTAGGGGTGACCCAGCGAAACGCCGGGACACGTATAACTTCTTTTTTACCGATATAACTTTCCCCGGTAGTTTGAACCCTTCCCGATCACTGACCCCTACCATTTGTCTCACAGTGTAATTAATGCCTTCTCGGAAGTGTATATTATAAAGCTTTTCAACTATTTAAAATCATGCCTTCTCAAAAGCACAATATTCCTGCTTATTTTTCCATAAAGAGAAAATGCCTCTTATTTTCAGTAAAACTTCTTAGTTTCATTAAAATAACTTTTTTATTTTAAAAAATTTTGTTAAAAGAACCGCAAAAATATTTAAGCAATCACAATGTATTGCTCATTTCATGCCTTTTTAAAAAGCGCAGCAAAAACCGATGTAAACAATTAATCAACTTAGGCCTTTCATTTGTGCTGTTTACGAAGCTATACATTTTTTTTAGAAGCGGTAAAAGTAGCAATAAAGCAGCAGTAAACGTTTTTACTGCTTCCACATTTTTGCTGGTTTGATATTACACATAAAAATAGAACTTATACATTGACGAAGAAAACCTTTCAAAACAATTAAATTGCTTATGTATTAAATTTAACTTTTCTTGGGAATAAATTTAAGTTTTATTTTTATAACCCCATGCATTTTCTTTTGTCTTAAATTGTTTAACATAATTTCTCTACAAATTTTTCTACGATTTGTGTAGAACAAGAAACTGTTATATTATTATAAGATAAACGTTTTTATAAATCTATTACATAAAGACTATAAAAATAAAATTTATTTACCCGTGTGAAAATTGAAATATATATGAGCGTACATGATCATACATGGACTAGTATATGATCATGCATGGGCATACATGATCATATACGTTCATGCACAGTTCAATGTATGACCATACATTATCTCATATATTTCCATATATCTTCGGATCCGAAATTTGAGGGTATATGTCCGTACATGTTCATATATGACCATATATGCTAACATATGTTTCGTGTATGCTCATATATGATCATATATGGCCATATACCTCCATATACCCTCAAATTTCGGATCCGAAGATATATGGAAACATATGAGATCATGTATGGTCATACATTGACCTATGCATTGACGTATATGATCATGTATGACTATGCATGATCTTATACTAGTCAATGTATGATCATATATGTTCATATATATTTCGATTTTCACATTGGTACCTTAAATCTCTGTATAGAACTTTTATAAGCTAAAAGACAATTGTCAATAGAAAATTTTAAATATTATATTCTAAAGTTGTTGTAAGTAAATAGAGGTTGTTTTTTTATTTATTTTTTTTCGATACTTTATTACTTCTATTTCTGGCAATCAATTGTCTATATTTATATGATTGACAAAAATGTATGTTTGTGTTGCTTCATCGTTAGCATAAACTATCTTCAACTTAGTTTTACCTTAACAAATGTGAAAATATTTTTGTCTTACAATAACTAAAACTATTAGTGAATGGATTAATTTTATTCAAATAAAAGCAAATCAAAATATTATTATGCCAATATTTTGGAGAACATACATATTTGTAGACTCCAAAACAAGGTAACTAGATGTTGGTGCATCAAGGCGAAAACTTGAACTTTTAATGAAATCTTTCCGAGTTAAAGGAACTCTAGCATTGCTGCAGAAATGCACTTGTCGGATCATTTGTTAATTTCCCAACATCAAATCCATGTTAAAATTTCGTTCAACTGACATCCATAAAATATTGTTTGTGTTTCCTTTGACAAATTCTCGAATTTCAGCAAAAACTTAAAAATGTACTAAATATTTTGGGACAGATGTAGTAAATTTTTAGTTATTCCTAGACATTTTGGGAATAACTATGTATTTTGTCTTTAAGTTTTGGGCAATTTTTTTCTTGTTTTTTTTTGTTTCTTCTTCTTTGCATGTCTTGTTTTGTTACATTTGTGGTTTTTATTTATTTTCTGGTAAATGTTATGGAAATCAAGTGGAATGACCTGAATTTTTTTTTACAAACATATATATTTTGGGGTTTCTTTTAAGTAAGTTTGTAATTTGTATTAAAGGAAAATTTTAAATTTGTAAATTTTTATTGAACAAATTTAATACTAATTCGATTAAAAATTTATTACCATTTGCTTCGGTAAAAACCATAGACTTTTATATTAAATAATTAAATTACTTATGTCAGTTATAAAAAACGAATGACGTTTATGTACACTCATTGAAAGAAGTTAGTAGAATATTTAATAAAACAGTTACTACTCAAACTTTATAGGCAATTCCAGTTTAAGAGACGTTTTCATAACGAAAAGGAGACACGGAGGAGATTGGATGATAAACAAAAATTTATAAGTAAAATATTTGTCCACTAAAAGTAAAATATTTGTCCACTCACAATATTTTATCTTTAAAAACCACCTAAAATACATATTAAATTAATTGAAAACACAATTAAAAAAGCACTACTGATTTTTCATTATATTCAGACCATTTTGCTATCTATTTTCAACATTGTTTAAGCAATCCATAAAAGAAATAAAAATAAGAGAAAAGTCTGTTAAAAGAATCTTAATTGTCAATTTTTAACTGACAAAACGTTAGAAAAAAATGATTTTGTGTTTTTTTTTTTCCATATTTGAGAGTTTTTTTATTGTTTGAAATCTCAAAACACTACACACACGTTCCTATATTTATTGGATATATTTGTGTGTATAAGTAAAGAATTTCTTGTAATTTGAATTAAAATTATTTTTTATATAAACAAACTATTTTAACAAAAAAGAAAATCGAAAATATTTGATTTTTTTGTTTTATTTTATTTTTATTTTTATTTTTTTTATATAAATTATTTTTTCTAAAAATAGAGAACTAAAAATACAACATTTGACTGAAAATATCAGCTCCTACAGACCAGAGCTTTGAAGAATTAATTCCTTTTTGAATGAATTCACTACCAATCGAATTCAATTTTCTCTATTTTGATGAATGCGTTCATCAAACAACAAATTCAAAGAATTAATTCAATTGCAATAGTTCTCTTTATTAAATCAAATAAATTAATTCACCGATGAACGCGTTCAATTTTCTAAATCGAACGGAAAAAAGTGAATTATTTCCTTAATGAATTAATTCACCACTGAATTCATTCAATTTCATTTTCATTCAGTGAATTAAAATAAAATAAAATTACATTCAGTGAATTGAAAAAAAAATAAAATAAGTTCACTGAATTAAAAAAAAAATAAAATAAGTTCACTGAATTCAAAGCCTGTTTTCTGCCGTTCAGTAGAAGAAAATAATAATGTACAAACAAAAGTTTTAAATAAGCAATTTTACAGCGTGTGCTAGTAACAAATTAGAAACCGGATTCTGTTTATCAACCTACATGATTCAAAAATAAAGCCTTTTACTATTAATAATAAAAACTTTACAGATATAGATAAATTTGGAAAAAAATATAACTATTAATTTTTCAAACTAGTTATATAGTTATATTTTTTTTCTCCAAATTTATCTATATCTGTAAAGTTTTTATTTGTAATAGTAAAAGGCTTTATTTTTGAATCATGTAGGTTGATAAACAGCATCCGGTTTCTAATTTGTTCATTTTTACTAGCACACGCTGTAAAATTGCTTATTTAAAACTTTTATTTGTACATTATTGTTTTCTTCTACTGAACGGCAGAAAACAGGCTTTGAATTCAGTGAACTTATTTTATTTTTTTATTCAGTGAACTTATTTTATTTTTTTTCAATTCAGTGAACTTATTATTTTTTTTTTAATTCACTGAATGTAATTTTATTTTTTTTTAATTCACTGAATGAAAATGAAATTGAATGAATTCAGTGGTGAATTAATTCAGTAAGGAATTAATTCACTTTTTTTCCGTTCGATTTATAAAATTGAACGCGTTCACCGGTGAATTAATTCATTTGATTTAATAAAACGAACTATTGCAATTGAATTAATTCGTAACAAAATAAATCGAACGAAAGCAAATATGAATTAGTTCCATTCAATATATGGTGCTTAGTGAATTAATTCATCGAATTTTTAATTCAGAATTGAAAAATTGAATTAAGGAATTAATTCTTCAAAGCTCTGCTACAGACGATAAGTATTTTTTACAGTTTGTTATACCCTACACCACTATGTGGTCAGGGTATTATAAGTTTGTGCTGATGTTTGTAACACCAAAAAATATTGGTCCTAGACCCACCTTATAGTATACCGATCAGCTCAGAGTTTTTTTTTATTTCGATTTAACGATGTCCGTCTGTCCGTCCGTCCGTCTGTCTGTCTGTCCATGCATTCTTGTGCGCACTATACAGGTCGCAAATATTAAGATATTTTGATAAAACTTGGAACACCGACTTATGTCGGCCCAAGAACGACGCCTATTGATTTTGGTGAACATCGGTCCCTGTTTAGACCTAGTGCCCATATAAGGGTCCTACCAAAATTATATTGTTTATACGCTGCAGTTCGCGAATATTAAGATATTTTGATGAAATATGGTACACAGACCTACGTTGGCCCAAGAACGAAGCCTATTGCTTTTGGTGAACATCGGTCAATGTTTAGACCTAGTGCTCATATAAGGGTCTTACCAAAATTATATTGTTTATACGCTGCAGGTCGCAAATATTTAGATATTTTGATGAAATTTGGTACACCGACTTACAAACTGGTTACAAACTGCAGGTCGCAAATGTTAAGATATTTTGATGAAATTTGGTATACCGACCTATATCAGCCCAAAGACGAAGCCTATTGATTTTGGTGAACATCGGTCTATGTTTAGACCTACTGCCCATATAAGGGTCCCCCCAAAATTATATTGTTTATACGCTGCATGTCGCAAATATTAAGATATTTTGATGAAATTTGGTACACGGACCTATTTTGGCCCAAGGACGAAGCCTATTGAGTTTGGTGGATATCGGTCCATGTTTAGACCTAGTGTCCATATAAGGGTCCCCCCAAAATTGGCTTGGTTACAAACTGCAGCTAGCAAATATTAAGATATTTTTATGAAATTTGGTGCGCTGACTCACATTATAGAAAATTTTGACACGAGCCCCATTTTAACCCATTCGAATTTTGGATCCAAACATTAGTTGGCTTTTACCCAGACTGGTGTAGGGTATTGTATAGTCGGCATGCCCGACTTTAACCTTTTTACTCGTTTTTTATTGACTTATACAAAAAGTTAAACAATATGTTTCCATGTATTTTAATTGATGCTTCAATTGAAAACAAACTTTACCTATTACTTTTCAAATAAACCTCAATCGGTTATGGAAAATATATTGTGGGTGTATGTATGCGTCTGTGTTTGATCACTTCTGAGTAAAAACAATAACAGAAAGCTGAATAGGAAAGAAAACTGTGAATTAGTTATATTGCCGTCAACGCCTTAATTGGGTGAAATGGCTAATCGGTCGCACTTTAGTATAGTTATGTTTGTAATGTAGGAATAGGCACAGGTTCGATTCCTACAGCTAATGCACAGTGCTTTGATGCCATATAACGATTGGACAAAAATAGAAGGAGAGGAGAGAGAGTTTTGAAATTTGGCACACTGACATAGAACCCCTTAGTTAAGAAAAATTTTAATTTCTGGAAATATCGTGCTAAGGACACGCCCACCTCCCATAGGTTTTGAAATTTAAAAATATTATATTAGCTAAATAAATGGACGTACAATTACAAAAAGTATCCATTGAGATGCACATAAAACTGGCAACGTGTGTGTCAGTTTTTATCAAAATCGAAGAAAGGACTCTTAGTGCTGCCATATATCCTTTATTTTAAAATCTTTATAAAACCTGCAAAAATTATCGGATTGCCATGAAATTTAGCACGTGATATAAGTTTAAGCCATATTTGTGCCAAATTTGGGTAAAATCGATTCATTAACAAAAAAAAAAAATGCCTTTCACAAGAAATGGGTATAAAACACTTAAAATGATTTTTCTAAAAATAAAATAAATAGGATTAATATAGGAAACCATGTGAATCCTCCATTTTAGGCATAGCCCAGCAAAATCTTTCATTACCAAATAAGTGGTTATATAATAGAAATTCATAGCTCCACACAACTTATTTTTTGGCGTCTAAACTCATTATGTTTGTTTGGCGTGGTCGTTTTTATAAGTAGTCACGCTTACCCACTCGCTTACGATAAAATGAGAAAAAAGTAGTTATGAGATTTTGAATAATAAGTGGTTACACACATGCTTACAAAAAGTTTAATTATAAGTGGTTATCCGATTGCTGACTTGATTCTTAAAAATAAGGAGTTAGGCAAATACTATTAGCTTAAGGAAATACATTCAGAAAAATCTAAGTTTTCTCTAGTGTGTAATTTTAGGACTCGTCATAAAAATTTAAACATAAAACATTTTTACATATAATAAAAAAATTTAACTGTGTAAAAAGTACTTATTTAAACTAATACGAGTAAGTCATTATTTTATATTTAGAAACAATGAATACAATAGGCCGTTATTAGGAAGTCATTATTTTTTATTATAAAATAATGCAAAAGGTAATGATATATCATTTTTGGTAATGCAGATAGTAATGAGGTGTCATTACCAATATTTTGCTGGGAGGGTATGTTCAACGAACTTATGTAAAACGCTACGAGGAATATTGTTGTGGAACATTTTAACCGTCTAACTCTTCAATTAAAGGGACTTTTAAGCCCCTTTTTTAAAACGGACAAAAACGACCCGTAAGTTGAAGAGTTCAAGGGTTAAAATGTTCCGCAAAAATATTTGTCATGAAATTCTACGATAAGTCTTTGAAGACATCAGCATCGAAAATTTAACTTAAGTGCCAGTAATAAGTAAAAACATAAAATGTGTTTAAGGGTTAATTTCGTTCTTATTCAGAATTGGCGCTCAAATGTCCCACACACCATGATTTTAGGGAGAAACCATGAGAATCTTCCATTTTAGGTATAGCATGTGTTCAGCGAACTTATGTAGAACACTACGGGGAACATTTTTGTAGAACATTTTAACCCTGTAACTCTTAAAATTACGGGCGTATTTTGTCCGTTTTTAAAAAGAGGCCAAAAAATTCCCTTTCACTGAAGAGTTAGAGCGTCAGACTGTTCCACAAAAATGTTTCTCATAGTGTTTTACATAAGTCCGCTTGACACATCTTATACCTAAAATGGAAGGTTCACATGGATTCCTGTACCGCTTTAAAATAACGAGTGAAATTTAAGTAAAAATTATGAATTTAGGAATTTCAAAAAACACATTTTTTTTAATTTGTGGTAAAAAATAGTAACTAATTTTTTAATGATCTATTATATAACAGTAGAAACTTACAAAAAAAAAAGAAAAGAAAAACTAAATATCTAGTTTTTTATGATTTTTTTTTATACTCCATCATACTTAAGTGATTTTTGGATTTTCAACAAAAAAAAAAAAAAATGTCTTTTTAGGAGAAATAAAAAATAATTATTTTGCAAAGATATACTAAAATCTATATTTTAATTTAACTACAAATATAATGGGGTAATTAAAAAAAATCTTCGAACCAGTTTTTAAAAAAATTTATTTTTGAGATTTATTTTCGTGAAACAATCAAACCCCATTTTTCTTTTCTACAGTTTTTGTATAAAATTCTCTGAGTTTAGCGCCTTCTCGTGGTGGCAAAAGCAGTCACACAAAATATTTTTTCACATTTATTTGAGTAATTTTATTAACTTTCAAAAAATGTGTCTTTATTCTTAATTTGATACAAATTTTTTTTTTTATTTTTGTCCATGGGACGAAGCATTGTGCGACGGGTTGTTGAAAAATTATCATATAAAGAAAATCTGACAAGAAAATATAAACAGTAGCACAATTTAATGGAAAATCACTAATGAAGCGTCCATTAGACCGTAGCGCAAAAAAAAATTCGCCGTACACCGACAAGTCAAAATTATGTTTGCAAGTAGGTTTCAAAAAAATTTTTGCTGAACGTAGGGTCGTTTTTTTACATTTTTCGTTATACCTTTGGCATTTACAGTCGGATCTTAAAGTATGATACATCGATGTTTTGCTCTCGAGTGAACCAATGGTTTGCTCTAAGGGCCATTGGCCTCAAGTATCCCGTTATAGTATCTACCCACCAGATCTCAGTTGCTACAAACCTAATATACCACCCTAATGTCAGAAAATTAAAGCTCACAAAAAATTGTAAAACTTTTGCTAAGGAAATTTTACGATAATTTCAGCAGCAAATTTGTTATTTTTTTTTTGTTGCCGAACTGGTCTCCTCGATGCAAAAAATCGATATATCACACTTTAAGATCCGACCGTAAATGCCGAAGCTGTAACGAGAAATTAAAAAAGGGACCCCTACGTTCGACAAAAAAATCTTTTTTTTATAAATTGCAAAAGTACTTTATATTCGAATGTGTACCGCACACCTTTTTTTTTGGCGTGTAAGGTGGTACGGTCTACCGTCCATAGAAAAAGGCAAAAACTATATCTAGTCTGAATTGCAAATTAATGTGTTTATAATTTTTAGACGGAAAATGTTTATTCTTCTTCTTAACCTAAAACCAAAATAAATTTCACTGTTTCTCGATTTAGAAATAAAAAGTATTTTTGTAGTTCAATACAAAAAGAGAAAACACTGTTTACATTTCTATTACCTACGTTTTGATTGAAATATTCCAAGACATCTGTCAAATAATACCAAAAAAATATCAACAAGTCCAATTGATATAGACATTTTTTAATAAAAAAGTGCCATTTAATAAAAATAATAAAATTAGCTCTTATGTAGTTTTGCCTGTAATTTTTTGATTTCAGAAATATATTTTGCTGCAAAAATTACTAAAATATAAAGTTGTTTTCAAACTCTTCATTTAGTTTATTAATGAACTAGTTCAATTGAATAATTCACTTAATTGAGTGATACAAACTAGTGAAACAATATGCCTGTTTGTTTACATGCTAGTTCCTACTATTTTTACTAGATTTTTCTTTTAAATTCGTTTCTAACATTCAATTTGCTGATTTTTTTATTCATTTGTTTCCATTTACTACTTTCGATACCATTTTCTTTCATTCCTCTTCGCAAGAAAAAAATTTTTTTGGCAATTCTTCAGCACTTTCTTAGTTTACTATTTCTTACTAGAATTATAAACAAAGAGATCCAATATTGGTTTTTTTTTGTTAAATCATTCTTTCCTTTTTTTTTAATTAAAAACCAATTGCAAATATTTCTATAAAGAGGTTAGTTTCTTCACTATACACATTTCAAAGTTTTTATATTTACATACAGTAAAACTCTCTTAAGACGAACTGCGGAGATCATAAAAATTAGTTCGTCATAAACGAATATGGAAAGTGCATAATTGCTGAAGAACTTCGGTAAGTTTTCTGCTGAGTTACACAATTCTTTAGGTAAAATATAACATTCTCTAGGATAAGTTGCAAAAGAAAAAACTTAGCATATTTTGAAGTGTGTGAAAATAGAGTAGGTACGCCGAAAACAAGGCAAATTGATAAAAACTAAAAATTGATAAATTTGCATTAGGGTTGGTCAATTTGGTTTTTTTGAGGTTTTAATTTTAGACCCATACTTTCTTAGGGTAATTATACCCTACACCACTATGTGGTCAGGTTTTTTTTTATTTCGATTTAACGATGTCCGTCTGTCCGTTCGTCCGTCCGTCTGTCTGTCCATGCATTCTTGTGCGCACTCTACAAAATATTAAGATATTTTGATGAAACTTGGTACACCGACTTATGTCGGCCCAAGGACGAATCCTATTGATTTTGGTTAAAATCGGTCCATGTTTAGACCTAGTGCCCATATAAGGGTCCCCCCAAAATTGTATTGTTTATACGCTGCAGGTCGCAAATATTAAGGTATTTTGATGAAATTTGGTACACAGACCTATGTTGGCCCAAAGACGAAGCCTATTGATTTTGGTGAATATCGGTCCATGTTTAGACCTAGTGCCCACATAAGGATCCCCCCAAAATTGTATTGTTTATACGCTGCAGGTCGCAAATATTAAGATATTTTGATGAAATTTGGTACACCGACCTATATCAGCCCAAGGACGAAGCCTATTGATTTTGGTTAACACCGGTCCATGTTTAGACCTAATGCCCATATAAGGGTCCCCCCAAAATTGGCTTGGTTACAAACTGCAGGTCGAAAATATTAAGATATTTTAATAAAATTTGGTTCGCTGACTCACATTATAGAAAATTTTGACACAAGTCCCATTTTAACCCATTCGAATTTCGGATCCACGCATTAGTTGGCTTTTAACCAGACTGGTATAGGGTATTGTATAGTCGGCATGCCCGACTTTAACCTTTTCACTCGTTTTCTAAGAATTTTATGTAGATTTTGAATTTGCTATGCGAAAGTTACGTTTTTTTTCACCCGAACAAATTGACCGACCCTAATATATATTAGGGTTGGTCGAATTGTAGGAGGCCGAGAAATTTACGCGATTCTTATTCTATGGGTCATTCCAAGAAACTTTGCCGAAGAAACCATAGCTCAAAAATTAAGTCCCCGAATTAAATGTTCAAGAATCGAGGCAAAAGAAATTTTTAGTTAATTGTTTTTTCAAAAGCGTCGTATAGACCAAATACAATTAATATTGTAATTAATATGTATTTTTATTAATTCTAGTTTAGTAGGTTTGAGGTTAAGAAGAAGAATAAACATTTTCTTCAAAAGTTATAAACACATTAAATTTGAAATCAGACTAGATCCAGTTTCTGCCTTTTTTATGGACAGGCTTCATCAGTGATTTTCCATTAAATTGTATTATTGTTTATATTTTTATTGTCAGATTGTTTCTATATGAATACTTTCAGAAGTAATCAAACCGACATATACAAACATTCTACTTTAGATTTCCTGTTTATCTTCTTATTTCCTCCGTGTCACCTTTTCGCAAATGTTGCTACACTAAAGTATGGTTTTTACGTACAAGTGCAGGCAATTTGTGTATATTGGAGACGGACAGTTAACAGGGCATTTTTATTTTTTTAGTTAAGTGTTGTTTTTCCAAACGCATCGTATAGACCAAATACAATCAATATTGTAATTAATATCTATTTTTATTAATTCTAATTTAGTAGGTTTGAGGTTAAGAAGAAGAATAAACATTTTCTTCAAAAGTTATAAACACATATTTCCTCTATATGTGGGGGTTTTTTGGATCGAGGAGTCCATTTTTGACATTTATTTTTATTTTTGAGTGCCGCCAGAGGGAGCTTTCATACTTTTTTTTTAGATTTTATCACCTTTTTTTGGGGAAAATTGACGAATATTTGACTTTCTATTTTGAAAAATCCGGGGGCTCGAAGTTCATTTTAGAGTTAACTTACACAATTTACATTTGGAATTTTATTTTACCTAAGTACGTAGATATTTTTTTTTTAATTTTTTTTTTATTTTTTAATTTTTTTTTTTTTTTTTTTTTTTTTTTTTTTAGCGGGGAAAAACTTGTTTAAAATGTCTTAGTTATTCACAAAATATATAAAAATTATTCCTAAAAGCAATTTCAATTTGCATATAATTATTTTATTTTAAAAATTGTAAAATTACAAAAGAATTGCCAAATTTTTGAAAGTTCGCCTTCAGAAAGTATTTATTAACAGATGTTTCTTATATTGAAATTGTTGCCAAAATATCGGAACAATTCAAATTAGTCTCTATTTAACGAGAATTCATTTTATCGAGATGATTTTATAAGTTATAGTTTTTCTGTCATCAAAATGAACGATTAAGCTTAACCATTCTTTGCATGATGATGAAAACTTCTATCATAAAATTTATTGAAGAAAAAAATGCACACAATCACCTAATTCGTAATTTTTTCGTTGCTAGCAACAATTTACATGACTACTGTTTCATCTGTCAAAAAATTAAAGTAAGCTTCATTATCAATTAGCAGGCTTCAACGTGTCACCCAATATATTACAGTGATTTTTTCACAAAAAAAAAAAAAAAAAAATCATGCAAAGAAGGGTTAACTCTACTAAGATAAACAAATCTCTTACCATTTGAAATAGTTAGTAATTTTGGCACTTGAAATGAAAAACTTTTCGAAAAATATACTTACAGTGACACTTTTTCTCACATTTTTCAAACAAATGTGAGGAAAAACCTTATGTGGCAGAAATTTTTCATAAAAAAAAAAAATTGTGAGAAAAATTTCATTTTATACCAATTCACTTCGTTTTTGTTTCAAACCGCACTTTTCATGGGGAAACCTTCTCGATGCGAAAGATACAGCAATTATCTACAGATTCCCATTGAGTGTAGCACTAGGCTTTAGAAAATCATATTCTGGCATCGGGGTTAAATAAATGTTGACCTGTGTAATCTTTAAATATTTTCTGTTACTTTTTCCATAATCATGTAATCAATATGTATTGTCTGAGTGCTAATTATTTCAAAAAAATATATTTTTTTTAATAGGACTCTTTAGTGTGCATGTATTATTTTTCTTCTTTTTATAAAATTTTTATACTTATATATAATTTTACTATATTTTTTTTTACATTTACCAATGGAAAAATGATAATCTTTATTAGATAGATACACTTTATTTTATATTTGTTGTTATATGTTATAATAGAAGAATAAATGGACTACTACTGCTCTATACTGTATGTTTAATAACGCAGTTCATAACTATATTGCAGCAAAAACACAAAAAAGTAAAGTAAATATATATACCAAAAGCATGTAAATACGTTAGTAAAAAAGAAATATACAACAATAAAAATTGTTGTGTTTGTTAAAGAATCAGTACGTGTTATTATTACAACAACTTTGTGGTGATTGTGGATGATACAATAATATACATGAATGAAAGTATAACTGATTTATGCACTCACCAGCAGAAATAAATAATTATGATGAAAAATAGCATAAACACCATTTTGCCATTACTGAATAGAAATTGATATCTAACATCCTTATTCTTAAACTTTATAACAACAGACAAAATTATGACAACACTGAGGTGAATGGTCAATGTTGTCACAATTTTGTTAAAAATAAGGGTGTTAATTGTAGATTTTCTACCAAATTAATATTACTCATACGCTGTGCGGTACTTAAAACTGAAAAACATAATTTTTTCTTGAAAATTTATAGAATTTTTTTGTAGACTTTTAAAATTTCTATTATAAAATAAGTTTTTAATTAATTTTACATTTGGTTTTTAGGCCCTTATTATTGCTTTCATTCTCAAATGATAAAAAAAACTGTTGGTATATATTTGTTTGGTTTGGTTTGTGAAAAAAATATAAATTTAAAATACTTAAAATGATAACCCACATTTTTTCGTTAAAAAAAATCAAAAAGAAATACTTATATATACATATATGAATATGGTATACTACCACTACACATACAATACGATATACATACATAAAAAACTGCAATATGGCAAACAAATGGGTCAAGTGGGAAAAAAATAATATTGACGTCATAAAATTGACATAAAAAATAATTTAAAATAATGGTTTTTGGATGAATGCATCTCTAAATGCAATCAGCTAATCAAAATTGATAGCAAGATATAAAAAAATATTCATTACTCTAGTACATAGAGGTTAAAGAAAATATTTTGTACAAAAGGGGATTTTTAACTTCTAATAAAAGAGTTTATAAAGAAATTTTGTTTATAATAAATTTTTTAAATCAAATTTTTTAATGAGTGTTATTTTGGTTCGCTTTTAAGATCAAATATTACAAATTCCAAATATAATTCACAATTTATTCTACAACAAAGAGATGAAAATGAAAAAAACTTTCCTACACTCACAATATATTTTCCATAAGCGAAAAAGTAATACTGACTGATGTTGCGATAATAAGATATTAATCTTGTAACATTAGGATGCTCGAAATAAATAACCCAGTGTAGAAAATCATTACCAGATATGTGGTTATGTAACTACATACTTGGTAATGGTAACTAGTTACTTTTGTTATTACATTTCTTATTACCTTTATATGGCGATGTCGCGAAAAATAATGAGTTATGGTTACACACCTGCATACGAAAAATCAAAAAATATATCGTTACCTATGTGCTTACCAGTACTGATAAAAATAATGAGTCTACAAATAGATTTTTAAAAAAACAAATTATATAAAAAAAAATATTTTTTATTGTATTTTTTTTTTTTTTAATAAAATTTGCTGGTGCGGGAATCGAACCTAAACAAGTAACCTTACTCGCCAACATACAAAAAATCAAAAAATATGTGGTTACATATATCCTTACAAGTGTTTAAAAAATATTGAGTCTAAAAATAGATTTAAAAATTTTTTTTAAAAAATCTGGAAAATTATTTCCTATTTGAAATAATGATAAAAATGTCATTATCAGTAACTCATTATTATATGTTTTAAAATAATGCAGAAGGTAAGTGTGTGTCATTACTGGTAGTCCAAAAAATAATGATATGTCATTACCGTTTCTACACTGGGAAATAAATAAAATTAAATAGGTAAAGTTTTTTTTTCAATTGAAGAATCAACTAAAATACATTGAAACATTTTGTTTAACTTTTTTTATCAATCAATAAAAAACAAACTAGAAAAAAATATGTATCGTCTGTCGAAGTTGTTATCATCAGTCAAATATTCTATTTTTAGGTTTCTATTTTTGGAAAAAAATAATTTAAATAATTTCGTTGTTTTGTTGTTTCGTTAAAGCTAAACACTAACTGTTAGAATTTTCATGAAGAGGAAAAGTGCCGTTTTTAATAAAAATTAATACATTTTACAAAGTTTTTCGTATATCTTAGCTATCACGACTTCAACTCTGTAACGATTTTTCGTCATAATTTTTGATAAAAATGCATATACCAGAATTTTGGAGTTATCTATTATTTATATTCCGAAAAGTATAATGTTATTTATACTCAAATGATCGTTGGACTGTAAGTAATCATCCAGTTTAACAGACTTGAAGCTTTTCTGCAGCATGTAACATTCTCGAGATGAAAAAGGATGTCTTTAATAAGATTTGAAAAACTGTTGTAAACTCCGTTCCTAATTTTAACACCAAACTATTTAACGAGTAAGAAAAACAATGTCATATTTGGATTCACCTTGTAGGCATCATCCGATTTTGTTTTGTAAAAAAAATTCTGACAAAGCGTTTCTGAAAGAAAACGAATAAAGTAACCAAATGTAAACTCCGTAACTGTAAACTCCGTAACCACAATTGTTTGCATCAGATTTCATTCAAGTAATGTATAAATGTAGACAAATATTTAAAATATTTTAAAATAATCATAAACACAGGTGATTCAACTAATATTTATGCGTCAAAACACGATTCAACTAATAAAAAAAGTTATCAGTTTTTTACCCTAAGCTGCTGGAGCGAAAAACGATTGATTTTGCATTTCATTGGTTTTGAATCGATATTTAGAGTCATTACTGGCATTAGTTTGACAAATTAAATTTGTTTCACACAATTTAAGAATTTTTTGATCGCTAAATGTTATGTTTTTAATATACTATTTTTTAACTGCGCAACCGCTGTTGGGATTTTAAAAAATTTTATTTTTTTGAATAGCATTTAAAAGGACCAAAAATACAAAATTAAAAAAAAAATTAAATTTTTTTTCGCGGAATGAATTGTATTTTTATTCGCGAAACCGCCAATTTGATAAATACAAATTGTATATTAATGAAAAGCATGTTGAAACCCCAAATGCGAAAAACTAATAAATTGAAGAAAATTCGTACGCAATTTTTTTTGTTATATCTTTTGCTTGCAGAAATGTAAACTCCGTTACAACAAAAAAATTAAAATTGTACAAAAAAAGTTATTGCGACAACTTGTAGATGGGATTTTTTGCAATTAGGTTTATAATGACTAAACTTACTGATTCCATTAAGAAAAAACCGAAATATTAACACTTTTTGCTTCTCACAAATTTGGCCCAAAAATTTATCACATTTTTTGATTTCATCCATATATAAAAAAATGGGGAGAAATTGATTTTTATATACCTGTAAAAATAGTACTGAAACCAATATTGAATTGGAGTGCACCTTTTACACTTGTTTAATAAGTACTTTTATTGAAGAGAATAAGGAACAATATCTCGCAGTAACCAAGTGGTGTTTCTATGCCAGTCAACGTGCATATCAAAGAATAGCTCAGCGGTAGAGCGCTAGACTAGCAATCGTGAGGTCGCAAGTTCGATACCCGGTGGCGGCATAAAAAAATATTTTTAAAATAAAAAGAATATAATTCTTTTTTCCGCGGAATTTTTTTCTTTAATTTAATTGGTGAAAAAGAGCTTCCTTTGAACTCGTTCAAAAAGTACTGAAAAAATGTTGAAGTGGGAGTACTCCACTCCTATGACAACTCAATGTTAAAATCATTAGTGTTTATGTTAAAAAAGAAGTACATCTAGATCATCAATTGTAGTGCTTTTTCTACTGCTTCGGCATGTCTTTTTTTTGCTGGGAAAGAATTACATTTATATAATTAATTATAGTGTTGTTTCTACTACTTTTTTATTTATTTTTTTTACTGTGTAATTAATTGTTTTCCTTCTAGTGTTGCTAATATTGAGTAAAAGTTGTTGTCAAGTTTAGCAAATAAATCTTAAATTACAGTTTTCAACAATTGTACTAAAATTTAGTAACCGTTACTAATTGTTTCCACTAATTTCATTGTACTACATGTCAGTAGAAATAAGTTGATAAAAAAAAAATACTGCAACGCTCAAAATAGTTGTATTTCCCGTAATAACATAACATTTTCAGTAGCTAATACATACATTGGAAGATGACAAAGCAAATTGTGGTAAATTCTTTGTTGTTGTTTTTGTTTTTTCTTTGATATTTTGAATGTTTAATAACGCTCCTCGACGAGAACAAGAAATTTTCAATGAGTTTGTAATTTAACTTAACAAATATTTCCCGAAGCTCTCAAAACATCGTTCCCTGACGATTTCCTTAGGCAAGAAAGAAATCCGGATAGGGCCATGCCTCCAACAGATTATTTTACACGATTTGTAAAATACGTTTGGGACTTTAGCACATTTAATTTCTTTAATGCAATTAATCGCAGCAAAATTTTTTGAACTGGTTGCCTTTGAATCTCTTCTAGAACATGTGTTTTTACCACCGGTTCCGTGGAACAGGTTCTAGTACTAATTCCTGGCAGTCAAAATGGAAGGCTTCACTGTCGAAGAATCGGTTCTATAATTGGTTCTATAACCGGTTCCAAAGCAACCTGTTCTAGTTTGGAGGAACAGAAGTTGTTGCTTATGGAACAAACCCAAACAAAAATCACCGATGACGGACATAAATTAGAACAGGTTGCATAGAAGTTGTTCTACAACCGTTTCTTTGCATCCGAAAATTTTGCTGGGATGTATATCCCGATAAAAATAAATTTAAAGCAAACTTTTTTTGTTGAGTGTACCCAAAAATATCTATCAATGAAGAATTAATTCTGAACAGCAAAAAAATATCACTTAATTATTGCGTCAAGGCATTATTGCTCTAAAAATGTTAATAAGTACCCTACGGGAAATTTTAACAAACTGTCACCGAACTGGCCCCTTTGTATGAAATAGACTGGTCACTTTTACATGGCGTTGTCATAGGAGGGGGAAATTGACCCCTTGTGACATGTCACAAGACAAATCCTAGGACAGGTTACTGAACACTCATTAAAAACAAAGTTCAGGGACCTGTCCTGGGATTTGTGTTGTGACATGTCACAAGGGGTCAATTTCCCCCTCCTATGACAACGCCATGTAAAAGTGACCAGTCTATTTCATACAAAGGGGCCAGTTCGGTGACAGTTTGTTAAAATTTCCTGTAGGGTATGTTTTCAAAAAAATTATCGCGGGCATTAATTTCTGGCGGGGTTGTAGATTCATCATTTGACGTAGACTTTTCGAAATTTGGCCTGAAGTTCTGCCAAAACCGTTAGAGCTATTTAGGAAATTAAAATTATATACAAAAGTTCTTCTTTTCGCGTAAATTCTAGCTGAGAACGGATCTTTTAAAATTCATCCAGGGAGGGACAAAAAGGGGAAAGTATCCGCCTTAACGGCCTCGCAAACCTCTGGAGCTACAAAGTTGGAATTTGGAATTTAGACTTGAGCTAGGGTGGGAGTTTTCTACATTTGGGTACATCAAGATGAAAATATTAAAGGATTATAATGAAATAGATTATGAAAACACTCATGAGCCGGTGAAAATTAAAACCCTAAAATCGCCATGTCAACTTCCTCGAATTATCAATTTGGACCAAAACCTGCTATTGTATATTTATCAAACTCTAAACCTAACCTAAAAGGAATGTTAATAAATCCAGAATAAATTAGTTGAATTCTAAGTAAAATTATAATTTACATTTTCTTGTTACCTAAGCATGTTTTTGTTACAAAGTGAATTTCATTTTATCTAGTATGTATATTTGAATTTTTAATATGTCACGTTTAGACAATTGCTTAGTATCCTGCTACTGTGTTGTTGTATATGTTGTGTTATTTGAATTGTAATATAAACCAAACCTAGTGCAATACATGTACTAGTATGCACAGTGTACAGAACACAGAACAGACATTTGTCGGTATGGCTCTCCCCTATTTATAGTTATATACGAATGAATGTTATTTAACTTAAGGATTATTACATTTTTTTATAGTTATGGTTATAGTCTAATTTAAAAATAACATGTTGCTATAAGTAGCATAGGGAGTATATTTTTTATTCCAAAAGGTGTGATGGTTTAAGGATAATGTGGCTTTAAATATGAATTATTTTCAAAATGCATGTCCTTAATATAAGAGAGATTTAAAATAATGAAAAATTTTAATTTTCGAAAAATTCAAAAAGAGATAAGTATAAGACGACAATATTAGTGACTAGGACTAGATCAAAAATCTATTAATAGCATGTTTTTTAACAGAGTTTTTCGAGTACTTTAAAAGAAAACATTTTTATATTTACAACAACTTTTCCAAAAAAAAAGAAGACAATTTAATATATAGAATTCTTAGGCTTTGATTACTTAAAGTAATCATCTTACATTATTTATTCAAATGTTATTTATTTTATATATTTTTTTTTAGAAAAAAAAAAGATAAGCCAAAGTGGAATATAGTACAGTTATTTCATAGATAAGCAATAGCATTAAATGACAGTTTTATTTATGTTTTCTCTGCCATATTTTCCCCATAGACTAGCCTCGATAAAAAAAAAATTATATAGCTAAAATGTAGAAAAAAAAACGTTTAAAAGCTTATGACAATATATTGCTACTGACATTGACATTTAATCGTTGTAAATTTTCAGATAAATGAAGTACAAAATTTTTGTTTTTCTTCACAGAATATTAAAGTAACAATGACAAACAAATATATTAAAAAAGTTTTTAGAAAATAAAACTTTCTTGCCAACATTAATTTTTTTCTCATTTCTCAATCTCTTGTTTTTAAATTTAAACTGTTTTTTTTTTAGTGCTCGCCTAATGGTCAAAGTTTGTGGCAAATATTTTAAAGTATACTTTCAGGGGGAATATTTTTTTATTTATTTTTTTTTTTGTTTGTTAATGAATTTTTAAGAATTTTTTGATTAGGTGGCAAGATATTTTTTTAAACAAGCGGAAAGGTTACCTATTAAATGTATCTTCTAAAAAATAAAAAAAGATTAAGAAAAAGAAAAAAAAAAGTTAATATACAAAATTAATTTAAAGTGTTAAACTTTTATAAAACAAATTTTTTTCCCCGTTAAGCACATACGGTTTTAAAAATTCAAGTGCTTTAAGTTCTACTTGATGTGAAGAAGATTTTAAATTCAAGATTTTAAATTAAACAACAAAAACCAGTCAAATTCAAGACTAAATTAACCCTTAATGGACAATCTTGAATTTGTTTGGTTTTCGCTGTTTGTGTTAAGTTTTGGGCTTTGGTGTGTTTTGACATATATAGTAAAATTTGATGGCCAACATTCTTGTAGAACATTTCAACCCCGCTCTCCCCCTTTTTAGGATCGTTTTTCCGATTAGTTAGAATAAAGGTACAAATTACCGTTATGTGGGGGAGTTACTGGGTTAATATGTTCCACAAAAATATTTGCCTTAATAGTTTATACAAAGTTGCTGAATATACCCTACACTTTAGATCTAAAGAACACATACTTTCATATACCGATATACTGCACGAACAGGCCAAAGAGGGAAACTTTTACCCTCCTAAACTAAAATTCCGATATGATCTTTCAAAATGCAGACACACGCATATTTTTGTTTTTTTTTTTTTTTGGTCTCCTCTACCAGAATCTGTTGTCAGAACGAATTAATTTTGGAAAACGTTCGAAATTGTTGTACAGTGTAATTGGTTAATATGATTGTTTTTTAGTTCATTTTGAATACTTTTAATTCCTAGGACAATATTGTTTGTTTAGTACTGAACTACAGGTAATTCAAAATAAAATAACATCCCGGTGAAAAATGTTGAAATTTGTTGAAAAAGTTCTATTCATAATTTAATTTTTTAAAAAACATGACCCTTATAGAATTTTCAGACAACTAAAGTATACTAAGAATCAATTTTTTTTAATTTGTTTTTTATATTTAACAAATTAAGGAAAGCAACGTCTTTTAAAGCATGTAATTCATAAATTTAAGCATATAACATTGTAAATAAAGACCATAGAAAAAAATACATACCGATTGATTTAAGAAATTAAACTTGTTATTGATTTGAAAAGTTTTGAATGGTGGCTTTGCTAGAAAGTTTGGGCAGGACGCACAAATCTTGTAGGGACCCATTTGATGCCAATCAATAATATCGTTAAATGATGAAATTATGTGATCAATTCGAACATTGGTTTGAGCGTTTTATGCGTAAAAGTGTCCTTTCCTAAACATTATAGGATTTTGCCATATCTTTTGTCTTCTCTTTTTAATTTATTTGTTACAAAATGTTTAATTTATTCAAAATACTCATCTGGACCATTTTTAAACATGTATAAAAAATGTGGCAACTAGAGGTAAAAGTATATAAGTAAAATTATTTTCTGCTTGTTTTCATCTACATCATCATCATCATTTTATTATCAAGCAGAAAATAATTTTACTTATATGGGTGAAATCAAAAAATGTGATAAATTTTTGGGCCAAATTTGTGAGAACTAAAACTGTTAATATTTCGGTTTTTTCTTAATGAAATCAGTAAGTTTAATCATTATAAACCTTATTGCCAAAAATCTCTTCTACAAGTTGTCGCAATAACTTTTTTTGCACAATTTTAATTTTTTTTGTTGTAACGGAGTTTACATTTCTGCAAGCAAAAGATATAACAAAAAAAATTGCGTACGAATTTTCTTCAATTTATTAGTTTTTCGTATTTTCCAATGATATATAATTTGTGTTTATCAATTCGCGGTTATTTTTTTTTAATTTTGTATTTTTGGTCCTTTTAAATGCTTTTCAAAAAAATAAAATTTTTTAAAATCCAAACAGCGGTTGCGCAGTTACAAAATAATATATTAAAAACATAACATTTCGCGATCAAACAATTCTTAAATTGTGTGAAACAAATTTAATTTGTCAAACTAATGTCAGTAATGACTCGACATATCGATTCAAAACCAATGAAATGCAAAATCAATCGTTTTTCGCTCCAGCAGCTTAGGGTAAAAAACTGATAACTTTTTTGATTTGACGCAAAATTATTAGTTGAACCGTCTTTTGACGCATAAATATTAGTTGAATCACCTCTGTTTATGGTTATTTTAAAATATTTTAAACATTTACCTACATTTTTTTGAATGCAATCTGATGCAAACAATTTTGGTTACAGAGTTTACAGTTACGGAGTTTACATTTGGTTACTTTTTTCGTTTTGTTTCAAAAACGCTTTGTCAGAATTTTTTTTCCGAAACAAAATTGCATGATACCTACAAGGTGAATCTAAATATGACATTGTTTTTCTTACTCGTTAAATAGTTTGGTGTAAAAATTAGGAACGGAGTTTACAACATTTTTTCAAATCTTATTAAAGACATCCTTTTTCATCTCGAGAAAGTTACATGCTGCAGAAAAGCTTCAAGTCTGTTATACTGGATGATTACTTACAGTCCAACGATCATTTGAGTATAAATAACATTATACTTTTCGGAATATAAATAATAGATAACACCAAAATTCTGGTATATGAATTTTTATTAAAAATTATGACGAAAAATCGTTACAGAGTTGAAGTCGCGATAGCTGAGATATATGAAAAAGTTTGTAAAATGTATTAATTTTCATTAAAAACGGCACTTTTCCTCTTCATAAAAATTCTTACAGTTAGCGTTTAGCTTTATTGGTTATTAAAATATAAGCTATTAAAGTTAAAAAACCTTATGAGTTACTTGTTACGGAGTTTACATTTGGCCTATAAAATTGGTCACAAATTTTATGTATTAACCAAAAATTGGTCAGATTGTTATAAATTTTGTAAAACAGGTGGCAATGCGCTGATATATATCGAAATATGTAACTCAAATGTAATCCATGCATTAGAAATTAAGTGGTTACACGGTTTTTATCACATTTTTTGATATCACCCATATACACCCAGAAAACAGATTCGGTGCTAACAACCCCATTTGTTGCCAATCGAATTGTTCAGTTGCAACAAATGAATTTTTCGGTTGCGGCTACCGAATTATTCTTGACACAACTGAAATTCCGTTGTCATAGTGAAATTAGTCCTGTCTTAATTGGTTTTCTGTTGCCACAACTGAAAAATTCGGCTATCACAACTGAACCATGTGACTGGCTGCAAATGGGGTTATCAGAACTGAATCTGTTTTCTGGGTGTACTTTTACCTCTAGTTTCCATATTTTTTATCCGATTTTCATAAATAATACCTTTCTGGAAAGGTTGTAATGTTATATTGTTTACAAATTTATGAGTTGTTTCAAAAAGCTACCGCAAAATGGCGCTAATCTAGTATTTGTTAGAAAATTGTAAAAACTTTGAATTTGAACGCCTCGGAAATTATTTTTTTGATATGTCGTAGTGGAACTTTTTTTTCCTCATGCCAAAGGCTATCGAAAAATCGATGGCACAATATCAAAAATTTTTGTCCATAAAAATCGGCCGACCCTAATAGACATATTTGAATATTAGAGTTGGGATAGTGCACTATTTTTTGATTTCAATACGCTAGAGCCCCTAATTTTTTGAGGTTACAAAAAATTGCATGAACCAAAAATGAGGGAGGTGAGGTGGGGTCAAATGGCTCCTCATCGGATTTAAAGGTGGTGGCGAACAGTTAAAAATCCACAAAAAGCGCCACAACTTCCCCGGAGTCGGCCCTAAAGCGGTGAAATATAAGACAGACGCCCATTAATTTTTCCCCCCTAATATTTTTTCTGAATATATGTACTTACCTAGGGACCACCTTAAGGGTTGAAGACAGAAGCTAGGTATGTTCCTAGAAAATGTTTGGGTTAAAAAAATATTGGGGTTACTCATACACTTAACTCCTCTACGTGCACCCTTGCTACAGTTAGAGCGGTTGGAAAAAATTTTATAAAAATGTCGTCTTGTATGGGAGCCCCCTTACCAAGTGGTTATATGTGGTAGGTATATTCAGAAAAAATATTCGGCGGGAAAAATTAATGGGGATCGGTCTTATATTCCACTATGGCACTATGGGAGCGGTAGAAGATGATTTCATAAAAAAAAAAATTATAAAAAAATAAAAAAATTGTATGGGGACCACCTTTAGCGTTGAAGATAGAGGGTAAATGTGTTCCGAGAAAATGCTGGAGTTGTAAAAATATTGTGGTTCATTCATACATATGATGCTCTAGGGGCACCCTTGGGACAGTTAGAGCGGTGGGAAACAATTTTATAAAAATCTCATCTTGTATGGGAGCCCCCTTACCGAGTGTTGATAGGTGGTAGGTATATTCAGAAAAAATATTCGGCGGGAAAAATTAATGTGGGTCAGTCTTATATTTCATTACACTAGGGGCGATTTCGGAGCAGTTGTTGGGCTTTTTGTGGATTTTTAACCTTTTCATCACCACTTTTGACTCCGATGAGGAGCCAGTCGCCCCCATCCCACCTCCCCTCTTTTTTGGTTCATGAATTTTTTTTCAAACATCACAAAATTAAGCGTTGTAGTGTATCGAAATCGAAAAATCGTCCACTATCACACTCCATATATGATCATATTTTGCGGATCAATAAATATATGTTCATATATAAACAAATTTAAACATTTTTCACCGGTATCCTAGCAAATTAATAGTTTTGATCTTTTTCCTGTGTGTAGTTTTTAAATCTCTATTTTAGTTATAACGTTGCAGTTTAACAACATTTAAATCTTAAAGTTTAACGCCAGTTAATATTACTCATACGCATAGTGCTACTAAAAATTAATATCACTCATACGCTATCTGGTACTTAAAAATAAAAATTAAGATTTGTCAAATATTCAATATATATGGAAACCAGTTTTCCAATATTTCCGCCCTTTCAAACCCGATTTTCGGTATATAATTAAAAAACGATTTGAATAACCGGGTTTCCGGTTTTTAAATAATCATTTTGTATTGCTAAAACTGGCAAATGTTCTGCTACTATTGCTAAATATTTTTAAACCTATGTTTTATAGGTACATCGAGTACTTAGCTTGCGTACATCTCTGCAGAGTGGATGATTACATTTTTTTTTTTTTTTTTTCTTTTTTAAATCAATATGCTGACTTGATAACTGCAGCATTAGGAATCCGCCTTTAAAGCTAAGTGATGAGTTTTGTGAACATTTAAAAACTTTCTGCCGGTTTGTGTAGAAAAGAGTGCTCAGAGACTGTGAATTAATTCCCTATGGAATTTAGAAAAAAAAATATTAGCAAATCCTGCGAATTTTGAAAAGTTTTTCCTATAGAAAAATTATTCAAAATCTATGTACTTTTCTAAACAAAAAGCCTGAGATTTATATAACTTTTTCCTTAAAAAAACACCTAAGAACATGAGGATTTCTTCCAATACAAAAATTCTTAGATTCCCAAAACTTTGATTAAAGGAAACCCTCAGATTCTGAGCACATTCCTACAGAAAAATATTAAATTCTGAGCACTTCGTACCAGAGATAAATTCGTCCTGTAAAAACCAACCGATTCAGACGATATTTTCCAATATAAAACCACCAGATTCCTAGCGAAGAATTCAAGGTATTTTCTATAGAAAGTCGGCTTTTTCTATACGAAAAGATTCCCATAACCTGATATTTTCTTCGGAAAGAGTATCCAGAATCTACGGCTTTTTCTATAAGAAAAAGTGTTTCGAATCTGGGAATGTTCCATGGAGAATTCTCACCAGAATCTACGGTTTAATAAAAACACAGCTTAAATAAAGTTATAATATTTTTTATTAATAAAATATTTTAAAACTGATTTTAATCTTTTCTTTTCAAGCAGTATATATAAATATTAAGTCCTGGGATTCCTAGGTGGAACAAAGGTCCATATGGCAGTATAACTTAATTTATTTTGTAAGTTTACTCACAAAAAATGGTAAAATTACACACAATTTATAAAACTTTTTTTTCGATAATGCCATTCCGGGGATCGAACCGGCAGCCCTCTATACAGGATATTACTCGTAGTATCACCTCTTAAAGAGATACACCACGGTCGGCAGAGCGATGAGTGTGGCTAATTGAAGTTTTGTCAATCACAGTTACACAATTTGTGTTTGTAACAACTCTACGGGAAATTTTAACAAACTGTCATCGCACTGGCCCCTTTTTATGAAATAGACTGGTCACTTTTACATGGCGTTGTCATAGGAGGGGGAAATTGACCCCTTATGACATGTCACAAGACAAATCCTAGGACACGTTACTGAACTCTCATAAAAAACAAAGTTCAGGGACCTGTCCTGGGATTTGTCTTGTGACATGTCACAAGGGTTCAATTTCCCCCTCCTATGACAACGCCATGTAAAAGTGACCAGTCTATTTCATAAAAAGGGGCCAGTTCGGTGACAGTTTGTTAAAATTTCCCGTAGGGAATGTACAAAAATTTAGAACTTTTTCCGAAATTACGGGGTTCTGACAATGGATTCTGCTAGAGGAGACCAAACAAAATATACACTTGTCGGCGTTTTGAAAGACCTCATCGGAATTCTTTTAAAGGGGGGGGGGATGTTAAAATTTCTACCCTTTTGCAAATGTTTATTGCGAATCGGTATAGGTAACCATGTGAATCTTCAGTTTTAGGTATAGGATGTGTTCAGCGACCTTTTGTAGAACACAACGAAGAACATTTTTATGGAACATTTTAACCCTCTAATTCTTCAACTAAAGTGACTTTTTTGCCCTATTTTAGAAAGGGCCAACAAAGACCCGTAAGTTGAAGAGTTACAGGGTTAAAATGTTCCACAAAAATGTTCCTGGTAGTGGTTTACATAAGTCTGATGAAAATATCCTATATCTAAAATGGAAGATTCACATGGTTTCCCCCTAAAATGCAGGTTTCTTGGACATTTGAGCGCCAATTCTGAATAAGTACGAGATTAGCCCTTAAAAACATTTTAAGTTTTGACTTATTTCTTTCATTGAAGTTAAATTTCCAACTTTGATGGCTTCAGAGACTTACAGTAGACTTTCAAGACAAATATTTTTGCGGAACATTTTGAACTAGTTTTTGATCCCACTTTTTAATCCTTAAACTTAAGATTGGGCCGCTAGCAATAAATAAGTGTCCCGTATTTTTTTCTCCTCTATCACATATCCAAATTTTATTAAAATCGAAAAGACCCCACTGGAAGACCTTCCTGGCAAGTTAACCCTTTATGCGATTAAGGTTGAACGACCCAAAATTTATAAAGCGTTGGAATACGTTCTTTTATAAAAATATCAGCATAATAAAATTAAAAACCCTTTAGTTATTGATTTTCAAAAGGAAAACATTGAAATTGGCAAAACTTTAACTTGTACTAAAAAAAAAAAAATTTCAACTATCAAACACTACTACTGACTACAGCTAATGTTATACTTTAGTTATCAAATGACACATGTTGTTTTAACAGCTGTTACAGTTGTTTCTTTGTAAATTATCTTTAGTTAGTACACTATGAACTTTAAGCTAAACGAAGTATTTTGCAAAGAACTCTGTAAAGTGTAAAATTGTAACAAGTGTCGAAACTTTTTCAATCTTTCGTTAAAATGGTATTCTTAAAACTGTCATTCTTTTCCACTAAAGGATGTCTATCAAAAGTTGTTGTATGTATATACTCGTATATACAGATTGTATATACACAGGTAAACCTCGTTTAGGGTAACAAGAAGATTTCAATATACGAACAACACCAAATTAGTAAATATCACAAAAAACGAAGCCCAAAATACAGTTTCCTGAAACCTATTGAGGCGATTTCGATTTAGTTAAAATTTTTAGCTTCCATATTACTGCTTAAATCGAGTGTTGCCTGTCTATATGTTAAGTTGATTTTTTTTAATAAGAAATAAAGTGTATACAAGTTTTTCAAGTGAGCCAACTTCTAATATTTGAGTCTATTTGTGGTTTCTGTTTTTTTATTTAGTAAAAAGTTGATGTCATTGATCACAAAACTGTGTTGGAGCCTTAATTTCAGTTATTTATTATTAAGATTGTGTAATACTGTATTTAAAAGAAGTTACCTAGTACAGAAATTTTCTTTAACATTTTTGTTTTGTTTTAAACTCCAGTTAAGTTCCTATTTGCTTGAAAACTTGAGTATAATTCCGTCGCCGTTTATGATGTTGTTTTTTTTTTTCTTTTTTTTTTTGAAAACTGCACTTTATTTTAAAACAGTTTCGGAAGTTTATTTCTTTAAACATTTTTCTTCTTTTCTAGACTAATTTGTCAATGTCAAGACTAATTTTATTCGTTTTTTTTTGTATTTTGTTTTTATTTCCGTGTCTTTTATTTGAAAACAGAAAAAAGTATTCTTAATAGCAGAAAACTAAGACCCAGTGTACAATTGAAGTCCGAAAAGGCTCATAAAAGAGGCTTTAGACCTTCTGAAATCATAGCTATATGAGGCAATTTCAAAAAATTTCTAAATTACCTCAAAATTAAGAGCCTATTACCCCGATCCCAAAGTAAAAGTGTATGTCACATTTACACGACGACACAAAGCAAAAGGAAACCATACTTTTTGGTTAGCTATCAGGGATGGAAAAGTTGAAAATATTTAATTTATTTTATACTATTTATGCCCGTTAACTTATCTCAATTTATACCCTGGTTAAGACCTCTACTAGCCTTAACCACTAGTAAACATATTTTTTGAATAACTTATCTAAATTTTAACCAAGCATTTCTTCTAACCAATGCTAAAATTTAACCATAGAAATTTCTATTGTTAAGAAACTTAACCAATGCTATTTTAGAACAATTTACCCTACATAAGATATTTTATTAAATTAAACTTGTAATGATGATTAATAAAAAAAATCTAAAGCGCAGCTTTAACCAAACTTTGACTAAGAATCGTTTATGATATATATAAGTATTTTCGATAGCATTTCCCCACTTTACCAAAACTTACAAAAACTGCATCAGTACTTAAAATCGTGCACAAATTTTTGCTATTTAGGATTTAGGTTTCTGTGATAGCTTATAGAAATTGGCCTCATATAAGGAAATAGGAAAAATAAATTTTTTTATTGGTTCAAGGAGCCAAAATCTGTCTTGAATAATTAAAACCAAAAATGGTGTCGGTAGAAGCTTCACACATACTTTTAGTATTTTACTTGCTGATTCCAGATCTCTATTCCGAATTCTCTATCACCTCTCAATTTTGAGAAAATCGTGATTAAAACGCGAAAAATAGCTTTTTACGTATTTTAAGATACTATACAAAACGCATTCAAATAGCTTAAGACATTTGGTTACGATGGTAGTAAAGAATGAATTTTGTTCTCTAAAATACATAGGACAACACTTTTTTAATTTGTGTACCGTTATAGGAAAAAATTCTTTTAAAACCCACTCTCATAAAAACAATTATTTCATCAATTTTGGGTAACTTACATTTAAGAATTTGGAATGAGCGTATCAAATTCAAAATGAATCATGTATCAAAGCTCAAGACTACTGAGTGAAGTACAAGACTACTGAATCTAATTCTTAAATATAAAAAAGCGCATAAAAATCACTCTCGAATCTATGAAATGTGAACCAATCATGTTTTAAATATTTTAAAAGTATGTGAGGAACCCCTGGACAACCCATAGTTTTGACTCGCAATTACAAGAAGATACAAAATCATAAACAGCGACTATTTTTCTACTCACATAAATTGCCTTAATTTAATAATATATCACAAAATTTACACAATTTTTTTTTTAATTTTATGCGCGAATCTTTCCTCGGTTATCTCGATCAGGACGAAATGCTTATTAACAGTTCAAATAATCCACTTTTATTTTACAGACTTACCAAATGGATTTAATTAAATCACCTCTCGTAGTATGCAAAAAGACACAATCAATTTATAGCATTTAGCGACCGCGAATCTTAAAAAAACGACGTGGTCAAGTGTATTATTTTTTTTACGACCAGAAACACACAAAAACCGCGAGAAAAAACTTTTAATTTTCCCGTATTGAAAAAAAAAATTTTTGTTATTAATTTTTGTTTTTCTATTTGTTTTTATTCTGACATTTCATACTAAGGTTAACTACCCAGAGTTAAAATATTGATAAGTTATTATGGTTAAATTTTCATAGGGATAAATATTTAGTATTGGTTAGTTACCCATGGTTAAGGTAAAGTTAACTTCTCGAGAAAAGTTAATGGGCCTTAATAATTATTAAAAAAATAAATTACAAATTATAATAGTTTGCAATTTTTTATTTAATTAAACAAAAGCAAAGAAAAACGCTTTGGGGTCAAAAAAGAACTCTCAAAAAAAATTTTTAATTTCGAAATGAAAACAAAATTTTCCACCCCTGTTAGCTATAGTTTCGTTGATGCGAATTTCACACTAGAACCCCAGAAAATAATATCTAGATAATAAGCACATATGGTCCACTGCACATAATTCAGTGTAAAAACTCATTATTTTTAATCGACAAGATCGTTTTTGTAAGTAGTTGCTCATAATCTATGCATGAAAAAACTCACAAAATTTAGGCTCCCGCTTACCCGTTACATTACAAAAATACAAAAATTAGTAGTTACCGAAATAAGTGCCCAGTCAGAAAAATACAAACGGGAAAGCGGTGGCAAAGCACGGCACTACGAAATTAGCCCCAACGAAATAACCCCCAAACCTTAAAAAGAAAAAAGCCACAAAAGAATGGCAAAAATTTAGTTTGGAGATTGTTTAATTTATTTTGGGGATTGTTTCGTATATGATTTTTGGGGTTTTTTTCATTATGAAATAAGCCCAAAATGAAAGAATTCCCAAACATATTAATTTGGGGATTTTTGCATTCACTTACTTTTTGGGGAGAATTTCATTATTTTGGGGGTTATTTCATTTTTATAATTTCTGAAATTTTTAAAAATTTGATTCTGTCAAACGGATTTTAGTAAATATTTCTACAATTTAAACCGTTCAGATTTACAAATATTGCTACCTGAAATCATAACTTTATTTATATATATAACAATTAGTTTTGATTGACGGTAACTTTGCGGTTGTACCGATGGGTTGTTTTTCAACAGCTGCTATTGTTCAACATGGAATATATGGATAGTGTACGTAAAGTGAAGTTTATTGTAGTGCTTCTTTAGATACCGCGATTTTTTATACCAAATTTTCGGCTGTTGCGCTTTCAGAAATGAAAAGAAATCAATGCCACAGCCGAAAATTTGGTATAAAAAATCGCGGCGACTTTTTATACCAAATTTTCGCCTGTGGCATTGATTTCTTTATACTTCACCGAAAGTTAGATAATTTCAAATCAAAGGAAACAGTGCTGCATGATTTTTATTTTTTTAATTCATATTTCTGAAAGCGCCACAGGCGAAAATTTGATATAAAATATCGCGGCGATTTTTTATACCAAATTTTCGCCTGTTGCGCTTTCAGAAATAAAAAATGAATAAAAAAAATTAAAAGCCTGCAGCACGGTTTTTCTTAATTTGAAATTACCTGACTTTCGGTATCTAAAGAAGCACTACAACAAACTTCACTTTAGATTTTAAAATTGCAAGCAGATGCAATTTCTAATTCCATGGAGAACTTCTCATGCCCAGTGTGCCGTCAGACTGTTGACAAAATTATACAAGTGTTTAACTAATGTTAATTAATTATTATATGAATGCTTCAGTTGTCAAATCGATTAACTCCACTTTCTGAATTTTCTAAAACTTTAATTTGAAAACACTTTATTGACTCCAAACTCTGGAATATTCAAAACAAATTTCTCTAATAGTAAATATTAACACTACTAAATAGCAAAATTTATAATTTAACAGGAATTTTAAGAAACAATTATATATTATTTTCTAATTTTTTGAGACTCATTTATTTTTCTTTATGGAGATAATCGATTTGGCAACTGAAGCATATACATATGTATATTCGTATAAAATAAAATAAATTTCTGAAGAAATTTTTTTGGTTTCATTTAATTTTTTTGGGGTCAATTTCAGTGGGAGTTATTTCATATTTCTTTTTGGGAGTTGTTTCATTATGAAATAAAGACCAATATTTGGCCTTAATTTCATTTTTCGTTCAGGGGTTATTTCATTTATTTTGGAAGTTAATTCATTTTTTTTCCTTTGGGTATTATTTCATTTCTTTTGGTTTTTATTTCATTGGGGGTTTTTGCATTTTTCTGCTTGGGGGTTATTTCGTTGGGGCTAACTTCGTAGCGCCGCAAAGCACTTTAACAGGTGGTACAAGTACTGGCAAAAAGTGCTTTCCCATTTCCAAAATGATAACATCATTAGACAAAAGGACCGGCTGTTCAAAAAGCTACGGAAAAACACTGGAGGAACAAAATTTTTAAACGTTGGCAAAACACTGGCAAAACCAATAAATAGGTGGTCTGGAAATATATTTTCTAAAATAAAATTTAAAAAAAGTTCATATGTATTTTTTTTGGTCCTGCCGTCATTTGAACCAAGGCCGTCAGATTGGCAGACGATTGCTCTACCTAATGAGACATATAATATTTAATGGCTAAACACATAAATGAGTGATAATAGCTGGACAACTACTGGCTGTGCCCAAAATCCTAGTACTGGCAAACAATTTTTTGTAACTAGTATGCCAGTGTTGAGAGGGCAAAAAAAAAGTTGGTCTTGAAGGAGTTTTCCCACAAACAAAAAAATTGATTTTATAAAACAAAAAAAAATTTTAAATTAAAAAAAATCCAAAAAATTTTTTTTGCTTGCAACCGGATTTGAACTCGGAACCTTCCGACTACAAACATTTTTTAACGAAGCGTCAGCAGTTTTATAAAATCATTGGTTTTCCAGTGAATTGATTTTTGTACGCCTGCACGGAGGAAAAAGACGTTCTTGTATATGTTTGGAGGTAATCAATGTATGTTTACAAACTACCATATATGTATTTGCAGTGTGCTTCCAATTATATTGTTTTTATAGTTACTATATATATATTTCCCGGTAATAATTATATTTGTGGATACAATTAACATTTTTTATGAATTTAAAAAAAAAAATTTTAATTTTTAGGCAAAAAAATATTTTTTTTCTCCACAAATTTATTTTTACCGGCAAAACTGTTGATTATAAAGAAAAATGTTATATGAACGGATTAAAGAAATTGTAATTCTAAATTTTTCTAAATTTGTTTCATCAAAATCGGACAAGTGGTTCTCGAGTTACAACTAAGCGAAAAAACATCAAGATAAGGAAAAAATTTAAAAGGTCATAAAAAAAAATGACACATACGAACGCCAAACCCTTTGAGGGTTTTACTATATTGACCTAGTACCATCACCCTGACTTGGAATTTCTCACCCCCCAGACAATAATCCCAAAAATGTTCCATAGTGTAATCGCCAAACAGTAGATGTATTAATTTAACTTTTTATGTTTTTCCATTAAAATATATAGAAATTTGGAGAGTAGAATAAATACGCCTATTGTTTGGCATATATTAATAATTGCTTTATAACTAAATATATTATTTATATATAGTATTTGCACGGAAACATAATTTATCTATAACACACATATTATATGTTTGATGCCAAACATATAATATTTGTCGATAGCGTCATTTCATTTCATCCAAACATTATATATTAACATAATATATTTGCTTACAAACATAATATTTTTGCATGCAAATATATATTGTTTCTAGTAAAAACACGGCGAATATGTTTAACAATTTCTCCAAATATATATATATTACCAGCAAAAATATGTTTGGGACAGGCCGTTTTTTTCAGCGTGTGGTAGCATTGGCTAGGTAGCACTGGATAACCACTGGTTGCAAGCCTTGGCATATCACTCTAAGCCAATTCTTTGCCAGTGTTTTTTTTTATAAACCACCGAAATTTTTGTAAAACAAATACTGGTAAAACGCTTTTCGCAAACGCTGGCAAATCGTCCCAAATGAGTGTTCTGCCAGTCATTTATTTTTAATACCGTGGTTACCCAGTGGTATGCCAGTGCTTGATTTTTTGTACCACTGGCGATTTCTGACTGGGTGTTAATAGTAGTGATAAGCCGTTAAAAAAAATTGTTACAAGTTGTAAGACTTACTCATATATATATATTTATTAGTGGTTAAACAATAAGTAGTTACCAATATCACATTATTTTTGTAATTAAATAATTAGTCGCGCATAAGCTAGACTGCTTACTAAAATGACTTCGTCTAACAAAAATAACTAATACTGACGCCGAATTACGATTGCGCACACACACCAAATTATTATAAAGTATACACTCACAATATTTTATCGTTAAAAACAATTTAAAATACATATTAAATTAATTGAAAACAGACTGAAAATATTACTACAGTAACTGACTGCAGTTTATTTTAAAAGTTATCCGTACATTTATTTTTAAATTATTCTACAGTTAAAATACAAAGAAATATATTTTTTAACTGTTATTGTAGTTTATTTAAAAAATAAATTACATATAAATACGGACTTTCTGTTACAGTTAACAATTTTATTTAAAATGTTTTGTTAAAAAAAGAATTCCCTTTCGATTTCAAGGTCAGTTAAAAAAACGAAATAAACTAAATATTGTTAAGAAAATGGCTTGGGCTAGTATAGAAAACTCTGGACTTTACTAGAAGAAAATAGCCCAAGAGACGGGATGGACAAAATACATCAATCTGGCAACGTAGTGCTATATTTAATTGTACACCTAAGTGTATGCTATGATTAATTACGCATTAGAATTGTATAGTTGCTTGACTATAAGAGTTTGTGTGTGTGTATAATGTTAAGCCTAATGTAGAGTAATATTGTATAGTTGGTTGTGTGTATAGTCTTTAAGCGTATGTAGCGTTAAGTATAGCATTCTAGAATTATCCGGTGTGTTGTAGAAATGTGGATGTTACTATATGAGGCGCGCGTTAACATTAGTGAGGAAGAAGTTGATTATTAACATTTGTGCTGTTAAGACCGCGAGTTAGTATCGTCTTAAAGTTAGTAGCTCTCTAGTAATAGTCATAATAGAGAGAGTTTGTAAATAAGTAATAGTATGTAAAAAAATACGAGTGTCTAAGTAAGTTCAAACTTAAGTGTATTCGTGTTTTGGTTATTATAATTGGCTGCTATTTTCGCTGTGACAGCACCAGGCAGATAAACGAACGTTTTGTAAGGCAAAACGTAACAATTGGTGTCAGCGTTGGGACTGGTTATTTTGATTGCAATAGAAAAGAATCCGGTTTATTTAAGGGAAATAAACCAACGTTTTTTAAAAGGTAAAAACGTAACAATATCATTTATTCTTAGGGATTTTATAGTAAATTTTTTGAAATTAAAAAAAAAAAACGAAATAAATGAAAAATCATTATTTTTTAAGGATTTTGTAGTTTATTTATTAACATTTAAAAATAAATGAAAAGTTCTTTTGATTTAAATGAAAAGTTCTTTTGATTTAAATAAAAAGTCAGTAGACCGGTTTTCAAATGATTTTTCATTTATTTTAAATTACATTTTCAGTTAATTTAAACTACAAACTATTTTGAGTGCACAATTAAAAAAAGGACTACTGATTTTTCGTTTATATTCAAACCATTTTTCTATTTATTTGCAAACATTATTTAAACAATCCATAAAAAAATAAAAATAATTAAATAGTCTATTAAAACAATCACCAATTTTTAACTGACAAAACGTAAAAAAACGATTTTTGGTTAGTTTTTTCATATTTGAAAGTTTTTTATTTTTGTTTGAATTTTTAAAACGCTACACACACAACACACACTTTCACATTTTTATTTACATTCTTGTAATTTGAATGGAAATAATTTTGTATATAACAAACTATTCTTACAAAAAATAAAACCGAAAATACCAACTCCTACAGACGATACATATTTTTTGTGGTTTGTTTTTTATTGACTGATAAAAAAAGTTGAACAATATGTTTCAATGTATTTTAATTGATTGTTCAATTGAAAACAAACTTTACCTATTACTTTTCAAATAAACCTCAATCGGTTATGGAAAATATATTGTGAGTGTATAAGAGAATAAGGACTAAATAAAACACTATTTTTATGATATAAATTTTTAAAGATTTAGACAAATATTTGTCATGATGATTTTTTTTAAGAGTGGCTAATTAAACTACGAGTTTAAAACTTACCACAATACGAAAGCTAGTTTTGTTAGAAAGAATAATTCACAATTGATTTTTGGACTTTACATACCTGAAAAAATATAAGAAAAAATCCATATATTAAATCTATTTATTTTTGTTATATTTAGTGATGTTTAATAGTGCTAAGTCCGGACTGTTAAACAGCATGTGCATACAAAAAAGTTTGTGGGTAGAATCTACTGAAAATGCAGTTAAAACTGAATATTGATTCACACTAGCTCACTCACAATCACTGACGAAAATTTTTTTTGTACTCACGATGCAGTTAAAATAACTAAAATTTTAACTACTGGAAGATTATTAACAAATGCATGAAAAATAATTAATAATGCAGTTAAATTAACTGGCAAATTTTAACTACACAATTTTAAAACAACTGCCAAAATAGGTAAAAAATAATTGCTTTTTACAGTTAAGTTTTGTAATATATAAAGTGTAATAATATTTAATATATTTAATAACCAAAAAAAAATATCTTTAGGTTATATAAAAATCTGTAACTGCCCTACGGGAAATTTTAACAAACTGTAATCGAACTGGCGCCTTTATATGAAATAGAGTGGTCACTTTTACATGGCGATATAACCGATACCGAAACATTAATACCGGTATATACTGGTATTATTGAAAAAATTTACAAAAATATAAAAAAAACGTTCTTAATTATAAAAAAACTCAATTTTATTAAATTTTTATAAAGGATAAGTATTTAAGTTATTAAAAATTTCTAACAACGGAAGTACTTCAGCCTAAACACTCCGATTTTGATGAAATTTGGATATGTGATTGAGAAAAAAATCTAAGATTGACCTGTCTCAGCTTATCGGCCACCTCGGAATTTTAAGGGTCCAAAAAGGGGTTCAAAAATGGGTCCTTTTTAGGTTTTTTTGCTTTTTAAGATATTTTGACCAAAGGAACCATGTGCAAGTGTGGTATTGTTGGAAAGCAATTTTTGAGGGCTCTTCACTGGTAGCTTTTTTTGGTACTTTTTTGCTCTTTCGAATTTGCTGTTTTAAAATTTTCAAAAATTTTGGGTACTTTATATGGAGAACTATATTGCTATGGCTGCTGAATTCATATATATTATTCCTTATTAAATTTAAGCGGAACGTGTTTTTGCGTTTTTCGATATTCGCACTACATCAGGTTTGCCAAAATTTTCCCCGAAACACCTTTTTTGGTACATTTTTAAAGAATTTAGGCCTCTTTCTGTGCTAAACATAGGAAATATGTACATCAAACTTCATATTTTGATGGATATATTAATCCTGTGATATACTCTTTTTTAATTTCGTAAATTTGAAATATGCTTCCATACAAAAAGTTTAAAAAACATGCGTTTTTTACATACTCCGTCTTTTTTATATAAAATGTTATACTTATTTCCACATTAGATAATTTATTTTTTTTATAAGCTTTCCAGTGATGTATAACATGATATATATATATATATATATATAACCGTCGTTAAATAAAATAAGGGAATAAAGGAATTTAAGTTATGCTCTCTTACAAAAAAGTACCAATGGTTATTTTGCAGAATATAGGCCCTATATTAGACTGTTTTTTTTTTGTTTTTGATTTTCGGAACACAATATTTTATATTTGTATTGAGATCATATAATAAAATAAAAAAAAATAAGTTTATAAAATTAATAAAAGGATTCTCTAAAAGAAACTGTAAATTCAATTAAAGGTTTAAGAAACCAGTTTATATATTAAATTATATTTACTAAATTTGTCACAAGTTAGAGAATATTTATGAAGTTAAATAAATTTAAAACAATGTTGCCAATGCAAACTAAAGGCTGATAACCGCACTTTGAATTTATAACACGATTTTCTATTAACAATGGATAATAAAGTTTAATTGTTTAACAATTTTATATTAAAAAAATTTGTACTTTTGCTAAAAACGTGAAACAAAAACAATTTTTTAAAACCGATTCCATACCGGTACGATACCGGTATTAAGGAGAAAGGTTTTTGAATACCGGTATTTTTTGAAATCAAGAATTTCGGTATTGGTATCGGTATCGGTTGTCAATTTGAAAGGGTTATGAAATGGAAAACGGTATTATAACGGTATCGGTTGCCAACCTCGATTTTTCTAAAAAAAAATTAAATACGATTAATATAGGAAACCATGTGAATCCTCCATTTTAGGCATACAGTATGTTCAGCAAACTTATGTACAACACTACGAAGAATATTTTTGTGGAACATTATAACCTTCTAGCTCTTCAATTAAAGGGACCTTTTCGGCCCCTTTTTAAAAATGGACAAAAACGACCCGTAAGTTGAAGAGTTAGAGGGTTAAAATGTTCCGCAAAAATATTTGTCATGAAATTCTACTATAAGTCTCTGAAGACATCAGCATTGAAAATTTAACTTCAGTGCCAGTAACAAGTAAAAACTTAAAATGTGTTTAAGGATTAAGTTCGTACTTATTCAGAATTGGCGCTCAAATGTCCCACACACCAGATTTTAGGGAGAAACCATGAGAATCTTCCATTTTAGGTATAGCATGTGTTCAGCGAACTTATGTAAAACACTACGAGGAACATTTTTGTGGAACATTTTAACCCTCTAACTCTCAACTTACGGGTATTTTTCGTCCCTTTTTAAAAAGGAACCAAAAAATTCCCTTTCATTGAAGAGTTAGAGGGTTAGATTATTCCACAAAAATGATTCTCGTAGTGTTTTACAAAAGTCTGCTCATCACATCCTATACGTAAAATGGAAGGTTCACATGGTTTGAATACTAAACACTCTTAAATGCGTGAAATTTGTGTAAAAATCATGAATTTAGGCATTTCAAAAAATCCATTTTTTTTTTAATTTGTGATAAAAAATAGTAATTCAATTTTTAATGATCTATTATATAACAGTATAAACTTACAAAAAAAAAGAAAAAATTGTCTAATTTTATATAATTTATTTTTATACTCCATCAAACTTAAGTAATATTTGGATTTTCAACAAAAAACAATGTGTTTTTCGGAGCAATAAAAAATAATTGTTTTGTAAACATATACTAAAATCCATATTTTAATTTAACTACAAATATATTGAAGTAATTAAAAAACACATCTTCGAACAAGTTTTTAAAAAAATGTATTTTTGAGAATTATTTTAGTAAAACAATTAAAACCCATTTTTCTGTTAAGTCATTTTTGCAAAAAAATTCTCAGAGTTTAGCGCCCTCTCTTGACGGCAAAAGCAATCACACCAAATATTTTTTTTCACATTTGTTTGAGTTACTTTCGAATCTTTAAAAGAAAAACCCTTCTTTAATCACAAATTGAGACAAAAATTTTTTTTTTGATTTTTGTTTCGTCCCCTGACGATTTCCATAGGCAAGAATGAAATCCGGATAGGAACATGCCTACAACCATGCGCGGTTCCAGCAATTAATATAAGGGGAAAAATCATACGCCACAGTAGACAAATACATTGAGTTGGCCAATGTAATAAAAACAAAGTTCAGGGACCTGTCCTAGGATTTGTCTTGTGACATGTCACAAGGGGTCAATTTCCCCCTCCTATGACCACACCATGTAAAAGTGTCCAGTCTATTTCATATAAAGGGGCCAGTTCGGTAACAGTTTGTTAAAATTTCCCGTAGGGGATATTCAAGGAACACTAGAAGGCTATTCAGATGCCGACTGGGGAAGTGACAGCAACGAAATAAGATCAGTCACAGGATATGTCTTCAAGTTTCAACGTGGAAGTATATTGTTGAGCTCAAAGAGGCAATCAACCGTAGCACTTTTAACGACGGAATCCAAGTATATGGCATTGGCTGCAACATCAAAAGCAGCAGGCTTCAATCACTTTTTAATAAGGTTTATAATAACACCTCAATGATAACCATTTACTGCGACAGTAAAAGTGCAATCAATTTGTACAAAAAGTGCAATCAACAATATGTACCATGGACGTTCAAAACATATAGACATCAAACATCTTTTATTGCGTGATTTGATAAATAAAAAATTACTCAATTTCTATTCAACATATTGGAACTGATAATATGGCTGCTGAGATAATGACAAATGGTTTGCCTGCTCAAAAACACAATCATTGCTGCGAATTATTGGGATGAAAATTCTAGTGGGGATGTTATAATTGAGAATTTCCAACCCCGTATTTAAGACTTTGTAAATATTATAATTTTATAATAATTGAATTTACATTTCTCTTTTTGTTCAAATATTGAAAAAGAATTTTTGTCATTGAATTTTGCAATAGAATTCCAATAGTTAGAAACTATGGAAATTGTTTTTGTTATAAAATAAATTTTAATTGAAAGTTCCTTTCACTTCACCCAATTGTTTTAAGAAATCAGGTACTTAGGCGGTTGTACACTTTTAGCGAGGTGTTGTCTCAGTTTTGTTTTTAATATTTGCAATATTTAGGGGTTAGGGCATCTTATTCGGAAGTACTATTTTCACCTATATTTCAAAAATGTTAAAATACTGGGAAGTACTGCTAGTACTTTACCAGGAGAAATTAAAAAAATCCATACAAATAATTGATTTTTTTGTTTATTTCAAATAGCTTCTGTACAATAATATTGGCAATTTTACCCTTCCGTTTAAACCGCTAACTATGACAATGGGCCGATAAAAAAACACATGTATGTTCCTTTTATATCCTCTGCAGCGTAATAAAAATTTCATCAATATCAGTGCACTCAAAGGCAACGATATACTTTATTGGGTCCAAGATGCATAATTCTATGAGCAACAAAGGAAATATGAAGATTTAATATATTGTATAAAAAGTACATTAAACCCTTCCTAGTTGGAGCGAAAAGCATAAAAAATATTTACTATACATTTAAATTAAGTTGTTCATTTCAAATTCTTGTGTTTGTAAACACAATACCCTTTGCATAGCTTTAGGCTTATTTAAATTTAAAAAATATATTAAATTTTGCATACTTTTGAAAGAGTATGAGTTAGACATTGTTAATTGTATCTTACTTAGATTTCTACTGCTCGTTTTTTCATGAATTGCCTCTTAGATGTGTTGTTAAATACCTTTTGAAGCTTAAGAATTGGAAAAGATATACAAGAAAATGAACAGCAAAACGTGATGTTTTCAAAAAATATTTGAATTGCTTCTTTTTTTTTTTTTGCAAAATATACAACAAAAAAATTAGATAAAAACAGAAAAAATTCTATGTAAATAGATACATAAAATATACAAAAGGAAAGCAATTGAAATTTCAATTTTACATGCACAATTTTAAACTAAAGAAAAATCTATAAATCCCCTTAAAATCTTTGGAATTCCATGAAAATTGCTTTTAAAGATATTTGAGCTTTTGCCATACTTTACACATTAGTGGTATACACGATCCTGGAAGTAGAAGAAAAGTATTAATTCTAGTACCCTATTGCCAGGAACATAATATACAGGTCTAGGAATTTTATGAATTTATTTATTAAATTTAAGCCCTAAAAATATACTATATTTGGAATGTCTACTATTAATATACTAAGTAACTTAAGCCTGAGTTACCCAGACGTAAACGTAACGTATCTCTGAGTAGCTGAATTATTGAGTTAAATAATAATCGAAGATGTGTTGTATTTTTTGTTTCATTCTAATGCATTGAAAGTATAGAAAACATAAATATACAACAAAAATCTGTTGTGAATAGATTTTCGTTGTGTATTTTCATTTGCTATATGTTGAATGAAACAAAAGCCACGACACATCTTTTGTCCTTATTTAACTCATTAATTCAGCTACGCAGAGATATGTTACGTTTACGTCTGGGTAACTCAAGCTTTAAGATTGGATATTTTAAATTTGAAATTGTCTTTATAAATCCCTGAAAGTGGATTCACTCTTTGTAGTTTCTCCCTCTGTGGATTTTATTTTTGCAGTTTCTCTCTTTGTAGTTTCTCTTCTAGTAGCTTCTCTCTTTGTAGTTTCTCTCTCAGTGGATTCTACTTTTGTAGTTCTTCCTCTGTGGCCCCTCTGATGCATGGGTCTCCTTGACGGTTCATTGTTACGGATAGAAATCCGTCCCCAATGTGATGGATGAAAATCCGTTTCCAAGTGTGATGGATGGAACTCCGTCTTCAAGGCTATTGATGAAAGATGAAATATTTAATGAAAAGGGTGGAACTCCGTCCCCAAGTGATCGATGAAGATCCGTCCCCAATATGATGGATGAAAATCCGTACCAAGTGTGATGAATGGAAATCCATGCCCAATGTGATGGATGAAAATCTGTCCCCAATGTGCTGGATGAAAATGCGTCCCATGTGTGATGGATGAAAATCCGTTCCCAATATGATGAATGGAAATCCGTCCCCAATATGATGGATGAAAATCCGTCCCACATGTGATGGACGGGAATTCTTCCCCAAGTATGATGGATGAATTGTCCTCACAATTGGTCCTTAAATCAGGCTATTAATGAAAGATGAAAAATTAAAAAAAAGCTTAGTGATTTTGAAAAATCAACATGAGAATCTTTCATGAAAGTGACTGTCAATTTTCTCGGAAATCACTGATCAAGTGACTAGTAGTAGCTTTTATTAATCATATATGGCCCCAGGGCTTTGGTTATGTAATTTGAAGTAAATAAATGCTGTATTTATTATAAAAAAAAAAAAAAAAAAAAAAAAAAAAATTATTATCGCGGAACTGTTATCTACTTATAAGGTCGTTGAAAATACATATTGTACATTCACCTTTAGACTTATTTCCTGAACATTTGGGTGCCATCAGCGATGAACACGATGAAAGATTCAACCGAAATTTCTACGATAGAAAAACAATATCAGGGCAAGTGGAGTCCACCTATGCTGGCGGATTAATGTTGGACAAAACAACTAGAGGTTCCTGAAGCAAAATAGTGACACATGAATATGAACATGAAGTATAAAGTGACATTGATATTAATAATGCAATATAAGGAAACAACTTTATTTTGTTGATAAAAACTGAAATGTTCTAAAATATAATAAAATTAAATTACAACAAAAACTACTTGTATCTGAAATATTCTTATTATATTTCTATTATTCTAAGCCATGCTTCTTGTGTATTTGGTAAGTAATTTTGCCCCATATTTATTTCACTACACCATTAATTAGAATATAACCGAAACTGAGCTGTGGTGCAGGGTTTCATATTGTCGGCATGCCATACTTTAATTTTTTTACTTGTTTTATTTGTTTTTTTTTTATTTAATTTCCTAATTTTACTTTGCCGTATTTGCTTTCAATTTATTTCTTTGTTTTCATTTATCTTGTAATGTTAAAATAAATTAAAAATATATTAAAGCATATTTTTAGGCCTTCGCCTTAGAATATACAAAACCTCAACTGGCTTAATATGTTACTTGTGATTGACAACTTCAAAATGGCCGTTGAATCATATTTTACTGTTGTAAATTTTATTTCATATTATTTTTTCTGTTATTTTTTTTTTCTTTCATTTGCATATTTTCATATTTTTTTGCTTGTGTTGACGAGGGTCGCTTTTTTCTTTCTTTTTTTTTTTTCTTTAGACAATGACACTTTAAGACCCCTAATGCCTTTCAGTAACATGAAAACATGTAAAATGTTTTTCTTGTTGAATTGTTTATTTTTTTTTTTGAAAAAAAAAACTTAAAACAACAAACTTATAAAAAAATTTATAAAATATTCTTATCTTGCCTTAAAGCCTGCATAATTTTAAAATGAACAAAAATTCTAAGCATATTTTAAGGGGCAGCATAAAATTGATTTAATCTTTTAACATTTACACCACAAAAACAAACTCTAAAACAAGAAAAATTAAAACAAATATTTAAATCTTGTTTTATTTTATAATAAATTATGATTTTTATAAAAATTACAGCTTAAACCATTCCTTAAAAAAAAAAAAAACCTCTTTAAGCCCCGACATAGGTTAAAAAAAGAATTATATTTAATTTAAGCAACATGTTCTAAAATTTTTTTAATATCTTATAAAAGTTACTTCTAACTTATTGCTTAAAATATATAGCATAATTTATACAAACCATAAAATTAAATCATTATTAGAGGTCATAAAACTTCTTTGAACTTATTTCATTCTCTATTCATAGTCTAGATTAAATACAGCTAATATTAAGGATTTATGTGCGACATGAAAAAAAAAAGTGTGTAATAAAATTAAAGGTCAAATTAAGCATATAATTAAAAAAGGAACACACCATACCTTGTACTTACAATAGAATTTTATTACACCTATTTATGTAAATTTTATTTAAGGCATACTTTTGAGGGAGTATACTTTTAAACACATTAAGTCGTGAAATGCCATATATTAGTCTTAAACAAGTTTTGTTAAGCGTTAATCATAAACTACGAAAACAATTGGCCATTATAATATAATTATACATTTCTAAGGTATTCAGGACAAAAATTTTAAAAGTTTTATTAAAAAAACGTAAATTAAAATTCCATAGCATATATTTAGGCGTTTAAAAGTAATTTAAATTTTTCTCTTTTTTTTAAGAGAAGCTAAATTTAGGAAATTCTTCCCATTAATTTGCCAACCTCCAATATGAAGTATTTTTGCAAGGAGGTTTCAAAAAGAAATTTTTTATTTTTTTTTGCCGAACGTAGGGTTCGCCATTTTACAGTTTTCGTTATATCTTTGGTATTTACAGTCGGATCATAAAGTATGATACATCGATTTTTTTCTCTCGAGGAGACCAGTGTTTTGCTTTCAGGATATTTTGACCTCAAGTATCCCGTTCTAGTAGTTACCCACCAGATCTCAGTTGCTACCACTCTAATGTACCACCCTAATGTCAGAAAATTAAAGCTCGCAAAAAATCATTAAACTTTTGCTAAGGAAGTTTTTCGCTAAACCCAGTAGAAATTTTTTTTATATATTGGTTGCCGACCGTAGGGGTCGCCTTTTTAAATTTTTTTAATTGGATTTTTACTATAGAGCAAAACACTGGTCTCCTCGAGGCAAAAAAATTTATATATCAAACTTTAAAATCCGATTTTAAATGAAAAAAGGCGACCCCTACGGTCGGCAAAAAAAAATTTTTTTTTTGTTATCGCCTTCCAAAAATACATCATATTGGAGGGTGTACGGTGAACTTTTTTTTTGAGGTACGGTCTAATGTCCATTAAATTGGGATCAAGTTGGAAGAATTTTGAGTGTCCCGAAGAATTTTGAGTGTCAACGAGTAAAAAAGTTAAAGTCGGGCATGTCAACTAATGTTTGGATCCGAAATTCGAATGGGTTAAAACGGACTTGTGTCAAAATTTTCTATAAAATGATAAAAGAGGAGCAAATCGGAAATATAGCCCATATGGGCGATAGGTTCCAATATGGACCGATTCTATCTAGAACCAATAGGCTTTGGCCTTGGGAACATGTGAGTTAGCGAACCAAATTTCATCAAAATATCTTAATATTTGCGCACAAAATGGAATGGACTGACGGACATCGTTAAATCGAGACAAAAAGTGATTCTGAGCCGATCGGTATACTATAAGGTGGGTCTAGGTCCCATATTTTTTGATGTTATAAACATCAGCCAAACTTATTAGACCCTCTCCACGTAGTGGTGTAGGGTATAAATATGTATTTATAGCAAAATATGTAAAAATATGCATTTACAGCAAAATATGCATTAGCAAATCGATACCATCGATGGAAGGTATATCTGACGAGAATCAATTCTAGATGATCTAGTTATATAACTGATTCTAGAGACTTTGGGGAAATCTCAAGCAAAATTCATTATTGTTAGAACATACAATAGAAGAGGTTAAAAAGGAAATGTAGCTATTCTGAAACCGATGGAACAGAAAATTTTCCAGCGATACTTTATATAAGAATTTAATTTCTTTTATAAATACAGAAAGTTTCTTTTTACTTTCACTTTCAGGCATTATGAGATTTTAAATCTTTAAAATATGCTAAGCACTGTAAAACACATTGAAGGAATTCGCAGTTTGAAAGCTAATGTCAGCACATTGTAAAATAGCTTGATTTTTGATAAATGCTAATTTACGATAAATGCTAATTTACTACTTAAAATAGCATGAAGAGTGAATACCCTCATTATAATATTTTATCAATTTAAGATTAAATCTAAAGTTTTTTGTGTCTAATAAAGAATTTCTCATTTACCTTACTAGTGCAAAATAAAAATTCTGAACTAATTTTAAACAAATTTAATTTCTGTTTTATGCCTTTAAAAATTATTTACCAAGAACCACCACCACTTATTTATAACCCAATTACGACAAATTTCCAACACCTTAACATATTTTAAATGAGAAACTTTTTTGTGAGCACCTAACCACACACTTAAGAGGATTTTAGCTTAACCCTATAATGGTAATATTTTTTTAGCATTACAGGTTGTCACCGAGCATACAAATGACTTAGAAGGAAATTTATCCAGCTAAAGTCTCCGATATGAATGAAATTGGGATATGTGATAAAGAAACGAAATCTTATAAAAATCTGTCACATTTTGGTGACCCATTTTTTACCAACGTATCTTTAAAGACACGTCTACTAAATATTTCACAGTTGTAGTTTAATAAAATTTTTATTAAAACCAAAAAATAGACCACAAAATTTCCTTTAAAATACATACATAACATGTTATACAAATAACTTATATACTAGGGTATTCAAATTACTGTTGTTTTGGTTTGTTCGAGTAACCGAGTAACTTGATTTTGAAATTACTCGATTAATCGTGTGAGATTTTAAAATTAGTCGAGTAACTCGATTAATCGTATCAGGCTTAAAATTACTCGAGTAACCATTTTATTTCATAATTTTTTACTAAAAATTATCCATTTTTTGTAGATTTTATAGTTTATTAGTAACAAAACACAACAAATTAACAATTAAAATTAATCCATAAAATCCCCATAAAACCAGAAGTAGCCGGAATATCGAAAAACAAAAAAATACGGATCCGCTTAAACTTAACAAGAATTAATATAAGTGAATTCGACGATAGTACGAATATTTCCATATAAAGTACCCTTAAATTAATACATTTCTTGCAACAACAACTACAAAATAACAACAACGTTGCAAAAAAAAAAAATCCGAAGAATGGACCTTAAAAATCCCTATCCGAAAATATAACATTTGTATATATGTAGTTTCCTTGGATCAAATGACAAATAAGTGGAAAAAACAAAAAAAGTGGGTAATTTTTGACCCCAATTTTAACCCACTAAATGCCCGCGATGGCCGATAAACTTAGACACCTCAACTTTAGAATTTTTTCTATAAAGTACTCGAATTTCATTAAGATCGGAGACTGTCGCTTGAGATAATTTCCTTGTAAGTAGAAATTTGTAACCGATTATGGCCTTTAGGCTAGGTTATTGTAATAAATAAAATTTCAAATATTTACGGTGCGTGTCATACTGTAGGTTTAACTTTAACTTAACTATAAACAAAAGAAAATGTCAAAAAAATGTACACAAAACAACAACAAATTTTTGGGTTAACTATTAACTAAAATTTAAACCTGCAGTATGAGACCCACCGTTAATGGCTAACGATAGCAACTAAAATAATGTGATTTTTAGTTTTTTTTTTTTTTTAATTTTTGGAAGGTCTGAAATATAAAAAAATGCTTCTAATTCGATTCACGTTCGAAGGATTAGAAAAAAACCTCATTTTTGAAATCATGAGAAAATTTCCGTTCCTTTGAGTACAAGTTTCGCTTATATTAATTTTTAAATTTTTTCGACCCCCCTATAGGCCGAAAAATGGTTCTAGGTAGGGCTAAGTTCTATGGATAATAGAAAAAAATACACTTTTGGAATCGTGAGACAATTTCCTTTAATTTGAGTACCCACACTTAATTGTTACTACCTTCCACCATTTTTTGCCCCACAGCCCTCTCAGGGCCGAGCTCCTCCCAAGACTAATTCCGGTTTTTTTCTTTTTCAATTCAAGCGGGAGTCATATTTTTTTTTTTTTTGAAGAAGAAGAAGAAAAACTGCACTTTTGCCAAAAATTGGAAGTAATGCTTTACAAACTACTTCTTTCACTGCTTCACAACTATCCGTTAGTGTATTTTTACAGCTTTTTAGAATCTTCTCTGCACATCTTCAAAAAATTACTTCTTTCATTGCTTCCAAAGTATACGTTAGTATATTTTTACAGTTTTTTTAGAATTGTTTCTGAACAACATTCAAAAAATCACTTAAGTATTGCTTCTAAAGGGTAATTGCTCTAAAAGTGATCCTCAAAAGTGATTCTGGTATCATTTGGGATTTCCAAAGAGAAGGTCGCGGGTTCGATTCCCGGCGGGATCAATATTTTTTTATTTTATTAATTTGTTTCTTTAATATTTAAAATTAATTTGTTTAAATTCAATATTTTTTAATTTTTCAATTTAAAAAAAAAAATGTATATACCCGAAAAAAAAAATTGCAAGTAGTGCTTTACAAACTACTTCTTTCAATGCTTCACAAGTATCCGTTAGAGTATTTTTACTGCTTTTTTAGAAGTTATTCTGAACAACTTCAAAAAATCACTTCTTTCATTGCTTCCCAAGTATCCGTTATTACATTCATACAGCTTTTTTAGAATTACTTCTGAACCACATCCAAAAAATCACTTAAGTATTGCTTCTAAAGAGTAATTGCTCTAAAAGTGATCGTAAAAAGCGATTTTGGTATCATTTGGCATTTCCATGGTATCATGGTTCAATTCCCGACGTGACCAATATTTTTTTATTTTTTTTTAAATTTTTTTTTATTCTATTAATTTTTTTTTATTCTATTAATTTTTTTTATTCTATTATTTTTTTTTTTTACTATTTATAATTAATTTATTTAAGTTCAATATTTTTTAATTTTTTAGTTTTTAAAAATAAGTTTTTTTAAATTTTAATTGGTGAAAAAGAGCTTCCTTTGCACTCGTTCAAAAAGTACTGAAAAAATGTTGAAGTGGGAGTACTCCTCTGCTATGACAACTCAATGTTAAAATCACTAGTATTTATGTTTTAAAAGAAGTGCATCTAGATTATCAATTGTAGTGCTTTTTCTACTGCTTCGGCATCTCTTTTTTTGCTGGGTAATTATTGGTTTATTTAATTTTTTTGCTTTCCTTGCTAGTCATATGAAATTCTCGTTTGGTTAATTTTTATATTTTAATAAGTAACCAGTTTGTATGGGATAACGGTTGACTCGAACTACCATGGAGGTTGGTTCTAAATACCATTTTGTTCGATGCGAACTGCCATAGACCAGGCTAAACATTTTCAGGGACAATAAACTACGTTTGATTGTCTCATGACTAATTTTATAACCATCGCCCTCCATTCTAATTTTATAGAATCGGCGGTCTGTATTATTTGATTAACACCGCCTATGTGATTGGGAGTAGGAGTTCTCCAAATTGACGACATCCGAACCGAGTCGGATGATTACCTGCCGAACACGTCGCACCCTAAATACAAAAGTGACGTAACTCAAAATTTTCCAAAATTGACTTTTTTGCATAAATGAATTCACAGTACACATCTTTAACTACTTCAAAAAATTTCTTTTCCATCACTACCCAGGAAAATTTTCTGTTCCAAAGAATCGGTTGTGCAATAGCTACTTTTCATTCACAACCCCTTCTACTGTCGATTCTAACACCGATTCTTTTTATTTGAAATTGTCCCAAAAGCAACCCCTTCTATGGCTCCAAAGTGTAACCGGTTGCTCTAGAATCGGTGCTGGAACTAGTTCTGGAACTGATTCTACGTCACCCACACCTTCCATATAGGATCCCAGGAACTGGTTCCGGAACCAGTTCCATGGAATCAGTTGCAGTGCAACCAGTTGTAGAATGGGTGTGATTGACTACCGATTGTAAAAAATTTTCCTGGGTATCTGCTTAACCTGGAAAAATCCCATTAGGTCAGTTTTTAAGTTAATTGGGTTGCTTCTGTGATTACTTTTGTTACATATAAAGGGTCCCAGGAAAATTTAATGTTATAAAGAATCGGTTGTGGAATAGCTACCCACGATAATTTATTGTTCCAAAGAATCGGTTGTAGAATAGCTACTTTTCATTCACAACCCCTTCTACTGTCGATTCTAACACCGATTCTTTTTGTTTGAAATTGTCCCAAAAGCAACCCCTTATATAGCTCCAAAGTGGAACCGGTTGATCTAGAAACAGTTCTGGAACTAGTTATGGAACTGATTCTACGTCACCTACACCTTCCATATAGGATCCCATGAACTGGTTCCGGAACCACTTCCATGGAATCGGTTGCAGTGGAACCAGTTGTAGAATGGGTGTGGTTGGCTACCGATTGTAAAAAAATTTCCTGGGTACTTTTCATTTACTGTCGATTCTAACACCGATTCTTTTTATTTGAAATTGTCCCAAAAGCAACCACTTCCATAGCTTCAAAGTTGAACCGGTTGCCCTAGAATCAGTTCTGGAACTAGTTCTAGAATTGATTCTACTGGAACTAGTTCTAGAATTGATTCTACTTCAGTCATACCTTCCATATGGGATCCCTGGAACTGGTTCCGGAACCACTTCCATGGAATCGGTTACAGTGGAACCAGTTGTAGAATGGGTGTGGTTGGCTACCGGTTGTAAAAAATTTTCCTGGGATGTTATTTTGAGTTTTGCTGATTGTGTCAGTAAAAAGTAATAAACTTTGTGGTGTATTATTTTGTCATTGTGCTTCTCTAACTGAAAAAGTGAGCTTAGTTGAATGTATTATTTTGTTATGTGCCTTTTAAATTTTCAGTTAAAGGGTCATAACTCAAAATATTAATTTATTTACATAAACATAATATTAAATTAAAAAATGTATAGCAAAATGGACTTCAGAATGGAAGTTCTTCATAATGGAACTACGAAATACGTCTACCTATCGAACACATACCCGGTTCGCAAGAGAACTACCTTACCAAAACGTAAATATTTTGGGGATAAGTACTACTTAAGTATATCCACAAATGCAGATTTTTGCAATAAATATGTTATTATTTTGTATCATAAATAAACTTAGTATACCCTGATGAAATATATATAAAACATGTTTAAAAAAATTCAATTTGCCGTTAAAAAAAAAACATTGAAATTTAAAACTTTTTAAATTTTGTTTTAAAAACAAGTGGACTTACGATATTTCCAAAATAAGCGGTTAAAACGGTTTTGAAATTTATGTATATTTATATCACATTTACCGCTAGAGGGTTAAAAACGACTCCTTCAAAAAAACCAAAATGGCAAATTAATTAATTCAGCTTGAAATAATTTTATGGCACAATAACTAAGCTTTATTAAAGAGTACAAAAAAAAGTTAGAATATGTATAAAAAAGTTACAAAAAAAAAGAAACAAAAGTATGACTATGAATACACTCAGAGGAAAACGTCTGGTATTTTAACTAAAAATTAGTTGAAAAAGAACCGACAGGAAAAACTTCTGAAATCAGCAGAATTTTCTTGCTAAATATTTGCAAGACAAAAACAGCCAGAAAAAATCTGTTATATTTACAAAGTTTTAGATAAATTTGTTACAATTGCAAATCAAAATTTAATCTGATGAAATTAGTAAAAAAAAAAATTTCCGACTAAAACCGTATAAAAAATAAATAAAATGAAAATTAATGGGGGAAATGTTTTTAGTTGATCTGTTATTTAAGTAAATGAATGTTATTCTAGTTTGACTCAAGATCATAAATTAATATCACTTTCTGTTTAAATTATTTTCAAATCAAAGAAAGATGATGATTACAAGTAAATTACAAAGAATAAAAATTATTGAGAAAATTCGATGAGACCAGCAAGGCAAAATGCACATTTTCGGCTTTCGCTACAAAGCCATCATCAGTGCCTTTCGCCTTTGAGTGGGTTAATATTTTGATAATCGACTGTTGAAAGCAAATCGAGTTTGTTATCAACAACTCAACTAAGACTAACATCAACGAAATTTAACAATGCTATTTTTATCCTTTTGTTATTATTACTCTTTTTTGCTTTGAACCTTAATTCTTAAGATATCTCAGCTGATTCTATTCAACTCTGTGTATGATAAATTAATAATCAAAAAACAAAAAATTACCTAAGTTCAACTAAACTTTTGTCGATATAAATGTTTTGCTTTTTATATTACCAATATTTATAAAATAGATTCTGATAATTTCAGTTGACTTCTTCGGCAATTTTTCACAATTTCTTTTCTATGACTGTATAACTAAAATCTTAGGAAAAAAAGACTAAACACTAAGAAGATTTAAAAGAAACACTTTAGTGAAATTAAGAACATCATGATAGAGAATTTATTTTAAATTGAAACATGAGCAGCACAAACCAATTTCAAATAATTAATTGTACTATATATAAAACTTAAAAAGACTTTTCTTTAGATTATTAAAATCATAAACTTTTTTTTTTTTGTTAGCACAAGAGACAAACTACTTATCTTAGCATACACCTGGTCTTTATAATACATAAAATATTAAAGCATATTTTAAGGTGTTCAAATAAGAACTTTATGAAAATTTCATTAAATAGGTCAAGGATTTTCTTTTCTTTACTTTTGGTTTTAGCTTCTTTACAAAAAAAAAAAAACTCAAGTAGAATTTATTTTCTACTTAGTTAAGTTTATATAAAGCCATTTATTTTATTATAAAATATTTAAAGCATAAATTAAGGCTGGTGTGAAAACAAATTTTATTTGTTTTCATTAATTTGAAGTTTATTAAAATTTATGTTTAAGTAAATGTTAATAAATTTAATTTAATTATTTATTTCATCGCCTTTTTTTGTAAAGGCAAAAAGCAACCTTTCATATTTATATATGTAGTTAGGTATAAGCATCCGGGTTGTGTTGTTTCTTTCTAATACTTAAGTTTATAAATTATAAACTAAACATCATCTTGTACTTCCTTAGAGTAAAGTTTAGGTTAAAAATATATTCACACAACAACAACAAAAATACTACAATTACAAACATTTACAAACAGCCACATCATTTTGAAGTCTCTAATGAGTTGGCTCTTAAGAACACTTAATATTAATTTTACTTCCGTAGAGACCTTTTTAAACCCCCGTCATTCCTTTGGTAACACTAAAAATGCTGTAAAGTTTCAGTGTTATTTTTCAAAGAAACAGGGGGGGGGGGGGGGGTGGGGGAAGTGGGTAAAACTAAGCTATAATTTTAGTTCCTGAGGGTAGGTGAAGAGTGTGCTTGAGTTGGTTTTTTTCTTTTAATTCATTTTGTTTTGCAAACATTTTAATTTTCATAGTTTTAAACTGTTGTATCTTTACATATCTTATTTATTTTAGTGATGCTATATTATTGAATCAATGTCTTATAAGTTTTAATAACGAAAATGAGAAACTTTGGACATACGGCTCATTTCTATACCCTATACCACAGTGTGGGCAGGGTATATAAGTTTGTGCTGCTGTTTGTAGTACCAAAAAATATTTTGACCCAGACACACTTTTTAGTATACCGATTGACTTGGAATCACTTTTTGTTCCGATTTACCAATGATCGCCTGTCCGTTCGTCCGTCCGTCTGACTGTCTCTCCATGTATAATTGTGCGCTAGCTACAGGTCGAAAATATTACATATTTTGATGAAATTTTGTACATCGACTTATGTCGAACCGAAAATGAACCCCATGAATTTTAGTTAAAATCGGTGAATATCTTCGTATTAACAGGTCGCAAGTACGAAGATATTTTAATGAAATTTGATTCACCGATTCACATCGGCTCATCGGCAAAGCCGATAGATTTTATTTATGATCAAAAGCTGTCCCTGGTTAGACATACATTAATAGAAAAAACTCTGTAAAAGAAATTAGCGGAAACTACTAAAAATAAGTTAAAAATAATACTGCAGAAAAAATTGCTAAATTAGCAGACAATTTTTGCTATATATTAGTAAGATAAGAACAGCAGAAATAAAACTGTAAAATATACAGAATTGTAGTTATATTTAAGTTAAATTTTTGTTAAAAGAAAATAACAAATTAACCTGTTAAATCAGCAAAAAAATTTTGTAAAGTAATTTGTAGCCTAAAAAATCACGAAAAATTTAAAATTTTCGAACTTCTTTTTTGATTTTTTTACATGCAAATAAAAATCTAATCTTTTGAAAACAGCAGTTTAAATTTTATTTTGAAAATATTTCTGTTAATTTAACAGCATAGACTGTTATTTGCATTCAACTAAATTTAGCTTAAAAATAACAAAAACTTTGTAGATATAACAGTTTGTTTTTGTTATTTTTATTCTACTAATATTTAGAAAAATTTTCTGCAGATTTTACAGTACATATTGTCATTTTCAATTAACTAAAAGTTAACTTATATTTAACTAAACTAAACAAAAAATCTAAAAGAAGAATGTTTGTATGCGTCTGTTTGATCACTTCTGAAATTAAAAACATTAACAGAAAGCTGAATACGAAAGAAAGCTATGAATTAGCTACACTACATTCAAGGCCTTACTTGGGTTAGATGGCTAAGCTGTCGAACTTAAGTATAGTTACGTTTGTAATGTAGGAATATGCACAGGTTCGATTCTTATAGCCGACAGGTTGTTGAAAAATTATCATATTCGCCGCACACTGCACCGTCCAATCTAATGTCAGAAAATTAAAGCTCGCAAAAAATTATTAAACTTTTGCCAAGGAAGTTGTTCAATAAATCCAGCGTAAAGGTTTCTTATTTTTTGGTTGCCGAGGCATAAAAATCGATATATCACATTTTAAAATCAGACTTTAAATGCCGCATCTATAACGAAAAATTAAAAAAAAATTTTCCAATTACCTTGCAAAAATACTTTATATTTGCAGGTATGTTATAAAAAAAAATCTTCTAATTTAATAGTTTTCCTTGCAGCATCATTTTTGACAAATTTTTAGTTACTTTTTCTGCTATTTTTACTGATTTATTTCTATGACGACTTTTTCGCACGCTACAGATTGAAAATACGAAGATATTTTAATGAAATTTGGTATGCTGACACACATGAGATCAGGAGCAAGGCCTATTGAATCTGGATGTCATCCGTTCATATTTGGAACTATATCCCATACGGACCATATTTCCGATTTTCCATTAAATACCTACAAATAACATTGGGCAAAATCAAAATTTCATACCATTTTTCTTATTTTTTTATCATTTTATAGACAAATTTTAACACAACTCCATTTCAACCCATTCGACTTTCGAATCAAAACATCAGTTGGCTTTCAACCAGACTGATGTAGGGTATCATATATTTGGTATGCCGGAATTTAACTTTTCTACTATTTTTTCAATATTTATTGTATTTTCTAACTCTTTTCTGAAAGATGTTTTTTTATAAAAGGAACCCAGCAAAAAAGAGATGCCGGAGTAGTAGAAAAAGCACTACAATTGATGATCTAGATGTACTTATTTTTTAACATAAACACTAATGATTTTAACATTAAGTTGTCATAGGAGAGGAGTATTCCCACTTCAACATTTTTTCAGTACTTTTTAAACGAGTGCAAAGGAAGCTCTTTTCCACCAATTAAAAGTTAAAAATAAATCTTAACAAAACAAAATTATATTTTTTTATTTTACAAAAGTTTTTTTATTGCCGCCACCGGGTATCGAACTTGCGACCTCACGATTGCTAGTCTAACGCTCTACCGCTGAGCTATTCTTTGATATGAAAGTTGACTGGCATAAAAACACAACTTTGTTACTGCGAAATATTGTTCCTTATTCTCTTCAATAGAAGTACTTATTAAACAAGTGTAAAAGGTGCACTCCAATTCAATATTGTTTTCAATACTATTTTACAGGTGCATAAAAAGCAATTTCTCACCATTTTTTTGTATATACTTATTTTTAAAAATAAAAAAAATATTGAATTTAAATAAATTAATTATAAATATTAAAAAAAATTAATAGAATAAAAAAAATTTTAAAAAATATTGGTCCCGCCGGGAATCGAACCCGGGACCCTCTGTTTGGAAATGCCAAATGATGCCAAAATCGCTTTTTACGACCACTTTTATAGCAATTACTCTTTAGAAGCAATATTTAAGTGATTTTTTGGATATTGTTCAGAAGTAATTCTAAAAAAGCTGTAAAAATTTACTAATGCGTACTTTGGAAGCCATGAAAGAAGTGATTTTTTGAAGCTGTTCAGATTAACTGCTAAAAAAGCAGTAAAAATACATTAACGGATACTTGTGAAGCATAGAAGGAAGTAGTTTGTAAAGCAGTACTTGCAATTTTTTTTCTGGGAACTTTTTCATAAATGGTACTTTTTTGAACCCTAGAAGTGCATCGCTATTTTTTTCGCTATTTGTAAAGCACGGTTGATGTTAGTCAAATCGACTAACAATGCACTTCAAGGGTTAATAGGTACTTTTTCATAAATGGTACTTTATTTAAAAGGTACTTTTTGATATAAGGTGTTTTTTTTAGAAAAGGAGCTTTTTTATAAAAGGTACTTTTTTATAAAATGTCCCCCTTTTTCAAATGTTTAATATGAAACCATGTAAATCTTCCATTTTAGGTATAGGATGTGTTCCGTGAACTTGTATAAGACATTACGAGGAACACTTGTGTGGATTATTTTAACCCTCTAACTCTTGAATTAAAACGACTTTTTTGGCCCCTTTTTAAAAAGAGACAAATAAGACCCGAAAGTTGAGGAGTTAGAGTATTAAAATGTTCCAAAAAAATGTTCCTCGGAGTGTTTAACATAAGCTCCCTGAACACATCCTATACCTAAAATGGAAGATTCGTATGGTTTCCCCCTAAAATCCAGGTTTGTTGGACATTAAAGCGCCAATTCTGAGTAGGTACGAGAGTAAGCACTAAACACGTTATAAGTTTTGACTTATTTCTGGTATTGAAGTTAAATTTTCAACTTTGATATCTTTAGAGACTTATAGTAGAATTTCATGGCAAACATTTTCGCGGAACATTTTAACCCTCTTACTCCTCAACTAAAGGGACTTTTTTCACCCCTTTTTAGGTAGGGACAAAAAATTCCAGTAAGTTGAAAAGTTCCGGGGTTAAAATCTTCCGCAAAAATATTTGTCATGAAATTCTACTAGAAGTCTCTGAAGACATCAAAGTTTAAGATTTAACTTCAATGCCAGAAGTAAGTCAGAACTTAAAATGTGTTTAAGGGTTAATCTCGTAGTTATTCAGAATTGGCGCTCAAATGTCCAACAGACCTGGATTTTAGAGGCAAACCATGTGAATCTTTCATTCACGGTATAGGAAGTGTTCAGTAAACTTATGTAAAACACTACGAGCAACATTTTTGTGGGACATTTTAAACCTCTAACTCTTTAAATTACGGGCATTTTTTGTCCCTTTATAAAAAGGGTCGCAAAAGTCCCTTTAATTGATGAGCCCGAGGGTTAAAATTTTCAACAAAAATGTTCCTCGTAGTGTTTTACATAAGTTCTCTGAAGACATTCTATACCTAAAATGGAAAATTCACATGGTCTTCTATGCCGATTCACCATAGACATTTAAAAATGGGGGGAAACTTTAACCACCCCTGAAATGAAATTCCGATGTGATCTTTCAAAACGCCGACACATTTTATTTTATTTTTTTGTCTTGTATACCAGAATCCATTGTCAGGACTCCGTAATTTTGGAAAAGGTTCGAAATTGTGGTACAGATTATTTATTTAAAATATTCGATTTCACTAAGTAATCGATTATTCGTGTATTTGATTAATCAGCATTGTTAGTCCGAATCTTAGTTAATCGGAAAGTTTGAGTAATTGTTTAATCACAAAATCCTAATCATAACCAAATTCTTTTGGCCAAAATTTGATGATATGTATGTGAACGAAATCTGGTTCTAATAGGACGATGCAACGTGCCACACAGTCAATGGCCATTCTACAAAAGGAATTTGAGGGCATTGCTATCTCACGCACGTTCGACATGAACTGCAAACCACGATCGTGCAGTTTTACTCCCTAGAATTTTTCTTATATGATTTCCTTAAGCCGCAGATCTATGCTAAAACGACCAAAGCCTTCAAAGTAAACATAACCCATGTTTCGGAATCATTAAAAATGGGACTTTTGGGATGCGCGCCATCGAACAAAGCCGCGCCAGCTATTTGAAAAATGTCACATTCTTATGCCTTTCAACAAACATCCAAAAAATCCATTGATATATCACACGCAACTCGTTTTATTTAGTTTTAACAACTACCCATACCTATTGGAAAACCCTGTGTAAGTGTATAAATTTCTATTCATATTGTAGGCGCTTTATGGTTCGACCTAAATTTAATTCTAACACTCTTACTTATATATGTATATGTTTCTTTATCTTTTTGTTCCTTTTTTAAGGTAATGAAGTCTACTTCTGAGGATTAAATGTATTATATTTTTTTATGTTTATAATAAAAAGTTAGTTTGGTTTCTCTTTTGCCAGTCATTCATTTTTAAGACCGCGTATTTAAATGCCTTGTTGCTTTGTGTGTTTGTGTGTGTGTGTGTGTGTGTGTGTTTTTGCCTTTCTGGTAAGTGTTGAATTAAATTAAAAATTTGTTCTGCTTTTGCCGTGGCAAATTAAAAGGTCTAATTTTAAGAAATTTGTTATTTCTAATTACAAAACAAGTAGGCCAACTAACAGCGTAGCAAATAAGCAAACATCATAACAAACCAAACAACTGACAGGCCAACTTTAAGCTCTGTGCACGTCAGCAGGCATCAACACAGAACTAGAGAGAAATTTTAATGGAAAATGAATGAATATGAAATAAAATGGAAATTAAAAAATGTAATGAATAAAAGCAAAATAATTTTAAAAAAACAAGATTATGAAAAATGACTAAATAATGAAATGTTATTTGTTATGTGAAAAATATTAAAGTATATTTTAAGGCTAAGGAATTTAAGGAAATTTAAAGGATACTTTTAGGCGTATTAAAGCTGGAAATTTAAGAACTGGTGCAATTGAAAAAAAGGTTATTGAAGTTAGAGACCTATAGACAGCCAGATTTTCTGACCACATTTTAAAGTAACCATACACTTAAATTATATTTAAATTAAGTAATAAATAAAATAAAAATTATTTAAGTCAAAAATACTTAAAAATATGTAAAGTAATTTTTTTAAATTATTACAATCCTTTCAAAATGTAGATTTTCTTCAAAACTACAGTAACATTTTTGTTTTATCACTATTTGCATTCACACTAAACATCGTTGTAATTCAAAAATCTGTGTTTATCATACACAGAGTTGAATAGAACCAGCTGAGATACTTTAGGAATTAAGGTTCAAAGCAAAAAAGAGTAATAATAACAAAAGGATAAAAATAGCATTGTTAAATTTCGTTGATGTTAGTCTAAGTTGAGTTGTTAACATATTCGATTTACTTACAACTTTCACATAGGTAGACGATTATCAATGTTTAACCCATCCAGGCAAATGACACTGATGATGGTTTTGTAGCTAAAGCCGAAAATACGTATTCGGTCTTGCTGGCCTTATCGAATTCTTTCAAATTTTTTATTCTTTGTAATTTACTCGTGAAAAAGTGTATCATCTTTCTTTAATTTCAAAAATAATTTAAACAATCAACAAATAATTAGCAATTAATTCTAATATTAATTATGAATGTCCTATACGATGGTTACAAACACTTAACTAAGGAAGTGATATTAAGTAATGATTTAAAATCAAACTAAAGAACATTCGTTTACCCCATTAAAAGATCAACTATACATACCCCTCATAAATCTTTTACTTTTAAAGATTTGTAACTCAAAGAACGGAAACTCTTTATGGAGAATATTTATCAAATATGTGATTAACAAATGAATTCAAATTAAATTTTCAATTAAGTTTTCCATTAATTCCATATTTTAAATTATTTTGTACTTCTCTCTTCAATAAGTTAAGAAAAGAATGTGTGTCGATGACTGCTTCTTTCACTTTATATACACTTTAGGAAAATATAATTTCAGTTTGTAAAAAAAAATAACTTGAAAGAAAAATCTAATACAAGATGATTGTATACTGGAAGGAAGTTTTTCGTTCCGATGTACTTACTTTGCTTTTGAGAATAAATATATACACTAAGGTGGCAATGAAGTATGTGGGTAAATATATTTTCTAACACTTTGTCTAAAACTGATGTGTTGAAATTTTAAAACAAATCGGATAAATCCAAGCCATTTAATTTTAAGGTCAAAGTTTTTTTTAAAGAATTTTGGAACAAATAAAAAAAAAACGTATATGTATGGTGCATTTTACCTTTACGTAAAATGTTGTATTATGGCCTTAAATCTAGTTGAGTATAACTATTTTAAGAAGTCGAGTGGGGGAATATGGATGTACTTTAGAGTGAGCCGATTTGTATGGACAACATTTTTTATATATTGTGCCATCGATTTTTCGATAGCTTTTGACATTGAGAAAAAAAAGTTCCACTACGACATTTTTCGATTCTACGATTAGATTTTCATAAGTAATACCTTTCTGGAAATGTTGTAATGTTATATTGTTTACAACTTCATTAGTTGTTTTAAAAAGCCATCGCAAGGTGGCGCTAATCTAGTATTTATTAGAAAATTGTAAAAAATGTATATTTGGGCGCCTCGAAAATGATTGTTTTGATATGTCGTAGTGGAACTTTTTTTTCGTCATGCCAAAAGCTATAGAAAAATCGTAGTCCGCGAAATTTATTGTATAAAATTTTAACTTTATATTGTTTTAAACAAAGTGCTAAATTTCAAAATTTAACTCTTTAAATACAGCTTTATTTGCCGAAAAAAAATAAAAACTTTTAATTTATAGCGGTTTCCACATTTTTTTTCCCCCGGCAATTTCCACCACAATCTCCTTTATTCGAGTGAGAATTCAATCGAATTTTAATAAATATCTTGAATGTATTAAAATATACTCTAAAAAATGCTTGCAAAATTACTATTATAAAATATGTAAATTTTCATGTAAAATTACAGGAAATGTGTAACTTTAAGCACAAAGTATTTCTAAAATTTATTTTCGCTTTCTTGTGAATAAAGTTACATACAAAGTATAATATTTTGCATGCTGGTAAACATGTTTTTATTAGAATAAGCATTATCACTTTATATTTACATATATTGTATGCAAAATTTGTTTTAGACAAATAGTATGTAATCGTACTTAGTTTAAAGAAGTAATGTTGAATATGTCAAAATTTTGTTTCTAAAATAACAAAAAGTTGCAAACCGTTTCAACAGTGTTTAATTTTAATAAATTGGTGCAAAAAAGAAGTTAAATTGTGAAAAAAAATAAATTTTTAATTAAAAAAAACAGTGTGGTTAATAATGTAATTGATAAAGTGCACAATCAGTGAAGTGTACAAAAATATTTTTTCCAGATTTTTTTCCTACCTTCAGCAAAATCTACTAATGATGCTATTATTCTTGAATTGAAATGTCCAATGAGGAAATGCAAATACTTAATACAAACCTGGCTTCTGTAAAGAAAAGTAAAAATCAACGAATACTATTGAAAATGAATTTCAAAATTCCGTGGAATAAAATACCATCAGATTTTTAGAAATGCTACGGAACAAGCAACAGCTAGGCAAACATCTTAATGCTTTTGCCAATTACACTGTGAGACAAATGGTAGGGGTCAGTGATCGGGAAGGGTTCAAACTACCGGGGAAAGTTATATCGGTAAAAAAGAAGTTATACGTGTCCCGGCGTTTCGCTGGGTCACCCCTAGGAATCGAGATATATCGATTTGACCTTTGGTGGTCTTTTTTTTTTGACATAACTCGAGAACCACTAGTCCGATTTTGCTCAAACAATTTTAAAAAAATTATAAATTACAATTCCTTTAATCTGTTCATATAACGTTTTTCTATATACTCAACAGTTTTGCCGGTAAAAATAAATGTATGAAGAAAAAAATATTTTTTGCCTAAAATATTAGAAAAAAGTAATAAACAAAAGGTTATTGATTTTTATGGTAGCGGTAACAAACATTTATTTTTACCGGCAAAACTGTTGAGTATATAGAAAAACGTTATATGAACAGATTAAAGGAATTGTAATTTTTAATTTTTTTAAAATTGTTTGAGCAAAATCGGACTAGTGGTTCTCGAGTTATGTCAAAAAAAAGATGTATCTCGATCCCTAGGGGTGACCCAGCGAAGCGCCGGGACACGTATAACTTGTTTTTGACCGATATAACATTTCCCGTTGGTTTCATCCCATCCCGATTTTGACTGTCGCATAGTGTTAGTAGTCGAAAAAATGCGTCAAATTTCCACCACAATCTCCATGAGCGATAGTTCAACAAGTCATAAACCTGTGTTCCAATTTTTTTATTGAAAAAGATACTGATGGAAATATAATTTCTACTTTAACAACACATCTGCTAACTATAATGAGAAATAGAATTAACTTCCTAAACCGAGCTCCAAAACGAAATGTTGAACTGAGTCCAGATATTCCGGTAAAATGCAGAAAACGCACTAATTTATTCTAAAAGACCTCTGTAAATTGGCAGCCGCCGAATGTAAGTCCTCTGGAAGCAATATCCTCGTTGGAATATAAAAAAAATTAGTTAGTTAAACTCAAAGATGCTGTAATGCATTCCCAAAACAGTTTATGATTGATTGCTATGAACTCCAAAGAACGTTTTTAAATACCATGAATCCTGTTCCATCAATTCGTAGTATTAAATCCGAATGGCCATTTATATTCCACAAAGATCAACTGTACGAAAATTTTTATAAAATAAAGGATTTAGACACATCCATATTTGAAAAAAAAAAAAATTATTGATACACAGGGAAAGCTTTTGAGATTTGTCGATAGTTTGAAGAAATCTAAATTTACTGATGCTCTTAATAAGGATACGAATGAGCATGCAATATTTGCAGCCATAGTGACTTATTTCAGAGAAGATATTAACATTTCATTTAAACACTTTTAGGTATAATGTGTCCGTTTTTAATTGGTTCCATACGATTAATATTTTACTTGCAGTTTGGGACAACCCTTGGAGAAGTTGCAAACCAAATTCCCACAAATGCACCCTTTATTGCTTTTGTTCGCAAGTATATATTTATAAATATTTTCTTTATTTATCTTAAAAACCATTTATTTTGTTTGTTCTCATTTCAAGAAATCGAAAATATGACCAAAGCATATGTCTTTGTTGAAAAGGAAATAGTGGTATACGAAAAGGCAGATATTGTTGAGCAATTAACCCAAATCATCATTTTTATTTTTATATTTAATATTTTATATCATCTACAAATTTGTCAGACACAGGAATTTTTATTCACATTTTTCTACAAATTATATCCTCCAACTGCACGTGGCGCAAAAAAAAAATATAAACAATATTCAATAAATTAATATGCTGATAAAAAAAATTTTGTTATTTAAATAGTTGTTAAATGACATTATTTTGTTTTTAATGTTACATATTCGTAATTAGCTGTATTTAACTATAATTATCAACGTTCAAAACTCAATGTTTACACATCTAACATAACTTCTTTGCTTAACGCCCTAAAAAGTTTTGCTTGCATACGATTATACCGCAACTATTACACTGTGAGACAAATGGTAGGGGTCAGTGATCGGCAAGGGTTCAAACTACCGGGGAAAGTTATATCGGTAAAAAAGAAGTTATACGTGTCCCGGCGTTTCGCTGGGTCACCCCAAGGAATCGAGATATATCGATTTGACCTTTGGTGGTCTTTTTTTTGACATAACTCGAAAACCACTAGTTCGATTTTGCTCAAACAATTTTAAAAAAATTACAAATTACAATTCCTTTAATCTGTTCATATAATGTTTTTCTATATACTCAACAGTTTTGCCGGTAAAAATAAATGTATGAAGAAAAAAATATTTTTTGCCTAAAATATTAAAAAAAAGTAATAAACAAAAGGTTATTGATTTTTATGGTAGCGGTAACAAACATTTATTTTTACCGGGAAAACTGTTGAGTATATAGAAAAACGTTATATGAACAGATTAAAGGAATTGTAATTTTTAATTTTTTTAAAATTGTTTGAGCAAAATCGGACTAGTGGTTCTCGAGTTATGTCAAAAAAAAGATATATCTCGATTCCTAGGGGTGACCCAGCGAAACGCCGGGACACGTATAACTTGTTTTTGACCGATATAACATTTCCCGTTGGTTTCATCCCATCCCGATTTTGACTGTCGCATAGTGTTATAAACGTTAATTGTTTATAATTTTTTTATACTTTAATTTGTTCAACGTAGATTTGCTATAAATCCTTAATGAGTATGTTGGCGAGTAAGCTTACTTGTGTGCAGCAGGTAAATTATATTTTTATCTATTAAATATTACATGTCGATATAGCTCAGATGGTAGAGCTGTTGACTGGCAATATGTAGACCCAGGTTCGATTCCCGCACTAGCAAATTTTATTTAAAAAGAAAAATTCAATAAAAAATATTTTTTTTTTAATATAATTTATTTTTTTGAAAACCTATTTTTAGACTCATTATTTTTGTCAGTACTAGTAAGCACATAGGTAACGATATATTTTTTGATTTTTCGTATGCTGGTTTGTAACCATAACTCATTATTTTTCGCGACATCGCCATATAAAGGTAATAAGAAATGTAATAATAGTTACATAACCACATATCTGGTAATGATTTTCTACACTGGGACATTAATAGGTATTATAACATACTTTATGCCTAATTAATGTACACACAATGTATGTAAATATTTTATTTTATAAATTTGTATTAAATGTATTTTGTTTGATAAATTTGGCGAGAAGCAAAAAATGTTAATATTTCGGTTTTTTCTTAGTGGTATCAGTAAGTTTAGTCATTATAAACCTAATTGCAAAAAATCTCTTCTACAAGTTGTCGCTATAACTTTTTTTTGTGGTAACGGAGTTTACATTTCCGCAAGCAGAAGATATAACAAAAAAAAAAAAAAACTGCGTACGAATTTTCTTCAATTTATTAGTTTTTTGTATTTGGGTTTTCGACATGCTTTCCAATAATATACAATTTGTGTTTATCAAACTGGCGGTTTCGCGAATAAAAATACAATTCATTCCGCGAAAAAAAAATTTTATTTTTTTTTTAATTTAAATTTTCTATCCGAAACAAAATCATATGATGCCTACAAGGTGAATCCAAATATAATAATGTTTTTCTTACTCGTTAAATAGTTTGGTGTAAAAATTAGGAACGGAGTTCACAACATTTTTTCAAATCTTAATAAAGACATCGTTTTTCATCTCGAGAATATTGCATGCTGCAGAAAAACTTTAAGTCTCTTATACTAGATGATAGTTTAAAGTCCAACGATAATTTGAGTATAAATAACATTATACTTTTCAAGAAATATTAAATAGATACCCAGCAAAAAAAAATTGCAAGTAGCGCTTTACAAACTACTTCTTTCAATGCTTCACAAGTATCCGTTAGTGTATTTTTACTGATTTTTTAGAAGTTATTCTGAACAACTTCAAAAAATCACTTCTTTCATTGCTTCCCAAGTATCCGTTACTAGATTTTTACAGCTTTTTTAGAATTACTTCTGAACAACTTCAAAAAATCAATTCTTTCATAGCTTCTCAAGTATCCGTTAGTACATTTTTACAGTTTTTTAGAACTACTTCTGAACCACATCCAAAAAATCACTTAAGTATTGCTTTTAAGGAGTAATTGCTCTAAAAGTGATCGTAAAAAGTGATTTTGGTATCATTTGGCATTTCCAAACAGAGGGTGCCGGGTTCGATTCCCGGCGGGACCAATATTTTTTTATTTTTTTTTTCAATTTTTTTTATTCTATTAATTTTTTTGTAATATTTATAAATAATTTGTTTAAATTCGATATTTTTTTAATTTTTAAAAATATGTATATATAAAAAAAAATGGTGAGAAATTGATTTTTATGTACCTGTAAAAATAGTACTGAAACCAATATTGAATTGGAGTGCACCTTTTACACTTGTCTAATAAGTACTTTTATTGAAGAGAATAAGGAACAATATCTCGCATTAACAAGTGATTTTATGCCAGTCAACTTTCATATAGCTCAGCGGTAGAGCGCTAGTCTAACAATCGTAAGGTCGCAAGTTCGATCCCCGGTGGCGGAAAAAAAACTTTTGTAAAATAAAAAAAATATATTTTTTTTTGTAAAGAATTTTTTTTAACTTTTAATTGGTGAAAAAGAGCTTCCATTGCACTCGTTCAGAAAGTACTGAAAAAGTGTTGAAGTGGGAGTACTCCCCTCCTATGACAACTCAATGTTAAAATCATTAGTGTTTATGTTAAAAAAGAATTACACCTAGATCATCAATTGTAGTGCTTTTTCTGCTGCTTCGGCATCTCTTTTTTTGCTGCGTAATTAATATTAAGTTTCATGGGTCTTTTCTGACCCCAGGCCACTAAGGGTTAAAGATATTTTAAACAAATGTAAAGATAATTATACTCTAACCAAATTTAAGTGATGTTTTTACGAAAACTGTGTAAAATTTGATGAAAACATTCAAATTTTGTTTAATTTTTGACAAAATTCTTAAGCCAATTCTAGAGAGATAGGTCTCAGGTAGTCTAATAAGTCCTCCCACCTACAAAAAAAAAATTGTTGTCCCAACAGAATTTTGTTCTAACCGAATCGTTCGGTTGCTGCAACCGAAAATTCTATTGTTTCAACCCTATTTCGATTGTCACAACCCTATTTCGGTTGGCACAATCCTATTTCAGTTGTAGCAACAGAAATAGGGTTGTGAAAACCGAACTATCGGTTGCAATAACCGAACGATTCGGTTGGAACCAAATTCGGTTGGGACAACAAATTTTTTTTGTAGGTGCATATAAATATTTTTTAAGTTTGTTCTACGAAGTTTTTATCTAAAAGATGCATGACTTACAAGTATTCGATTTGTCTCAAACTTTCAACCTATTAGTTTCAGAACCAACGGTGTAAAATTCTGCCCAAATGAAAGCGAAAATCCAAATTTGATTTTTCATTGCCACCCTAATATACATAGATATTTGAGGCAGATTAAATTTTAGAGACCAAATCATATGCACGTGGAACATGCTTACCTGAAAAGAAACACAAAAAGGTATATATAAATTAAAATGGTTAAAATAAAATTATAACATTTTTAATTGAATTATGTATTTAACTTTTTTTACGTTCAAAAGTTGAGACATGATGCATAAGATTAAGAAGGTAGTAAAAAGAGCATATAAATTTTAGAATATAATATCCTATACATTTTTTATGATATTTTTGTAGTTTACTCTTAATTTGATAAATATAAAAAATTTATAATGATTTTTAAAAATGATGGCATACTTTTAGGCATGAGTCCTTTGAGATATTTAAAGTATAATGTAAGGCAATAGAACTACATTAATTGATTAGTATATCTAGTTACCTTAAATACTATTATTGTGGTTTAAATACTAAAATTGACAAAAATTAAGGCCCGATTACTGAAAGCACAGTTGAAAATTTATCAATAGTTAAATTTAAATTTGATATGAACACAACAACAAATATAACAGTTATAGTTATGAAAAAAGTATAAGCCATATTATCAAAGTCATTTGTTCGCTGCTATTTGAGGCTTTAAACCTTTGTTTAAATTTTAACATTTTGTTATCGGGCCTAAAACAACATATCACTTACTTTCTCCGAAAAAAGTTATTCTTATAATTTACATACATATATTATCCTGACATGTATTTTTCTTAATTTAATTTAACTCAGTCATTTGCTTTGTAATACAATCCAAAAATATATTTCGCCAATCTTATTAAGATTTTCCTTTTTCTCTTAATCTGCTTCTTTTTTTATTCTTGTAAAAATCTATCTATCAATCATTTAAGCTTGACAACATTTTAACACCTTAAGTGTCTCTTGAGTAAATAGATATGACTAAAATTACACTCGTATGTATAATGAACAAACAAACACATAAAGATGTCAACCTTTACCTACAAAGAAAGGGAGAAAAAAGAAAGCAAAAAACACCTGAAACGAAGGTTCATATAACGTCCCAAAGGTAAACATTATTATGTCTTTTATACACAAGAGCTAAGAGATGAAAAAGAAAACGAAACCATCAAAAACATTTCGTTATTATAAGAGCTGAAATAATATGTATGGAAAAAACATCATGATTGTATAAAAGCCTAAAAGCATGTGACATTTTCTTTGTATCTACAATATTTGTTATTACCTCTACTAATACCACTACAACAAACATCATCATCATCAACATCTCAAATAACGTTGTAATAAAAAACACAAATACAAATTAGAGTAGATCGAATTCAGACTTTGTAGAAATTTCGATAAGGGCAGGGGTAGGAAAGTTAATAGTAGATTCAGAAAATATATTTCTTGGAGGGTTTCAGTCAAATGGGAATAAATTTAAGAAATTTTGGAACAATGTGGAAAACTTTTTCAAAATCAAAAATTTTTTAAGAAAAATGTTTAATCTTTCTCTGTTATTAACGAGAAAGAACATAAATTAAGTTAGAAAAAAATGTACAGTCTTTACAAAAAGAATAAAAATGTTACCCTTAACCAAAAATTTTGAGATTTTCAGACGAAAAGCTCAATTTTTAAAATTAATGCAAAGGACTTGAAATAAAATTACAATTGGGAAAAAAAATTCTCATATTGATCTTCGATTCACGCTTTTTATCCGAATATCTTAAATTTTCAAACAAGGATAATATTTTTTCGAAATCGAAATTTTTTCTATGAAAAATATTTCCTCATTCTCTATTATTAACGAAAAACTGCCGAAATTTCGATTGGGCAAAATTTATAGTCTTCACAGAATGAAGAAATATTTTTAATGACGAATTTCGATAAAAAAAAAAGTTGGTCTCTATGACGCGTTTGAAAAAACAACACTTTACTAAAAAAAAAATAAAAATGCACTGCCGGCAGTCCGTCTCCGATATACACAAACTGCCTGCACTTGAACGTAAAAACCATACGTCAGTGTGGCAACATTTGCGAAAAAGGTGACAAGGAGGAGATAAGAAGATAAACAAAAAATCCAAAGTAGAATGTTTGTGTGTCTGTTTGATCTCTTATGAGAGTAAAAACAATAACAGAAAGCTGAATAGGAAAGAAAATTATGAATTAGCCACACTCAGTGTTTCCAGATAGCCAGTTTTAACTGTTTTTTACAGTTTTTTGGGATGCCTAACAGTTTTCCAGTTTCTTCATGTAAAAAACAGTTTTTTTTTTAATTCATGGATTTTTTACAGTTTTTTCATATTAAATCGGCACATTTGTTTCATTTACAATTTTTTTTTTATTATTTTTTTAACTAAAATTTAAGAATTAAAATATAAAAGTGCTTATACATAATAATCTGAATTTGTTGAATTTGTTTTATGATAAAAAATTTGGTACAAATCGAAACATAAATGGAAAAATGAAAAATTTTTATAACTAATTTCATCAAAAATTATTACGGAATAAAATTGGCTAAACCATATCTGACACGTCATATATCCGACGGACATTTTTAGCCGAACTTTTCAGATCACTTCTAAATGAAGAATAATTTAGAAATTTATATTTTTTTGAAAAAATTTTTAAAACAATGTCTTATCAAAAAATGCTGAAATTGGAAAAGGTTCACATCTCCGATTCGATGAACTTTTTTTAACTTCAGATTCGGGCCTAGGAGACCAAAATTCTTTATAAAAAACTTTAATTAGGAAGCTGTGCAAAAAGTCGATTACTATAAATGCCTACTATTTAGGCATAAATTATTGAAATCTCGATAGTTTGAAAATTGAGACCCTAGGATAATATTTTAGTCCGAAGATACTTCGAAATCCCAGAATTTCTTTTGATTTTTTAAATTTTTTCGAAAAACAGTTTTTCTACAAAGAAACTGTTTTTCTAAAAAAATATATGGTAACACTGGCCACACTATAAGCAAGGCCTTACGTGGGTGAGATGGCTAAGCTGTCGTACGCTGGTATAGTTACGTTTGTAATGTGGGAGTGCATGGGTTCTAATCCTACAGCCGACAGGTTGTTGAAAAAAATTATCATATAGAGACAATCTGAAAATAAAATATAAAACAATAATACAATTTAATGGAAAATCACTGATGAAGCCTGTCCATAAAAAAGGCAGAAACTAGATGTAGTCTGATTTACAAATTAATAGAGTAGTGTTTATAACTTTTGAGAAAAATTCTTATTCTTCTTCTTAACCTTAGACCTACTAAATTAAAATAAATCACTTTGCCCGAAATTTTCAGATTATCCCATAAAAACTCAATATTAATATCAATTCCGTCTTAAAGGAATTATACAAAACTACGCAGGTAGAAATTAGTTGCGGTAACAGAAAAGAAGCACTGGCAAAGCACAATTAGACCGCGGTCTTACAAAACGAAGTACTGGCTAACCACTAAGCGCTTGTTTTCCAAAAACATTATTTTGTTTTTAGAAAAGAATCTCCAAAAAGGAGTGGATATTTAAAAAATGTTTGACTCAAAATTGCAATAACTCCAGGAATCATATATTTTTAGAGTAATTTAAAATTCTTCAGTGATTAGGGCTGATAATTTGTTGCCAGGGAAAACACTTGATTTTTGTGTTTCTTAGTGCTATCTCAATACTTTGCAAAGCATTAAATGCAACGGTATTATCATTTGGGTGTCGGGAAAGCACTTTTATTTTTTTTTTTTTTTTTTTTTGGGTGTTAGGAAAGCATTTGATTTTTATGTTTCTGAGTGCTTTCCGAGTGCTTTGTAAAGCATTGGCACCACCGTGGAACGGTATTATCATTTGGGCGTTGGGAAAGTACTGTTAACAAGCACTCATACCACCCATTTCCGTGCTTTGCCAGTGGTGGCCCCTTTGTAATTTTCCACCTGGGTATGTTCGCCATCTATCTACAACATATTCGAAATCAATATTCGAAGTCAATTCACCTTAATATACATTATCGTGGATGAAATTCATCCATACACTCAAAAAAGTTTGGCAGCAACTAAATGACAGTTGTTTGTGTATTAATCAGTACACAGGTAGAAAAATAAAAATGGCACAATGTCGGCCCGGTATTGGAAATGGTAGTACATGTACTGGCAATGCGTCGGAATTTCAACTTTCACTATACTGGCATGTTGTCGAAATGATAACACCAACAAACGCTTGGCCGTAGTTATTTCCCGACGTTGGCACATGCTTGGCATTTTATTTTTCTGGTATTATCCCAGTACATTTAATAACAAATTTAGTAGTTTTCTAGTACTTCACTGGCCTTTTAGTGTACATCACAGATTTTAATGTATTCTTTCGAAACTTCACAAGAAAAGAATGGCGAAGTCTCTCTTACATAAATGTGTAATATATGTAAAAAATATGTAAAAATTACAAAATTGTTAATTTTAATAAATTAAAAAAAGGTCGTTAATTTTCAGAAAACAGTACTGGCAAGTACTGTACTTAAGTAGTAACGGCATTTCGTAAAAAGCAGTGCTCTCCCAGTACAATTTTTGATGTAACGTCGGCAATTTCTACCTGGGTAGTTGTGGATTTTAACTGTAAGTACAGTTGTTTTTCTATATACAAATAAAAACAACTGCTGTGACAGATACTAACGAAACAATTAACAAAAATTACTGTAATTTTGTAACGGTTATTTAAAGTAGTTATTTTTAGCATCATGATAAACAACTATGAAAACAGTATTTTTGCAGTAGACACTTATTTTAATATTATTATTATTATTATTATTATTATTATTATTATTATTATTATTATTATTATTATTATTATTATTATTATTATTATTATTTTTATTGATATATTCTTCGTTTGCAAATAAAAACCAGAAAGTGATATTGTGTCTCCAGTGCTGAAAAATATAACCACTGGAGAACTCTTTGGATTTTTTACTTCAAATTTCAAGTAATATAAAGTAATTATTTTCTTCTTCTTCCGTTAGCTATCCACAATTTGGATGTTAGCTAGGGTTATCAGATACCATTAGTCAAATAACTGGACAATGAAAAAAATTCACCTGGATTTATAAAAAATAACTGGATAATTTAAAAATGCACTTATAGTTCCAAAGAAGTAAAATTTTATTTAAAATTATTTTTTTTCAAAAATAAAAAGAAAATAATAACGTAAAAAACAAGGAAACGTAACGTAACGTTCCCGTACTCGAAAATTGGATAAATGAGAGTGCTCATGAGTATGTATTTGTATTTCTCTCTTTACCAAAACTTAACCAACTTATAAAACGAACAGCTGTTGCAAATATAAACAAAAAACCATTGTGATATAAATTCAAAGTTTCAATTAAATAAAGAAATACGAAAAAGAAACTTATTTTGTTATAAAAATTAATTGAATAAAATCAAAAAGCACTGTTAATGCCAATAAATATGAGTATTTGTGAAGTTTTGCAAACTGAAATTATACACATTTTCACATTATTCTTTGAAATAAATATTTGGGCTAGAAAAGTGGTTTCTTGCGTTGCCTTACTATTGATGAAATTTTTTATATTAATAAAATTAATTAATTAATAAAATTGTTTACTTGTTTCCAATCAGTTGTTTAATTTTGTTTAATTATTAGTGTTGGTCCCAATTAGACAATTTGCAAAAAGTACTAGTGTTGATACTTTTTAAAGAGTTTTTTTTATAAATTGTCAGTGATGTACAAAATAAATAATGGGTGTTAGAAAACAAATATAACTGATTAAATATTTGAAAGCACAATTGTATAAGTACACAAAATATTTTTTCTTTATAATTAGTATACAATTTTTTTATGTACAAAATATTACTTTAATTCTTGTCGTTTATTTAACCTTCTTCTTCTTTAATTTTTAACTCCACAATTTTCTTGAGCGTAAGGTTTGTTTTTTATGTATAAATTATTCTTTATTTTTGAGATTTCGCTACTCCATTGTGTAGCATCTTCAGGAAAAAATAATTAAATTAATAAAATAACAAATTAAAAACAATTTGAAAAAGTTTGAAAAGTATTTGTCAAATGTAAATTCCTTGTATGTATACATTTATACATTTATATTTATAATTTAATTAATTAAAAAATATAAATTATAAAATAATTATTTTTCTTAAATAAAGAAATTATTTTTTAACTGGACAAATTGTATTTTAGCTGGTAACTGGACAAGATCCCAAATAACTGGACCATCCAGACCATTGCAGGTCGTCTGGCAACCCTAATCTTAGCGGTCATGTGATTCCGTTTATGATGACTTCGAAACTGGATTGGTCTTCAGTAAGACCCATAAGCTGTAATTATACAGTTTGTTATAATCGAAAGAAAATTTTTTTTAGTAAAATATACTTTTATAATATGAAAAAAACTGTAAAAACAGTAGTCTTTACCTATTTTAACAATTTGTTTTATTATTTTTAGAAAAAATTTGTCAGTTAATTTTACGGCATGGTTATTTATTTTTAACGAATTTGTTAGTTGTTATTGAACAGTTAAAAATAACTATGTTTTTAGTTATTTCAAAGTTAAGTACCTCTGTCACCCTTGTAACTTCATATAAATTTGTTTTAACAGTAATTTTCAGTAGATTCTACCCACAAACTCCTTTGAGTGTGATTTCCTCATAGGCAGGGTATGGGCAGGGTAGACAAGTTGTGGAGAAAAGCTATAAATAATTTTAGAACATTTTAGCCAAATTGGAATGCATCTGCAACTTGCGCTTTCATCTAACTTGCGCTTGGTATCCAACTATTGAATGCGAATAAAGCGCATCATAATGTGATAATTACTTGTGAAAAAGTAAAAAACCACAGGATTAAAAGGGAAAATATTTTAATTGAAAAAGAAATTGCTCATATATAAGTTAATTCTGGCTTTTCTGATTACATGCATCGTATATGCTGTGATTGACAAAACTTCAATTAGCCACAATCATCGCTGTGCCGACCGCGATGTATCTCATTAAGACTTGATGCTACGAATCATAGCCTGTGAAGAGGGTTGGTTCGATCCCTCGTCACGACATATACAACAATTTTTTTTTATGGAGAAAAATTAACAATTAAAATTACTTTGATCAATTGACACATTAACTAACCACTGACGAGGTTCTGGTTGAGACGAAGCTGCGGAAGTCTGGTGATTCCCTTGTGTCTCTTAAAATTTAAAAAAACATGTTTTTTTCTTTCTGTAAATCTGCTTTAGAAAAAAAAATTTCATTCGGTCCAAATTTTTAGTCTCCACAACGAATTTAAAGTTAACGAGTAAAAAGGTTAAAGTCGGGCTAGCCGACTATACAATAACCTACACCAGTCTGGGTAAAAACCAACTAATGTTTGGATCCGAAATTCGAATGGGTTAAAAGGGGGGCTTGTGTCAAAATTTTCTATAATGTGAGTCAGCGTACCAAATTTCATTAAAATATCTTAATATTTGCGACTTGCAGTCTAAACATGGCACTAGGTCTAAACATGGACTGATGTTCACCAAAATCAATAGGCTTCGTCCTTGGGCTGACATAGGTCGGTCTACCAAATTTCATCAAAATATCTTAATATTTACGACCTGCAGCGTATAAACAATATAATTTTGGTAGGACCCTTATATGGGCACTAGGTCTAAACATGGACCGATTTCAAGCAAATAGGCTGCGTTACTGGGCCAACATAGGTCGGTGTACCAAGTTTCATCAAAATATCTTAATATTTGCGACCTGTAGAGTGCGCACAAGAATGCATGGACAGACAGACAGACGGACGGACGGACGGACGGACAGACGGACATCGTTAAATCGAAACAAAAAAATTCTGAGCCGATCGGTATACTATAAGGTGGGTCTAGGACCAATATTTTTTGGTGTTACAAACATCAGCACAAACTTATAATACCCTGACCACATAGTGGTGTAGGGTATAAAAATCACTGAAAATGATACACTTATTTAAGAACTTGTTGTGGAAACTGCAAATTTTGCCCGATCAAAATTTTTTGTCTTTAGCTAGAGAGAATGAAAAAACAAATTTTTGTATATAAATTAATGAACATTAGCTTATATAGAATTCGACTTTTGAACAAATGTCACTTACAAGAATAGTCTCTTTCTGAGTTTCTGCAGATTTCGATGAAATTTTTATAAGTGATAGAGGAGACAAAATTAAATATCTTTCGGCCCAATTCGATATTTTGGGGATAAAAATAACTTGAAAAATTGTTCAAAACTTTATTGCTTAAAAACTTTTTAATATTTTTGGTAAATCACATAAGAAATCTTCAAAATTTCTTTCATTTGGTGCCCAATTTATAAATATTTCCTTGGAAAAAATATGAAAAAAAAAATCCGAAGAATAAAAAATTAAAAAATAGAACATTTGTATGTACTTATCTGTGTTGCTTACTTTTGAGTAAAAACTCAACAGAAAGCTGAATAGGAAAAAAATACGAAATGGTTACATTTCATTGAAGGCCTTACTTGGGTGAGATCGTTAAGCGGTTGCACCTTGGTTTAGTTACTTTTGTATTTTAGTAATAGGTGCATGTTCGAATCCTGCAGCCGAAAATGTATTATATGGAGACAATCTGACAATAATATATAATTAAACAGCTAATACAATTTAAAGTAAAATCACTGATGAAGACTATCCATAGAAAAAGGCAGAAACTATCCATAGAAAAAGAAGAAATTTTTAATCAATTTTTATAGCGTACCAACTTTTCTGTTTTTACTGCGATTTTGAGGTTAAAACTGTCCCAAAATCGAAAAAATTTAGTTTTTCAAAAAAGTCGCAGTGAAGACCTCAAATTTTGCGTTAGTAGGGAAATAATGATATATTTTTAAGAAACAGTTTTCAATTCAAAAAAGAAAGTATAATTTTTTTAAAAATTTCAGATTATCAAATGAAAAGCTCGAGTCGAAAAGCAATTCTTATTTGGCTGAAAGTTTCCGAAAATATTGTTTATGTCTACCTACAACATAGCCCAATTCGATTCACCCTAATGCAAATTTGTGCAAATTGAATTCTGCCTTTAAAAGAATTTCGCAAAGATTGCAATTAGATAAAATTGGCAGTCTCCACAGCGAATTTAAAGTTTGAAATCACTCACAATGGTAAAAATTGATGATTTTCGCACAATTTCATCGAATCCACATATGTATATAGAGTTCGCAAATTTTGTTCCATTTAAACCTTTGTTTTTTATCGTTATAAAATAAAAAATTGAAAAGTATTTATCATGAGAAATATTTCGATTTAGAAAAAAATGAGTTTACTTCATTTTAAAGTTTGAGATTTTCAGATTAACCTCTTGTTTTTATAAGGCAAACAGAATTATTGCTCCAGAGGAATTCTGTGAATTGTGTGTTTTTGTTACAATAACAAAATACACACATTCCTCAGTCGGAATTATTCCGTTCGCTTTATAAAAACAGGCGGTAAAAGCGCAAGCAAAATATCACACAACAAAAATATGGTCTCAACTACTTACCAGCATACTTACTCGCATAATTGCTTTTGTACTCCTGTAAGTGAGAAGGTACCTACTGAGTAGCAATTATTTTGTGTTTTTTATAAGTGAGAAGATAATGACTACCCATTGCTTTTAGGACATCAAGCGAATAAATACAACTGGTAAGTTGAAACCCTGTTTTTGCTGGGCAATTCTGTCTTGAACTCCCTAATCGAAATTCCTCTAAATTCTGAATTCGATCCACGCTAATACACATATGTAAAAATATTCATACAACTGAATATTTGTTTATTTGTGTGCTGGAGAAAGGTTTGAAATAACAAGAATATCAAAAGAAAATCTTACACCAACATTTATAATAAATGATTGTTTTTTGTTCTACTATTACATTTACACTCCAACGCACTTACGTTCTATGTATAGATATGTGAATATTTTCAGATATTTGCATTTACAACCAATTTGTGCGTAAATTTATCCCTTTTTGTGCTACTCAATATTACTAAAGGTAAGAGTTGTAGGGAAAAGGATAAAATGTTTTGTATTTATTACAATCACAACACATATAAAGCGATATTTATACATTATCTGGTTAATGGGTGACATATATTTTGAAATATAAACTTTGAAAAAAAAAAAACAAACACACACATGTTTTGCTTAAACTATGGGCCAAAGGCTTCATAAACTGGGTAAATAATAAATCTGAAAACTATTTACTATTCTTTTCAAAAAATAAATATATTTAAAATTAAGAAACATGCCTTACAAAACTCATTATTTACGAATTTCTATTTTCGGCTTAGAATACGATTGGTTGAGCCTAATATATTTATGTACTAAAAATTAATTCGCTAAACGAAGTACACGAACCGAAAAAAATCTGTAGAAAATTTAGTTAAACTACTACAAATTAGTTGAAAATTATGTTGTAGAAAAAACTGCTAAAATTAGCAGATTATTTTTACTTTATTTTAGTAATATAGGAACAGTAAAACTAAAACTCTTAAATGTACAGCATTTTAGCTATATCTGAGTTAAATCATTGTTAAAACAAATTAAGCTGCCAAAATCAGCAAAAAATTTTTGATAAATAATTCGTAGCCTAAAAAATCACAAAAAAATTTTAAATTTTCGTGGTCTTTTTTTTTTAAATGCAAATAAAAATCAAGCCTTTTGAAATCGATGATATTTTGTTGCAAATTCTTTGATTTTGAAATGTATTTGCTGCCCTGGTAATAACGATATAATAAAAACAAATACATTCTTTTGTTTAGAAAACCTCAGATGCTTCGAAATTTTTTCTATATGAAAACACCCAGATTTTGAAGACTTTTCACAAAGGAAAATCCTCAGATTTCGAGGACTTTTTTTCTATTGAAAAGCACTCTTTCTAAAAAAAAAACCCTTAGGATCTGAGAACTTTTTCTTAGAGAAAATACTTTTTCTAAAGAATAACTTTTATATTCTGAGGACGTCTTCTCACAGCTTCTGAGGACTTTCTCCTTCACACTCTGGGGAATTTTTCCTTTTGAAAACCGCTTAGATTCTGATAACTTTTTGCCGTAGAAAAATTCTCATACTCTGAGGACTTTTTCCTATAGCAAATCCTCAGATTCTGAGAACATTTTCCTACAGAAATTCTTATGAATTTTTCCTATGAATTTTTCCTTCAGATTCTAAAGACTTTTTACTATAGCGAAACCCTTACATCCTCTGAGGATTTTTTCCTATTGAAAACCCCTCAAATTAAAAAAAAAACGTTTTCCGTAGAAAAGTTCTCAGACTCGGTGAGGACTTTTTCCTATAGAAAACCCTCAGATTCTGAGGAATTTTTCCTACAGAAAAACCATCAGATTCTGAAAACTTTTTCTTATAGAATCTTCTTAGGACTTTTCCCTCCGATTCTGAAGATTTTTTACTATAGCAAAACAGCATTTTGAACGATGGTTTCCATTTGTTTCCATATAAAGTGCAACTGGCTGAAAGAATTTTGCTGGTAGACCGGCCACGTCGCCTTCAATATAGTCGCTCGAATGGTACCTTATTTTTGGAAACAAATTTTGGTGACCGATGAAGCACATTTCATACTCTGTGGCGGCGTAACGAAGCAAAATTGCTGCATTTGAGGAACAAAGAATCCAGGAAATACCATTCTATAACAAAAAGTAACCGTTTTGGGCCGGTGTTTGCGCCAAAATGGTCACTGGGCCAATTGTCTTCAAAGAAGGCGAAACTGTCAACGAAAAAAGATATCGGTGGATGTTGGCTCATTACGTCTGCCCACAAATGCTTTGAAAAATGTCTGGACGGTTGCTGGTTTCAACAACATGGTGCACCATGACATATTGAAAATCAAGCAATTCAGATTCTGCAACAAAAATTCCCTGGACGTGTGATGTCAAAAAAATGTGACATTGAATGGCCACCCAGATCTATAAAAACTGACTCCACTGGACTTCTTTTTGTGGGGTTATTTGAAAAGAAAAGTCTACGCCAATAACCCTCAGACTATTAACAAGCTCAGGCAAACATTCGTGCCGAAATCATCGCTATACCGCCCGAGATGCTTCAAAAAGTTATGGAAAATGCTGGAAAAATGCACATTTTACTACGGACAATAGTGCCGGCCACTTGATTGATGTCGTATTCAAAAAGAAGTCCGACTGGATTGAGAAGCACCAAATTAACCCTAAATTGGCCTACACTTTTTTGCCGATAAAAGTAAATTTAAGGGAACTAATATGCAAGTGATTGTGCAAATTTAAATGCTACAGCTTAGATAACATTGTTTTCTAATGTTGTTTATACATGAATGGATGTCACTACATTGCTAGATCTATCAAAACAACAGAGTAGTATATTGGAAGATGATCTATCAAAACAACAGAGTAGTGTATTGGAAGATGACAAAGCAAATTGTGGTAAAAAATTTTTGTTGTTGTTTTTGTTCCTTCTTTGATATTTTAAATGTTAAATAACGCTCCTAGACGAAAACAAGAAATTCTCATTGAGTTTATAATTTAACTTAACAAATATTTCTAGAAATTCTAAAAACATCGTCCCCTGACGATTTCCTTAGGCAAGAATGAAATCCGAATAGGGACATGCCTTCAATAGATAATTTTTCACAATTTGTCAAATATGTTTTGGGATTTTGGCACATTTAGTTTCTTTAATCTAATAAATTTTTCTCGTTGCCGACTTTAGGCGATATCGACACAAATAGGTTAAGAGGTAATCGCTAGTGCATAAAAATTAGTAGGTTTAGACACAAGTCATTACTTTTAGTAGGATATAGCTACAATGAAAAAACTACATTTTTTGTGCTGTTACTTTAGTGGATTCAACGATTTTCGTTTTTCATTTTTTTACTTCAATATATTTTGTTAAAACTTAAAGACTTTGCTACTAATACCAAGTTGTTCCTTCTTCCAAATTTCATAAAAATCCATCTATTTGTAACTAAATTAAGATGATGTCCTCTAAAGGTATCCTAATGGAATGATGTGTGTCCTTGGACCAAAGTAAGGACTCTTTTGAAAATTTAAAGCTTCAATCTTATTTTGTGTTAATTTCCATAAAAAAAGAGATGCCGAAGCAGTAGAAAAATCACTACAATTGATGATCTAGATGTACGTTTTTTTTTTACATAAACACTAATGATTTTAACGTTGAGTTGTCATAGGAAAGGAGTACTCCCAATTTAACATTTTTCAGTACTTTTTGAACGAGTGCAAAGGAAACCCTCTTTCATCAATTAAAAGTTAAAAAAAAATTCTTCATAAAAAAATTTTATTTTTTTTTTATTTTACAAAAGTTTTTTTATTGCCGCCACCGGGTATCGAACTGCGACATCACGATTGCTAGTCTAGCGCTCTACCGCTGAGCTATTCTTTGATAGAAAATTGACTGGCATAAAACACCACTTTGTTACTGCGAGATATTGTTCCTTATTCTCTTCAATAGAAGTACTTATTAAACAAGTGTAAAAGTGCACTCAAATTCAATATTGTTTTCAGTACTATTTTTACAGGTGCATAAAAAGCAATTTCTCACCATTTCTCTTATATATACATATTTTTAAAAATTTGAAAACTAAAATTATATTGAATTTAAACAAATTAATTATAAATATTAAAAAAATTAATAGAATAAAAAAAGTAAAAAAAAAAAATATTGGTCCCGCCGGGAATTGAACCCGGGACTCTCTGTTTGGAAATGACAAATGATATCAAAATCACTTTTTACGATCACTTTTAGAGCAATTACTCTTTAGAAGCAATACCTAAGTGATTTTTTTGCTGTTGTTCAGAAGTAATTCTAAAAAAGCTGTAAAAATATACCAACGCATACTTTGAAATTAATGAAAGAATTGATTTATTGAAGTTGTTCAAAATAACTTCTAAAAAAGCAATAAAAATGCACTAATGGATATTTGTGAAGCAGTGAAAGAAGTAGTTTGTAAAGCATTACTTCCAATTTTTTTGCTGGGTTATTAATGGTTTTTAGTCGACTCGAATATATATTTTTGAAAATTTTGTTTTTTGAAATTATTTATTTTTTGAAATTTACGAAATTTTAACTTAGACGCTTTCTGGCGTCGAAACCGTGCACTGTACATGAAAAATTTATTAACAAAAAACTTAAATAAATTTTATTTATTTTTTTTATAAAATACTAATTTGCCGTATTTGTGGTCAATTTAAAATACCCCGCCTGGCGGTGGTCTTGCCGGTTAAATGGTTAAATAAAAATATCACACATATGGAAATCGGTTGTTTATTCCCTACGGGGAATGTGGGGTCAATTGCCCTCCAGGGACCTATCCCATGACCGGTCAACCGAAGGCATATTACTAAACTAGTACAAATATGTACAAAAGGGCATGAATTAATTTTCTAAGTATTTTCCGATACGTTACTTTCACTGTTGCTTTTAAAAAACGTGACCGATACCGAAATAAAAAATAAAATTCGCGGCATATTTTGTAAAATATTTTTTTTTATTTATTTTACTCTTTTATTTATTTTGAACTTTATTTTTTACGATTTGCTTATTTTAGCTCTTATTTTAAATTTTTATAATTTTTTGCTAAAAAATTTTAAGTTTTGTATTTTCCACGTTTTTTAATGTTAAAGCTGTATTAGTTTTAACAATTGGTATTTCATTTAATTTTCTTTTTAACTTAAGGGCAATTTTTTAAATTTTTATTTATATTATCAGAGTTTTTGAGGTAATTTTCTAATTTTTAATTGATTTTTTAATTTAATTATGGCCAACGCAAAAATCGAGGCAACTGCCGTTAAGGGACCTATCCCACGACCGGTCAATCGGGGGCATACTGAAGGCACTTCCACTATATTTGTGTATGTGTTAGTGTTGTTTTCTTTTCTATTTTTTTATTTTCCATTTTTTTATTTGCTTGTAGTGTTTGTTTTTTCTTTTTTATTTGAACAGAAACGAAAAATATATAACTTTACCATCAGCCAGCCATCCCGCATAAGCAACATTAGCTCAGACGGTAGAGCGTTTGCCTTACAAGCAGGGGGTTGTGTTATCGAGCCCTACTTCGACGTCAAGTAAATTATTTTTAATTCTTAATTTTTTATTAGTTTATTTGAAAAGCTATTTTTACACACACCACATTACTGCCACAAGGTGTCTAAAATGTGGCAATTGGTCTTTTCCAATGACAACGCCATGTTAAAGTGATATGTTTCTTTGAAAGAAAAAGACCGATTAACGACCGGTCTCCGCAGGATAGGTCCGCCCCCTTGGGACCTATCCTGCGTGTCATCTGGGACCGGTCCCTTTCCCCGTAGGGTTTTGTTTAAGTTATTTAATATTCACCTAACGACATTAAAGGAAGGGCACTCTGTAACTGTCTAATAACATCAAATTACTTATATTTACCACAATATTCTTTAAAGTTTTTGTTTTATTTGCAAAAAAAAAAAAAAATTATTTCCATGCCATAGTGCACTCTTGACATTATTTTGTTAACACAAATACCCATTCAGGTGTAAGAAAATTGTGTAGTTTGTTTTATATATTCCACAACGAGTATGTTGTGAATAAATTGTTTGAAGATAAAAGCTTTTTGAACTCGGCTATGTCAATGTTTTTGTTGTTCAAGTAAGTTCAAGTATAAATGTTTTGTTTTGTGTTGTAATTTGTAATATGTTTCCGGTTGTCATGATGCCAATATTCAAGGGTAATATGATACAATAAAAAAAAACATCTAAAAACGAAAAACATCTAAAGGTTATAAATAAATATATAAAAACTCACAAAAGCCTAAAATGCTAACAAATATTATGAAAATGAATAACTCACACCTTAAACAATGTTAGATAAAATTTGGAAAAACTCTCTAAACGACTATAAGTTATAGGCCTAATATGTATTTTAAGAAGGTTAGTAGCCTTACTCCCCAAACAATTCATATATAGACAAGCCCATAAAAATTTGTTATACCTCTTTGTTTGAATATTTTTATAACACATGCACACAGGTATGTTATACACGTGTGTCTCTTTCGCTATTATTTTCTATAAACATTGGCATTGATTTTGATTTGCGTAATTTTCAGGTTCATTAAGTGCTTAATGCTTGTAAATAAAAAAAAAAAAAAAAAGAGTGAGATGAAAAAAGAAATGGAAAATAATACATATTTATATTTAATTTTATTACCCTTCACCATTATAAACCTACTAAGAAAATAACAATACCAAACCAATTTTGGCTAAGATGTTGTCCTAAGTAAAACTCAAACCAACTTACCAATACTTCAACAGACATTCACATATACACAACCATTTCTACAAGGACTCTACTTATACATACGCATTTTAGTTAAATGTTGTGCTGTGTTATTCATAACGACTTAATGTGGTTCAATGATTATTTTTTTTACTACAGTCATATTATTATTTTTTTTCTGTTTTCTTTAAGCTTTAAGTGGATTTTTCGTTCTTATTTTATATAGAGATTATTTTGATTGGGCATTTATCAGGGGTTGTCTATGTGAAGAATAGAGATAAATAAAATTTATATAGAACAAATAAATATAATTTATTCTATTTGAGGATTTAAGTGGAATAATAGAAAATTTTATTTATTATTTTCACGCACATATATATTCATTTGGTTATTCACAAGGGTTTTGCTAAGTGTTGTATTGTCCTAATAAAAGGAAAAGTTTATTGCCAACACTAATGAACGAATTCTCCCTGTAATGCGTTGTACGGTATACTGGGAAATCGACTACAAATAAGCTCTACTGCAAAATGAGTATTGCGAACAAAAACTCGGTCCCTAGGTATAAGTTTAATTACACTGTACAACAATTTCGAACTCTTTTCAAAATTATAGGGTTATGAAAATGGATTCTGGTAGAGGAGGTAAAAAAAAGTATACGTGTGTCGGCGTTTTGAAAGATAACATCGGAATTTTATATTAGAGGGGGGTTAAAATTTCCCGCCTTTTTCAAATGTTTATTGTGAATCGGTATAGGAAACCATGTGAACATATCATTTTAGATATAGGAAGTGTTCCGTGAACTTGTGCAAAACACTACGAGGAACAGTTTTGTGGAACTTTTTTTGGACTGTTTTTATAAAGGGACAAAAAAGACCCGTAAGTTGAAGAGTTAGAGGGTTAAAATGTTCCACAAAAATGTTACTCGTAGTGCTTTACATAAGTTCGCTAAACACATCTTATACCTAAAATGGAAGATTCCCATGGTTTCTCCCTAAAATCCACATTTGTTGGACATTTGAGCGCCAATTCTGAATAACTACGAGATTAACCCTTAAACACATATTAAGTTTTAACTTATTTCTGGCATTGAAGTTAAATTTTCAACTTTGATATCTTCAGAGACTTAGAGTAGAATTTCATGGCAAATATTTTTGCAGACAATTTAATCATCTAACATGGGGTCAAAAAAGTCCCTTTAATTTCTATGGACAAATACAAAATAACTATCACGACAGTTACTTAACAAAAAGTAACTTAAGGTAAGCACAGTATTTCTTAACAGTTGTCTAAAATAGTTATTTTTATTATTATATTAAACAACTACCAAAACAGTATTTATACAGTATACAGTTATTTTTGTTAAAAATAAGAATTCTTATTTAGTTTATATTTATTACTAGTGGTACATTTTTAGTTTGCAAATCAAAGTGAGAATATTTTGTTATATCTATATCTCCAATTCCTAGAAATGTAATGATTGCAGAAGCATTTGGAATTTGGACTTCACACCTTAAGTAGGAAGAAATATTTACACACATTTTTTCTAACCGAAAGAAAAATTAAAGATTGTTTTTAATAAAATATATTATTATAATAAAAAAAAAAATAAACTGTGAAAACATTAGTTTCCCAGCGAAAAAAGAGTTGCCAAAGCAGTAGAAAAAGCACTACAATTGATGATCTAGATGTACTTCTTTTTTAACATAAACACTAATGATTTTAACATTGAGTTGTCATAGGAGAGGAATGCTCCGACTTTAACATTTTTTCAGTACTTTTTGAACGAGTGCAAAGGAAGCTTTTTTTCACCAATTAAAAGTTAAAAAAAACCTTCTTCCCAAAAAAAAAAATTATGTTTTTATACCCTACACCACTATGTGGTCAGGGTATTATAAGTTTGTGCTGATGTTTGTAACACCAAAAAATATTGGTCGTAGACCCACCTTATAGTATACCGATCGGTTCAGAATTTTTTTTCATTTCGATTTAACGATGTCCGTCCGTCCGTCCGTCCGTCTGTCTGTCTGTCCATGCAATCTTGTGCGCACTCTACAGGTCGCAACTATTAAGATATTTTGATGAAATTTGGTACGCAGACCTATGTGGGCCCAAGGACGAACAAGTCTGATTTTGGTGAACATCGGTCCATGTTTAGACCTAGTGCCCATATAAGGGTCCTACCAAAATTATATTGTTTATACGCTGCAGGTCGTAAATATTAAGATATTTTGACGAAATTTGGTACACAGACCTATGTTAGCCCAATAACACAGCCTATTGATTTTGGTGAACATCGGTCCATGTTTAGACCTAGTGCCCATATAAGGGTCCTACCAAAATTATACTCTTTATACGCTGCAGGTCGTAAATATTAAGATATTTTGATGAAATTTGGTACACAGATCTACATTGCTCCAATAACGCAGCCTATTGATTTTGGTGAACATCGGTCCATGTTTAGAACTAGTGCCCATATAAGGGTCCTACAAAATTATACTCTTTATACGCTGCAGGTCGCAAATATTAAGATATTTTGATGAAATTTGGTACATAGACCTATGTTGGCCCAAGGACGAAGCCTGTTGATTTTGGTGAACATCGGTCCATGTTTAGAACTAGTGCCCATATAAGGGTTCCCCCAAAATTGGCTTGGTTACAAACTGCAGGTCGCAAATATTAAGATATTTTAATGAAATTTGGTGCTCTGACTCACATTATAGAAAATTTTGACATAAGCCCCATTTTAACCCATTCGAATTTCGGATCCAAACAATACACCAGACTGGTGTAGGGTATTGTATAGTCGGCATGCCCGACTTTAACGTTTTTACTCGTTTTTATTTTATAAAAGTTTTTTTATTGCCGCCACCGGGTATCGAACTTGCGACCTCACGACTGCTAGTCGCTGAGCTCTGCCGCTGAGCTATTCTTTGATATCAAACTTGACTGGCATAAAAACACCACTTTGTTAATGCGACATATTGTTCCTTATTCTCTTCAATAAAAGTACTTATTAAACAAGTGTAAAAGGGGCACTCCAATTCAATATTGGTTTCAGTACTATTTTTACAGGTACATAAAAATCAATTTCTCACCATTTTTTTTATATATGGGCATTTCCACCGAAAGGTCCACCGAGACTAAAATATTAAAAGTTCTTGAAAACACTTTGTTTTATAATATTTTCATAGGCAAACAATCAAATTTAAATAACGTAAAAAGATTTCGCATTTATTCATAACCCATTTCGAGGTATTCGAATGCAAAGTCGCACAAGCGCATCTTTTCTTATTTGGATATTTCTATTGCACATTTTGTTTTGATAAAAGTTTTTAAACAGAGACGTTATGCATTGACTTTAGCTTTCTAAAATATTTCTAAAGGTACAAAGAGTCATAAAAGAATGCATAATAAACAATGCAATTGAAAATAACTGTAAATTTTTGATTTGAATTGTCGCATATTTCGATGTCCCGTGCGACATTGAAAAACAACATTTGTTATCAGTGCGTCGAAAGTACACGCAGAAAGCTCATCAAATATTGATTATAAACAGAGATTTTTTATACAATTAAAATAAAAAAAACCTACCTGAAAAATAAGAAGAATTGTGATCTTGGTACTTATTCACAGTTGGTCACGTGCGACATCGTAAGTGTGAAATTTAAAAATTTTAAATTTGTTTTTCTTATGTAAATGTTTTATTTATATAAATACTTACTTTTAAATTTTTTTTAAAATTGGCATGCACCATGGTCAAGAAGTAAAAGCAGCTAGGACTGCCTATTCTAAAAAAAAATTGTTTTTTATATTTTCATATAATTAAATACTTCCCAGCAAAAGTTTTTTGAACTGGTTGCCTCTGAATCTGTTCTAGAACAGGTGTTTTTACCACCGGTTACGTGGAACAGGTTCTAGAACTGATTTCTGGGAGTCAAAATGGAAGGTTTCACTGTCGCGGAACCAGTTCTATAACTGGTTCTAGAACCGGTTCCAAAGTAACCTGCTCTAGTTTGGAGGAAAAGAACCTGTTGCTTTTGGGACAAACTCAAACAAAAATCACCGATGATAGAACATAAATTATAACAGGTTGCATGCACGTACAAGTTGTTCTACAATGGGTTCTTTCCATCCGACAATTTTGCTGGGTTAATTCATACTACATATTTCTTTTAAGTTTGTTTTTGGTTATTATATTAAAATAAATACCTTGCATACTTCTGTCGATTTAAAAACATTTTTACTAAGCTTGTTTATATATAATTTTGTAAAAAGAGCAACAGAAACAACATAAATCTCATGATGGAAAAAAATGTCCCGTGCGACATGTCACGTGCGACAGTGAATAAAATTAAATTAAAAAAAAAATATGAATCGTTTTTGGGTAAAATTACAACCATTTTTAAAAGACATCAATGCACAACAGTGTAAAATTAGTCACATTGAAATATTGCTTCAGGTTTCGCTGAAATCGGCATTTTAATTGTTAGCCGCGAAAACCACTTCTCTTTTTGTCCCGTGCGAATGCCTTGTTTTTTTACAATTATCTTGAAAACGAAAAATTGCTAAAAATCAACCTCAGCACCAATTGTAGGGCTAATAAAAAGATATAAGTAAAACCTATTGTCAAAATAAAAATCCATTTTATTTTGACTTTTTTTCACTTTAAAGGTGTACGACGGTCCCGTTCGACATGATGGAAATGCCCATATATATATTTTTAAAAATTAAAAAAATATTGAATTTAAACAAATTAATTATAAATATTAAAAATAAAAATTAATAGAATAAAAAAAAATTAAAAAAAAAATAAAAAAATATTGGTCCCGCCGGGAATCGAACCCGGGTCCCTCTGTTTGAAAATGCCAAATGATACCAAAATCACTTTTTACGATCACTTTTAGAGCAATTACTCTTTAGAAGCAATACTTAACTGATTTTTTGGATGTGGTTGAGAAGTAATTCTAAAAAAGCTGTAAAAATGTAATAACGGATACTTGGGAAGCAATGAAAGAAGTGATTTTTTGAAGTTGTTCAGAAGTAAAGCTAAAAAAGCTGTAAAAATGTAATAACGGATACTTGGGAAGCAATGAAAGAAGCGATTTTTAGAAGTTGTTCAGAATAACTTCTAAAAAAGCAGTAAAAATACCCTAACGGATACTTGTGAAGCATTAAAAGAAGTAGTTTGTAAAGCACTACTTGCAAGTTTTTTTGCTGGGTTTTTACCAATCTTGTCGATTGTTTTTGAATTTTTGTAGCAAATATTTGTCAGCTATTTTTGCGACATACAGTTATATTAATATATTTGTTGGTTGTTCTCAGCAGTCAAAAATAACAACATTAAAGGAATTAAATATGCTAAAATCCCAAAGCTTACTTACCAAATTGTTAGATATAATCTTTTGAAGGCATGTCCCTATGTGAATTTCATTGTTGTCTAATAAAATCGTTAGGGGACGGCGTTTTTATAATTTATACAAATATTTGTTATTACCAGGGCAACGACTTTCATGCAAATGCACGTTTGTAGCAGAGAACTGCAACTGCTGATTGCAAAACCATCATACGTACTCAACACCCGAATAAACATTCGTTTTTGTTCAAGCGCCGAATATACTCAAATACACATATTCATTGCTGATTTTAAATCAATCAATCAATCAAACCAAGTGATTTTTTTTTTGCATCGTTGATTTAATCATTTGTCGCTTTCATACCATTCATTTCATTCATATTCGTACGGATCAACGATGATTATTTTGATGTAGAATAAAATCAGAAAAAAACAAAAATGAACGCATTTGAGTTTATTCACGATTGCAACCACATAAAAGAAAAATAATTTCATAACAATAAAAAGGGGGTTTACTGTATCAGCAACGACTATATTTTGTAGAAACACATTTATTACACTTACATTCCCATTTTAGAACAATAAGATTTTATTTATTTTTTTTTTTTATTTTTTAAAACAACTACATAATACTTTGATTTATTCATGTGAGTTCAAATGCTCGATCAGTTTGATTTTATTCAACAGTTTGATTTTATTCAACAGTTTGATTTTATTCAACAGTGAGTTTTTGAGCGATTAAATGTGCATAAAACATGTTCGACAGACGACTCAATCTGATCCGAAATACGCGTTCAGCTGCATGATGATTTTATGCAACATTGAATATTGTTGAGCGATTAAATGTGAATAAGAATTTTAGTGTATGATTAAATCAAGAAAAAAGTTGGTTTTGCAGTTCTCTGGTTTGTAGTCATTTATCCAAAAAATGAGTCTGACCAAATACTTTTCCGAATCAAAGAACTTGCAACAAAATGGCATCGATTTTTTGTTGCATATTTTATTATAAATGCATATTTTGTGTTTAAGTGCATATATTTTTTTTTGCATATTTTGTGATTTTTATTGCACATTTTTCATTGAATTGCATATTTTCTTCATATTTTTTTAAAAATTAAAAGTAAGATTTAATGAAAAATACAGAAAAACAAGAATTTGCAAACCATAAAGCCGCACTTAACTATAAAGGAAGCATGAAGTTGTCATCTACTTAGACATTTATATTGGATTTAATTTTTAACCAAACACTCCCGAGTAATAAATATGATTATTAATAACACTGTGAGACAAATGGTAGGGGTCAGTGATCGGGAAGGGTTCAAACTACCGGGGAAAGTTATATCGGTAAAAAAGAAGTTATACGTGTCCCGGCATTTCGCTGGGTCACCCCTTGGAATCGAGATATGTCGATTGGACCTTTGGTGGTCTTTTTTTTGACATAACTCGAGAACCACTAGTCCGATTCTGCTCAAACAATTTAAAAAAAATTAAAAATTACAATTCCTTTAATCTGTTCATATAACGTTTTTCTATATACTCAACAGTTTTGCCGGTAAAAATAAATGTATGAAGAAAAAAATATTTTTTGCCTAAAATATTAAAAAAAAAGTAATAAACAAAAGGTTATTGATTTTTATGGTAGCGGTAACAAACATTTATTTTTACTGGCAAAACTGTTGAGTATATAAAAAAGATATATCTCGATTCCTAGGGGTGACCCAGCGAAACGCTGGGACACGTATAACTTGTTTTTGACCGATATAACATTTGCCGTTGGTTTCATCCCATCCCGATTTTGACAGTCTCATAGTGTAATATGAACACCTTATAACACGTTTATTAAACGAATTTTGTATGAAAAATTTTTTTTACAAGCCATTTATAAATTTCAAAAGTGTATATGGGTGATATCAAAAAATGTGATAAAAACCGTGTAACCACCGAATTTCTAATGCATGGATTATATTTGAGTCACATATTTCGATATATGTCAGCGCATTGTCACCTGTTTTACAAAATTTATAACAATCTGACCAATTTTTGGTTAATACATAAAATTTGTGACCAATTTTATAGGCCAAATGTAAACTCCGTAACAAGTAACTCATAAGGTTTTTTAACTTTAATAGCTTATATTTTAATAAGCAATAAAGCTAAACACTAACTGTAAGAATTTTTGTGAAGAGGAAAAGTGGTATTTTTAATAAAAATTAATACATTTTACAAACTTTTTCGTATATCTTAGCTATCATGACTTCAACTCTGTAACGATTTTTCGTCATAATTTTTGATAAAAATGCCTATACCAGAATTTTGGAGTTATCTCTTATTTATATTGCGAAAAGTATAATGTTATTTATACTCAAATGATATCATATTTGGATTCACCTTGTAGGCATCATGCGATTTTGTTTCGGAAAAAAAATTCTGACAAAGCGTTTCTGAAAGAAAACGAAAAATGTTACAAAATGTAAACTCCGTAACTGTAAACTCCGTAACCACAATTGTTTGCATCAGGTTTCATTCAAATAAATGTAGATAAATGTTTAAAATATTTTAAAATAACCATAAACAGAGGTGATTCAACTAATATTTATGCGTCAAAAGACGATTCAACTAATAATTTTGCGTCAAATCAGAAAAAGTTATCAGTTTTTTACCCTAAGCTGCTGGAGCGAAAAACGATTGATTTTGCATTTTATTGGTTTTGAATCGATATTTCGAGTCATTACTGACATTAGTTTGACAAATTAAATTTGTTTCACACAATTTAAGAATTTGTTGATCGTGAAATGTTATGTTTATACCCTACACCACTATGTGGTCATTATACCCTACACCACTATGTGGTCAGGGTATTATAAGTTTGTGCTGATGTTTGTAATACCAAAAAATATTGGTCGTAGACCCACCTTATAGTATACCGATCGGTTCAGAATTTTTTTTTTCGATTTAACGATGTCCGTCTGTCCGTCCGTCCGTCTGTCTGTCTGTCCATGCAATCTTGTGCGCACTCTCCAGGTCGCAACTATTAAGATATTTTGATGAAATTTGGTACGCAGACTTTTGTTGGCCCAAGGACGAACAAGTTTGATTTTGGTGAACATCGGTCCATGTTTAGAATTAGTGCCCATATAAGGGTCCTACCAAAATTATATTGTTTATACGCTGCAGGTCGTAAATATTAAGATATTTTGACGAAATTTGGTACACAGACCTATGTTAGCCCAATAACGCAGTCTATTGATTTTCGTGAACATCGGTCCATGTTTAGACCTAGTGCCCATATAAGGGTCCTACCAAAATTATACTGTTTATACGCTGCAGGTCGTAAATATCAAGATATATTGATGAAATTTGGTACACAGACCTATATTGGCCCAATAACGCAGCCTATTGATTTTGGTGAACATCGGTCCATGTTTAGACCTAGTGCTCATATAAGGGTCCTACCAAAATTATAATGTTTATACGCTGCAGGTCGCAAATATTAAGATATTTTGATGAAATTTGGTACACAGACCTATATTGGCCCAATAACGCAGCCTATTGATTTTGGTGAACATCGGTCTATGTTTAGACCTAGTGCCCATATAAGGGTCCTACCAAAATTATAATGTTTATACGCTGCAGGTCGCAAATATTAAGATATTTTGATGAGATTTAGTACACAGACCTATATTGGCCCAATAACGCAGCCTATTGATTTTGGTGAACATCGGTCTATGTTTAGACCTAGTGCTAGGGTTTTTCTTTTCCCGGACTTTTTCATTTCCCGGGACAGCGGGATTTTTTTCAGAATTTCCCGGGATCCCGGGAATTCCCGCTCGTTAGAAAATAAATAAATTCGACTTTAAAAACTCGATTACTGTTAAAACACCGTCCGACAAAGTTCATCTTCTGGTTGTACCCATGAGAAAATGCACTTAATATATTCTGAAAGGATGGCTAAATATAAAATATCCATGTCTTCCACTTTTTCTGGATCAATTCGATTAATATTTAGGTAACTTATGGAAGGCCGTCTTAATTTTAAAAAACTCTTAGAAATATATTAATTAAATATTAATTCGCGGTTTAAACGGTTAAACCAGTTAATATAGGAAAAGTGAAAGACACGGGTATTTTATCTTCATCCCTTTTTTCAGAATATGTATATTGGAATTGTAAATGGGTGCAAAATTGTGTCGGACCAGTTTTATAGTCAGAAATAAGATCGATTTGTTGTTAAAATATTTCTTAAATATGAAATCCAAAAATTTCTATTACTAGATATTTTGTATCTTTCTATGCAAATTTTCAAAAGTATCCGTCTAGAATTATTTTTATAAAAAAGTTTAAAAGTATTTTTAACACAAATTTTTAGGCAAATTCGCCTAAAACGTTTTATAAAAAAAAAACACTACAATATTATTAAATAGTTTCTTAACTTTAATTGGTTTTCTGGAATAGACATTTTTTATGCCACAGCTACTTAAAAATAAATTATTTAATTTTCGTATTTAGTGGCATTTTAAATTAACATATAAAAAAAATCCAAAATAATTTTAAAAAGCATCTGATGGATTATTTTGAAAACAAATACTATTTAAAAAATACAATTGAAATAAAGGAATAACAATTGAACTTAAAATTAAATTATTTTAAATAAAAGAAACTCAAAATACTTGTCAATTGAAAATATGAAACCATTACAAATTTTTTAATTTTAATGTCTAGGGTGCAAAATTCATTTTAATGTTTTTGGAGGTATTTGGAACTGAAATAATGATGCTGGAATGTTGAATAAAGCTGGTTTACACTATAAGATTTTCGGTACGATTTTACTTTAGTACACATGCAAAACATATAGGCAAGGTCGCATAATTTTTCCGAAAATATAGTGTAAACCAGCCTATACAAATATTGCTTTATTTGAACAAAGATCATTTTAAAGAAAAAAAATTTTTCCGAAGTATATACAAGAATTTTTGTTGGTAAACTTGGTAATGGCTGATAAAGTTTTTTCGGTTCAACTAAACCAAATTCAACTGGCATCTAAAAGCAATTTGGCCTAATTCAGTTTATTAAATTTTAAATCATATTTTTTTAATTTTAAATATTTTTTGATCAAATTAATTTCAAAAAAACAATGCTTTAAATTTAAATAAAGCTTCCAAAATTGCAATAATACTAGCTAAAACTTCTGTAAAAGTATAAAAAAAATCCCGGGAAATCCCGCACAAAATTCCCGGGATTGCGGGATCCGAAAAAGGGCGGGATTCCCGGGAATCCCGTCCCGGGAATTCCCGGGACATAAACCCTACCTAGTGCCCATATAAGGGTCCTACCAAAATTATACTGTTTATACACTGCAGGTCGCAAATATTAAGATATTTTGATGAAATTTGGTACATAGACTTATGTTGGCCCAAGGACGAAGCCTATTGATTTTGGTGAACATCGGTCCATGTTTAGAACTAGTGCCCATATAAGGGTCCCCCCAAAATTGGCTTGGTTACAAACTGCAGGTCGCAAATATTAAGATATTTTAATGAAATTTGGTGCGCTGACTCACATTATAGAAAATTTTGACATAAGCCCCATTTTAACCCATTCGAATTTCGGATTCAAACAATACACCAGACTGGTGTAGGGTATTGTATAGTCGACATGCCCGACTTTAACCTTTTTACTCGTTTTAATATATTATTTTGTAACTGCGCAACCGCTGTTTGGATTTTAAAAAATTTTATATTTTTGAAAAACATTTAAAAGGACCAAAAATACAAAATTAAAAAAAATATTAAAATTTTTTTCGCGGAATGGATTGTATTTTTATTCGCGAAACCGCCAATTTGATAAACAGAAATTATATATCATTGGAAAGCAAGTTGAAAACCCAAATACGAAAAACTAATAAATTGAAGAAAATTCGTACCCAATTTTTTTTGTTATATCTTTTGCTTGCAGAAATGTAAACTCCGTTACAACAAAAAAAATTAAAATTGTGCAAAAAAAGTTATTGCGTCAACTTGTAGACGAGATTTTTTGCAATTAGGTTTATAATGACTAAACTTACTGATTCCATTAAGAAAAAACCGAAATATTAACACTTTTTGCTTCTCACAAATTTGGCCCAAAAATTTATCACATTTTTTGATTTCATCCATATGCTTATGACCTCAAATCATTTAAATTTGTTAACAAAAATTAAATTTCATTTCTCTTATCTCTTTTATTATTTTTGGTTTTTTTTTTTTTTTGAGAATTATTTCTCTAACGAAAGCAGATAGGACAAAAATGGCACAAGTTTAATATCATTCATCTTTTCGAGTTTTCGGTTTTAAATGTGGTTGGATTATTGGTTTCTTAGGTAAGTTTTGTAAATTTAAGAATTTAATATATTGATTTTGAAATTTATTCTGATATTTTAAACATACTGTCAGTGGCAATTTGTAAACCAACTTAATTTTTGTTCTATCCACCATTATTTTCACTCTATTCTTAGTAAAGTGGAATTAAATTGCAAATCTAACTAAGGATACTAACGAAACTACCAATAGGAAAAAAAAGAGAAAAATAGAAAATGAAATGCACCATTATGGTATATGAAGTAAGAGCACTAAAACAACACTTGAAAACTAGAAAGAAAAAAAAAACTGACAAGGAAAGTATTCCCAGCTAAACTCTTACATTTGTATTAAATTTGGATACAGAAAAGGGAAAATAATTCTTAGCATATGATAGGTATGAGCGAAAATACAGCTAGTGTTCCTCTGAACAGAATGTTAAAAAAAGGGCAAATCTTCTCAACCCATTATTACCTCCTAAATCTCCGAGTTGGCCTAAAAGCCAAAAGGGGTTGATTTAAGAAATCAATTTCCTAAAATAAATGAAATCGAAGTATTTAGCCTGGATAACCTTCCCTGTAAGTTAAAACGCTTCGAAAATATAGCGTGCTAAGCTTAAATTTTAGACCAACCATCACTAATTGAACTCGAAAATGCTATTTCACTAAAAAAAAAAAAAAAAAATCACAAAAATTGTAGAAAAGGAAAAAAAAAATAATAAAAACTAGATGACAAAAAATAGTCACTAAGACTAACCTAACTCACTTACCACCTCGAAACAAAGTTTTTTTTTTAATGCATGTTAAGGTAAGTGAATGAACGCAGAGCGCAAAATACATCAAACTTTTAGAAACTCAACGAATGTGACAGATTGCTCAAATACATTTAACATCACAAAAAGAGAAAAAAAGAAGAAAGAACTAAAGTAAGTTATAGTAAATATGTTACGATGACAAAAAGAAAAGAAAAAATTAAAATAATTTCAACAAAAAAACACATTTACAAATTTAATATATGCAATGCCATGAAGTAAAATGACTCTTAAGGTGTTAAAGGAAGTTACTGTTAAAAAAACTGCAACGTTAACTTTGTCATAACGAATAATAAGTGGTTTTTCCCCAAAGAGCATTTTATAGATTTCTTTTTTTCGGGAGAAAGAAGAAGTATAATGTTGCTCATTAGTTTGACTTTTAGTATATAATTTTTTTTTTAATTATAAAGTCTTATGTTTCATATATTTCGCTTTGAAAAGTAGTAGATTATAAATATTTCATACATAACTGAAAAGACAAATATACTCTGCTTCATACCTAGTATTCTAGGAATCATAAATATTAAAATTAATAAGTGAAATGTCGTTACTTTTTTTTACAGATGTGAGTAGTAAAATAGGAATGAGTTTTTTGAGATTTAAAGAATGATTTCCGTGAAAGCTAATGGTTTTGTGAATTTGTAAAAAAAATTTTGGCTTAAATTAATTTGTACGATTTATTTTGTTATGGACCTTTTCAACGAATTTTTAAAATTATTTATTTTCAGTCGTTAAACAATGAACTATGAGTCCATTTTCAAAAAAATTAATATTCACAGCACAAATATAACTGAAATTAAAACGGAGTCTTTTATTTTAACTTATTTTGAATAATACTGAAATCCTCCTCACTCCCCGTATTATCTAGACCTGACAAAATTGGATATCCTGCACCCCGTTTCTGTATTTCTCGCATCGAAAAAATTTTCGCAAAAAACATGTAAAATGTAACCCTGCTGTGCTTGATATAGGATGAGTCGCAGACAATAAAATATATATGAAACCAAATCAGCTAGTAATGCGCTGCATGTAATTTATTTCTAATTTAATTAGGTATTTTACAAAACAAAACTGTGTGTACTCGGTTATAAAAGTTACAATATCTGAAAGATTTACGACTACAACTCTAGTCCATTTTATCATCGCTTAAATCACCCTGTTTAATGCAGGATGACCATGCATTTCTCGATGAGAAAACTTCTCGCATTAGATACAGAAACGGGGTACTAATTCTAAATCTGCTTTTCAGAATTTTCTTGCGCATATCATTTAAAACTTTTTATTTAGACTAGTTTTCAAGTTAGTGAATAATTTGTTAATTTTTTTAAAATTCGACAAGTTTTAAGAACGATTCCAACTTTTTAAATGTTTATATCGAAAAGGTTTTACAAAATTTATATAAAGTCATTTAGCAATTTAGAATTTTTTCAAAAACAAACTTTAAATTTTGAAGAATTATAATTAAATTTTGTTTCTATTTCTCGACCCGAATTAACGCTTAAATTCGACAAGCTTCTGAGTTATTTAACAACTTTCCCCTTGTTTTAATTCACTGAGTTTTGAAATTGATTTGTACTAAAGCTTCTAAAGACGAGTAAAAGAATTAAAGTCACGTATGTCGATTACACTGTACAACAATTTCTAACTTTTTCCAAAATTACGGGGTTCTAACAATAGATTCTGGTAGAGGAGACCAAAAAAAATATATGTGTGCTGGCGTTTTTAAAGACCACATCAGAATTTTATTTTAGGGGGGTTAAAATTTCCCCCTTTTTCTATTGTTTATTGTGAATCGGCATAGTATACCATGTGAATCTTCCATTTTAGGAATAGGATGTCTTCATCGAACTTATGTAAAACACTACGAGGGTCATTTTTATGGAACATTGTAACCCTTTAACTCTTCAATTATAGGGACTTTTTTGGCGCCTTTTTAAAAAGGGACAAAAAAGATCCGTAAGTTTAAGTGTTAGAGGGTTAAAATGTCGCACAAAAATGTTCCTCGTAGTGTTTTACAAACAGTGTTTTCACTACATTACTAAATCTGTCAAAATAACCGGGTAGCATTTTGGAAGATGACAATGCAAATTGTGTTAATTTTTTGTTGTTTTTCCTTTAATATTCAATATGTTTAATCATGCTTCTAGACGAAAACAAGAAATTGTCGTTGAGTTTAAGCCATAAATTCTAAAAACTCGTCCCATGATGATTCTAAAAACTCGTCTTCTAAAATCCAAATATTAACAAGCCGCAAAATATTTTTCACAATGAAATGTGCTAAATACAAAACTTATGATTTTAGTACATTTAATAACTTTAATAAAAACGAGTAAAAAGGTTAAATTCGGGCATGCCGACTATACAATACCCTACACCAGTCTGGTTAAAAGCCAACTAATGTTTGGATCCGAAATTCGAATGGGTTAAAATGGGGCTTGTGTCAAAATTTTCTATAATGTGAGTCAGCGCACCAAATTTCATTAAAATATCTTAATATTTGCGACCTGCAGTTTGTAACCAAGCCAATTTTGGGGGGACCCTTATATGGGCACTAGGTCTAAACATGGACCGATGTACCAAATGTCATCAAAATATCTTAATATTTGCGACCTGCAGCGTATAAACAGTATAATTTTGGTAGGACCCTTATATGGGCACTAGGTCCAAACATGGACCGATGTTCACCAAAATCAATAGGCGTCGTCCTTGGGCCGACATAAGTCGGTGTACTAAGTTTCATCAAAATATCTTAATATTTGCGACCTGTAGAGTGCGCACAAGGATGCATGGACAGACAGACAGACGGACGGACAGACGGACATCGTTAAATCGAAATAAAAAAAATTCTGAGGCGATCGGTATACTATAAGGTGGGTCTAGGACCAATATTTTTTGGTGTTACAAACATCAGCACAAACTTATAATACCCTGACCACATAGTGGTGTAGGGTATAATGACCACATAGTGGTGTAGGGTATAAAAATATTGTTTTAAACACTATTTAAGCACACAATTTCGATTAATCGTAATAAATTATTCGTTATTCGAAATTTGGTTATTTTAAATTATTCGAACGATTTTTAAGGTTCGATTAATCGAGTAATGCTTAAGGAATATAATCATTTCAAAGCAAACGAAAAAAAAATTCTCGAAAATACTTTTTTGACACCTGTCATTAGTTCCACATCTGGTATTAATCTGTGAAAAAAAAATAAGTACACTCAATTTTAATGTTTAAAACTTAAATAAATATCTTAAGAATTAAGGTTCAAAGCAAAATAGAGTAATAATAACAAAGGATAAAAACAGAATTGTTAAATTTCGTTGATGTTAGTCTAAGTTGAGTTGTTGATACGAAATTCGATTTTTTTTCAGCGGTCACATAAGTAGACGAACATTAAAATATTAGCCCACACAAGACGAAATACACTGATGATGGCTTTGTAGCGAAAGTCGAAAATACGTATTGCTGGTCTTATCGAATTCTTTCAAATATATTTTTATTCTTTGTAATTTACTTGTAAAAATTGTATCATTTTTCTTTGATTTGAAAATAATTTAAACAGAAAGTGATATTAATTTATGATCTAGAGTCAAACTAAAAAGAACATTCATTTACTTAAATAAATTATTTTATTTACTATATAATACAAAACAATAAAAAAAATTTAGTATTAAACTTATTTTTTTTTTTTTCATAAATCCAAATAAAGTGTAAATTCAAAATATTTTCATACTAAACATAAATTAAATAATATCTTATTACTTTGTTGCTCCTCCCTTATTCGCTATGACCTCTCTAAGTCGGTTGGGCATACTAAAAGCCAGATTTTTTTATAATATTTTCGGGAATCACCCTCCATTCGGATTGCATTTTTCCCCAAAATTCTGGAATATTGGTACGTGATTCCATAAGACCCTTATATGGGTACAACGTCGAAACATGGACCAACTTTCCGCAAAATCTGTAATCTTTGCGATTGGTCGGATATACACAGAGACGGATATTGTTAAATCGGCCCAAAAGGCGAATATGGGTCAATCGGTATACTAAAAGTTTGGTCTACGTGCTATATTTTTTGGTATTATAAGCATCAAAACAAACCTATTATACGCTGTCTCCGTCCGTAGTGGTAAAGGGTATCACAGACTGGTAATTCAATGGTTGTCTGTGGTAATAAATAACATTAATTTTAGGGGAATGATTATGGCATGGTTCAGTGCAATTCTTTTTATTTTTAAATTAAATGTTTGAGTTCTAAGAATATGGTTACTTCATAACCTTAAACCTTTTTAACTACAAAATTCGGTAGTTAAATCGCAGCGTCCATCTTCAGTGTTCCCATAGCCCACCGAAGTAAAATAATATAACAGGGCTATGAACTAAATAGCATAACTCAGCATCAGATGGCGCGCAACAACTCTTCTAAAATTCAACATCTCACGCAATTACAGTGTTGCCATATGTGAAGCCCTTCATCTTTCACCACCTTTCATCTCTTCTCTATCGCCAACACGTTAATTAATAGGAAGAATTTCTTGAGTGTTGCTTCTCTTAAAAAAGAAAAAATCGGTAGTAAAATTGACAAGTTTTTATAGTTAACCGACAACTTAACTACTGAATTTTGTCGTTAAAAAGTTAGAGAATCCCACTACAGACTTCAAATTTAATTCATATCCTTTAATTTGACGAAAATTTAAGTTCATGATTATAATTAAAATGAGTTTGGGTTGGGTCGTTTTACTTACAATTATTTAGCTTTTACCAGTTAAAATATGATCTTTTTAATAAATTTCAATTAACAGGTTTAATGTCACTTGAAAAATTAACTTATTTCGACAAGTTTTTGGGTAACTTTTAAAACGCATGGTTATTACATTATTACAATGAGTACGCTTGGCCTTTAACTCTAGTTTTTACGGTAACGCCTTCGGCCAGGTTTTAGCAACGTTAACACAAAAAATGCATTTTTTTTATTTACTTTACAATTACCATTTAGACAACTTCTGGATTATTCACTTAACTAGATTTCGACGAGTTTTTGGTCATTCAATGAAATTTAATTATAATCTGCGTTCACAGTTTTATATCGACAAGTTTTTGGCAATTTGAAGCTCAGAAATATTAGGGAAAATATATTTTAGAGAATGAGTAAAAACGGACAAAGTTAACTAGATTTTAACACTCAATTATCTACCCTAACTGTTCGATTTTGATGAGTTTTGGATTATAGATTGCTTCTTTTTTTTGGGTTATTTAAAAAGTTATAATTTCTTTTCGAGTTCTGAATTATTGATTGCTGTTTCATTTCGACTAGTTTTAAATTATTGAAAAATATTAATGTAATCTGTGTGCTCTGGTTGATTTAGAAGAGTTTTGTTAATCTATGATGGTTTGGTAATATTTTTTATATACTAATGTATCATTTAATACTCTAGTTAATATCACTCTTAACTAGATTTTGACATGTTTTGCGACTGTCAGTAATCTACTCCAACGCTTTTATTTTGACGAGTTTTGAATTATAAAGTGTGATCTTTCGTTAATTGGTTATTTAACACTGTATGATTTCTATTTCACTTCGATGGGTTCTGCAATATTTAAAAGGAAAAAGATGTATTCAACAAGTTGTGGGTAAACTAGTAACCCATGAGAAGTCTTCAATTTAAATGAATTTTGAATTGAAAAATCGTAATATAATCTGCGTTCTCTGTTGGCTTACGACGATTTTTTGCCATAAGATAACTTACGATTATTCGATTTAGGCTAGTTTTTAATTTTTGAGAAATGAAAATATGAAGGAATATGAACACGGTTCAAAATTAACAAATATATATTAGGGTGAGTCAATTTGTATGGATGAAAAAAAAAAAAAAATGAAAAATCGAAATCCATTTTAGACCTATGGTCTCTAGGGCAAAAGTTGCTTAGAATTCTTCGTAGAATCATTCCTCTTATCATTTTTGGGTTCCCCACATACCCCCACATACACATTTGGCTAGAGGAAATAAAATTTTCTTTTTCCTCCATTATTGAATATTTTGGAAAAATATATAATTTGAAAAATCCTGCGGCTCGAAATTCAATTTGAGCTATGGTTTCTTCGGCAAAGTTTCTTGGAATGACCCATAGAACAAGAATTGAGTTGCGCCTTTGTACATTTTTTCGGCCCGCTACAATTCGACCCACTCTTATATACATTATATATATTAGGGCGGGTCGATTTAGGGGAGAATGACTCTACGAAGAATTTTAAGCCACTTTGCCCTACAAACCATAGATCTAAAATGGATTTGTACTTTTTTTTTTCTTTTTTTTTTTATCTTTACAAATTGACCTACCCTAATATATATCCATTTATGGACGAGTGTGTACTCCCATATGCTGGTATATGAAGTCATAAAAATTCATACATTGTCAATTCGGCTGTGCTTTAAAATAGGATTTGTGGATAATTATTAATTACCCCCATTTTTCATCAAGTTGGTTCAAAATAGAAGAATTCGATTTAATTTTTTTTTTTAGAAAACGTTAACCCGTGACGAATTGTTTCCGAAAATGGCCCATTTGTGGCATTAATAGTACAAAAAAAGTCTCATGAAGCTTATTTAATTTCTGACTCCATGGTTAAAAAATTTGTCAGTTGCTCAAAATATGAGTTCCTCTTGATAATAAATACTAACTATATTAATAAAATAGTAGTAGATAATAAATACTATTGATAACACTGTGAGACAAATGGTAGGGGTCAGTGATCGGGAAGGGTTCAAACTACCGGGGAAAGTTATATCGGTAAAAAAAGAAGTTATACGTGTCCCGGCGTTTCGCTGGGTCAACCCTAGGAATCGAGATATATCGATTTGACCTTTGGTGGTCTTTTTTTTTGACATAAATCGAGAACCACTAGTCCGATTTTGCTCAAACAATTTTAAAAAAATTAAAAATTACAATTCCTTTAATCTGTTCATATAACGTTTTTCTATATACTCAACAGTTTTGCCGGTAAAAATAAATGTATGAAGAAAAAAATATTTTTTGCCTAAAATATTAAAAAAAAGTAATAAACAAAAGGTTATTGATTTTTATGGTAGCGGTAACAAACATTTATTTTTACCGGCAAAACTGTTGAGTATATAGAAAAACGTTATATGAACAGATTAAAGGAATTGTAATTTTTAATTTTTTTAAAATTGTTTGAGCAAAATCGGACTAGTGGTTCTCGAGTTATGTCAAAACAAAGATATATCTCGATTCCTAGAGGTGACCCAGCGAAACGCCGGGACACGTATAACTTGTTTTTGACCGATATAACATTTCCCGTTGGTTTCATCCCATCCCGATTTTGACTGTCGCATAGTGTAATAAATACTAGTTAAATTTTTGTAAATATAAAATAGCAAATTAACCAGTTAAAATCAGCAAAAAATTTGGTAAATAATTAGTATCCTAAAAAATAAAAAAAAAAAAAAAAAAAATTCGCAGTTTTTTTTTTGATTTTTTTTTTAATGCAAATAAAAATCGAGCCTTTTGAAAACAGCAGTTTACATTTTTTTATAGCAAATATTTCTGCTGACTTTAGCAGTATAGACTGCTATTTGCATTCAACTAAATTTAGCTTAAAAATAGCAAAAATTTTGTAGATATAACAATTTATTTTTGCTATTTTTAGTCTACTAATATTTAGCAAAATTTTCTGCAGATTTTACAGTACAATTTGTTATTTTCAATTACCCATGTGAAAATCGAAATATATATGAACATACATGGTCATACATTGAGTTGTATATGATCATGCATGGACATACGTGATCATATATGACTATGCATAGTTTAATGTATGACCATACATGATCTCATATATTTCCATATATCTTTGGATCCGAAATTTGAGGGTATATGACAATACATGTTCATATATGACCATATATGATCACATATGAGTCATATATACTCATATATGATCATATATGACCATATACATCCATATACCCTCAAATTTCGGATCCAAAGATATATGGAAATATATGAGATCATATATGGTCATACATTGAACTATGCATAGTCATATATGATCACATATGTCCATGCATGATCATATACAAGTCAATGTATGATCATGTATGTTCATATATATTTCGATTTTCACATGGGTAACTAAAAGTTAGCTTAAATATAATTAAAATTCTGTAAATTTATCATTTTTAATTTTGCTGTTCTTATTTTATTAGTATTTAGCAAAAATATCTGCTAATTTTAGCAGTTTCTTCTGCAGCATAATTTTTAACTAATTTTTAGTAACTTTTTCTGCTTTTTTTACAGATTTATTTCTGTGAGTGTAGGGTAACATCTTTGACTTTAAATTTGGATATATGATGAATCTAAACAAGCATGCTCTATTCTTATCGGCTCAATCTTTCTTTTAGAGTTAAAAATTTAATCTAGTTTTCTCTTTTATGGTTATGGTTAAAGGACATCCTTTAACGGTAAAAAAATGTCTCGTAAATCCAGATTAAGATATTTGCAAAAACCAGTAAACCAGTGAAATTATACTTGGAAACCTTAACCCTTGGCAACCTACAGCCAAAGTGTAAAATTTTTGAAAATTTTTTTCGAAAATTTATAAATTTTAAAGACATCTTAATAGTGTTACGGACATTATTTTACTGAAACCGAAGGTCGTTTTGTGTTCCTTTGGAGAGTAAAAAGAAAAATTTCGTAAATTATATTTGACAGATTTGCAGAATAGAGCAAAGTTACTTCGTTTTTAGTAAAAATCAATTCGCAATATCTCAAAAATCGCTGGTCCGATTTAAAAGATTTGAAGATATTTGTATTCAACATGCCAAAGTTAATTAGAAATGATGCATCACAAGAATTAATTTTGATAAGGCAATTTTGAAATAAATTCAGAAATTCAAAATTTTGATCGCAGAGCGCCAGAGGTTAAATAACCCAATTTTTTTCAAATTCGCACTACATAACTGTTATGACTAGTGTTACAATAATCCGAACAATAAATGGAAATTTTGAGAAAAAAATGTTCTCCATACAAAAAAAATGGCGCTTAAAATAAACCATACAATATGTATATTGTTCAATATCTCACCATACATGATCTCATATATTATCATATATCTTCGGATCCGAAAGTTGTGGGTGTATGCCCGTATATGGCCATATATGATAATGGGTCATATATGAAATCATGTAAGGTCATATATGATGATTTATTCAATATATGACGATATATGATGATTTATTCAATATATTATCTCACATATGACCATATGTCTTCGGATCCGTAAAACTGTGGGAATTTTACGGTATATGATATTTAAACCTTAAGGTTCTAGTACAACTACCGTTTTAAAAACTGCTCATTTTTTAACTCCGCTGTTTTCTTTTTTGTACACATAAGTTATGCCTTGGCGCATGTGTTTGTAAGTAAATAATTGTGTTTATGTGGTGGGTATTTAAAATGCATTTAATTTACCAAATGTGTGAATGTGTAAAATATTACTGTAGATTCTACAAAAGCATAGTTTATATTAGTGATGTGCAGGTGGCACGAAATGCACTTGACTCACATTATCATATGTAAGAAAGAGTAAGCTTAAATTTACGAAAATGTATCAGAACGTGAGTAAGTGGGAGTACAAAAAAAAAAAATTCTAAGGGAGTAACTTTGGCTTTAAAAAACTTTAATATTTTTTTTGCTTTTGAATAAATAACATTTGGCATATATTGCCAAAGCAGTAGAAAAAGTACTACAATTAGCAATTTGGATGTACTTATTTTTTAACGGAAACACTAATGTTCATAACACTGAGTTCACATAGGAGATGTGTGCTCCCACATCAAAATTTTTTCAGTACTTTTTGAGTGACTGCAAAATTAGAAGTTAGAAAAAAAAATTATTCCCAAAAGAAATTGAATTTTTTTTTATTTTACAAAATTTTTTCTCTTCCGCTGAACTATTCCTTGATATAAAAGTTGACTGGCATAATAACATCACAAGGTGCACTGGAATTCAGCTTTGTTTTTAATACCATTTTCGCAGGTTCATAAAAAGCAATAATAATTTTTTTTAAATATTTTTTTTATCATAGATTTTAGTTGATCTGAAGATTGTTACAATGAGTGTTATTTTTTGTTTGGTTTTAAGATCAAATATGACAAATTCCAAATATTTTACAACAAATAGAGAATAAACTTTCCTGCAACCAATGGTTGACAATTAATGCATTTTCAAGTGCAACCAAACACTTTCATCACTTTGTCTTTATGGAGTTCTCTCTAGGTTATAATATAGATTTTATTTTTTGTATATATATTAACTTTCAAAGTGAAAAACAAATGAAGAAGTAAACTGAAACATTTTTAATTATTTATTTCATATTACACCCTAACCCATCAAGCCGTATCATGGTGTAATACAGAAAACAAATAATCGTGTAAAAGTTTTTTGCTTTCGCTTGTATCACTATAAATAAAATTAAAAGCTTGAATATTAAAAACCATAATATACATTGCTTTGCTATTGAAGGAGCTTCAGTCAAAGTAACAACTATAAGATATAGAAAAATAATAGCTTTGCTAAAAATATGTGATTTTCGTGGTAATATGAAATAATTAAGTAAAAATGTTTGTTTTTCACTTTGCAAAATCTAAAATCTACATTATAAGCTAGTGAGAACTTTATAAAGATAATCCGATGAAAGTGTTTGGTTGCACTTGAAAATACATTAATTGTCAATTATTGGTTCTAGGAAAGCTTTTTCATAAGTTTTTTCTCTACTTGTTGGGAAATAAATTGTAAATTCTATTTGGAATTTGTCATATTTGATCTTAAAACCGAACAAAAAGTATCACTCATTAAATTTTCTCGCGAACTTTAAATGCCTCAAATTGCAATTCAATTTAAACAAATGAACAATTTTTTAATAACAATCACAATAAACACAAAATGTCACTTTTTCCCAAGAAAAATATTAGTCTTGTACATTAAATTTGCGTGAAAACAAACTCTACACAATTTTCACGTGAAACTTGTTTTTTTTTTTTTTTTTTTTTTTTAAAGAGAAGCAACAGTCAGGAAATTCTTCCTATTAATTAACGTGTTGCTTCCTTTGGAAAGGGTATAGAGGAGAAGTGAAAGGTGGTGAAAGATGAAGGGCTTCAAATATGGCAACACTGTAATTGCGCGAGATGTTGAATCTTAGAACAGTTGTTGCGCGCCATCTGATGAAGACTTGGCGAACTTTGTTGAAGCTTTTTTTTAGTTCATAGCCCTGTTATATTATTTTACTTCGGTGGGGTTAAGTGCCATGGGAACACCGAAGGAGGACGCTGCGATATGTATGAGGGATAGAAAAAACTCATGCATATTATTATTTTTCATAAATTGATGTTGAATTGGTTGGGGCTCGAACCCGCAACCTTACGTGTAACAGTCCAAAGCGCTAACCATTACACCACAGCGCCCGTATCGCTGTGAAAAATCAATTTTTTGTATGGAGTATAACAGTTTTTTTTCTATCGTTTCCACGAGACCACTTAAGAACAGCGCGGGCGAACTCGTGACCTCGAAAACAGAACAACTGGCGATATGGACAAAACATTACACGGAACTGCTTGAAGCACCAAGCCAGCCCAACGTGAGTATATGCAACTGTACTGGGCACAGGGTAAGGCCTGATATATCTACTAATAATCCTTCAGTGATGGAAGTTACCAACGCTATCAAGGCCTTAAAAATCAACAAAGCCCCGGGAACCGACAACATCGCGCCAGAAATGTTGAAAGCAGATCCCACCGTCACTGCGCGAATAATCCTCCCGATAATAGAAGAATTTTGGAGAACGGAGCGCCTCCCCGATCAGCTTAAAGAAGGTATTATTGTTAAAATACCAAAAAAAGGAAATTTGTCGGAGTGCACTAATTGGAGGGGGATTACACTTCTAAGTATGGTGAACAAAGTGATAGCGCATATCATCACAGGCCGACTCACAACAGCCTTGGAACCAGAACTCCGTCCGAGCAAGCTGGCTTTCGACCACGTAAATCCTGTGTGGACCAAGCAAACACCCTAAGGGTAATTGTTGAACAGTCTGTGGAGTGGAGATCTCCCTTATATCTCGTATTTATAGATTTCGAAAAAGCAGTTGATAAGCTCGCTCATGACACCATCTGGAGGGCACTTGAATGCAAGGGCACCCCACTAAAACTTATCTGGCTTATTAGAAGTCTATACAATGGCTCTACTTGTAGAGTACTCCACGAGAATAATCTTGGCGGCAGAATAATTGTAAATACCGGGGTACGTCAGGTGTGCGTTATGTCACCTCTACTATTTAACATTGTTCTTGATATAGTGATGAAGACCGCAACAGAATACTCCACCGGAATTCAATGGGGCCTATACAAGCGGTTAGGTGACTTAGATTACGCCGATGACATTTGCCTCATGGCACATACCATTAACGATATGTCTGAGAAATTAAGACTCCTAGAAGCAGCGACAGCGAAAGCAGGGTTGAAGATAAATTTAGCAAAGACTAAATCCATGCGTGTGAACACCGACAACAGGCAGTCCTTTCACATGAACGGTAACGTGCTTGAGGATATTAGCAGCTTCTGCTACCTCGGTAGCATCATCAATAGCAGTGGAGGATCTAGTGCGGATATCGAAAACCGTATTAATTGTGCCAGACGGTCCTTTGGCCTACTACGTCCTGTATGGAAGGCTTCCCATATATCCATAAGAACCAAAATCAAAACCGTGACATAAACACACTTCAAGTTTTTGCCAATAGGTGCCTGAGAAGGATTTTAAAAGTATTTTGGCCTAATGTGATGTCCAATAACGACCTGTGGGCAGCCACCAATCAAATTCCTCTGCGCACCGAAATACTGAGGCGTAAGTGGAATTGGCTAGGCCACACATTACGTAAACCAGCAGATGACATAACACGTGCAGCCATTGACTGGAATCCACAGAGCACCAGAAGAAGAGGAAGACCCGCCCACACTTGGAGAAGACAGTTTGACTCCGAAATAACAATCACAAGGAAGTCCTGGAATGAGATTTAACTAATAGCTTGTAACAGATCTCTATGGAGTACATTTGTAATGGCCCTATGCTCCAACTTGGAACGACGGGAATAAATATAATTATATAACAGTTTTTTCACGTGAAACTTAAACAACTTACGGTGCTTAAGTCTAAATTCTAATATGACGTCATATTAGATTTTATTTGTTGTTCCAAAAATTTTTGTACCTTGTGTAATGTCTCGGTTTATGTATTCCTATCATCATTTTTTTATTGCGGATAACTGATGAGTTGGGGTGATGGCCACGAATCAATTGCGTTCTCTGTCATGAAAATGGCAAAAAAAATTTTTAAACAACATTTAAAATCTAGTATGATAATATCATATTAGAATTTGGACTTGAGGTAAAACAATATTCTAACTAAATATATGAATATATTTTTAAAAACTGAAAAATTAAAAAAATATATTTAATTTAAGAAAATTATAAATATATATATATATATAAAATAATATATGTTGGTCCGACTGGGAATCGAACCCGCGATGATCTGTTTGGAAATAAACTGTACTAAAATCACTTTTTAGGATTACTTTTAGAGCAAATATGGTTTAGAAGCCATACTTAAGGGATTTTTTAGATGTTCTTCAGCATTACGTTTGAAACAGCTGTAGAAATCTACTAACGAATTGTTTGGAAGCAATGAAAGAAGTGATTTTTTTAATATTCCTCAAAATTACTTCTAAAAAAGTAGTAAAAATACACTAATACTTTTGAAGTAGATAAATAAGTCATTTATTAAGCATGACTTTTAATTTTTTTCTGCGTAATGTCAGAAATTACTTTCAAAACAACCTGCCTCTCAATATGTAATAATTAATTATTTTTGAAAAATTTTAGGGTCGCTCGAACAAGGAATCGAAGCCAGTACCTTACGGCTACAGAGAAATCACAAGAGCTTAAACTTCAATTCAATTTCCTTTTTTGTGGTTTTAAAAAAGTGTGTCTCTCACGCTGCCATCTCTAATTTGTAAGCACACATACATAAATATATCGCCATACACTTACGAGTATGCATTCTCCATTTAACAACATGTCCTGTATTTTATGGGTGTATTTCTTTTTCAATTATATATATTTTTTCCCCCTTTAAATATGTAGTCGTAAATATCTGTAAGATATCAAAATTTATGAAAAAGCATACATTTATATATAGTAGAGTTCATATGGCTGTCATTTAAATCCTTGGGCTCTTCCTTCATTTGTAACAAATGTATAAAATGTTAAATGCAAAAGTGAATTCTCACATGTGTATAAGTGTAAATGCATATAAGTGTGTGTGTATGTGTGTTGGTTTTTTCAAAGGCTTGTGTTGGTGTTCGTTGCTTTTATTGTTGGAAACATGACTTAGCATGCAATTAAGAAAATTAAATTGAATTTTCTCTCTTCTGTCGTTGAGATATTGTATTTTGTACACAGTACATGTATTACGTTGCGGTTGTTTTGCTCTAATTAAAACTTAATTATAAATTTTGTTAAAAATAAAATGTCATGTTCAATATTATAAAATAATAATAATAATAATGCAAATAGAAAACAAAAACTAAGAACATGTTTGAAATATCAACTAATAAAGTTGTATAGGGTTAGTGTCGATGACAGTTTTTTAGAACAATAGAGAAGTTTTCTATATAAATTACCCTCAGTTTAAATTCAAGCAACTGTCCAGTTAATGCTGAAAATGGAACCGTTCTGAAAAGTTATACCACGTAAGCTGTACCATTATCGTTGAAAATAGTACCGGCTTGAAAAGAATTGCCCTGTTACTAATAAAAATAGAACCGCTCTTAAAGTACCCACACTAGGGTGAACCTTATTTTTTAATTTACAATTTAAGGACGTACTTTATAAAAATACATCATGGAGACAATAAAGCTGATCGTATAACAGCACCATTTGCCTTATTGGCCCTGAAGTTGGAAATACAATTTACAAGGGGGAAAATTACTTCTTTTGGATTTTTTGAAAATACTGGCTCTTACATAACTATCTTTCTGGAAAGTGTCAATAAAATTGTAATTATCTTTCTAACAAGGCATAAAGATACAAAATCTTTTGGAAAATATTTCACTAAATGCAATTCGCCCAAATCATTGTAGGGTTAAATATAAATAAATTTAATATTGTTTTCAAAAGCCTACAATCTTATAATCTAGTTTCATTTCTAAAATCTATAAATATTCAGATATACATTTTTGTTTCTCTCGGATTATGCTAACTGACTGCAAGTTATGGCCAAAAATGTATTTTTTTGTAAATATGCCAAATTCTAAGTATTAGTTTTTTAAAATTTTGTTCAACAAAATGTAAAAAAAAGTGTTTAACGCATAAAGTTTTTTTTTTTAAATATACCTCAGGAATAATTATACTGAAAATTACACATATCCTTCTTTTAACTTAGTACTGAAGGCGTTTTATATTTGAAAATTTTACAGAAAAGTGTGATTTTGGCCAATAATTTAGACAACAGTGTTCATTTTTATGTTTTTAGCCAGTTTCTTACGGAATTGGGTGTAAGTTGTCCGACTGACTTTGTGGGGTCAAAATTATCTCAAATATTTAAAATGTAAAAAAGTGTCAATCGACATAGTTAATTTGAATTAAGCATTTTCTAGAAAAAAATCAAAATTAGCCTATTTGAGACCCAACTTTTTTTAATGGTAACGGTGGTAGGCTCAAAAATTTATGTATGGGTTCTTCAATAAGAGGGCTACAAAAGTTTTTTTAAATAAAACAAAAACGGTTTTGGATATCAATGAAATTCTTTATTCCTGTGAAAGTACATTCGATGCCATTATGTATGGAAATCGATCTCTTTTGCATGACCACCACGGGCACGCTTGCAGAAGTCCAGACACTGAACCCAATTTTCGACGGTTTTCAAGCATAAAACAGCCGATATTCGTACGAAGTTCATCAATCGTCGCTGGCTTGTTGACATAGACCATAGATTTGACGTAGCCCCACAGGAAATAGTCCAACGGCGTCAAATCGCACGAACGAGGCGGCCAATCGACTGGACGATTTCGTGAGATAACACGTTCTCCAAACTTGGTTTTCAATAAATTGATTGTGACATTCGCTGTGTGGCTTGTGGCGCCGTCCTGTTAGAACCACATGTCCTCCAAGTCCATATCATCCAATTGGGGCCAAAAATATTCGGTTATCATTAAACGGTAGCGATTCCCATTCACAGTAACGTGCCTGTCTTGATCATCACGGAAGAAGTACGGCCCAATGACGCCACCGGCCCATAAACCGCACCAAACCGTAACTTTTTCGGGATGCAATGATGACTCATGGAGTACGTGTGGATTGCTGTCTGACCAATAACGCATATTTTGTTTATTGACAAAGCCATTCATTATGACGACCATAAATTGGACGTAGCGCTCTTAACGTTGAGGCCACTGACTCCGAATTTCGGTAGTAAATTTTAATAATTTCGACTCGTTGTTGGCTCGTTTATCTTTCCATCATGAAATGGCAAACCTTACTGAAGAGAAATGTCAAAAGAGCGGCAAGAAATATGGCGTGGTTTGCTGTCCCTGTCTTTCTACTTTTGTAGCGTCCCTGTTGAAGAACCCTTTAGATACAATAAAGTATTGTTTAAAAAAAGAACCTCCATATCAAATGAAGATTTTAAAAATTATAATCAGAACTTGCTTAAAAACTACTCCTTTTACTATTTAAAAGTCTCATAAAAGTGCATTTTTACTTCCAAAATTTCCGTTAGTATATTTTAACAGCTTTTTTAAAAGAAATTCTAAACAACATCCAAAAAATCACTTAAGTATGGCTTCTAAAGCATAATTGCTCTAAAAGTGGGCGCTGTGGTGTAATGGTTAGCGCGTTGGACTGTTACACGTGAGGTTGCGGGTTCGAGCCTCAACCAAGGCAACATCAATTTATGAAAATGAATAATATATATGAGTTTTTTCAATCCTCATACATATCCCAGCGTCCTCCTTCGGTGTTCCCATAGCACTTAACCCCACCGAAGTAAAATAATATAACAGCGTTATGAACTAAAAAGCTTCAACAAAGTTCGCCAACTCACCGTCAAATGGCGCGCAACAACTGTTCTAAAATTCAACATCTCGCGCAATTACAGTGTTGCCAGATTTGAAGGCCTTTATCTTTCACCACCTTTCATTTCTTCTCTATCCCCTTTCCAAAGGAAGCAACACGTTAATTAATAGGAAGAATTTCCTGAGTGTTGCTTATAAAATTTTCCTAAGTGTTGGTTATAAAAAAAAAAAAAAAAAAAAAAAAAAAAAAAAAGTGATCCTAAAAAGTTATTTGGATACAGCTTATTCACAAACAGATAATCGCATGTTCAGTTCCTGGCGTGAAAATAATTTTTTTAATTTTTTTTTTATTTATTTTTTATATATATTTTTTTTTATATTTATAATTAATTTTTAAGAACTTAATATTTCTTAATTTTTAAATATTTAAAAATACCCATTCAGAAATGCTAGTGTTACAACAAATCAAGCACTGGCATACCACTATTTTATAAAAATGCTGGCGCTTGTTTAAAAAAACTTTGTAGTCAGAAGGTTCCGAGTGCAAATCCGTTTACAAAAAAAAATTTTTTTTGATTCTTCTTAATTAAAAATTTTTTTGTTTTATAAAATAAATTTTTTTTGTGGAAAAGATCCTGTAAGACCAACTACTTTTTTCCTCTCTCAACCCTTCCATATTAGTTGCAAAATTTTTTTTTTTAACTTTTAATTGCAGTCGTTTAAAAAGTACTGAAAAAATGTTGTAGTGGGCGTACTCCTCTCTTATCACAACTCAATGTTCAAATTATTAGTGTTTATGCTAAAAATATAGTACATCAAGATCATTAACTGTAGTGCTTTTTCTACCGCTTTTGCATCTCGCTTTTTGCTGGGAAATTAATTAATTTTAAAATTTATTTGCACTACTACCACCACTTTCTAAAGAAAACTGATGAAAGGGACCTGGAAAATCCCCGAAACGATCGTCTTTTCATTCCTTTAAGTGTAGAGGTTTTTGAAAGCAAAAACTCTGTATCGTATTTCAAACGATTTAGGCTGAGCGATATTGAGTGAATGCACTGAACCAAAAGTCGTAAGTGAAATCAACATAAAAATTTTGTTACTTTTTGTTGAAACGAATTGTTAAAACAACATCTTTTTTATTCAAACTGATGTGTGTTTTTTTGAACTCGGCCATTTTTTTTTTTTTAAATGTACATACTTATTGCCGTCAAAAATTCTCTAGGAAGCAATTGTTGTTTTGATGAATTTTTGTCAATTTATTTATTAACAAAATTTAATTTGTTAACTCTAAAAAATTTTGTTAAAAAGTCAGTTATGTAAGTTTGATATAATTTCTAGTCAGTTTGAAAAAAAGTTTTAAATCTGTAGAAAAGGTTTAGTGTGGTTGGTTTTGTCGCGTCATTCCTCGTGCTAGCATGTGACAGCCATTTGTGATAGTTAGAAATATTAATTAAAAAACATTAAGTGTTTCTTTTTTTTCTTTCAAAGTATTAATAATTAAGAAATTCAGTGACTTGTTAAATGAATATTTATTAATTTTAATTTAAACAAATTTATGTAATTTTAAACGGTTTCAACTAAATTGTAAATTTTAATTTCTGTCAATAATTTTTATATTATTTATGTGAAGGTCTATAAAATTTATTTGAATTATTAATTTAAATAAATTATTTTATATGGTTTTATCCATAAAATATTTTAAGTGTTTTAAATAAAGAGTGTTGAGTATGTGCTATATTATAATTTAAATTTTATACTCGTATTTCATAATTTTTTTTATATTTTATCGACTTCATTATAACAAAGACGTATATTTATAATTTGAAATTGGTTAAATATAAAAAATAATGAAATGTAAGTCTAAAAATTAATAATGAGTCGATAAAATAGGAATTAATTAAATAATATGCATTGTTGAATTGAATAAATTGCATTGGTAAAACAACAAAATAATTATTCTATTTGATTAAATATAATTGTTAACATAACTAATTTTTGTTAATACATTTGACGATATTTTGTCAAGCTAACATCACATAAAATAGTTAAACGTCAAAATATAAATGTACTAAACAATGTGTTAAATTGACGGACAGGTTTTGTTAGTTGTATAGTGATCACCCAATCATCAATTTATTGTTGATTTTTAGTTGATTTCACCGCTGTTTTGGTTCAGTGTGAGTGAGTCAGTAATGTTATCCTTTCATATGTACACTGAGAGAATTATCTGCATGATAGCAATGTATTTTTGCATAAAACCTGTGAAGTTTCACTGGAACTTGTCCATTGAAACTTTTCATTGAATTAATGAAATTTTTCATAAAATATTGGGAAAATTTTCATTTAATTTATTAAAAGTTTCATATACTTAATGAAAAAGTTTCATTAGAATTCGATTCATAAAATATATGAAGCTTTTTCATGAAACCTAGGACATTTTTCATCCACTTTGTGAAGAAAACTTCATTATTTTACTGAAAATTTTCATTAAAACTCGTCCAGCAAAATTATCTCTGTGTATGTATATAGAGATTAATTTCCAATTTCGAAGAGTTTTGGCACACTTTACAATATATCTTTTTTTAGTAGTGTTGCAACCGTCACTTAGTACGGTAGTAATTAATATCTTATATTAAGGACGAGACCGCCGTAGTTTCGTTTCACCCAAAGACTTGTCAGTGGTTAGTTTATGTGTCAATTGATCAAAATATTTTACTTAATTGTTAAATTGTCAAACTTTTTGTGTATGCTAGACCGTACCGCAAAAAAGAAATCGCCGTACACCCTTCAAGATGAAGTATTTTCGCAAGGCGATTTCAAAAAAATAAAATGTTTTTTGCCGAATGTACACCCAGAAAACAGATTCGGTGCTGACAACCCAATTTTTTGCCAATCGAATGGTTCAATTGAGACTACCGAATTATTCCTAATAAAACTGAAATTCCGTTGTCAGAGTCAATTTAGTCCTGTCTCAATTGGTTTTCTGTTGTTACAACTGAAAAATCGGCTACCACAACCGAACCATTCGATTGACTACAAACGCGGTTGTCAACACCGAATTTGTTTTCTGGGTGTAGGGGTAGCCTTTTTTAATTTTTCGCTTTAGCTTCGGCATTTAAAATCAGATTTTAAAGTGTGATATATCAATTTTTTGCCTCGAGGAGACCAGTGTTTGCTATAAAGGTAAAATCCAATGGAAAAAAATTTTAAAAGGCGACCCCTACGTTTGGCAACCAAAAAAATTGAAAAAAATTCTACTGGGTTTATCGAAAAACTTCTTTAGCAAAAGTTTCATGATTTTTAGCGAGCCTTAATTTTCTGACATTAGGGTGGTACATTAGGGGTGTATCAACTGAGATCTGGAGGCTAACTACTAGAACGGGATACTTGACCTCAATGGCCCTTAGAGCAGAACACTGGTCTCCTCGAGAGAACAACATCGATGTATCATACTTTAAGATCCGACTGTAAACGCCAAAGATATAACGAAAAATGTAAAATGGCGACCCCTACGTTCGGCAAAAAAAAATTTTTTGTTTTTTTTAAATTGCCTGTAAGGTGGTACGATCATGTATGCCATGGTTGGGATTCGAACCGGCAACCCTCTACACAGGCTATGATTCGTAGCATCACCTCTTACCGAGTTACACCCAGAGTAGGAAAATAAACTGTACACAACATGTATGGTAGGGTACGGCTAATGAACACATACCGTATCTATCGTTTTAGCGGTTGTGTGTTTGTACACAAACCGAATGTGGTACACTACGATTGTCTGAAGAACGCAAACGCTACGATTATGTACTGTACTTTCAACACATATTCACACCCCGTAGCGTACCGAATTAGGTTTGTGTGTATAAACACAAACACTAATTGGGGAGAATAGCGTATGTGTTTTCTACGTAACCAATATGCTTGTGTACTGTGTTCGCGATGTACGGTACGCAACCCTAAAAGTACGGGTTTCCAACTCTGGTTACACCACGGTTGACACAGCGATGAGTGTGGCAAATTGACGTTTTTGTCAATAATAGTTATTTTACAATAAGTCTTATTTTGTTCGGTTTACAACAAATAAATAAAACTTTTGATTAAGCTTTCCCAAAGCCAATGGTTGACAATTAATGAATTTTCAAATATTAAAATATTTGGCAGATTTTGATGTTTTCCTCAAAAAAGTTTACGTTAAACAAACTGATGTATTTTTAAATGGTCAAAATTGAAATAAAATTTAAAAACATTAATTAGCGTAACATTTCCTGCACCTATATATTTTGGATGAAATTCAATTTTCACCCAAAAGTTCTCAATTTACGTATCTATAAAGGCGTATAATTTCCATGTGAGCATGGTATTGTTATTTTTCAATTTGTGCTAAATTACATGTTTGCATTCGTATTGACTGGCTACTCTATAAATGTGCATTAGAGTGTCTCGAGAAATAGCGTTCTTTCGAATGGGTTAAAGAAAAAGTTCGGTTCTATGCAAGTTGATCCATTAATGTTAACCTATTTGTCACTGGCTCTGTCTGACATTTCAAGATTATTAAATTGAAGTTAATCGTTTTGTCAATATATTTTTTCATATTTTGTCAATATATTTGTTAATATTTTGCACATTTATTGAAACAATTTCTAATATTTAATTAAACTTTACCATAAAATCTATTATATCACCTTCTGTTAAAAATTCTTGAAATGTCAGCCAGATCCAGTTAACAGAGAATGAGAGGAATACTCTTGAGATTGTATGCACGTTGGTAGTATATAAATTGTGGACTCTGTAACATGTCAGCCTGGGTTCGAGGAGTGGTCTTTTTAATATGCCAGCCTAAATTTGCATACTCGCACGCAAATGCTCCTTATTCGAGTGCATATCTACAATGGGACGCCCTAATATACCTGCATGCATACTTTTAAAGAGTAGTTTTTAATTTATAACTGTTCAACAATACGCCCTAAATTAACAATTACGAATTGTAGCAAATGATAAAGTGCGCTTTAACAACGTAAATGTAAAAACAACCGTAAAATAAGTGGGAAATATCCAGTGTACTATACAAAATAAATAGCAAATAAATTAAAAAACAACATCATCCAATATTTACGTTTAAAAATGTTTTACGTATGTACGTAGCGCCAAAAAAAAAAATTGGTGATAACATGAACACTTTTTAGTGTCAGGCATACAAAAATCCCAGAACTCTCGACCATAACTATTATTTTTTGCTGGTAAAATATACAATCAACCGTTTTTTCCCGAAGTTGTTGTCCTTATACTTTGAAAATGAACTCCATTTATATTGGTTTTATAGTTGAAAATGTTGGAAAATTATTTCATAAAACTATAAAAGGGAAACATTTATTTCTATGGAGTTTCTGGCGAAGATTACTTTGATACAAAAATTTTATAAAAAATTACAAAAGAACTTTTAAACAATTAACAATTTACCGTAGATTTTAGTTGATTTGAAGGTTGTTACATTAAATGAATTAAATATGCTAAAATCCAAAACGTATTTAACAAATTGTGAAAAATAATCCATTGTAGGCATGTCGCTAGCCGGATTTCATTCTTGCCTAAGGAAATCGTCAGGGGACGACGTTTTTAGAATTTCTGGAAATATTTGTTACGTTAAATTACAAACTCAATGAGAATTTCTTGTTCTCGTTTAGGAGCGTTATTAATCATTTAAAATATCAATGCAAAAACAACAACGTAATTTTTTTTTTTTTTTTTTTTTTTTTTTTTTTTTTTTTTTTTTTTTTTTTTTGTTACAATGAGTGTTAATTTTGTTCGGTTTTAAGATCAAATATGACAAATTCCAAATAGAATTCACAATTTATTTTACAACAAATAGAGAAAAAATTTATGAAAAACAACTTTCCTAGAACCAATGGTTGACAATTATTGCATTTTCAAGTGCAACCAAGCACTTTCAGCAGATTGTCTTTATAAAGTTCTCTCTAGGTTATAATGTAGATTTTAGTTTTTGTGTATATGTGTATTAACTTTAAAATGAAAAACATTTAACAGTTAACTTTTCAACCATGGAAAATGGTTGGTAACAAATGTGTCACTTTTCCAAAAATGTACCAAATTATGGTGGGTCTCATACTGAAGATTTTAGAATTAACTAATAGTTAACCCAAAAATTTGTTATTGTTTTGTGTACAAGTTTTTGATATTTTCTTTTATTTAATAGTTTAAGTTAACCTTAAGATATGAAACCCACCTTTAAGGTATGAAAATTAAGTTTTATCTAGTACCTGTATTAATTTTGTTTGTCTATGTATCCGGCAAGTTATTTATGCATTTACATACATATTTTGTTCATAAATATATAGAGCAGAGTTCATGTTCTGTAAGTTTTATTGGAAAATTGTCTATGTACTTGCATTATATTTGTTTATTGGTAAAATTTACATTGATTATCACTCATTTTGTATTGTAAAAAGAAAATGTGATAATTGTTATACAAAACCAATAACAACAATAAACACCGACAACTACAAAACGATACCTACAAATTCATGAGAATGAACAGCATTTTAATATACAGTATTTGAATATATGTATGTATTTAACACGCATATTTTTGAACAGTGGTACAAAAAGGCTGCATAAAATAAGCTCTGCTATATTTTTTTTAAATATTGACAATTTTCTTATTAACAGAATAATTACATTCGAACCAACTGTTAAATACATTCGAAGAAACCCTTAAACACATTTTAAATTTTGACTTATTTCTGGCATTGAATTTAAATTTTCAACTTTGGTATCTTCAGGGACTTATAGTAGAATTTCATGATAAATATTTTTGCTGAACATTTTAACCCTCTTACTCTGATTTTTCTGACTCCCTTTTAGATAGGTACAAAAAAGCCCCATAAGTTGAAGAGTCAGAGGGTTAAAATGTTCCGAAAAAATATTTGCATGAAATTCTACTATAAGTCTCTAAAGACATCAAAGTTAAAAGTTAAACTTCAATCTTATAAATAAGTCAAAACTTAAAATGTGTTTAAGGGTTAATCTTGTGGTTATTCAAAATTGGCGCCCAACAAACCTGGTATTTAGGGGAAACCCATGTGAATCTTCCATTTTATGTATAGAAAGTGTTCAGCGAACTTATGTAAAACACTACGAGGAAGATTTCTGTGGAACATTTTAACCCTCTAACTATTTAACTTATGGGAAGTCCCTTAAATTGGAAAGTTAGAAGGTTACAATTTTCCTCAAAAATGTTCCTCGTAGTATTCTACATAAGTTCGCTGAACACATCCTATACCTAATATGAAAGATTCACATGGTTTCCTATGCCGATTCACATTAAAAATTTGAAAAGGGGGGAAATTTTAACAGCCTCTAAAATAAAATTCCGATGTGATCTTTCACAACGCCGATATACGAGTATTTTTTTTTTGTCTCCTCTACCAGTGTGCATTGTCAGAACCCCGTAATTCTGAAAAAATTTAGAAATTGTTGTACAGTGTAATTAGAGAAAACAATAGTCCAAACACAGCTTTTCACTACTGTGCTTTAATTTTTGTTTAAACCAGCAAACATTTGGGTGATATGTTGCCAAATGGATGTTGCGATAATACATAGGCGAATCAATAAGTGCGTGTCTTTTTTAGCTTCCGCCAATTTTTGAACTTCCCATCTGTCAATATTGACAGATGGGAAGTTCAAATCCGCTATCAAATCTTTAGCAGACTCCGTCGTTTGCATTGTGTTTTCCAGCTATTCAAATCATTTACCCAAAAATGGAAAAATTAAGCTCGAGTGCTTTTAAAAAAATATTTTTTGTGGAAAAGGAACACCGATCCAACAAATGAAAAGGTTCCCAGCAAACATTTTTTAGAATTCGTTGTCTCAGAATCTATTCCAAAACAGGTGTTTTCACCACCGGTTAAATAAAACTGGTTTTAGAATTGATTCCCAAAAGTCAAAATATAAGGTTTCAGTATCCCAGAAACACTTCTGTAACCAGTTCTGAAACCGGTTCTAAAGCAACATGTTCTAGTTTGGGCGAAAAGGACCTATTTCACTTAGAAAAGTTCTGCAGTTACTACATGATAGTTATTTGTGTAGTAATGCAGTTGTAGTTATTTTAACTACAATTTAAATTATTTTACTTGGACAAGAAATTTTCAATATTTTTGCAGTATTTTTTTTAAACAATCCACAAAAGCTACTGCAATTATGTAGTTGTACAGCTATTTTATGTAGTTGTTTAAGATTTTTTATCAAACGCATTTATTTTTAAGTGGGTGGGCGTTAACCTCTCCTTCAGATATTTCACAAATAGAAAATATGTTGCGCACACACACAAAGAATATGAGAAGAATATTTTTTTTCCTTTGTGTCTTTAGTCAAAGAAAGGACGCTGAAGGAAGCAAACTAAAAATTTCGCGCTAAGAAATTTTATTAAATAAAGAAAAAAGGTGGGTTTTATAATAGAAAATTACATTTATTCACTTAAATATTATAAAATATTAGGGGTTTTCTGGTAAACACTTATTCTACCCGTAAACGTTGTAAACCTAGAATGTTTATGAGTTTAATGTCAAACACCATATACAGGGTGGCGCAAAAATAACCTTCCGATGTTTTTTGGCTGTAATTTAAAAAAAAAATGAACAACTTTGATTCTTCTTGTGGATTATTTTTATTTGGTCTTTTAATTTTTTTTACATCAAGTCGAGAATATGATGTCATGTAAATGGCCGCCGCCACAGTTGATTGTCATTTGAGCCCTTTTTATGGTATTTTCGAAGAAAAAAGGTCCGATGACTCCTCCAGCGAAAACAGCACATCAAACAGTGACTTTGAGCGGGTGTAATGGCTCTTCGTGGGTTACACGCGGATTTTCAGTGCCCCAGAAGCATAAATTTTGCTTATTTACGTACCCGCTAAGATGGAAATGGGCCTCATCACTTATGATTGGTGATGAATGAAAAAATGGGCTCAAATGACAATCAACTGTGGCGGCGGCCATTTACATGACATCATATTCTCGACTTGATGTAAAAAAAATTAAAAGACCCAATAAAAATAATCCACAAGAAGAATCAAAGTTTTTCATTTTTTTTTTTAAATTACAGCCAAAAAACATCGGAAGGTTATTTTTGCGCCACCCTGTATAAAAAATATGGCTTGTGTTAATACAAGGTTTACAAGGAATTTACGGGCTATAATGGGGTTACCTATTATATTTTTTTTTCTTTCAGCTCTTTATTATTTTTACCTACAACCTGCAGAAAAAGGGAAGCCAAATAAATATTTTATGCCCCGTGGGACTTTTATATGGACACAAGGTTTAAACATGAACCGACTCTAAAAAAAATCAATAAGCTTTCGGTTTGGACCCATGTGAATCAGTTTACCCAATTTTATTAAAATATTTTTGTATTTGACATCTCTAGGGCACTACACCGCACTATACTTGGTATAAATACGGACCGATTTTACACAAAATCAATAGGCTTCGTCCTTGGGCCGATACAAGCCAGTGTACTAAATTTAATTAAGTATCTTAATATTTTCGACCTATCTGCATATTTAGCTTCCAGAAATATTAAGCGCATTTTCTAATCACCTGGATTTAGCTTTTTTAATACAAAAAGTGGATTTATTAAATCCAAAAAAAAGTTGGATTTATTTATGTGGGTTTACACATAATAATAATAATAATAATAATAATAATAAAAACACAAATATATGAAACATTCTGTTAATTCTATTTCAGAAAAAAATACTATTGAAAGTTAAAAGAGAAACAAAAAAATTGTAAAACTAGAAAACAAGAGCATTTTTTTAAAATTTTTTGTATTAAAAATGTTTAGAAAAAAAAAAACTACACTTCTCTAAATACTTATTTTCCATGTCGGACATAGAGCAATAGCTGAAATGGTAATTTTTCACGCTACTGTAAGTAATTTAATTAAATCCAATTGGTGATTATTAAACATTGCAGTGGAATATTTTAACTGTGTAGAAATTGCTGTTTTATATGAAATATAATAAAGTATTTAAAGTTAAAATAAAATCCTGCATCATTGTGTTTATTATTAAAAACTAGGTGAACGAAGGTCGGATAGAAAAACTATGTTAAAATAGGTGGACACTAACTCCATCTATTGTGCACTTTGAGAACTAATTTTTGGATTTATTAAATCCAAGTTATTAAAAAAAACCGCTAATTGTTTTCGTATTTTATTGTATCTGGGCAATAGATATTTTCTATCAGTTGATATGATAGACATATCGCCATGTTTGCTGTACTATATTTTTGTGTGTGTAGGAGTATAAATGAACTTTATTCATTTACTTGTTCAAAAAGTGTCACTGTATGGGTTGTGATAATTTGTTTGTACTATTGTTGTTGCTGTTGTTGGCTGGTTTTGTTATTATTATTATTGCTGCTGTTGTTGTTGTTGTTGTTTCTGTTCTGAGCTGTGACAATGATGCATGTAGTTTTGGCTTCGTTATGTGGGAAATTTATTTCCCATTGGATTTAATTATTTATTGACATCTTTGGGGAAAATACAATAAACAATGTACGCTCATACATGTGTACGTACATTCATTCATTCCGCAAATACTGAATATTGACTATAAATTGAAAGTAAACTTTAGTTAATAAAAGACTATAAAATAGCTGGCATATAGTTAAGGGGACTATATGAAACGAGATTTTACTAGATTTTTTAACTAATTTTGTAAATTTACTCCTTTTTATGCGCATTTAGTTTTATATGGGTGGAACTTTATTCAAATTAAAAAGATGACACGCAGGATAGGTCCCAAGGGGGCGGAGACCGGTCGTTGATCGGTCTTTTTGTTTGAAAGAGACATATTACTTTAACATGGCGTTGTCATTGGAAATGACCAATTGCCACAGTTTAGACACCTTGTGACAGTAAGGTGGTGTGTCTAAAAATAGCTTTTTAAATAAACTAATAAAAAATTAAGAATTAAAAATAATCTACTTGGCGTCGAAGTAGGGCTCGATAACACAACCTCCTGCTTGTAAGGCAAACGCTCTACCGTCTGAGCTAATGTTGCTTATGCGTGATGGCTGGCTGATGGTAAAGTTATATATTTTTCGTTTCTTTTCAAATAAAAAAGAAAAAACAAACACTACAAGCAAATAAAAAAAATGGAAAAGAAAAAAATAGAAAAGAAAACAACACTAACACACACACACAAATATAGTGGAAGTGCCTTCAGTCCCGATTGACCAGTCACGGGATAGGTCCATTAATGGCAGTTGACTCGTTTTTTGCGTTGGCCATAACTAATTAAAAAAATCAACTAAAAATTAGAAAATTACCTCAAAAACTCTCATAATATAAATAAAAATTTAAAAAATTGCTCTTAAGTTAAAAAGAAAATTAAATGAAATACCAATTGTTAAAACTAAAACAGATTTAACATTAAAAAAAACGTTGAATATACAAAACTTAAAATTTTTAGCAAAAAATTATAAAAATTTAAAATAAGAGCTAAAATAAGCAAATTGTATAAAAATAAAGTTCAAAATAAATAAAAGAGTAAAATAAATAACAAAATATTTTAAAAAATATGCCGCGAATTTTATTTTATATTTCGGTATCGGTCAAGTTTTTTAAAAGCAACAGTGAGAGTAACGAATCAGAAAATACTTAGAAAATTAATTCATTCTCTTTGGTTCATATTTGTACTAATTTAGTAATATGCCTTCGGTTGACCGGTCACGGGATAGGTCCTTGGACGGCAATTGACTCCTCTTCCCCATAGGGAAATTTTAACAAACTGTCACCGAACTGGCCCCTTTATATGAAATAGACTGGTCACTTTTACATGGCGTTGTCATAGGAGGGGGAAATTGACCCCTTGTGACATGTCACAAGACAAATCCTAGGACAGGTTACTGAACTCTCACTGGTTACTGACAGTTTGTTAAAATTTCCCGTAGGTAATTTTTTTTTAAATTATTTAATATTATAAGTACGATTGGAACTTTTAACTTAAAGGTCGGGGGATTTTTTTTTTAATCACCCTACGGGAAATGGATCAGTCACAGAGCTGGTCACGTGACTGGAACTTTGTGGGAGTCACCGGTCCTCGATTCGGTTTTTTTATATGAAAGTAACCGGCAACTTTAACATGGGCTTGTCATAGGAGGTGGCAATTTCCTCCTTTTGAGCTACTTGTAACTTGTCGCAAAGCTTGTCGTTTATAACATATCACACTACTGGTTTAAGAGAGTATGCAATATAACAAGTTAAAATTATCTAATACGGAAGTAGTCTCATGTTAGACATTATGTGATATGTACCGAAACTAGTGAGAAATAAAATATCAGGTGACTGGTTTAAGCGCACCTATCACAGAAGTAAAGAAAAATATTTGTTAAAAAACTAGTCACACATTAGTCAATATGTGTGTTGTTGCTGAACTAGTACAAAATAATAGTTTCGTGACATATCACTATACTGCTCTAAGTTAACAAGTCACAGGACTAAATGAAACTAATTGACTTGTAACATGTCACTTATTATTCACCATGTGTCATAATAAGTATGGGTGCTGGAAGAACCCAGAAGGATCCAGTCACTGAACTTACGTAAAACGACAAGTCACCGAATCTGTTTTTAAAACATCACAAAGTCACAAAAAATTATTTTAAAAAAAAACAGTTTATTCCAAATTCCAAAAACATAAATATTAGGGGTTTTCATATAAACTCGTAAATTCCATGTAAATCTTGTATAAATATAAACATATTTTTCATGTATGGAGATTGATATTAAACTCATAAACATACCAACTTTACACTGTTTACAAGTATAATACGCATTTATATGAAAACCCCTATTAACTCATGATTACAATTCAATATAAGCTATACGTATAAATTATTTTAATTTTTGCACTAAAAATTCAAAAATAGTTTTTTCGGACTTTGTAAATAGATTTTCATACATTTACTTAGAATATTGTTCTACCTCAAGTCCAAATTCGAATACGATAATATTGTAATATTAGAAATTATTTGTTGCTTCAAAATATCATATTCGAATTTGGACTTGAGGTAGAACAATATTCTAACAAATACATATATGAAAGTATACATATAAATTTTAACGTAAGTTAAGAAATACTAGTAACACCATACACCACTACTTCGACAGGATAAAATAAGTTTATACTGCTGTTTGTAACACCAAAAAATATTGGACCTAGACCAACTTATTAGTGTACCGATTTACTCAGAATCGCGTTTTGAGTCAATTTGGCGATGTCCGTCCGTCAGTCTATCTATCTGTCCATTAGACCGTACCTCAAAAAAAAAGTTTGCCGTACACCCTCCAATATGAAGTATTTTTGGAAGGCGATTTCAAAAAAAAAATTGTTTTTTTGCCGAACGTAGTGGTCGCCTTTTTTAATTTTTTGTTATAGCTTTGGCATTTAAAATCGAATTTTAAAGTGTGATATATCGATTTGTTTGCCTCGAGGAGATCAGTGTTTTGCTACATAGTAAAAATCCAATTAAAAACAATTTAAAAAGGCGACCCCTACGTTCGGCAACCAATATATAAAAAAAATTTCTACTGGGTTTAGCGAAAAACTTCCTTAGCAAAAGTTGAATGATTTTTTGCGAGCTTTAAATTTCTAACATTAGGGTGGTAACAACTGAGATCTGGTGGGTAACTACTACAACGGGAAACTTGAGGTCAAAATGTCCTTAGAGCAAAATACTGGTCTCCTCGAGAGAAAAACATCGATGTATCATACTTTAAGATCGGACTGTAAATGCCTAAGATATAACAAAAAATGTAAAATGGCGACCCCTACATTCGGCAAAAAAAATAACAACATTTTTTTTGAAACCTTCTTGCAAAAATACTTCATATTGGAGGGTGTACGGCGCACTTTTTTTTTTGCCTGTAAGGTGGTACGCTCTACTGTCCATGTACCCTTGTGTGCACGCAACAAGTCGTATATACATACGGACCAAATTTCGGCAAAATGGAATGACGTTTATAGGTCCCTAAAAATTTCAAGTTTCTTTTCAGGATTTCTGCATAAATTCTGAACAATTTTATATACGTTTCGAACATGAAATACAATTTTTTAAAATTCATTTACAAAAAGAAGTTTATGTGTGAATTGATCAAAATATTTTTTATCGTTAAATTGCCTCTATATGAAAAACTTTTTGTGTATTCCATGACCGGGAATCAAACGACCAACCCTCTACGCAGGCTACGACCCATAGCACCATCTCTTAACGAGACACACCATGGTCGACACATCGATGAGTGTGGCTAATTGAAGTCTTGTCAATCATAACCTACACAATGAATGTTTTGTAATCGGAAGAAAATTTCTATCGTTATTTCCTTTTCACATGTAATTATCACATTATGATGATTTCTTTGGGCAAAATTGGATGATATGGATGTGAACGACATGTGGCTCTAACAGGCGGCGCTACGTGCCACATAGCTGAAGCGACCTGGCCTTTCTGCACGACCGATTTGAGGGCATGGTTATCCCACACAGAAGCGACTTAAACTAGTCACTGAAATCGTGCGGTTTGACCGCTTTAGACTTGTTCTTGTGAGGTTCCATCAAGTTGCTTGTCTATGCCAATAAGTCAATTAAAAATTGTATGTAATATAATAGTTATTAAACTTCGAAAAGTGTGCGATAATCGTCTATCGTATTATAGAATCTGGGCACATATTTTAAGTAAAACCCTGTTAAGTTTACATATAAAAAAATATATGCGCAATTTACAAAGACCATTCCTGAATTCAACACTAAACTGGTTTTCGGGTCATTTTAGGCTTTTTGAGCTAGTTTTTAGTTATTAACATAAATTTAATCTTCTCTTTAATTAAAATACAGATGTGATGTACCTATTTTAGTCCAATGGGTCATTTCGACCCCTTAGTGATTTAAGCTTCCCTAGTGATTTTTTTTTTGGAATACTTTCCTCTATTTCATAATGGTAATATCGGTATTATAAAACATTTTCACCAACGATTAGAGAAAAGAACCGGAAATCAAAATATCCAATAAAAAAGTCTGACTTTTTGGATATAACATCCCCAGTGTTTGAGAATAAATCCAAAAGGGTTGTACAGCCTTTCAGTCAGTCACTGAACAGTTTGTTTTGTTAGTCATTGACAATCTATTATGCATACTCGTATCCGAACAATATTTTTAAACTACTCGTAGGTTATTATTATGTCATCATTTCTGTGGCCACAAAGTTAAGTATTATGTAAACTTTGTAACAGTCACGGGATAGGGTTTTACGGTACCGATCGCCATTTTTTCATACACATCTAATTATACTGCACCTGTTCTGTGTTATATCACTACTTCAACTGCAAAGGTACTAGTTACTTTTGCCAATTTGATGTTATGATACTTTTTCTCCAGTTATAGGATATATCCAAAATGAACTAGTTAATGTTTGGCCTCCATTTCAATAGTCACGATGTTGAATATTTTGCTGCAATTACCACTTTTTGATACACCGAAATTTGGGTTTACATCAGTTTTGTAACCTGTCCAATATGCACCTGTCACAGATTTGTCACTTTGGATCAATCGACCCTTCATTTCCCGTAGGGCATATATACTGCGGGCGTCAAAAGAAACTGTACACGTTAAACTTTTATGTTTTCAACTTTAATTTACTAATTTGCTTTATCATTTAATTCAATATTTTGTGTTTTTTGAAAAATATATATTTTCTCTTTTAGCAAGTTTGAGGTTAAGAAGAAGAATAAATATTTTTTTCAAAAGTTATAAACACATTTTAAATTTGCAAATTAGACTAGACCTAGTTTCTGCCTGTTTTTTATTATGGACAGGCTTCATCAGTGATTTTCCATTAAATTGTATTATTGTTTATATTTTATTGTCAGATTGTCCCTAATTTAATATTTTCTGATAATTTTTTCAACAACCCGTCGGCTGTAGGAATCGAACCCATGCATTCCTACATTACAAACGTAACTATACTAGAGTTCGACAGCTTAGCCATGTAACCCACGTATGGCCTTGCATATATTGCAGCTACCCATCAAAAAAAGAGATGCCGAAGCAGTAGAAAAAGCACTACAATTAATTATCTAGATGATAAACACTAATGATTTTAACATTGAGTTGCCACAGGAGCGGAGTACTCCCACTTTAACATTTTTTCAGTACTTTTTGAACGAGTGCAAAGGAAGCTCTTTTTCACCAATTAAAAGTTAAAAAAAAATTCTTCACAAAAAAAATTATATTTTTTTTTATATTACAAAAGTTTTTTTATTGCCGCCACCGAGTATCGAACTCCCGACTTTACGACTGCTAGTCTAGCGCTTTACCGCTGAGCTATTCTTTGATATGAAAGTTTATTGGCATAAAAACACCACTTTGTTGCTGCAAGATATTGTTCCTTATTCTCTTCAATTAAAGTACTTATTAAACAAGTGTAAAAGATACACTCCAATTCAATATTGTTTTCGGTACTATTTTTACAGGTGCATTAAATTTCCTCTGTTTGGAAATGCCAAATGGTACCAAAACCACTTCTTACGATCACTTTGAGAGCAATTACTCTTTAGAAGCAATACTTAAGTGATTTTTTGGATGCTGTTCAGAAGTAATTCTAAAAAAGCTGTAAAAATATACTAACGGATACTTTGGAAGCAATGAAGGAAGTGATTTTTTGAAGTTGTTCAGAATAACTTCTAAAAAAGCAGTAAAAATACATTAACGGATACTTCTGAAGTATTGAAAGAAGTAGTTTGTAAAGCATTACTTGAAATTTTTTTTTGCTGGGTAATTCATAGTTTTTTTTCCTATTCAGCTTTCTGTTATTGTTTTTTTATTTCAGAAGTGATCAAACAGACATACAAACATTCTACTTTAAGTAGATTATTTGTTTATCTTCTTATTTCCTCCCTGTCACCTTTTTACAAATGCTGCCACACTTACGTATGGTTTTTACGTTCAAGTGCAGGCAATTTGTGTATATTGGAGACGGACTGCCAACAGGGATTTTTTTTTTTCTAAGTAAAGTGTTGTTTTTTCAATAGCGTCATATAGACCAAATGCAATTAATATTGTAATTAAAATGCATTTTTATTAATTCTAATTTAGTAGGTTTGAGGTTAAGAAGAATAAAAATTTTTTTTGCAAAAGTTATAAACACATTTTAAATTTCCAAATCAGACTAGATCCAGTTTCTGCCTTTTTCTATGGACAGGCCTTATCAGTTTTTTCTATGTTAGACCAACTCTCAGGGGATGCCCCCTACTAACTCAATGCAATGTGTTGGTATGTATTAGGAAAATATGTTATGGGGAGGAGGATGGAGGGGGTAGTGTTTATGAATATTTGATCTAAATTCCCTCGAAAAATATTTTTAACGAGATTCGTAACGGCATCTGAATGTACTGCTCTTCCTCTTTAATATAGTTCTTGAAATTTTGTGATACCATATTTTTTACGTATATATCGGTTTTTAAAATTTGCCCTTTTTTCACAATTTTACTTTGAAATTGTGGCGAAGGCCTAAATTTCAAAAAACCATATATCCGTAAGAAACGTGTTTTCAAAAAACTTCAAAAATCAAATTAAAGAGGAAGTGTAGTATATTCGATAACTTTACTTACCTTGCTAAAAATATTTTTCGAAGTAACATACGAATCGAAATATTTTAAAGAAAAGTTAAGTTTTTCCCCTTTATATAGCTCGAAAGTCTGATAGGGAGGATATTTCTGAGGCCAGATTTAAATTAAGCGAATATTTTGCTTTCAGAAAAGTATACGCTAGTGCCCGTGTCGTCACTTATAAGTATCCTCAATTACTGTCATGTTTTAATAGTGCTCCCCACTGCATATGATTTCAATTTTCATTATGGCCATAATAATTAAATTTTTGAAAACACTATACTATAGTCATGTTTGACTCAGGACAGGCGTTGAACTTATATGTCTATTGTATAAAGATGATTGTATTCAATTCAATAATATTGTTTATTGTAGCAGGAATAATAACAACTGGCAGAAAGAAAAAAAAAGTTAATTTAATACGGAAGACAACCATACAAAATTGTGTATGTATGTATATTCTATGGTTGACACTTAATTTTAATTTATTTTATTTATATTCCATTTTCGGTATCCTTTTAGTTTTTTGTTTCGGATTTTATGTTGTTATCATAATGATTTTCCAAAAGGTACACCAAAATATATATGGAAAAATTCTATGTTATCAGCACTAATGTAGTTTGTTAGTTCAAGTTGTCTATCTATTTATTTTTACCTGTTTCGTAATATGACCGACTGACTAGTCAACTATATTTTTTGTAACTTTGCTAAAACATAAACTAAATATCAAAACAACAACAAAAACCATTTCATTAGAGGTACAACCATAGAGACCATCATGATTTTATTGTTGATGTACTACTATGTACATTAGAGCGTATCACCTTACAGGCAAAAAAAAAAAAAAAGTGCGCCGTACACCCTCCAATATGAAGTAATTTTGCACGGAGGTTTAAAAAAAATTTTTAATTTTTTTTTTTGCCGAACGTAGGGGTCGCCATTTTACATTTTTCGTTATATCTTTGGCATTTACAGTCGGATCTCAAAATATGATACATCGATGTTTTTCTCTCGAGGATATCAGTGTTTTGCTCTAAGGGCCATTGACCTCAAGTATCCCGTTCTAGTAGTTACCCACCAGATCTCAGTTGCTACCACCCAAATTTACAACCCTAATGTCAGAAAATTAAAGCTCGCAGAAAATCATTAAACTTTTGCTAAGGAAGTTTTTCGATAAACCCAGTAGAAATTTTTTTTATTTATTGGTTGCCGAACGTAGGTGTCGCCTTTTTAAATTTTTTTTCATTGGATTTTTCCTTTATAGCTAAACACTGGTCTCCTTGAGGCAAAAAAATCGATATATCACACTTTATCATCGTTATCGACTTTAAACGCCGAAGCTATAACGAAAAATTGAAAAAGGCCACCCCTACGTTCGGCAAAAAAAAGAAAAAATTTTTTTTTTGAAATTGCCTTGCAAAAATACTTCATATTGGAGGGTGTACGGCGAACTTTTTTTTTTTGAGGTACGGTCTAATGTACATATTCCATTAAATTTACATTAATAAAAAGAATGCGAAGTAAAGTATGTCACTATCACAAAACAACGTGACTCAATACACCATATTCGGTTGTCACAGTTTTTGTTGCACTTTTTGTTGTTTTTCTTCCTGCTGATGATGATGGTTAATGTTGCTGTAACCAGACAAACTTATCTGTCTGTCCTTCCTATTCATTTATTCATTCATAAAATTCTCTATGTTTTAGCTGTTGTTGTTTATTTCCTACAAATATGCTGCTCCATAAGACCGCACGTGTTATTTTTAATTCTTTAGTAGTACGTAGTTTTCAATATTTTGTGCATATTCAATGATATTCATGTGCCTGGTTTATTTTTCGACAAAACATCACTCTCTATTTTGTATCTGTTGTTACTTCCATCATTTCCGGTTCATATTACAATTTTGGTGTTGGTTTTTTGATGGCGCAGAGTTTTCTAAATGTTATTGTTTTGTTATTGTTTATGCATGGATATGCATAACTTTTATGCATTACTTATTGTTATGTCCACTAATGAAAATGTTATATAAATTTTTGCCAAATGAAACTAACAAAATTTAAAAATTTACTATGAGTTTAGGAATAATTTCATGAAAGTTTTGAAAAGTTTTCTAAAGAACATGGGTACCATCAGGTTATGATAACTAGATGCATTTCTACTACTCTACTCATACTCATACCCTACACCACTGCATGTATAGGGTACAAGTATATTGATTTGTTCTCATGTTTGTAAGTACACTAATAGAAAAAGGTCTGTAAAAAATTTAGTTAAAACTACTAAAAATTAGTTAAAAATTATGCTGCAGGAAAAACTACTACTTTGCTATATATGTACCTACATTAGACCGACTCACGAAAAAAAAGGAAAAAAGTGCCCCCCCAATAAACCTTGGTTTGTTTTATGATGATTCTCAAAATAGTTCGGAGCTGGACCATTTTTAAAAACGGTATTTTTTTTAGTTTTTGTAAGAAATTTGCATAATAACTGAAGACAACATACTCAATATGGGTATCATATGAAAGATTTTTTACCATGTTCAAGCATATCCTGACATGTCCTATTTTCAAGGATATTCTATAAAAGAAACAAATTTTTGACTCTTTTGTACAGAGATATTTGTGATTGAAATGTCAAACTTACATGAGTGGATATAGTTTAGAATTTTGCAAATTTAATACATTTTTCACGGTGCTCTGGACCAAATTTTGATAAAAATTTAGAGCTATCCCAATTCAATAAAAAAGTTTTATGAAATTTTTTGTAGGTTTATTCCCTGCAAAATCTTTCATTACCAAATAAGTGGTTATATAATAGAAAATCATAGCTCCGCACAACTTATTTTTTGGCGTCTAAACTCATTACTTTTGTTTGGCGTGGTCGTTTTTATAAGTAGTCACGCTTACCCGCTCGCTTACGAAAAAATGAGAAATAAGTAGTTATGAGATTTTGAATAATAAGTGGTTACACACATGCTTACAAAAAGTTGAATTATAAGTGGTTATCCGATTGCTTACTTGATTCTTAAAAATAAGGAGTTAAGCAAATACTATTAGCTTAAGGAAATAAATTCAGAAAAATTTAAGTTTTCTCTAGTGTGTAATTTTAGGACTCGTCATAAAAATTTAAACATAAAACATATTTACATATAATAAATAAAAATGTATAAAATTTAACTGTGTAAAAAGAACTTATTTAAACTATTACGAGTAAGTCATTATTTTATATTTAGAAACAATGAATACAATAGGTCGTTATTAGGAAGTCATTATTTTATATTATAAAATAATGGAAAAGGTAATGATATATCATTTTTGGTAATGCAGATAGTAATGAGGTGTCATTACCAATATTTTGCTGGGTTATTAAATAAAATATTTTATCGATATACGCGTGTCTGTAATTTTTTTAAGAAAAGTCTATATGGGTGAAATTAAAAAATGTGATAAATTTTTGGGCCAAATTTGTGAGAAGAAAAAGTGTTAATATTTCGGTTTTTTCTTAATGGAATCAGTAAGTTTATTCATTACAAACCTAATTGCAAAAAATCTCTTCTACAAGTTGTCGCAATAACTTTTTTGCAAAATTTTAATTTTTTTTGTTGTAACGGAGTTTACATTTCTGCAAGCAAAAGATATAACAAAAAAAATTGCGTACGAATTTTCTTCAATTTATTAGTTTTTCGTATTTGGGTTTTCAACTTGCGGTTTCGCGAATAAAAATACAATTCATTCCGCGAAAAAAATTTTTATTTTTTTTTTTAATTTTGTATTTTTGGTCCTTTTAAATGCTTTTCAAAAATATAAAATTTTTTAAAATCCAAACAGCGGTTGCCCAGTTACAAAATAATATATTAAAAACATAACATTTCGCGATCAAAAAATTATTAAATTGTGTGAAACAAATTTAATTTTTCAAACTAATGTCAGTAATGACGCGAAATATCGATTGAAAACCAATGAAATGCAAAATCAATCGTTTTTCACTCCAGCAGCTTAGGGTAAAAAACTGATAACTTTTTTTCGATTTGACGCAAAATTGTTAGTTGAATCGTCTTTTGACGCATAAATATTAGTTGAATCACCTCTGTTTATGGTTATTTTAAAATATTTTAAACATTTATCTACATTTATTTGAATAAAATCTGATGCAAACAATTGTGGTTACGGAGTTTACAGTTACGGAGTTTACATTTGGTTACTTTTTTCGTTTTCTTTCGGAAACGCTTTGTCAGAATTTTTTTCCGAAACAAAATTGCATGATGCCTACAAGGTGAATCCAAATATGACATTGTTTTTCTTACTCGTTAAATAGTTTGGTGTAAAAATTAGGAACGGAGTTTACAACATTTTTTCAAATCTTATTAAAGATTACAGTGATTACAGTATGCGACAGTCAAAATCGGGATGGGATGAAACCAATGGGAAATGTTATATCGGTCAAAAACAAGTTATACGTGTCCCGGCGTTTCGCTGGGTCACCCCTAGGAATCGAGATATATTTTTTTTTTGACATAACTCGAGAACCACTAGTCCGATTTTGCTCAAACAATTTTAAAAAAATTAAAAATTACAATTCCTTTAATCTGTTCATATAACGTTTTTCTATATACTCAACAGTTTTGCCGGTAAAAATAAATGTTTTTTACCGCTACCATAAAAATCAATAACCTTTTGTTTATTACTTTTTTTAATATTTTAAGCAAAAACTATTTTTTTCTTCATACATTTATTTTTACCGGCAAAACTGTTGAGTATATAGAAAAATGTTATATGAACAGATTAAAGGAATTGTAATTTTTAATTTTTTTAAAATTGTTTGTGCAAAATCGGACTAGTGGTTCTCGAGGTATGTCAAAAAAAAGACCACCAAAGGTCAAATCGATATATCTCGATTCCTAGGGGTGACCCAGCAAAACGCCGGGACACGTGTAACTTCTTTTTTACCGATATAACTTTCCCCGGTAGTTTGAACCCTTCCCGATCACTGACCCCTCAGTAAGACTGTCTCACAGTGTTAATTACAGTCCAACGATCATTTGAGTTAAATAACATTATACTTTTTGCAATATAAATAATAGATAACTCCAAAAATCTGGTATATGCATTTTTATCAAAAATTATGACGAAAAACCGTTACAGAGTTGAAGTCGTGATAGCTAAGATATACGAAAAAGTTTGTAAAATGTATTAATTTTTATTAAAAACGGCACTTTTCCTCTTCATAAAAATACTTACAGTTAGTGTTTAGCTTTATTGGTTATTAAAATATAAGCTATTAGAGTTAAAAAACCGTATGAGTTACTTGTTACGGAGTTTACATTTGGCCTATAAAATTGGTCACAAATTTTATGTATTAACCAAAAATTGGTCAGATTGTTATAAATTTTGTAAAACAGGTGACAATGCGCTGATATATATCGAAATATATAACTTAAATGTAATCCATGCATTAGAAATTAGGTGGTTACATGGTTTTTATCACATTTTTTGGTATTACCCATATATAGGCTGTCCCTAAATAAAATTTTATGATACGTGGGTTTATCGAAAAACTTCCTTAGCAAAAGTTTAATGATTTTTTGCGAGCTTTAATTTTCTGACATTAGGGTGGTACATTAGGGTGGTAGCAACTGAGATCTGGTGGGTAAATACTAGAATGGGATACTTGAGGTCAGTGATCCTTAGAGAAAAACATTGGTCCCCTCGAAATAAAAACATCGATGGATCATACTTTAAGATTCGGTTGTAAATGCCAAAGATATGACGAAAAATGGAAAATGGCGACCCCTACGTTCGATAAAAAAAAAAAAAATTTTATTTGAAACCTTCTTGCAAAAATAGTTTAGATTGGACGGTGTACGGCGAACTTTTTTTTTAGATACGGTCTAATGGACACATGCGCGGTTCCAGCAATTAATATAAGGGGAAAAATCATACGCCTCAGTGGCCAATTCAATGTATTTGTCTACTGTGGCCTATGATTTTTCCCCTTATATTAATTGCTGGAACCGCGCATGAATGGACAGGGTACGAGTATATTGATTTGTTCTCATGTTTGTAATATCATTAAATATTGGAAGAATGCTAACTTTTTAGTATTCTGATCTACTCAGAATCATTTTTTGAGTTGATTTAACAATGTCTGTGTGTTTGTATGTATGCCTCTCAGCCTGTCTATTTGTATGTATGCCTCTCTGCCTGTTTATTTTTATATATGCATGTCTGTCTGTCTGTCTGTCCGTCTGTCTGTTTTTCTGCCTGCCTGTCTGTCTGTCTTTTTGTGAAAATAATAGGGTATTTCAGTGAAAATTCTTAAATCGACTTATATCTGCGCAATCGCGAAGCCTATTAGTTCTGATTAAAATCGGTCCATGTTTTATTTTATAAAATTCCAAATATATTTCAAAAATGTCCAAAAATGTTTTAAATTTATACAAAAATGTTTTAAAACTGTACAAAAATGTTTTAAAATTTTTCAAATATATTTTAAAATTGTCTAAAAAGAGTTCAAATTTGTCTGAAATCTTTCAAAATTATCCAAAAATGTTTTAAATTTTTTCAAAAATATCTTAAAATTGTGCAAAATTATTCAAAATTGTCCAAAACTGTTTTAAAATTGTCCAAAAATCATTCAAAATTGTCCAAATATTGTTTAACCCTAGACCAGTGGTGCGCATTTCAAAGCACAATTGTGAATTTACTTATTCACACATATTCTTATGCTCTTTAATTTAGTCGTCAATGAGACAGCGACGAGTGCGCATGCTTAGCGGGTGTTTTGATATTTTTTTCAAGTGCACTGAAAACAAATATTTATGACATTCATAAAATATATGATGAAAAATGTTTTTGATATCATGCAATGCCTTTTATGTTATAAAACATTTAAAGACTCTAGGGAATATGTGTTAGTAAAAGATATTATGATTATTTTCATAGTAATATCGTTCATAGTAGATCTTTAATAGAAATAAAAAAAACAACAAAATATAAAAAAATTGCCATAAAAGTATTAATATAGAATATTTTGTTTAATATCTATAAAAATATGTTGCAGAAAATTTCATTTAAGATTGTATAAACAATGTGGAGAATGATAAATATGTAAAAAGACATATTTTTTATTTCGCTCAATTTTTTTCCCAGTGCAGTTTTCTCCCTTGCTCACTAATACAATTGCAAATCAATTTTGCGCATCACTGCCCTAGACGCATTTTTTTCGTCGTATCGACGAACAGCGTTTATTCTTTCTCATTTAATTTGTTCGCTATTCATTGACAGTGTTGCCAACAAATTTTCAAAATAAATGGCTAGATCAGACCCAAAAATCGCTAGAAAATCACTAGATCTAAAACAATGCAAGAATTTAGCGATTTTATCGCTAGATTGTCGAAAAATGGTACTTAAAGGAGTTGTTTACTCAAAAATTTCTTTAATATGTTCATAAGAAGTGTTATAAACTTATAAATAATAAAAAATTTTACTATTAAGCTGCAAATAATGAATAATGAAATATTCAAAAGAGTACATTCTTCGGTGAAAAACTACATACCCATATTTTATCGAAATGTATATTTTTTAGAAAGTTTTTTTACTAGAATCGTTTAAGAAGTTGTTTTTTTATAATAAAAGAATATCAATATGCGAATTTTACAATATTTTTCAACATAGAACTAAATTTTATAAATTATATTACGGCTGATAAAAAATCGCTAGATTTTTGGCTAATAAAGGGTTCTTCAATAAGAGCGCTACAAAAGTTGTTTTAAATAAAACAAAAACGGTTTTGGATATCAATGAAATTCTTTATTCCTGTGAAAGTACGTTCGATGCCATTATGTATGGAAATCGATCTCTTTTGCATGGCCACCACGGGCACGCTTGCAGAAGTCCAGACGCTGAACCCAATTTTCGACAGTTTTCAAGCATAAATCGGCCAATATTCGTACGAAGTTCATCAATCGTCGATGGCTTTTTGGTATAGACCATGGATTTGACGTAGCCCCACAGGAAATAGTCCAACGGCGTCAAATCGCACGACCGTGGCGGCCAGTCGACTGGACCATTTCGTGAGATAACACGTTCTCCAAACTTGGTTTGCAATAAATTGATTGTGACATTCGCTGTGTGGCTTGTGGCGTCGTCCTGTTGGAACCACGTGTCCTCCAAGTCCATATCATCCAATTGGGGCCAAAAATATTCGGTTATCATTGAACGGTAGCGATTTCCATTCACAGTAACGTGCCGGTCTTGATCATCATGGAAGAAGTACGGCCCAATGACGCCGCCGGACCATAAACCGCACCAAACCGTATTTTTTTCGGGATGCAATGATGACTCATGGAGTACGTGTGGATTGCTATCTGACCAATAACGCATATTTTATTTATTGACGAAGCCATTCATTATGACGACCATAAATTGGACGTAGCGCTCTTAACGTTGAGGCCACTGACTCCGAATTTCGGTAGTAAATTTTAATAATTTCGACTCGTTGTTGGCTCGTATATATTTCCATCATGAAATGGCAAACCTTACTGAAGAGAAATGTCAAAAGAGCGGCAAGAAATATGGCGTCGTTTGCTGGCCCTGTCTTTCTACTTTTGTAGCGTCCCTGTTGAAGAACCCTTAGCTATAGGATAATTTTTACCGCTAGGGGCAAAATAAAATCGCTAGATCTGACGAGAAAGTCGCCGTTATGGCAACACTGTTCATTGATGTGAGATAATTTTTCGTATAGCTCTAGTCGTTGCCAAGCTGCTGAAGTGTGCACACGCGCAGTCTCGTTAGATGTATGTAAGTGTGTTTTTTTTAACCCTTTTCTTATACCTCAAAGTACTTTCTTCGTCGAAGTTTAAAATTTAGATTTTATTAGAAAAACAATTTAGTTTTATTCATATAAAACAAAAAGTTTTCTTACTTCAGTACAACTAAGTAATAAAAGTAGACTATTATCAATGTTTAACCCATCAAGGCGAATGACACTGATGATGGCTTTGAAGCGAAAGCCGAAAATACGTATTCTGTCTTGCTGGCCTTATCGAATTCTTTCAAATTTTTTATTCTTTGTAATTTACTTATGAAAATTGTATCATATTATTTTTTTATTTTACAAAAGTTTTTTCATTGCCGCCACCGGGTATCGAACTTGCGACCTTATGATTGCCAGTCTAGCTCTCTAACACTAAGCTATTCATTGATATGTAAGTTTACTGGCATAAAAACACCACTTTGTCACAGGGGTATGGCATCACCAAAAAAATAAGTTATAAAAACATCTTTATCACTAGATGGCACTTTGTTCAAAAAATTGACAATTTTATTTTTTTATTTAAATTTAAATAATAACAAACAACAAAGGAAGAAAAATAAACAGATATTTAAAATTTTATTATTTGAATATATTCCGTGCTTGTTTTTTCTTTATTTTAAGCAGTTTTCGGCGGTTTTTGAGTTTTGAAATACAGGCTCAGCTGATACTAAACTGATACTAAATAGTTGCTTATGTGATACTAAGTTACAGCGCCCTCTATCGGTGAGTTTTGATTTCCTATCTCTATAATTAATAGTCTCTGCTTTGTCATTGCGAGATATTGTGCTTTTTTCACTTCAGTAAAAGTACATTTTAAACAAATGCAGAAGGTGACTACAATTCAGTATTGTTTTCAGTGATATTTTCTTTCATAAGCTCATAAAATTCAATTTTTCTTTTTTATTTTAAAATGTTGGTCCTTAATTTTTATTTAAAAATATTTTTTTTTTTAACTTTTTTTGTACTGAATTTTTTAAATTCAAAACAAATGCATAAAATAAACGCAGTAGTTTTTGTAGCTTGTTTAGAAAACAACTGTAGAAAATGTTTAATATATGTTCACTAAGTAAAACAACTGCAATTGTAGTTAAAATAGCTACAACCGCATTACTACAAAAATTACTGTCATATAATAACTGCAGAACTTTTGTGAGTGTATATAGTATTTTTCCAAACCATTAATAAGGAAATTAATATGGCAGCTAAAACAATCAATTAAAATAAATAATAATAAATGAAATTGCTTCATAGATTTTCTAAGGCTCCTTATTGGCTGAATAATTCATTCATTGGCGGAATGATCTATTCATTTTATGAAGAGCTCCATTAATTGTATGAAATTTTCACAAACATTGATTTTAATAAATACCCGTTACATAGATTCTATCAAAAGTTTCAATGGACGAGTTCCAGTGCCAATTTTCATGGAAACTATGAAGAAATTCATTACTTAAGTGAAGATAATTCTCTCGCTTTACAACTAATGGAAGGTTTTTTACCAAAGAGTTTGTTTTATATTTTCATAAGACAAAGAAAGCAAACAAAGAATTTAAAAATTTTTTCTAAATTTTTACCAATTATTTCTTATATTTTCTCAACACAAACTGATTTTATGGTGAAAATCAAGTATTATCTTTATTACTATTCTTTTTTTTTAATCTAAAAGTAACTTATATTTACAAAATTTGTTTACACTTATCAAAAAGTTTTGTGTTTATTTTTTGTTTAATTTTTCATATTATTTTCTAAAAAATTAGTTTTGCATTATTGTTATATTAAATAGAAAAAGTTTTTCCATTTGCATTTGTTTATTGTCAATTGTAAGTCATGCTACGATGATGAAAAGCGACAGCAAAAATGTAAAAAGTAGAAAAATAGAAAAATATTTTCCATTATAAAGTATGGTTACAATTGAGGGTAAGAGTAAGAGTTAACAGGAGGTATAAGCCACCTGTTTGGTTGCCAACACACAAATAAACAAAATACATCAGCAACAACTATGAGCAAAAATACTTAAACAACAATATAAAATTATATATTATAGAAAAAAAATCCATTGTTTGGAATAAAAAAAAAAAAACTGAGACGAGGGAAACCCCACCAAAAGTTTGATAAATTTAATAGGGTGAAAAGGTATTTTTATTTACATATAAACACAAGAAAATGAAATCATTGCCAGGTTTAAGTTGAGGTGTTGGAAAATTAAAAAGAAAATAAATTAATACAAGCCAAACAGAATGATTTGGATGTAATACATATACCCCATAAAGAGTAACGCTATGTGGGAAAAATTCAAAAATTAAAATAATATATTAAAAGTATTTAGGGGATTCATCAAATGTTGAATAAATATTAGGCTAAAATCCCAAAACTTCTTTGAAAAATTGTGGAAAATAATTTGCTGTAGACTAGTGCCTACCCGGATTTAAGCAGGTGACGAATTTTGAGAATTATAAGAAATGTTTATTAGGTTAATTAACAAACTCAATGAGAAGCGTCCTTGCATGTCAGAAACCTCAAAAAAAAAAAAAAAAAAAAAAAAAAAAAACAACACAATCCCGTCACAACCTGCATTGCCATCTTCCCCAAAATACATCTGACAAATCTAGCAACGTAATGACATCTATTTGTTGATATTAAACTAAAGCATCAATAAATTCGACTTTAAAAAGGGCGAACTAAAAGAAAATTCACTTACTTTTTTATATCTTATACAGAAGTTCTTTTAAAATACAATTTAAAAAGTAAAACAACGAAATTTTCAATTAAAATTTTAACAAGATTATGGTCAGAAATTAATCTTTATAACATAAAATAACTTTTTACACATATGAGCAGTGGTGCCAGATGTGACGATTCTACGTCATTTTGACGATTTTTATAGTCAATATTTTACAAATGACGATTGGCGATTTTTGAATAAAACCTCCATATGTTTTGACGATTTACGAAAATGACAGACTTTTTAACAAATTTTAAGCAAAACTATAAAGAAAGCGTTTAAAAAAAATCGCAAGTTGTTCTTTTCGAATTGGGCTTTTGGAATTCGCAATACTCGTCGGATCTGAGTGGAAAAATATATTCGTGGTTGAAAACAGTCAACAAACAAAAGTTGAAACTACCCAGTCAGATTGGGAGAAAACTCATTTAGGACGCTTTGCCAGCGTTTGTAAAAAGCGTTTTACCAGTATTTGTTTTACAAAACTTTCGGTGGTTTATAAAAAAACCACTCGCAAAGAATGGGCTTAGAGTGATATGCCAAGGTTTGCAACCAGTGGTTATCCAGTGCTACCTAGCCAATGCTACCAGTGGTACAAAAACCAATTCACTGGTAGAGCAATGATTTTATAAAAATGCAGACGCTTCGTTAAAAAAGGTTTTTAGTCAGGAGGTTCCGAGTTCAAATCCGGTTGTAAGCAAACAATTTTTTGGGATTTTATTTAATTTAAAATTTGTTTTGTTCCACAAAATCAATTTTTTAGTTTGTGAAAAAGCTCCTTTAAGACTAACTTTTTTTTGCCATCCCAACACTGGCATACTAGCTACAAAAAATTGTTTGCCAGTACTAGCATTTTGGCACAGCTAGTAGTTGTCCAGCTATTATCACTTATTTATGTGTTTAGCCATCAAATATTATATGTCTCGTTAGCTCAGTGGGTAGAGCAATCGTCTGCCAATCTGACGGCCTGAGTTCAAATCACGGCAGGACCAAAAAAAAATACATATGAACTTTTTTTTAAATTTTATTTTGGAAAATATATTTCCAGACCACCTACTTATTGGTTTTGCCAGCGTTTTGCCAACGTTTAAGCGCCGGCTGTTCAATGATGTTATCATTTTGAGAATGGGAAAGCACTTTTTTCCAGTACTTGTACCACCTGTTAAAGTGCTTTGCCACCGCTTTCCCGTTTATATTTTTCTAACTGGGTAGGTTAATTTTTAGTTTACACAGCTTTACAAAATGAATTTTTGCAGGGATTTAAACTTTGGTACAAGATTTTTATAGATTTAGACAAGCTGCTTCTAAGGGGGCTATTCCTACTTGTGACTCATTGTGACCGTTTTAAAACAAATTCGTAGTTCCAACCGAATTTTTCGCCAACCGAATTTTGGTAGTTCCAGGTAATGCTGGTAAAAATATGACTAGTGGGTATCGAGTATCGAGTATTTGTCTTTTTTTTGGGTACTCGATACTCAAAACTACTCTCGGTATTTTCAGAGTTGCATTTTGAACAGACAAAATATATAATAATGTGACTCCGCTAAAATATTTACCACAAGAATGCGACTGCTAAAATATATATCACAAAACTAGAACTCTGTTAAAAGAAAAAATCAGAAGTAAAATATTTAAAATTATATGTTAAAAAACTATAAAAACGCAATGAATAGTAGGTAAAAAAGTTTAAAAATTTGTTTATAAATTTAAAGATTGAATTACCATAAACATTTTCGACGAGTTTTACTAAAAATTTTTAAAAAATTTCAAATTTAAAATCCGTTAAAAGTATTGAGTAGTATCGAGTATCCAAATCAAAAATATCGAGTAGTATCGAGTATTGAAAAGTAACCGAATTTACCAGCACTAGTTCCAGGTACAATCACTTTTATTTATTTTTAATACCGTTGTAATTACCGAAATTTGTTTACAATTTTTGAATTTTTGTTGTGTTAATAGATTACTTTAATGTTTGTGGATTATAAATTCTATAAATAGAATAACATGTTCCACAAAATTTATTTAAAAATGAAAAATTTTTTATGTCGCTAACTGGGATAGAACCGGCGACCTTCCGCTTGTCAGCCCATTGCTTTTCCTCTAAGCTAAGCTCTATTTAAATTTTTTTAGTCAACTTTGAAAATCTTAAGGTTTGAATATTTTGTCTATAAATAAAATTATATCAACAACAGAAAATCAATTGTATCTTTTAATTTAAATAAAAAAAAAAATATGTCGCGAATTGGGATAGAACCGGCGACCTTCCCTTTTGTCAGCCCATTGCTTTTACTCTAGGTTAAACTCGATATAAATTTTTTTTAGTCAAATTTGAATTTCTTCAGGTTGAAAATTTGAATATTTTGTTTCTGAATAAAATTATATTAATAACAGGAAATCAATTGTGTCTTTTAATTTAAATCAATAAAAAAATTATTAAAAAAAAAAATATAATGCCGTGGGTTGAGGTTTGAACTGCGCCACAGATACTTATATTTATTTGTTGTTTAACTTCGAATTTAACCATCTCAAATCGACCAATGGTTGGACTTGACCCCTTTCGATTTGGATGAATTTTGGTCAGAACTTTCCTTTCATCACATAACGAAGTTTTGCCAAAGGAAAAAAATTACAAATTTTTTTTTCAAAAGTTATGCAATATTTAAAATTTCAAAAAATGTCATAATTTTTCTAATTTTTTGCTTTGTTACGAGGTTATTTTTTTAATATCTCGAAAACTATAGTAGCTACAAAAATGGTTCTAGCTCGTTTTAAAGAGGATATCTAGCCGTATTAAAAAAAATATATTAAAAAAATATTGAAAAATAAAAAAATTAAAAATGTTTCAATTTATAAAATCCAAAAACTCAAAAACCTATTTTTTTTTGCTCAATTTTTTTTTTAATGAAACCTCCAACTAATCTCAAAAGATCCTGAAATTTTCAAGAGGACGTTTTTTTTTTTAAAGATATGTATTTTTAAATTTTTTTATTCTCTTTTTTTAAGTTGCATCTTAATACAATAAAATTAAACAAATATCCAATTTTGATATTTTGAGCAATAAACAACAAATTGAAGGTTTTAGAAGCACAGAAAAATTTTGATATCGAAATTAAGCTTTTATTTTTTTGGTAATAGTTGAAAAACAAATAAGCTAAGAAATAGCACATACACACACACACACGTTTATACATAAATTGGTAAGAAAATTATATTTAAACATACGCTTTTGTACATTTTGTGTATGCAACCCCTATAAAAATATTTATATTTTCAATTACTTGGATTGGCTGAAAATAAAGTAACCAATCAGAATGCTTCAAAAATAAACCAAATCAAAGCATACTGCCACCCAATATTTTAACTAAAGTCGACTTTAACTAAAATATAGTACATTTGAAAAATTTAGATAGTAAGGGCGAATATGTTTACACTATAAACTACACAAAATGAATCCCATCATTATTTACTTTATACACACATTACTTATAGTGAAATCAATGTGAATATATTTATTTACATCATTATTTAAGGCTATTATTTATATGAATTTTAATTCAATATTTATTTTACTAATTTTCTATTGTTTACAAAATATATTTGGGAATTATAATAGACCTCATTATTTACCTTTTTGTCACGCACACTTATCGTACAAACAAATATCCTTATGGACTCAAGCTCAAACAGATACATTTCCTTCTAACAGCTGCATTTATATTAAGAATTTCTCTTATCTTAGACCGCGCGATGATAGCCACAAATTAACCAGTTTTTGATTACACTCAACATTAACCATTATGTGGTAAATACAAACATAATTATGATATTGTTTGGATACACAAATATTTGCAAAATGTAGGTGTATGGTATGTCAATATGTATGTAGTTTCATACCAGACATTGTACCAACAACGCCTCATTGCACACTATGAATGTGCCTTCCCGCTTTACAATAGTTTCGTAAATGGCCAATGTAATAAATAGTATAACACAAATCTAAACATTAAATAACACTTCAAAAGACTATCAAAACATCATAGAGTATACACTCAGAAAACAGTTGCGGATCTGACTACTGCATTTGTAGGCACTCGAATGGCTCGGTTGTGGTAGCCGAGTTTTTCGGTTTTAACAACAGAAAACCAATTGACAAATGACTAATTTGTCTGTGGAATGGAATTTTAGTTGTGTCAAGAATAACTAAAAAATGCCTTTGACGTAACTTTGCCATTCAATTGACAACAAATTGGGTTGTCAGAACCGAATCTGTTTTCTGGGTGTAGGAAAAACGACAATAAAATATGATTAAAAATTAATTACTTGTGATAAAGGGAAGTATTGCTGAAATAAAAGATGCATTTAAAAGAAACTGGAGCCAATAGCCTATCCAGCTGGTGCTCTTTACAAAAATGTTTGCCTCAACTGGATTTGAACCGGAAACCTTCTGAATAAAAACCTTTTTTTGTAAGAAATATTAGGTTATTTGAACTAAACTTTAAAAAATTTGGGGCTGATTTAGCTCTAAAAAAATTTTAACTTAAACTGAGTACACACTTTTCTTAAAAACAAGTAAAGAATGCGCCATTAAAAAATGTATCATATAATGGGTGTTTTTTCAAGCCCGATAGACCTTACGAAAGGGTTAACTGTCAAACGAACTGCCATACTGAGCTCACTTTTTGACATTTATGATCAGTATACTTTGGAAAATCATCGTGAATAGACTGACGCTTGAGCAACGTAACAAAATTATATAGATTTACTTTGAAAATCAGTCATCAACCCGCGTAACAACTTCATGAAGAGAATAGCGCCGCTGTAAATGAAAATGTGGAAGAAGATCCAAAGATCCGTCCACTACGTGGAAAATTTTGCATAAAGATCTTAACCTACACCCATTTAAGACCCTGCTGGTGTAGAAATTAAAGCCACAAAACCACCATATGTGTCTTTCTTTCGCCGATTGGGCTCTAGAGCAGTTGGACACTGATCCAAAGTTTTATCGCAAAATTGTGTTCAGCGATGAGGCTCATTTTTGGCTTAACGGGTTTGTTAGTAAACAAAATAGCTGCATATGAAGTTAAACCAATCCACAACATACCCTACAGGCTTCACTACATTCAGAAAAATTCACGGTTTGGTGCGGTTTACACGCTGGTGAAATCATTAAACCTTATTTCTTCAAAAATGAAAACGGAGCTCGCGTTAAGGCCAAAGGAGATCGTTACCACATGATCAATGATTCTCGTTTGAAAATATGGATGACATTGTTCCGACCGAGATGTCGTTTCAACTCTACGTGCAATACGGCAACTGCAAGCATCGACTTATTAAAATCAAAATTTGACGATGAGTTGATTTCGAGAAACGAACCTGTGAATTGGCCTCCAAGATAGTGCGATAAACCAGCAACAATTGACGCCTTGAAGGCCAACATTGTTAGTGTTATTCGTGACATGTGGACAACATTGCTCGAAAAAGTGGTCTAAAATTGGTAGTACAGAATGCGCTCCATCAAGAAAAGCCGCTGCACAGTGCTTTGATCCCATATAACGATTGGACGAAATTAGAAGGAGTGGAGACAGAGTTTTGAAATTTGATACACTAACATAGAACCCCTTAGTGAAGAAAAATTTGAATTTTTGGAAATATCGGGCCAAGGACACGCACATCTCCCATAGGTTCTGAAATTTAAAAATATTAAATTAGCTATATAAATGGACGTTAAATTACAAAACGTATATATTGAGACACACATAAAACTGGAAACGTTTGTGTCAATTTTTATCGAAACCGAAGCAAGGACTCTTAGTCCTGCTATATATCCTTTATCTTAAAATCTTCATAAAACCTGCAAAAATTATCCGATTGCCATGAAATTTAGCACGTGAATTGATGTAAGGTCAGGCCATATCTGTGCCAAATTAGGATAAAATCGATTCATTGATAAAAAAAAATAATGCCTCTCATAAAAAATGCATTTTAAATGCATTTTTAAAACAAACAAAAAATTAAATATGATTAAAATAGGAAACCATGTGAATCCTCCATTTTAGGTATAGGATATATTCAGCGAACATATGTAGAACACTACGAGGAATATTTTTGTGGAACATTTTAACCTTCTAGCTCTTCAATTAAAGAGACTTTTTTGGCCCCTTTTCAAAACGGACAGAAACGACCCGTAAGTTGAAGAATTAAAGGGTTAAAATTTTCCGCAAAAATATTTGCAATGAAATTCTACAATAAGTCTTTTAAGACATCAGCATTGAAAATTTAACTTCGTAAGAAAAAACTTATAACGTGTTTAATGGTTAATTTCGTACTTATTCAGAATTGGCGCTCAAATGTCCCACAAACTTGGATTTTAGGGAGAAACCTAAGGAATCTTCCATTTTAGGTATAGGATGTGTTCAGCGGACTTATGCAAAACACTACGAGAAACATTTTTTGGAACATGTTAACCCTCTAACTCTTCTACTTATGGGTCTTTTCTGTCCCAAAAAACTCCCTTTCATTGAAGAGTTAGAGGGTTAGAATGTTCCACAAAAATATTCCTCGTAGTGTTTTTTGCGGTGATACTTTAGTGAATTTGCTCCCAAAGTTCGAAGATAGTTTTTTGTTTTTTTTTTCATCAGCTGGTAATTTAAATAAAAAATGAAATATATGTATATAATTTTTTTTAATATTTATATTATCAAACTTTGGTAATTTTTAGGATTTTAACCAAAAATTAGGTATATTTAAAGATTTATTAATAAAATAGGAAATGTGTTTTTGCCAAAGTGTATACTTTTCTTTTTTAAATAACATTACCTAAATTTTTCGAAAAAAATTATACCATTTCATTAAAATCTAAGAAAGTTGGAAACTTTTTCGTATCCCATAAAAGATGAAATTACAAAAATACATTTTTTAACACTTGGAATTTTTTTTTATAGTTAAATTAAGAAATTGGTTTTTTGCTTTATTTTTTCTTACACAGAATTATAAGAGTATGACAAAACAATTTAAAATTTTAAAATCAATTAACATATTTTTTTTTAAAGTTAAACTTAACTTTTGATATTTTTAGGCTCCCACCAAAAATATTGTAAAAATTCAAAAAAAAATTTGATATGTTAATTGCAGATTATTTTTTACAATTTTATTATCTGGTATTGATTCGAATATATTCGAACATATTCAAATATTTAAAAAAAGAAGAATTTTACCTGCAGTTTTGTTTTTGTAAGCTCCAAAAAATTCATATTTTTCCATTACATGAGTGAGTTATACCACAAAGGATAATATTTACAAGATTAAGAAAAATTTAGTATATGTATATGTGACGCGCAAAATAGAAAGGGACCTAAGGATAGAAAGGGACCTAAGGTCAGGAGAGCATGGGATCGGTCTCATTCGATGCTCAGATGTTGTCCACAAAAAAAAATTGATTTTTTACCCTTAGGTCCCTTTCTCTATGCGCTGTCACATATACAAAAAAATATTTATGTCGAAATCGGAGACACAATTTTTTTTTTTGATTTTTGTCTATGGGACAAAGCACTGTGCGCTGTAGCCATATCCCCGAAATCATTTTCAAATGTTAATGCCATATATTAATCTTTGGAATAAAAAAAGTTTTTTGATTAAAATTTTATTTTTTGTTTTATTTTATAAAATTTTAAATTCTATCGGGCTTAAAAAAACACCCTTTATTACAAGACCTATTATTTTAACCATGGCATGTCCATCAATGTAACTCCTTACCTAGTAACATGTTGTTCTGAACTTTCAGGTAGTGAGTTTTCAAAAATGCTTTGTTGAAATTTTAAGTTTTTAAACCGAATATTAATTTTAAATTCACAGATTTTTAACAAAAAATTTAATTTCTAAAATTTTATAGAAAAACTACTTACTTAGACCGACAAAACAACCAAACGTATGAATTTGGTATTACAAGTAATGCAAGGGTAATGTGTAAGGGTCCAAAGTAATGCAAGGGTAAGCGGTTTGATATATTACCAGGTAATACGCATAGTAATACCTAGATATTACCAAGATTTTTCTGGGACTGTAAGAAATTTTTATTTTATCTAATGTTACGTATATTTAAAAGAAAATCGAAAATATAGCCCATTTGTGAGATAGGACGAAATATGGACCGATCCTAGCTAAATCAATAGGTTTTATCCCTGTGCACATATGGGTGAGCGTACTAAATTTCATCAAAATATCTTCGAATTTGCTACTTGTATCGTGCGCCAATTAAGGGCGGTCCGGGGTCTTCATATGGGCACTAGCTCCAAACATAGACCGATTCTAAATAAAATCGACTTTGTCAAGGAGTCCATATGAATCAGTGTTTCATTAAAATATATTTGTATTTGTGGCCTGTAGCCTGCGAAAAAGCCCAATTTTGGGTGGGATTTATACGTCCAAACATAGACCGATCTTAACCGAAATCAACAAACTTTGTCCTTGGGCCGATATAAGTCAACTTACGAAATTTTATCAAAATATCTTAATATTTCCGACTTGTACCGGGTGCTCAAGAAAATATAGACAGACAGACAAACTGACTTTTGGATAGACAGAGAGACATCGATGTATAAATCGAATCCGAATTCGAGTTTTCTCAAATCTGTACCATAATAAGTTTTGGAGCTAGTGCTACAATAATCCGCCCAATAAACGGAAGTGGCAAACTTTGGTTTTGTCACCTAAAATATTTTTGCGGTCATGGGTCGATATGGCAACTATGCTCTGATTCAAGTTAAAAGGATAAATGCTTTCACACCATAAATTTCAATTGTCTTAAGAAGCTTCAAATATTTTTTTATAACCAAATATTCAATGCTGTATCCTTCCCTTATTTACCAGTTTTTCTTTTTCTTTGTGATTCTTCATACTCCACTCAAGTTCATTTACAACATGTTTGATAAGTCTTTTACACTCAAAGATAAACATACACACATACTATAATGCATCTAACAGATCATATGCAGCCATAACTATAACCAGAGCTTCGAAGGAATTAATACCACAATTCCCTCTTTTGAATTAAATTTATATTTTGGCAATAAATTATGTCACCAACCTTAAGGAACTCCAAAATTTACCTTTTTTTCATTAAATTTATCTTGAAGGATTCATTCATTCTTTTCTAATTCCTTCATAAAATGTAATTCATTCATTAATTCATAAAGGAATTTATTGAATTCTAGCTAATTCAAGATTTGGTCAATGAATTCCCTGGGCATTCATTCAAGTATGCATTAAATTCCCTGAAGGAATAAACCGGTTCATTTAATTCCCTTAGAAATTAACTTTTTCGTTTATCTTCCTAAGGAAGTTAAATTATTTAAGGACTTAACTTTTTCGTTTATATTCCCTGAAGGAATTAATGTTTTTGTTAATTCCCTGAATGTAGGGTTTTCCATGAATGTAAAGAAGGATATTATTACCTAAGAATACAAAAATATGGCGAGTATGGAGAATAAGGTTACTATATTTTCCTATGTAAATAGTGTTTTTGTAAGCCCGACAGAACTCAAGAAAGGGTTAACTGTCAAACGAACTGCCATACTGCGCTCACTTTTTGACATTTATGATCAGTATACTCTGGTAAATCATCATGGATAGATTGAAGCTTGAAAAATACTACCAAATTATCCTGATTTACTGTGAAAATCAGTCATCAATTCGCGCAGCTTATAGACGCAAAATTGTGTTCAGCTATGAGGTTCATTTGTTAATAAACAAAATTGCCGCATATGGAGTGAAACAGCAGAGCCTACAGACTCCATTACAGCCAGAAAAATGCACTGTTTGGTGCGGTTTACACGCTGGTGGCATTAGTGAACCTTATTTCTTCAAAAATTAAGTCGGAGCTCGCGTCACGGTTAATGAGAGCGTTACCACACCATGATCAATGATTTTTTGTTTGAAAATATGGATAACATTGATCCGGGCAAGATGTGGTTTAAATAAGATGGCACTACGTGACATAGGGTGACCGCAAATATTGACTTAATGAAATCAAAATTTGGCGATAAGTTCATTTCCAGAAATGGACCTGTCAATTGGCCTCCAAGGTCGTGCGATTTGACAGCTCTCAATTATTTCCCGTGACGCCTTGGAGGCCGTCAATTGTTGCTGTCATTCGTGACATACGGCCAGCAAGGCTCGAAAAAATGGGCCAAAATTGGACGCCAAGAATGCGTTTCGTCAAGAATAGCCGCGCTGGCCATATGTCCGAAATCATTTTCGAATGTTGGTGTCATATATTGATCTTTAGAATAAAGAAAAATTTGTATTAAAATATAATTTTTTTGTGTAATTTTTTACAATTTAAAGTTCTATCAGGCTTAAAAAAACACCCTTTATATGAATATCTTTTCGTCCCCATTTTGCAAGGAGAAAAATTCCTTTTTTGGTTTTATTGAAAACACTGGCTTAAATAATTATATTTCTAAAAAATGTGTAATGTAGACTGAATTACCTTTCTAACAAGGCGTAAAAATCCAAAATAGGTTGGAAAGTATTTAAGTAATTACAATTCGTCCAGATTATTATATGGTTAAAGTGGGATAAAATAAAATTTAAAAAAATTTCCAATGTTATACTCTAGTTTCATTTCTAAGATCTAACAAATCGGCTGAAAAGTCCATAGGATGACACATAGATGGCACCACTAATGAAAAATCTATATCATTTTTTGGAAATGCCAACATTCAGATGATACCTGTCAAAACTTAATGAAAATTCGTTCATTAGTAAACAATTTACAGCTGTTTTAATGACGCTACTTTTACGATTTAGAAAACAATAGCTTCAAAACAATTTCGTGTGTTGATTTATCAGTGCTTTTTAATGGGGAAAAAACTTCATTCAAGCCAAATCTTGGCTTGATAAGTGTTACTCGGACTCTGCTCCAAATGTTAGAAAAGTGGTTTGCTGACTTTCAACGTGGTCGTACAAACACCGATGACGGCGAACGCTCTGGTTGCCCAAGAGCTGATATCTTAAAGATATCGAAGGAATGTGTCGGAAAGAAAACTGTTTTCGAAATGGGTGCCGCGTTTGCTCACAGTGCACCAAAAACAACAACGTGTCGATGTTTCTGAGAGCTGTTTGGAGATGTTTCGGCGAGATAAAAAGGAATTTTTTTTACTCCGGAGTCGAATCGGCAGTCAGCTGGGTGGACAGAAACTGGCGAACCTCACCCTAAGAAGCCAAAGTCGCAACAGTCAGCTGGTAAAGTTATGGCATCAGCATTTTGGGATGCGGCTGGAATTTTGTACATTGATTACCTTGAAAAAGGCCAGATCATCAATAGTGATGGCCACATAGCCCGACTGGTGCGTTTGAAGCAAAAAGATGGTCCCATATGACTCGGCGTATTCTCTTTCTGACGAGTCTTTGGGTGAGATGTAACTACGGCAGTCTCGTGATTCCCTTGTGTCTGTTAAATTTTTCAATAAAAATGTTTTCTTCTTCTTCTTCTTCCTATAAATCAACTCTAGAAAAAATTCTTTATTAATTAATTCTAATATTAATTACGATTGTCCTATGCGACGGTTACAAAAACTTAACTAAAAAAAGTATTAATTTTTTTTTTTTTTAGCTAGATGTAGCAAAATCCCTTCCGATTTTTTTTTAACCCATACAAAAGAGATTATTTTCCGAAAATTTTGTAGAACTCCGACAAAATTTGCTATTTCTTCACCAAGGTCAAATGTGAAATTTTTAAAAATTTTCGATTTTTGTGTTGTTTCTTGCGTAATTTGATGGAAATTGTCCAAATACCTCCGTTAATACTAGGGTTTTTCTTTTCCCGGACTTTTTCATTTCCCGGGACAGCGGGATTTTTTTCGGAATTTCCCGGGATCCCGGGAACTCCGGCTCGTTAGAAAATGTATAAATTTGACATATAATGTACTTGAAAAACTACTTTTTGGTTAAACACCGTTCGACAAAATTTCTCTTTTGGTTGTATCCATGAGAAAATGTTCTGAAAGGAGGGCTAAATATCCATGTCTTCCACTTTTTCCAGGTCAATTCTTTTAGCAATTTAAATCGTGAATTATTATTTATATAATATATTTATATGGAAGGCCGTCCTAATTAAAAAAAAATCTTAGTTATATATTAACTAAATATTAATTTCGCGGTTTAAGCTGTTAAACGAATTGATATAGAAAAGTGAAAGACGGTTATATTATTTTGATCGCTTTTTTCAGGATATATTGGAATTGTTAATGGGTGCAAACTTGTGTCGGACCAATTTTATAGTCAGAACTAAAATCAATTTTTTGCTTAAAAATTTCTTATACATGAAATCCAAAAATTTCTATTTCTAGATGTTTTGTTTTTTTCTATGCAGATTTTCAGAAGTATACGTCTAGAATTAGTTTTATAAAAAAGTTTAAAAGTGAGCATTTTTCACAGAAATTTTTAGGCAAATTCGCCTAAATTGTTTTATAAAAGTAGACACTAAAATATTAAATAGTTTCATAACTTTAATTAGTTTTCTTGAATAGAAATTTTTTATGCCACAACTCCTTAAAAAGAAATTATTTAATTTTCATATTTAGTTGAATTTTAAATCAGCATATAAAAAATTCAAAATAATTTGAAAAAGCATCTGATGTATTTATTATTTTAAAAATTAATAATATTTAAAAAATATATTTAAAATAAAGGAATAGCAATTGAACTTTAAATGAAATTATTTGAAGTAAACGAAACTCAAAATACTTATGTTAATTAAAAATACGAAAAAATTACTATTTTTTAACTTTAATCCCTAGTTTATTGGAGGTATTTGGAACTGAAATAATGATGTTGAAATGTTGTATAAGGCTGGTTTGCACTATAAGATTTTCGGTACGATTTTACTTCAGTACATGTGCAAAACATATAGGCAAGGTTGCAAAATCTTTCCGAGTTTAAAACAGCCTATTATTTGAAAAAATATCATCTTAAAGAAGAAAAAAATTCCCGAAGGACAAGTATTTTAGTTTGTAAATTTGGTAATTGCTAATATAATATTTTTCGGTTTAACTAAACCAAATTCAATAGGCATCCAAAAACAATTTTGCTTAATTCAGTTTATTAAATTTTAAACCGTATTTTTTAATTTTAAATATTCTTTATTTAATTAATTTAAAAAAAATCAATGCTTTAAATTTAAATAAAGCTTCTAAAATTGCAATAAAACTAGCTAAAACTACTGTAAAAGACTAAAAAAAAATCCCGGGAAATCCCGCATAAAATTCCCGGGATTGCGGGATTCAAAAAAGGGCGGGATTCCCGGGAATCCCGTCCCGGGAATTCCCGGGACATAAACCCTAGTTAATACCAAAATTTATATATATTAATAAATAAGTTCGAAGTTAACCCTTATACGCACATGGAGTCGAAACGATCCCAAATTTTTAAAATGCAGAAATTGCCTTTTGATATTAAAATCAACATAGAAAGCTTTAATTAAGCATTTTCTAGAAAAAATATCAAAACTAACTTGTTTGGGTGCATGGTGTCAAAATGACTTAATATTTCTTAATGTTAAACAAAGCTGGTTGGATCAAAAACTCATGTAGATATTAGACGAAAAAATTTATTCTTTCAGAGAAAATTCAAAGTGCGAATTGAGTGAATTCCCACTCAGAAAAAACAGATTCGTGCTTACTAGGGTTTGGGATTTCCCGGACTTTTTTATTTCCCGGGAAACGGGAATGAAAAAATTTAATTCCCGGGATTCCCGGGAATCCCGGGAAATATTTTTGAACTAAATTGTTAATGAAAACCACCTATATAAGTAATTTTTGTTAAAAAAAAAAACTATTTCACTACAAATGCAGTCTGTGTAGTGAGAATTCAAAGTAAAAAATATCAGAATGTTGAACATTTGATTTTACATAAATTACTCGCAGCACTGCCAAATGAATTGCATGATTCCAGCAGAAAGCACCTACTACTGGACTGTCGGAAACAAACCGTTTCATCACACTTGGCCCATTAGATATGGTGGCCACAATGTTATTTTCCAAAGACAAATAAAACTCTTCTAGTCTTATTTCTACAATTCTTCTTATTTCATCAGCATTACATCTTCCTGATATATAAACCAACCCCAGGTTATAAAATGAATTATTTCCGTTTATACATATGTTCAAATATCTCTTTTGTGATATTCTTGTCCATTCATCTAAGAATATAGTAAATCTCCTATTGTTAGAAATATTGCTCGATATTTCTTTCATCATGATATCTTTTACATTATTGTAGTAATTTAATATAATGTTCTTTACATCGGTTTCATTTTTTTGCAATGCCAGGTTTTTATTATAAAAACTTTCTCGAATAAACGAAGATCTAGTTATGGTGCGGATTGACTGCGGCTAATTTGGATACCATTTCAGGAAATGTTTGCCCTACCATAAAACCTTTAGTGCCTATTCAGCTTACACTTTTTTCTTCGGGTACTTTGCTAATTTTAGCTGAAACGTTATTCTTGTTGTTCTTTTCTTCAAGAGAAGTTGCATGACCATAAATTTTTTTTTTTTTTTTTGTGCACCAAATTTAGATGTCGGATAACCAAATTTAGATACCACCGTTAACCATTAGTCTTTTCTTTTCATATTTATTAATGAAAACGTGACTTATAAAATTATTGACCCTTAATATAAAGGAGTATTTTAAATTTAAAGTCGACTTTATTTTTAATCAAACGGTTTTGTTCATTTTGTGTATGAAAACCTTACAAAAATATTTATATTTTCAAATATTTTGATTGGTTGAAAATAAATTAACCAATCAGAACGCTTCAAAAATAAACGAAGTCAAGGTATACTGCCACCCAATATTTTAACTAAAGTCGACTTTACCTAAATTATACATTTGAAAAATTTAGATAGTAAGGGCGATTATTTGTAAGAAACAAAGCTTTTTTTCATATTTCTTTCAAACATTTTACCAAGTTTTTAGGTTTTACTACTTAAATTTTGAATAAGTTATGCGAAAAATCTTTATTAGTTGAAATGTTCCTAATTACTTGGCAAAGATTTTATTTGCGTGTCAAATAAATGTATTCCCTTTTAAAAGATTTTAACAATGACATTTTTGTTTTGGTATTTAAAATGTTTTTTATGACTAAAATTAAAAAATCCTATTCGAAGCAAAAACAATTTAAAAAATTTAATTTTTTTAAAATTTCCCGTTTTCCCGGGAAATATATATTATTTTCCCGGGAATTCCCGGCAAACTTTTCCCGGGATTTCCCGGGAATTCCCGCCCGGGAATTCCCGAACCCCAAACCCTAGTGCTTACCATCAAATTTGTAGCCAATCGAATGGTTTGGTTGTGGTAACTACAGTAGAGTAGCATATCAGTCATTTGATGGTGGCAACAGAATTTCTATTGCCTCAACAATAATTCGGTAGTCCCAACTGAAAAATTCTATTGCCACAACCGAAGCATTCGATTGGAAATAAATTCGGTTGTAAGCTCGAATCTGTTTTCTGGGTGCAGTGAATTTATTCCACAGGGAATGAATTCCTTGACCAAAATTTTAAATTTCATGAATGAATTCTTTAATTGAATTCTTAATGTTTTGGTCAGGAAATTTATTCGTTTAAATTTTTTTAATTCATTCAGAGGAATTAATTCCTATTTTTTTCTTATTAATGAATTCAATCCTTGAATTAAAAAATTGAATAAAATTTTTGGGAATTCATTTCAAAAAGGAATTAATTCTTTAAAGATCTGACCATAACTAACAACAACATCAGTCATAATTTACTTATGTATTGTAAATACTTTAATGTAAGTGTATGTAGAATGTTGCAAACTAACCATTATTGTAAGCACGTGCCACAATTTTTATGAGTAAAGTGTTTAGATAACGAAAATTATATGTTCTCTTTATGCCTCTACCGCACCATATACAAAGTACTTAAGCAACACAAAATGTATCAAGTGGCAATCAGCAATGTTTACAGTACATCTTTTGGTATCGTCATAATGTTGTTGTAAATTATGATGTTATTTTGTCGCAAGTGAACAAATATTAAGTGAGTGGGAAATTGGGTGAATTGGAATTTATTGTGTGGTTTGCAATTTTTTATTATTAGATTACATAAAAATTTATAAGTTTTATGTATATAACCAAAAGCAATATTTATGAAATATTTTATAAAAGTATAAATATTTTTTGATTGCATAAAGAACATCATCTTGCAGGAAATTTTTCTGTTCCAAGGAAGCGGTTGTAGAAAAGCTACTTTTGTTTTACAAAACTATTATTTCCAACACCGATGATTTTTTTTTTTTAATTTTCCCAAAAGCAACCGGTTGCCCTAGAATCAGTTCTGAAACTATTTCTAGAACTGATTTTTCGTCAGTCATAACTTCCATATAAAATCCATGGTTGCGGAACCAATTCCATGGAATCGATTGCAGTGGAACCAGTTACAGCATTGGTGTGGTTGGCAACAAATTGTAAAAAATTATCCTTTGCATATCAAGGTATCAATAATCCAAGAATTCTAAGTGAATCCACAGGGAAAGTTATCGTAAAAAGTCCCACAACAATAACTTTTCTATATGTGTCATTAAGTGAGGTCTAAAGCTTGTGAAATTCTCAATAAGAAAAATATCTTCGAAATCATAGAAAAACACTTAAATCATCTGAAAATTAATACTTGGATATCAAAATATTTCTTATAAGTAAAAATCCATATCTAAAAAGGTTTTAAAATTCATTATCAATCAATTAACTCTAAAATATTTATCTGCTTAATTTAATCAGCTTAAAGGTAATTTCTAAGGCTTATTCATCAACAGTTTTGGGGCTCTCTTTAAAAAAACCTAACAAAAGACAATTACAAAAATAAAATATTTTTTAAGAAACGATTTCTATCTACTACCTTTTGTTTTGTTTTTGTCTTAATCCCACCTAATTGATTTTTGACTTATTGTTATCTTAAAAGTCATCGTCATAAATGGATTTTGTAGACCAAAACTAAAATGAAACCCTACACGCACATTTAGCACACACAGCGGTATTGAAGAAAACAAAGGTCTCAATATAACCGTGACAGTTTGACAGTTATTTGTTTCAAAATTTTTGGCTTACGATGCAAAAGAAGTTGTTACGATAATAGAAGAAGAAAAAATACTTAAACGACTAATTGCTTCATATTACTTTATTTATTGTTGCGCTTGACGTCACAGCAAATCGCGTTTTAATGGTTTACAACAAGCCAACAATAACCATTATCATACCCTGAACACACATGATGAGAAGACATTAAGAGAGCGCACACATGTGTCATCTTGATGATGGGCAATAATGTACACATTATGGTAACAAATTGTGTTTAGATTTTTTCTAAAGAAAATCTCTATTATCAAAAAAATACAAAGGACTTTTTGTTTAAACCTTTTGTTGTTAATCTTAAACAAATTGTCATAATTACATTTTAAAATCTTTATCTTAGTCTTCGTTATCGACTTATTTTCAAAAGCACATTATTCAAATATTAATAAATTTTTTCGGCACAAAAGACTAAACTTAAAATATTTTTTATATAAAGACCGCTGCAAATGTATTTAAAAACAAATTAAATTTCACTTGAAAACAGGAAAACTAACATTTCATTAAATTCAACTTAAATTTTCTTTTGTTTTTTTGACTGTTAATAAAATGAACTACAAATTAGTCAAAGCAACTACCAAATATTACTTACATACATTTATTTGCTTTATTTATTATACCCTACACCACTATGTGGTCAGGGTACTATAAGTTTGTGCTGATGTTTGCAACACCAAAAATATTGGTCCTAGACCCACCTTATAGTATACCGATCCGCTCAGAATTTTTTTTTATTGCGATTTAACGATGTCCGTCTGTCCGTCCGTCCGTCTGTCTGTCTGTCCATGCATTCTTGTGCGCACTCTACAGGTCGCAAATATTCAGATATTTTCATGAAACTTGATACACCGACTTACGTCGACCCAAAGCCTATTGATTTTGGTTAAAATCGGTCCATGTTTAGACCTAGTGCCCATATAAGGGTCCCCCCATAATTATATTGTTTATACGCTGCAGGTTGCAAATATTAAGATATTTTGATGAAATATGGTACACAGACCTATATCAGCCGAAGGACGAAGCCTATTGATTTTGGTTAACAGGGGTCCCATATAAGGGTCCTACCAAAATTATATTGTTTATACGCTGCAGGTCGTAAATATTAAGATATTTTGATGAAATTTGGTACACAGACCTATGTTGGCCCAAGGACGAAGCCTATTGATTTTGGTTAACACCGGTCCATGTTTAGATCTAGTGCCCATATAAGGGTCCCCCAAAAAATTGGCTTTGTTACAAACTGCAGGTCGCAAATATTAAGATATTTTAATAAAATTTGGTTAGCTGACTCACATTATAGAAAATTTTGACACAAGTCCCATTTTAACCCATTCGAATTTCGGATCCAAACATTAGTTGGCTTTTAACCAGACTGGTGTAGGGTATTGTATAGTCGGCATGCCCGACTTTAACCTTTTTACTCGTTTTTTATAACAAAATGACTGAATAAAATCAATAAGCGCATTTTTTAATCACCCTGATTTAAAATTTTTCATATAACAAGTGGATTTATTAAATCCAAAAATAAAGTTGCATTTATTTTTCTGGGTTTACACAGAGCAATAAAAATGCAAATATATGAAACAGCCTATTAATTAAATTAAAAAAAAAAAATACGAATGAAAATTAAAAGAGTAACACCAAATTGCAAAACTAGCAAATAAAAGGCTTTTATTAAAAATTTTTGTATCAAATATATTTAGAAAAATAAAACTACACTTCACCAAATACCAATTTTGAATCCTGGATATGGAAATAGAAATGGCAAATTTTCACTCTACTGTAAGTAATTTAATTAAATCCAATTAGTGAATATTAAATATTGCAGTGGAATATTTTAAATGTGTAAAAATATAAATTGAAGTTACACAACTGAAAAGGCAGACTATTTATCGCTGTTTTATATAAAACATAATTAAAAGTTAAAGTAAAATCCTTTATCTTTGAATTCGGTATTAAAATTTAGGGTGAAAGAATTGTCGGATAGAAAATTCTTTTTAAAATAGGGGGAATCTAATGCCATCCGTTGAGCATTTTTTGAACTACTTTTTGGATTTATGAAATCCAAGTGATTAAAAACGCGGTTAATGTTACGAATTCTCAGTATTTTGTATTATTTGTTTTTTTAATTACCCAGTGGAAGTAAACTTAAAAATTATTAGTTCATATAACGTTTTTCTATATACTCAACAGTTTTGCCGGTAAAAATAAATGTATGAAGAAAAAAATATTTTTTGCCTAAAATATTAAAAAAAAGTAATAACAAAAGGTTATTGATTTTTATGGTAGCGGTAACAAACATTTATTTTTACCGGAAAAACTGTTGAGTATATAGAAAAACGTTATATGAACAGATTAAAGGAATTGTAATTTTTAATTTTTTTAAAATTGTTTGAGCAAAATCGGACTAGTGGTTCTCAAGTTATGTCAAAAAAAAGATATATCTCGATTCCTAGGGGTGACCCAGCGAAACGCCGGGACACGTATAACTTGTTTTTGACCGATATAACATTTCCCGTTGGTTTCATCCCATCCCGATTTTGACTGTCGCATAGTGTAATTAATAATTTAAATAATCATTAATTACAATAAGTATTAATGCTTTCAATTAATATCAACGTTTAAAAAGTCGTAAAAAATAATTAAAAATTTATTATACGTAACTTATACGTAACTTATACTTTACGAGATAATTCACAACAACAGTGAAGTCATTTGTAAAATGACAAAACAAACTGAGATAATATTATATATTGCTTTTGTTTTTTCTTTGTGATTTAAGATGTTTATTAACGCTCCTACTTGAAAACATGAAATTCTCATTGAGTTGAAGCTAACAAATATTTCTAGAAATTCTAAAAGATCGTCCCTTAATTATTTTCTTAGGCCAGAATGAAATTCGGATAGGTACAAGCCTACAGCAAATTATTTGACACAATTTTTAAAACAAATTTTCAGGTTTTAGCATATATACTTTAATAAAAAATTTATATTTTTTAAACATTTTTGTAATTTCGATTAATCGACTAATCGTATGAAATTATTCGAATTATTTGTTATTCGAAATTTGGACATTTTAAAATATTCGAATAATTTTTGAGAAAAATTGTTCGATTAATCGAATAACGCTTAACGGATTGAATACCCTAGTAATTAGGTCTTTTCAAATCTATCTAACTACAGATATTTCCATACAAATTTAACATTTATAACTTTTTATGTTATTGAATCGTTAAAGTATTTGCATTTTATCGTCTAATCTTATGGGTCATAACTCGAAATAATACTTTAAAATAATCGAAAAAGAGTCGTCAAACGTTTTTTGCTTTTATCGCCTAAGCGTAAGGCAAATGAAAAAGACTCGTCTAAATACTCGTATTAGTTCTTTTTTGAAAGTTATGTCACATTTCTTACTGGTTATGTCATATTTTTTAATAAAGATTTTTTAATTCAAAATACAACAAATTTTGTTATAAGTTTCAAAGTTGCTACCACTTCCTTTTTAAGTTGATCAACTTTTAAATATTCATGACGAACTGAATTTTTAATTTTTTCTTTTTTTTTAGTTTACTTTAGCAAAGAAAACTCATAAAGAATCGAGGTGAAAATAGTGTGGAAATGAATAACACTTTTAATGAAAACCTAAAACAAAAAAAAAAAAACTAGAAAAACTAAGTGAAATGTATGTCAATGTCTGTGAACTGGAACTGTTGGCAGAAAGCGTATAGTAACTAAATATAAAAAGTAGTTAGCAAATAATATATACATATACACGAGTATTCAATTTTGCTGCATGCAGTGAGTCAAGTAGAGGAAAAACAAAGAAAAAAATGAGGGTTTTAATTAAAATCTACAAAAAAAAGGTTTGAAGGCAAATAACAGCAACTAAGTAAAGACTAAAAAAGATAATAGAAAAAATCAGAACTAAAGCGAAGCTTCCCAGTGTAGAAAATCATTACCAGATATGTGGTTATGTAACTACATACTTGGTAATGGTAACTAGTTATTTTTGTTATTACATTTCTTATTACCTTTATATGGCGATGTCGCGAAAAATAATGAGTTACGGTTACACTCCAGCATACGAAAAATCAAAAAATATATCGTTACCTATGTGCTTACCAGTACTGACAAAAATAATGAGTCTAAAAATAGATTTTCAAAAAAATAAATTATATAAAAAAAATATTTTTTATTGTATTTTTTTTTAAATAAAATTTGCTGGTGCGGGAATCGAACCCGGGTCTACAGATTGCCAGTCAACAGCTCTACCCTCTGAGCTATATCGACATGTAATATTTAATAGATAAAAACACAATTGACCTGCTGCACACAAGTAAGCTTACTCGCCAACATACAAAAAAGCAAAAAATATATGGTTACATATATCCTTACCAGTGTTTAAAAAATATTGAGTCTAAAAATAGATTTCAAAAAATTTTCAAAAAAATCTATAAAATTATTTTCTTTTTGAAATAATGATAAAAAATAAGTCATTATCAGTAACTCATTATTATATGTTTTGAAATAATACAGAAGGTAAGTGGGTGTCATTACTGGTAGTCCAAAAAATAATGATATGTCATTACCGTTTCTACACTGGGTATATATAAAAAAAAATATAATAAAGACATGCAACATGATTAGTTGCCATATGTTGTGATATTACAATGAAAAAGTGAAAGAAAACAAAAAAGTGGCACGTGATGATAAACTTTAGTAAATATATGATGATGGTACCAAGTAAGTATATAAATGGATTATGATTTTCCACAAAAGTAATAACAATGTTTTAATACCCAACAAAATTTTGGTAGTGGTTGCGATAAATTCATGCATTACCATGTAATGATAGCTCGATACTTTCTGCATTATTTTAGAGTTTTAAGGCTTAGAGTTATAGTTTTCCACTCAAATATCACAGGTTCGAATCGTGACGACGTTATATTTAGTATAAAAAATAGTTATAACACATTTTTAAAATTAATTACTTTTCCGAAAATCTATTTTTGGATCCATTACTTTTCCTATCCCCTTACCAGAGCTGTAAATGAATCATTATTTTTTGCTTTCAATTCGTTATGAATTAGCTAAATTTTTAATTAATTCTTTTCACTAGAGTTTGCTGTTCGGTTTTACTCGAAACCGAAACCGCGGTTATTCAAGCCTTAAAACCGAAAACCGACAAAAATAAGTCGGTTTTCAATAAGTACTTTAACCACTTAAAATAACACTGTGAGACAAATGGTAGGGGTCAGGATCGGGAAGGGTTCAAACTACCGGGGAAAGTTATATCGGTAAAAAAGGAGTTATACGTGTCCCGGCGTTTCGCTGGGTCACCTCTAGGAATCGAGATATATCGATTTGACCTTTGGTGGTCTTTTTTTTGACATAACTCGAGAACCACTAGTCCGATTTTGCTCAAACAATTTTAAAAAAATTAAAAATTACAATTCCTTTAATCTGTTCATATAACGTTTTTCTATATACTCAACAGTTTTGCCGGTAAAAAATAAATGTATGAAGAAAAAAATATTTTTTGCCTAAAATATTAAAAAAAAGTAATAAACAAAAGGTTATTGATTTTTATGGTAGCGGTAACAAACATTTATTTTTACCGGCAAAACTGTTGAGTATATAGAAAAACGTTATATGAACAGATTAAAGGAATTGTAATTTTTAATTTTTTTAAAATTGTTTGAGCAAAATCGGACTAGTGGTTCTCGAGTTATGTCAAAAAAAAAAAGATATATCTCGATTCCTAGGGTTGACCCAGCGAAACGCCGGGACACGTATAACTTGTTTTTGACCGATATAACATTTCCCGTTGGTTTCATTAAGAGATGTTGAGTTTTATATATTCAGTTCAGATTTCCACCGCGTATTTTTCAAAAAGTCATATTTCGTAGTCAGTTATATTATATTATGTTGTTTTATCCAAATTGCTAAAATTTAAATTTAAACACTTGAAAATACAGCTTTAGATGCATACAGAAGAAACATAAAATTTATAACGTGCTTCCGCGCCTTTTTTTTTCTTCTCCCACAAAGGTTTCGAAACGGCGTTATTGCTTTTATTCGAGTGCGAAATTCAATCGAATTTTAATAAATATTTTGTACGAGTTAAAATACGTATTTAATTTTTATACATATTTAATTATTTTCAAACAATTCTGTTAATGTCACATGAAAACCGAAAAATAACCGGAACCGCGGTTTTCACAATTTTTAAAAACCGAAACAGCGATTTTAAAATTTTTCAGTTTTTAGCAAACTCTACTTTTCACCAAGGAAAAGAATTGAATGAAATTTGGAAAGACAACACTTAACTGAAAAGGTGAAAATGCCCTGTTGGATGTCCGTCTCCAATATACACAAATTGCCTGCACTTGTACGTAAAAACCATACGTCAGTGTAGCGAAAAGGTGACCCGGAGGAAATAAGAAGATAAACAGGAAATCTAAAGTAGAATGGTTGTAAATATATGTCTGTTTAATCACTTCGGAAAGTATTCATATAGAGACAATCTGATAATAAAACGAGTAAAAAGGTTAAAGTCGGGCATGCCGACTATACAATACCCTACACCAGTCTGGTGTATTGTTTGGATCCGAAATTCGAATGGGTTAAAATGGGGCTTGTGTCAAAATTTTCTATAATGTGAGTCAGCGCACCAAATTTCATTAAAATATCTTAATATTTGCCACCTGCAGTTTGTAACCAAGCCAATTTTGGGGGGACCCTTATATGGGCACTAGTTCTAAACATGGACCGATGTTCACCAAAATCAATAGGCTTCGTCCTTGGGCCAACATAGGTCTATGTACCAAATTTCATCAAAATATCTTAATATTTGCGACCTGCAGCGTATAAACAATATAATTTTGGTGGGACCCTTATATGGGCAGTAGGTCTAAACATGGACCGATGTTCACCAAAATCAAACTTATTCGTCCTTGGGCCAACATAGGTCTGCGTACCAAATTTCATCAAAATATCTTAATATTTGCGACCTGTAGAGTGCGCACAAGATTGCATCGACAGACAGACAGACGGACGGACGGACAGACGGACATCGTTAAATCGAAATAAAAAAAAATTCTGAGCCGATCGGTATACTATAAGGTGGGTCTACGACCAATATTTTTTCGTGTTACAAACATCAGCACAAACTTATAATACCCTGACCACATAGTGGTGTAGGGTATAAATATAAACAATAACACAATTTAATGGAAAATCACTGATGAAGCCTGTGCATGAAAAGGGCAGAAACTGGATCTAGTCTGATTTGCAAATTTAATGTGTTTATAACTTTTGAAGAAAATGTTTATTCTTCTTCTTAACATCAAACCTACACCCAGGAAAAAGATTGGTTGGAATTCGATCATAACTATTAAAATGAATTTGCCAGGACCTTTATTTATTTGGAGTTACCTATAATTGAATACTATACCAAAATTATTTTACTAGGTATTCAAAATAGGGAAAGCAAACTAAAAAACAATCCTTTTAAAAAATTATTGGTATCTCCAATCAATTTTAAAATTAGTATCAGTTTAGTAATTCTATGCAGTAGGAGCAGCCATTTATTTAGTGTATATACAAGAAAATTGGTGTTACCTATAACCTTTATTAAAAAAATTTCAATATTTAAAAGTAGTAACTACAAATACGGGTATCCTAATCAAATATGTCCATAAAGTCGAGTTTCTGTAGAACCAACCGAATTGTGGATTGTATTGATAACACACACAACTATTAATTGGTATTGATAAACGAATTTTATACTGTATTAATAAAACACATAAATTCAAAATTAGTCATTAAAATTATTAAGTGTTTGTGGTGTAGTCGGTAGAGAGTTGGCCTAGCACGCCGGATTTCCGAGTTCAAATCCCGGACAAGACAAAAATGCATGTTTTTTTTTTAATTAAAATAAAATATTAATATGTATAAACAGTAAATATGGCTAAGAAAATTAAAAGTAGTTGTGGTGCAGTGGGTAAGAGTGTGAACTATTAACCTGAATGGCCGGGTTCAATACCAGAAATTTCAAAAAAAGTTTTTTAATTTCAATAAAATTTTGTGGAACATAATAATATTTATGTGGAACATAATATTGAATTAGACAACCGAATATTGGCTTTCACGACGAAAAATATAATTTAATATAAAGATAGTTGTCGTAACCGCACGAATTCGATTGGCAACAAATTCGGTGGCCACAACTGAGACTGTTTTCTGTGTGTACGAAATTTTAATCAGTTCAAATGAATTTGACAAAAATGAAATGCAATTCATTTTCAATTGAAATCAATTTGGCAAAATGAATTGCAATTCATTTACAATTCAAATGAATTGGTAAAAAAAATTTCGTTCACTGAATTGAAAAAACAAAAAAATACGTTCACTGAATTCAAAGCCTGTTTTCTGCAGTTCAGTAGAAGGGCGTATAAATGAAATACGTCATAGTCAAGCATCTACATTTTACGGGGAAGCATAAGTTTGAAAAATTAATACTTATATTTTTTTTCCAAATTCATCTATATCTGTAAAGTTTTTATTTTTAATAGTAAAAGGCTTCGTTTTTTAATCATGTAGTTTAATAAACTGCATCGGGTTTCTCAACACTTAATATATAATTAATTGCTTAGTACTCGTATTACACATTTTATTTATAAATAAATGTTTTCTTCTACTGAACGGCAGTAAACACCCTATAAACAATTTCACTGGAATTCAAGTTGAAATCAAGTTCAATTCCAGCCCTGTTTTCCAGTTTCAAGGCTTGAATACAACTTTCATTACATTTTATTTCAAAAGCATACTCCAGCAAAAGGGAAACAAAAATTCAAGTTTGAAATATTTTTGTTAAATACACAAATGCTAGAATTTGAAATTTACTTTATTTCAAGCTAAATTTAAAGCACTTGAATTTTTAAAACCTATGTGCTTATTGGGCAGGCTTTGAATTCAGTGAATGTAATTTTTTGGTTTTCAATTCAGTCAACATAATTTTTTTTTTCTAATTCAGTGAATGTAATTTTTTTCTTAATTCAGTGAACGTATTATTTTTTTTTTTAATTCAACGAACGTAATTTTTTTTTTAATTCAGTGAACGAAAATGAAATTGAACGAATTCAGTGGTGACATAAATTAGTAAGGAATTAATTCACTTCTTTCCGTTCGATTTATAAAATTGAACACGTGCACCAGTGAATTGATTCATTTGATTTAATAAAAAGAACTATAGCAATTGAATTCATTCGTAACAAAATAAATTGAACGAAAACAAATATGAAATAATTCTAATCAATATATGATGCTTTGTGAATTAGTTCATCGAATTTTTAATTCAGAATTGAAAAATTGAATTAAGTAATTAATTCTTCAAAGCTCAAATAGCTCAAAATTCTGCTAAAATAATAGCAAATAGTACCTGTATTTGCGCCAGCAAAATTTTCAATGAAGTTGAGAAATATGGTCTGCTAAATTTAGGTAAGCTAAATTTTACACACTGCTAAATATACGGACAATTCTAGTTATTTTAGCTAAGAAATTTTAGCTAAATTTAACAGATACATTACCTGATTTAACTGTAAATTTCTGCTAAAATGTCGCTTACGGTCTTGGTTTTCGGGCTCAACGGATATGTCCCGAAACAGGCCCATATTTTATTTTGGGAGTTTAGGTGGCTTATAAAGATTGGTAAGTTCATAATATCGAATTTTTGTCCATTTTGCTCTATCTCGTTTAGTTTCCGAGAAATAAGCCATTTTATGATTATATACAATAAAAAATTATGAAAATATAGCGCCATCTCTATGTGATATTTATAGCAGAGACACAAAAATATAAACTTTGGGAAATAATTGGGGTTTAAATTAGCTGAAAAAATTTGTAAAATTAAGAAACATAAATTACTAAAAATTAGGATGCAAAGTTAGTTCAAAGACGGATGAAAGTAATTGTTATGCTAAATAGGATTTACAAAAATATTAGTTCAATCCTAAGTTTTAAGACAAAATAACAGAAAAAATCAGTTCATTTGCGCTAGACCGCGTTTAACAAACTTTTGTACTAACTTTTTTTATAAGTGTACTAATTCTAAGTTTGATGCTCCCTTTTTAACCACCATTTTTAAAATGTTCCTGAAGAAATATCCAAAAAGTACATTCCCATAAAAAAACTTTTTAGTATTTTGGAAGCAGTAAAAATACGAAGCGCTTAAAAACGCGTTACAAATTCTGCTTTACAGAGTTGCGCCACTTTATGCGTATACAATACACAAAAAATTTTGCAATTTGATTGTATACCCTGCAAAACTGCCTTAAACGAAGCAAATCGTAAGTAAGTTATTTAAAAAATTATAGTGCTACGCTATTCCCTTACGACGAAGCAGTTTGTAAGGGAGTAAAATAAAATCTAAGTTATCCAAAGATTAATGCGCACGAAATCTGAGTCATCTCAATCGTGTTTTACCCTTCTTTAGTAGAGTTTAATGTATAGACGCCACATAAACATGAATCAGTCTGCATTTTGAAGTCGGCAAATGAATGCAGTTATTTTCATAAGAAGTCGCGTTTAAATGCGCTCAATGAAAATCATGAATTTACTGCATCTTTTCAGCAGGAAAAAATCACTTTTTCAAAAAAATGCATGAATTTATTTGCGGTTAAATGCACTGACGAAAAAATATGAATTTACTGCAGTTTTTCAGTAGCGAATATTGCGCTTTTTCTCACAAAACAACGTGCTTCCAAGCGGGCCCTTTGTATGTAAAAATCATGCCTTCCGTAAGCAGCTTTGTAAGGGATTAATTTTATTTATTCCCTTACAAAGCTGCATCCAACGAAGCAGGTTATTTGCTGGGTTATCAGTTGATTAGCACATAATACAATAAACACGATTTAAGCCAAAACTCTTTGCTGGCATGATATCCAAATTTTATGTAATTTTCTGAGAATAACAAGTTATATAAACATACCAGTCTCTAGTTTCTTCGAAATAGAGTATACTTTTTATTGCTCCTTTCTCCAAAAAATTTTTGTTTTCCATTTCACGAGCTAAGATTTACAAAAATCTGTAATATATTTACCTGTAAAGAAAGAAAATTATATGTTAAAAAGTTGAAGATTAAGGTTATACTTATACCGTTTTGGTTTCATATAATAGGGTTTATCTATTACGCTGAAATAAAAACCAGTAAAAAAATTTAAAAACCCCGATATGCTCTTATTACTCGTGTATTCATGGTGGTAAGTTTTGTAAATCAAGTACTGGTACTTTATACCAACGTTGGGAGAGCATTCTAAATCAGTGCATTGTCTGCACTTTATTTGTTGTCCTAGTGACAATCATTGCTTTGCGAATGCTTTATTTTTATTACCGTCGGCAATTTCTGGCTGGGATATTTATTAGTGGATGTGAAATCACGTGTAATTTTACAATGTACATAAAAAGTATTAGTGCGGACCTCAAAACTATTTTTTAAGAATTAAACCACATTATGTCAAATTGTATCTAATTATATAAAACTTGATCAAATTAGATCAGCCCATTTTTCGCATCAAATTATGTCAGACAAGATCGCATGGGACCGTATGACATAAGATTGTGTACATATGCACCCATAGAAATAAATCTGTAAAAAAAACAGAAAAAGCAACAAAAAATTTTTTAAAATGACGTTGCAGAAAAAACTGTTAAAATAGTAGATTTTTTTTTTTTGTTGCCAAATACTAGCAAAATAAGAACAGCAAAAATAAAACTGTTAAACTTGCAGAATTTTAGCTATATTTAAGTTAAATTTTAGTTAATTGAAAATGACAAATTGTACTGTAAAATCTGAAGAAAATTTTGCTAAATATTAGTAGACTAAAAATAGCACAAACTTACTGTAATATCTACAAAAATTTGGTTATTTTAAGTTAAATTTAGTTGAATGCAAATAGCAGTACATTCTTCTAAAATCAGCAGAAATATTTGCTAAAAATGTTGTAAACTGCTATTTTCAAAAGGCCCAATTTTTTTGGTGATTTTATAGCCGACTAATTACACTATGCGACAGTCAAAATCGGGATGGGATGAAACCAACGGGAAATGTTATATCGGTCAAAAACAAGTTATACGTGTCCCGGCGTTTCGCTGGGTCACCCCTAGGAATCGAGATATATCTTTTTTTTGACATAACTCGAGAACCACTAGTCCGATTAAAAAATTAAAAATTATAATTCCTTTAATCTGTTCATATAACGTTTTTCTATATACTCAACAGTTTTGCCGGTAAAAATAAATGTTTGTTACCGCTACCATAAAAATCAATAACCTTTTGTTTATTACTTTTTTTTAATATTTTAGGCAAAACATATTTTTTCTTCATACATTTATTTTTACCGGCAAAACTGTTGAGTATATAGAAAAACGTTATATGCCCGTGTAAAAATGATCAGATCTGGTCAGATCTCAGCACATCTTACCAGATCTAATTAGATCTCAAAATTGGGGACAAATTTGAGATCTAATTAGATATGATCAGATCTAGGCACATCTGGCCAGATCTTCGTAGATCTTACCAGATCTAATTAGATCTCAAAATTGGGGACAAATTAGATCTCAAAATTGGGGACAAATTTGAGATCTAATTAGATCTGTTCAGATCTGGCGAATTTGTCCAGATCTCATTAGATTTGAACAAATTTGGCACTAGATCTGATCAGATCTTGCCATAAGATATTATCACATATGCCATATCTGATCATATTTGATGTGATCTGGTACAGGATCTAATTAGATTCAATCATATCTATTGAGAACCAAAAAGATCTGGTCAGATCTAAACTTTTTTACACGGGTGAACAGATTAAAGGAATTGTAATTTTTAATTTTTTTAAAATTGTTTGTGCAAAATCGGACTAGTGGTTCTCGAGTTATGTCAAAAAAAGACCACCAAAGGTTAAATCGATATATCTCGATTCCTAGGTGTGACCCAGCGAAACGCTGGGACACGTATAACTTCGTTTTTACCGATATAACTTTCCCCGGTAGTTTGAACCCTTCCCGATCACTGACCCCTACCATTTGTCTCACAGTGTTATTTACCAAAATTGTTTACTGATTTTAGTAGGTTTGAGGTTAAGTAAAAGAATAAAAATTTTTATTTAAAAATTATAAACACATTAATTTGCAAATCAGACTAGATCTAGTTTCTGTCTTTTTTTTATGGACAGGCTTCATCAGGGATTTTCCATTAAATTGTATTATTGTTTATATTTTATTGTCAGATTGTCTCTATATGATAATTTTTGCAACAAGCCGTCGGCTGTAGGAATCGAACCCGTACATATTCCTACATTACAAACGTAACTGTACTAAAGCTTAGCCATCTCACCCAAGTAAGGCCTTGAATGCAAAGTAGCTAATTCGAAGTTTTCTTTCCTATTCAAATTTCTGTTTTGTTTTTTAATGTGTTATTTTCTATTAAATAAAATGTAACTCAAATACATATGTATAATTTAACAAATTGTGGAAAATTTTCTGTTGTTGTTTTTGTTTTTTCTTTGATATTTAAATGTTTGATAACGCTCCTAGACGAAAACAAAAAATTCTCATTGAGTTTGTAATTTAACTTAACAAATATTTCCATAAATTCTAAAAACGTCGTCCCCTGACGATTTCCTTAGGCAAGAATGAAATCCGGATAGGGAAATGCCTGCAGCGGATTATTTTTCACAATTTGTTATATACGTTTGGGATTTTTAGCATATTTAATTCCTTTGAAAATTCTGTATATTTAATAGTTTAATTTTTGTTGTTCCTATTTCATTAAATATGGCAAAAATAATCTGCTAATTTTAGCAGTTTTTTCTGCAATATAATTTTTAACTAATTTTTAGCAGTTTTAACTAAACTTTTTATAGATTTTTTTATTAGTGTAATTATGCCGGAATTTATTGCTTCGCGATTGAAATTTTTGTATGAATTTCAAAAAGTCATAAATTCTGAAGAAAATTCTGGGTTCATATTTTTAATTTTTTTTGTATTATTATATATCGATCGATTTCATAAAACGTTATAATTTATTAAATCTCTCTTCCACACTAAGAAAAATTCGTTTAATTTAAAAATAAACAACAATATCCCTTTACAAAAGCGAACATATTTAGGATACACATTTTTTATATTCGATATTATACTACGATGCAAATTAATATTTGTGTTCAATGTAAAAACTAAAGCTTTAAATATTTCCTAAACTTTTTCCCATAAATTTTATACTGAAATTATTTCAATTGCTTTTTAATCAATTGTGGATGGTTTTGTATACAAATTTCATAGAATTGTTATTTGTATTTAACAAAAGCAATCAATATTTTGTAATTTTTCACTTCATTTAGCGTTAAATTAAAAATCAACAGAAGAAATCAACACCCTCTAACCATAAAAAACCCACCAAAAATATAACAAAACCCGTAGTGTATTAATACAAATCTAAATAATCATAAATATATGTTTATGCATTCCCAGCAAAATCTTTGGCAAGTAGTTAAGACTTTCACTACCGACTTTTTGCTGGCGGACGGGTTATTGTTTTGACTTATTTTTGTCCCCACCAAATATGGCATTTCAAAAAATTTTTTTTTTGAAATTTCTCGGTCCTTTTTTGCTTTAAAAACCATTAGAATAGGCAAAAGACTCTCGATTATTTTTTTTTTCTGGTCATAAAAACAAGCTACTTGGTAAATTTCATGTTTCGAGCTTCATTGCTTTAGGAGAAATACCAAAATCTTCTTTTCTCGGAGATTATAGAATTTTAAAAATATTAGATTTCGTTAACAAATATCGCGACTATATTGCCCCGATGAACAGCTCATGTTTTTAATGATATTTATTTGATGACTAAGGACCTAAAAAATTTATCTGGATATTTATACTGTAGTATACAAGGGTAGTGAAATTCTTAGAAAATATTTCAAGATTTGTCCCCTTTTATGAAGTTCTAAATAGATATCAAAAACATAACAAATACATTTTAAGGGCCAGTTTTATAGTCATGACTAAGAATGATTTTTTTTTCTTAAATATCTCTTAAGTTAAAAATTTTGTTTGAAAATTTTTGAGTTTAGTAAAATTTTATAAAAAAAAAAATCGATCTTACACAACAAACCAAGCGATATCGTTTCGAATTCGTAACGATATCATTTCGATGATACGTTTGTCCGAGAACGATATCATTAACGATTCATAAGTAATAGGTACTGTGAAGAAAAATGAACATTCGTTAATGATATCGTTTTTCAATGAAATAACGATATCGTTATGATATCGAAAATATCAGGCAATGCGATAATATTTTCGTCATATTGCAAAATTTTTGTCGTAATTTTATCACTATTCGATGAAAATATGATATCATTAACGATATCGAAATAAAGAAGTATATGTGACAGCGCATAGAGAAAGGGACCTAAGGGTAAAAAATCAATTTTTTTTTTTGAGTACACCAAAGATACACGTATTTAAATCTTTAAAATGGCTCTCCTGAACAAAACCCTTTTTTTACCCTTAGGTCCCTTTCTATTTTGCGTGTCACATATATGATATCTTTAACGTTTAAATTAGAACAAGCAAATGTGACTTTTTCAGAAAATTTATCGTTATTTTTAAAAATTATGATATCATTACGAGTTCATATTTTTGTATCATAAACAATCGCAAATATGATACTTAATGTGTATTCGTTAACGATACTGTATCGTTTTGTGGTTTATTGGGTAGTTCGGACTTAAAAACTGGCCGTAAGACATTTTCGGAAGTACACACTTACATAATAAACATCTGGGAGAAATAAATGGTGATTAAAAGTAAATTAAGATTTGAAGCCACTACCCTAACTATGAGTATTTCTAGCTGTATTTTTTTTTTTAATATCTGATTCATCTTTTTAGCATGGTACCCAGCATTAGCTGCTGCTATAAATTGTATAATTTTTGCTGGGATATATAGAGGAGTATTAAACGTTAACACAAGTTAACGTTTAATAATATTGAAATCGAACTGAAAAAAAAACAATAATCATCATTATAAAAATATAAAAAACAAATAAATTATTACTAAAAATATCCAAAGCCCCCCTACTGAACAAAAACAAAACATTCCAACCAAGCAATAAATGAAGCTAATCGTATTGCCATGAAACGAAAAAAAGTGAATCCAGACTGTGGTATGTAATGGAGTGTGGCTGAGGATGGTAAGCCAAGCCTCATAAATTAATACAAAATATTATATATGAGACATTCTTTGTCAACCGGGCCACCCTTCCCTCCGAAATTGGTATAGGTTTAAGATATCGGTTATAATTTTAAAAACTATTTAAGAATTAATTAGAAATTTATTAATTTAAAAAAATTTTATAAATTAACATAATAAGTACTTTTTTCAAAAACTGCTATTTTTCTTCATCAGGATACTCTCCTGACAAATACTTCACAGAGTTTTTGCTTTCAAAAACCTCTACACATTCATTCCTGCTGAAAGAAAATTTGAAAAAACTTTTCAAAAAATTTTCGAAGAAATTTTAAACCCTTTTGTCAAGCTGTATTTAGTTTAGAATTTATTTAGCCACGCACAGGGCCTAAATGACAAATTTCTTAGATTTGATCAAAACGCTTCATATATTTTATAAATCTACTTTTAGCGACTCTTTTTCATTAAGTGCATACAGCTTTAAATAAATAAAATGAAATTCAATGATAAGTACCAATGTACAAGTTACCTAAATATAATTTTTTTTTCAATATCCCAGGGGTAGCGGTATTCGAGATATACCAGATGAAGTCAGGTTTCGTTTTTCTTTTTTAACCCATATCGTCTCTCTTCTCGCTAAAATTAAATAGCCATTAAAAAAATCTGATTTGGCACTCTTCTACCCACTACACGCTACACTTTTCAAGACCTTTAAAAACAAAATTCCCTAATTCGATTTTGAAAACTGATTCAAGTTTGAACGAATCGATTCCCTATTATCAGGCATGTCACAGGTTTTTTTTGGAATTGATTTGATTTCGCAATTTCACTTCCGCAATTTTTTTCCTAAAATGATCCAAAACAATGTTTGTCCTTCTGAGTTTGCAGTTTAGGGTGATAGGGATAATTTTGTATTGAAAATAAAACGTTTTGATAAGGATCGAGTATGCTAGAGGCTTTATAGCGGTACTTAAAACGTTAAAAGCTTCTCCATAAAACGTAAAACGAAAAAAAACCTTTTTATTCCACTTTCAAAAACCAAAGGGGAATTGATATTTAGAACAGCTTAAACTCATAAAAGCTTTTCAATACTGCTTCGTATGTATTCCTTAAAGTGTCTTTAACTATTTCGCTTAAAAAAATTTACATTTAAAACGCTTTTTGTTGGTAAATTCCATAATTTTCTGATTGATTAACAAAACGTAAATTTTTCTAAAAAATTAAAATCTTAAATTCTGATTCGCGATCTTCTTTTTTTTAACTATAAATGGCAGCTTATATCAAAATTTATCAGTTGGAATACAAAATTACCACAAAACAGTTATTTTAAGCATTTGAAAATTTACGAAAACGCAAAAAAGCCGAAGAAGCAAAAGTAAAACGTTACGAAATTGTACTTCGAAATCATATTAATTTCGTACGAAATATGTGTTAATTTTTTGAAGTGAAATTACTAAAAATAGCAGTCTTAACTAGGGTTTGGGGTTCGGGAATTCCCGCCCGAGAAATCCCGGGAAAAGTTTGCTGGGAATTCCCGGGAAAATAATACATTTTTCCCGGAAAAATGGGAAATTTTAAAAATATTAAATTTTTTAAATTGTTTTTGTTTCGAATAAGATTTTTTAATTTTAGTCATAAAAAACATTTTAAATACCAAAACAAAAATGTCATTGTTAAAATCTTTTAAAAGGGAATACATTTATTTGACACAGAAATAAAATGTTTGCCAAGTAATTAGGAGCATTTCAACTAATAAAGATTTTTAGCATAATTAATTCAAAATTTAAGTAGTAAAACCTAAAAACTTGGTAAAATGTTTAAAAGAAATATGAAAAAATAGCTTTGTTTCTTACAAATAATCGCCCTTACTATCTAAATTTTTCAAATGTATAATTTAGGTAAAGTCGACTTTAGTTAAAATATTGGGTGGCAGTACACCTTGACTTGGTTTATTTTTGGAGCATTCTGATTGGTTAATTTATTTTTAACCAATCAAAATATTTGAAAATATAAATATTTTTGTAAGGTTTTCATACACAAAATGAACAAAACCGTTTGATTAAAAATAAAGTCGACTTTAAATTTAAAATACTCCTTTATATTAAGGGTCAATAATTTTATAAGTAACGTTTTCATTAATAAATGTGAAAAGAAAAGACTAATGGTTAACGGTGGTATGTAAATTTGGTTATCCGACATCTAAATTTGGTTCACAAAAAAAAAAAGAAGAAAAATTGATGGTCATGCAACTTCTCTTGAAGAAAACAACAACAAGAATAACGTTTCAGCTAAAATTTGCAAATTCCCCGAAGAAAAAATTGTAAGCTGAATAGGCATTAAAGGTTTTATGGTAGGGCAAACATTTCCTGAAATGGTATCCAAATTAACCGCAGTCAATCCGCACCATAACTAGATCTTCGTTTATTCGAGAAAGTTTTTATAATAAAAACCTGGCATTGCAAAAAATTGAAACCGATGTAAAGAACATTATATTAAATTACAACAATCATGTAAAAGATATCATGATAAAAGAAATATCGAGCAATATTTCTAACAATAGGAGATTTACTATATTCTTAGATGAATGGACAAGAATATCACAAAAGAGATATTTGAACATATGTATAATCGGAAATAATTCATTTTATAACCTGGGGTTGGTTTATATATCAGGAAGATGTAATGCTGATGAAATAAGAAGAATTGTAGAAATAAGACTAGAAGAGTTTTATTTGTCTTTGGAAAATAACATTGTGGCCACCATATCTAATGGGCCAAGTGTGATGAAACGGTTTGTTTCCGATAGTCCAGTAGTGGCTGCTTTCTGCTGGAATCATGCAATTCATTTGGCAGTGCTTAGAGTAATTTATGTGAAATCAAATGTTCAACATTCTGATATTTTTACTTTGAATTCTCACTGCACAGACTGAATTTGTAGGTACTGAAATAGTGTTTTTTTTTTAACAAAAATTACTTATATAGGTGGTTTTCATTAACAATTTTGTTCAAAAATATTTCCCGGGATCAAATTTTTTCATTCCCGTTTCCCGGAAAATAAAAAAGTCCGGGAAATCCCAAACCCTAGTCTTAACTTATAATTAATTATATTTATCTATTATGTTTGGTCCAAATATGCAAAAATGCCATTTACATCTGGAGAAGCAATATGCGTTTTCAATTTCACTTTTAAGTGAAATTGAGGTCTGTGACATGCCTGTATATTTATTTCTGATTGTATTCAATCAATATCTTACTCAGAGAATCAATTTGATTTTAGTTGATTCTTCTTATAAGATCAAACGAATTCATTTAATTTTAACAAATTAATTTAACTAAAAGTGGTTGTCTTGATTTATAGTTTGCAAATGAAATCATAACATATGTAATTTAATCCACTAAAAATCGAATAAGTTTCAATTTAAATAAATCACATTCTCACTGTATTCTCTTTCATTCGCAATCAATTATTTAAAGTGATAGGGAATTATTCATTCACTCATAAAATGAATCAAATTTAATACGAGTTTATTCCAAAGAGAATTGTGTTTTTTTAAGCTCCATAATTCCCTATTATAAATTCCCTTAAATTTTCAAACTCTCCACATATGTTGAGCATATTGAACAGTTTATCATTCCGTTCGTAACATATAGAAATATTGGTCTAAGACTGAATAAAGTATATGCATTATTGATCCTTATTAGCCGATCTTCCGATATCAGTAAGATTTGTATCATCTGAAACATATCTACACTCACAATACATTTTCCTTAACCGATTGAGATTTATTTGATAATTAGGAGGTAAAGTTTATTTTTAATTGAAGAATCAATTAAAATATATGGAAACATATTAACATTTTGTATAAGTCAATAAAAAACAAACCACAAAAAAATACGTATCGTCTGTATGAGTTGATATTTTCAGTCAAATGTTCTATTTTTAGAAAAAATTATTTAAATAATTTCATTGTTTTCCGTTTTAAAACCAAAAAACTCAAATATTTTTCTTTTTTTATTAAAATCGCTTATTTATTTACAAAATTATTTCAATTCAAATTAAAAGAAATTCTTTACTCACACACATAAGCATAGCCAATAAAAATATGAACATGTGTGATGTGTGTGTAGTGTTTTGAAAATTCAAACAAAAAAAACTTTCAAATATGAAAAAATAAACCACAAAATTCTTTTTATTCTAACGTTTTGTCAGTTAAAAATTGAAGATTGTTTTAACAGACTTTTCAATTATTTTTATTCCTTTTATGGATTGTTTAAGCAATATTTGAAAATAGAAAAAATTTTAATTTTGTTTTCAATCAATTTAATATGTACTTTAGGTTGCTTTTAACGATAAAGTATTGTGAGTGTAGGTACTGAAGGTCGGGGCAAAAAAACCTTCTTTGGCAGATGTTTTTTCTATTAAACATTTTTTGTATGAAAATTATAAATTTTTAAAACTTTTTAAGCCATAAAAAATTTTTTCAAAATTGTCTCTATGACCCTTGACAATCATACATTTTCGGCCAAAACGATTCTGAAATTTTCCTGTTATTCATGATCTCCGAATACAAAAAATTGTCTTCCTTCCCCTTCTTGCTAATCATTTACTTAGCAAAAAAAAAACTGTCAATAAAAACTATACACTTTCGACCGAAGAGTTTTTATTTATTTTCTTCGTGATCTGCAACTAAAAGTAGTTAGCCTGCAAAAAATCGGCTCCATAGTATTTCGCTTGTCAAAAATTGTTCTTTTCGCAGCTTAAATTAAGATTTATTTTAGAGATTTAACAGTTAATACATATTTAATAATTAATCTGTCTCTTTTTTAGTTGGATACCTTCTCTTTGTAATCGAATTGCTAAAAAAAAGTCTAAATAAAACTTCAAAAAACCTAAATTATGATAAAGAGGAAATTAGGAAGATTTGCTTGAGCGCACAAACAGAAACAAGAACAACAATGACGACGAAAACAATCAAATAATAACAGGCAACAACAATCAACAAACGCAATGCATTGTTTCAGAGGATGATATGGCAAAATAATATAAAATTGTACATTAAGACAAATACAGGATACCCTTCACTTATGAGGTAAAAAAAAATTTATTTAAAAAATGTTTACGGGAAAAATAAAAAAAAAACCTCTTTCATGGAAGAAAAATTTTTCGCTTAAAATTTTTTTCCGAAAAAAATGAGTTTTTAAATTAAACGTTTTAAAAGATAAATTGCCATTGCTTTTAGAAGGTGAATATTGTATTAATTTTTTAAAAATTGTATGTTCCCCAGGGTGGACCTACCCAGCAGAAATTGCTGCGTGCTTGGAAGCAGTTTTGTCAGGGAAAGTTGAGCAGTGAAGCGATTGCATTATTGATGATATCATGCCTGATTTTTGTTCGAGATAGCTCGCGTGAAAGCACTTATTTCGAGATTCGAAAAGGCATGAATTCACCGCTTTTAATTAGTACTCTTGTTTTTCTTTTAAAATGTCGATAATTCGTGCTTTCTCGGAAGTGCATATTATAATGCTTTACAACTATTTAAAATCATGCCTTCTCAAAAGCACAATATTCCTGCATATTTTTCCGTGAAGAGAAAATGCATCTTATTTTCAGTAAAACCTCTTATTCTCATTAAAATAACTTTTTTCCGCATTTTAAAAAATTTTGATATAAGAACCGCAAAAATATTTAAGCAATCAAATGTATTGCTCATTTGATGCCTTTTTAAAAAACACAGCAAAAAGCGATGTAAACAATTAATCAACTTAGGCCTTTCATTAGTGCTGTTTACAAATCTATACATTTTTAGAAGCGGTAAAAGTAGCAGTAAGGAAGCAGTAAACGTTTTTACTGCTTCCACATTTTTGCTGGGTAATTATTCAACTTTAAACGATTGAAGGCCGCCCCCCCCCCCCTAGAAATGTGCTTTTGGGTATAAAAATACACCATGCAAAAATTAAGGTGATCGTATAACGGGAACACGTGCCCTGAAGTTTGAAATACGATTTACAAGGCGCAAAAAAACACTTTTTTTTGGCTTTTTTGAAAATACTGGCTCTTAAATAACTATATTAATTAAATCAGCTGGCTGGCTGAAAAATTTATGTAGAAACCATAAAAAAAATCGAAATTAACTCCTTTCTTCACATTTTTTAAACAACAATTTATAATTTCTACATAAATTTTTCGGCCAACCAGCGTTATTTAACATAAAAAATGAGTAATTTTGACACCATACCCTCAAGTATGTTTATTTTGATTTTTTTTTTATAGAAAATGCTTAATTAAAGGTTTTATATCGATTTTCATGTCAAATGGCACTTTTTTACATTTTAAAAATTTGGGGTCATTTCGACCCCATGTGCCTATAAAGGTTAATTTCTGATTTTTTATTACTATGTATAGAATTTGGTGTTAACAGAGTTATTTGGATAACTTTTACCAAATTCCGAAAGAAACAACACATTGTTTTGATATACTTCCAGGAAAAATCGAAAAATTTCAAAAAATTCCACCTTTGATCTTGGTCAAGAAAGGGTTAACGTTGTCCGGGTTTTAAAATTTTTTCAGAAAACAATCTCTTGTATCAGAATTAAAAAAAAACCTGAAGTGATTTTGATACAAAAATTAATACTATTATCTAAATTATTTTGCAGAATCACACTTTTCTCTAAAATTTTCCAATTCAAAACGCCTTCAATGTTAAGTTAAAAGAGGGATAAGTTTAGTTTTCAGTAAAATTATTCTCTAAGGCGCATTTAATAAACCTCTGTGCATTGACCACTTTTTCTGATATTTTAAATTTAAAATTTTAAAAAACTCAAAACTACACTCTAAAAAATGTTTGTAAATTTACTACTATAAAATGGGTAAAATTTTGTTTAATTTTACGAAAATTCGGTAAATATAAACAAAAAATGCGTAAACGTTTTTTATACACACTTTCATACGCAATAATACACAGACATTTATGTGCTTATAAATAAATACATTGTGCCTAAAATTACTATTGTTTTGTTAAATAAAATTTTTACGCACAAAGTTGGTAAATATACTATCCAATAATAGTAATAAATATTCTGACATTTCAAATTCGAAAAAATTTAAAAAAAAATTATAAATAATAAAAAGAAAAAGCGAAAACGGATTATTTTTTTTTGAATTACAACATTTCCACAAACACATTAGATTCTGGAAATTAGCAACATAAGCATGAAATTGTTTTTGGTAATTATTATAAACGCATGTGGTAGTCTAAACCTCATTTCAAAATTGAAAGCGCCGTAAGAGAGACACGGCCTACGCAGGAACTACTGGGTGCAATGACTCCTGCTTAAAAAAATGCAAGGGAGGCAGTCAACCAACAACCGTCAACAATAACGGGAGAAAACGCCGTAAGAGAGATACGGCCTAGGTAAAACAACTGGGTGCGATGACTCCTGCTCAACAAAATGCCTTCTTTGAAAGGGAGGCAGTAACCGTCAACAATAACGGGAGAAAACGCTTTAAGAGAGATATGGCCTACGCAGGAACAACTAAGTGCAATGACTCCTGCTCAACAAAATGCTTTTTTTGCAAGTTAGGCAGTACTCAATGAATACTGACTTTGTTGAGCAGGAGTCATTGTACTCAGTTGTTTCTGCGTAGGCCATATCTCTCTTAAGGCGTTTTCTCCCGTTATTGTTGACGGTTACTGCCTCCCTTTCAAAGAAGACATTTTGTTGAGCAGGAGTCATCGCACCCATTCAATAGTTATAATAAATTTTTATATGAATTTTATACAAATGCCTTAAGATCCCAAAACGACTAATTTGGACATAAACGATTATGAGAGAATATGATTCGGATATTATTATTAATAAAATACGTACTAAAAATTAATTTGTTATTTTATTAAAAAAAATTTTTGGGTGGTGCTAAAGTTAGCACACCTGTTGTAAATGCACGCATTATATTTTATTTTTACGCACTTTCTGTGGATTTTTGCGCATTTTTTTGTGGATTTTTACGCATTTTATGCGTACATTTACACGTGAAACGTGCTATTTTAAACACAAATTTAGTAAATTAACACACTAATTTCAAAATTTCATTTAATTTTTACGCACTTTCAATGTAAAATTACAAATTATTTGTGCACTAACTTAAACACAATGTGCGTATTTTTTTTCAATTACGGACATAGAGTAAATTTACCCAATTTATAGTAGGAGTTCAGTTTCCTACTATATGTTGGGTAAATTTCAACAGAATTTAATTAGAGTGTAGAGTTTTGCAAATTTATAAAAAAATCCCATTTTTTGCCATACCTGGGACTAGGTTATTATAACTCTAGAGAGACAAAAATGTATATCTGAATATTTGTGGATCTTAGAAATGAAACTAGAGTATAAATTGTAAATTTTTGAAAATATATTTTATTTTTTACGATTTTCATAATTTATCTCATTTTAACCCTACAATGGTCTGAGGAAATTGAAATTACTTAAATATTTTTCAAAAGAAAGGTAATTCAGTCCAGATTATGATTAAAAAAAAAAAATCAAAAAAAATGATTTTTTCGCCTTGTAAATCGTATTTCAAACTTCTGGGCCGATGCGATACGTGCTGCAGTCATACGATTACCTTAATTATACCCTACACCACTTCGTGGAGAGGGTATTATAAGTTTATGCTGATGTTTGTAACACCAAAAATATTGGTCCTAGACCCCCCTTACAGTATACCGTTCGGCTCAGAAGTTTTTTTATTTCGATTTAACGATGTCCGTCTGTCTGTCTGTCCATGCATTTTTGTGAACACTCTACAGGTCGCAAATATTAAGATATTTTGATGAAATTTTGTACACCGACTTACGTCGGGCGAAGGCCGACGACTATTGATTTAGGTTAAAATCGGTCCATGTTTAGACCTAATGCCCATATAAGGGTACCCCACAAAATTTTCGTTATTACACGCTGCAGGTCGCAAATACGAAGATATTTTAATGAAATTGGTACACAGACCTATGTAGGCCCAAGAACGGATCCTATTGATTTTGGTTGAAATCGGTCCATGTTTAAACCTAGTGCCTATATAAGGGTACCCCTCAAAAATTTTCTTTTTTACACGCTGCAGGTCACAAATACGAAGATATTTCAAAGAAATTTGTTTCGTTGACTCGCATGGTCCTAAGGAAAAAGCCTATTGATTCTAAATAGGATCGGTCCATATTCGGACCTATTGCCCATTTGGGCTATATTTCCGATTTTTTTCTTCTTTTATGATTTTATAGAAAATTTTGACACAAGTCCCATTTTAACCCATTCAAATTTCGGATTCAAACATTAGTTGGCTATAAATCAGACTGGTGTAGGGTATTATATAGTCGGCATGCCCGACTTTAACTTTTTACTCGTTTTGTGCATGCTGTATTTTTATACCCAAAGGCGCATTTGTAGGGGGGGTGGGGTCACAGGTGGCCATTTTTGTTCATCCATGTAACGAAGGTCAACTCTAATGTACACACATGATAAAGTGTGATCTTAGGTATTTCTACTTATAACTTTTGAAGATCTTGATGGAATTTGCTTATTTCCTATGCCAAACTTCTGATAGTATCAGCAAACATTTTTACTAAAAACTAGCATAACTCTACCTCTGTATTGGCGGAGTCAATATTTCACATTTTAACCAAGGAACATCGAAACCAGAATTACAAACTGATTGCTGTCAGATATGTTTGCCGGAAAGAATAATTTCAAATTCGCCTGCGTTCGCGAAAGCTTCCTGTAAAAACTATCTCGCGAACGCTCCGGAAAAAATTCTAACATTTGTGACTCTCGCGAACCATTTTGAATTAATTCGTCCTGGTTTTCACATTCCTTGTTTTAACAAATAGGCAGATATCGCTACATCGACTTCAATTTTTAAAACGGGCTTTTGTACCATTCCGCATTAATGAAGTACCGCCTGTAAATACATATGAATATACAAAGCATAAATGCATAATATGTTTTTCTGTTGTTTTTGCTGTTTGTTTGAAATGAAAAGTTATTCTTAAGAATAACAACAACAAGAATTGTATTGAAGATGTTGTTTTATAAATGTTTCTTGTTGTTTATATTGTTGCTGTTTTAGTTCTTGCATGAATGGTATTTAGTTAATACTTTTTGTTGTTGCCGTTGTTATTTTGGCTTGGAAATTGTTTATAATGGTTGGTTGCTTTGTATACAGAGTTTTGCTTTTTTTTGTTGGCTTTTCAATATGAATGTGCCTTAAATGGCCTTTTTTGACTTTGGGCATAGGCAGATTTCTTTTGAAAATAAAATACTTTAATATGCATATAATTCATTTCATTTCAATTCATACCCAAAAAACACATACTGTCGCATACTAAATAGAGCTTAAATACCATTCATTATGTTAAAAAGTCGTTTGGCTTTGTATGAAAGACAGTTTTGTTTTTTCTTTAAACTTAAATGGATACAAATTGTAAGCAAAATGTACTATATGAGTCTCTTTGTCTGTTTGGTTTTTATACCCTACACCACTATGTGGTCAGGGTATTATAAGTTTGTGCTGATGTTTGTAACACCAAAAAATATTGGTCGTAGACCCACCTTATAGTATACCGATCGGTTCAGAATTTTTTTTTATTTCGATTTAACGATGTCCGTCTGTCCGTCTGTCTGTCCATGCAATCTTGTGCGCACTCTACAGGTCGCAACTATTAAGATATTTTGATGAAATTTGGTACGCAGACCTATGTTGGCCCAAGGATGAACAAGTTTGATTTTGGTGAACATCGGTCCATGTTTAGACCTAGTGCCCATATAAGGGTCCTACCAAAATTATACTGTTTATATGCTGCAGGTCGTAAATATTAAGATATTTTGATGAAATTTGGTACACAGACCTATATTGGCCCAATAATGCAGCCTATTGATTTTGGTGAACATCGGTCCATGTTTAGAACTAGTGCCCATATAAGGGTCCCCCCAAAATTGGCTTGGTTACAAACTGCAGGTCGCAAATATTAAGATATTTTAATGAAATTTGGTGCGCTGACTCACATTATAGAAAATTTTGACATAAGCCCCATTTTAACCCATTCGAATTTCGGATCCAAACAATACACCAGACTGGTGTAGGGTATTGTATAGTCGGCATGCCCGACTTTAACCTTTTTACTCGTTTTATTTTCAGATTGTCTCTGACCACATAGTGGTGTAGGGTATAAATAGTTTTTTCTGCAAGGTAATTATACCCTACACCACTATGTGGTCAGGGTATTATAATTTTTAACTTATTTTTACTAGTTCTAACTAAAATGTTTACAGGATTTTTCTTTTTCTGTTATATTTAGTTTCTAAATACATTTAGTAAAAATTTGATCAAAATGGATATTTTAAATTACAATTTTTTAAATACACACAAAATTGTTTCAAAATTTAATTTTTGAGTGTACAAAAACAGAAAAAAATAAAAATTTTACAGTGAAAACTACAAAAAATTATTAATTGTGTAAAAAAAGTTCCAAAAAATTGTTTTCCGCCTGTTGGGATTCGAACCCGCAACCCTCTGATTTCTGTGCCAGCACGTTCCTATGCAACCCCCATACAAACTATTAACTTCTTATCACCTATGAAAAAGAACTTCTGACTAGCATATATTTATTGCAGCATTAGGTGCTGTTTAAAACCCATTCCTAAGGGAGTAATTCTTTGTGATGTAATGAAGGAAGTGATTCATTTAGAAGTCATTCCATTTTTGCTGGGTACTTTTCTAATTTGAAATTTTTTATAGTTGTTAATAAATAAATATATAAATATGTGTTTACAGAATGTATAGAATATGGATCTCTGCAAGTGGCTCACGTATTGTTACACGCTCTCTCAATGGCTCCGTCTGAGACTCCAAGAAGTTAAACTGCAGTTAACGGGTTTAGTTCTTTTATTATATTTGTCATATTATGCAATTAATTGAAACCATTTTTAATATTTATTAAAATTTAACCATAAAACTTAACCTATCACTTTGTAATGAAATTTCTTGAAATGTCGGGCAGAGCCAGTTAACAGAGATAGAGATGCCTGCATACCCTTGAGATTCAATGCTCGTTGATTTCACTTCTTGTGTACATATAACATTTTCGCAACATTTATTTTTATAACTGTTGCAGAAACATTAACATAAAATAAAAATCAATGTTGGCAATTTTTTCGCTTTATATGTTCCTAAACTACAGCCAATATTATTATTGTGGCTTTTTACACATATTTTCCATTTGTATAAACTAATGTAATTCATATTTGTTCATAATGTTACATAGTTTTTAAATGTGTTTACATTAATGTAGTTAAAACAAAAATGAAATGAGAGACTGAGAGTTCACGGAAATAGGGTAAATTGTATTGTATGGTTTTAGTATGATTTTTTTAACAAATTATTATATTGTTAACCCAATCCCTAGCTAGAATATTGTATAATGTGTCCCAGCGAAATAAATATTTATTAGCAAATAATATATAAAATACTATATAGCCATTAGGGTGGATGCATGCACTCACGGAAATAAATCTGTAAATACCCGGGTAAAAATAGTTATATATGGTCATATATAATGTGATTGTGCTATATCTGGCTATGAATGGAGTCACATTAAGACACATATCAATATATACAACTACATCTGATATTATTTTTTGAACAAATTTTTTATATGGTAATTGATACTAGTATATGTCCCCAAATCTTACTCCATATATAACTACATAAGCCATATGAAATTAATAAAAATATATGTAGGGATCGATATGATTATATATGGTTCCATGCAAAGTTACATAAAAATGTATGTGACGCCATACTAAAAATATTTTTTTGTAATTTTATATAACTTTATATATAATCCTATACAAACTAATATATAGTTCAACATAAATTTTAGTTATCTGTAAATTAAGATTTAAATTAACATGGCTTCACATGTAACTATATAAGGCTCCATAAACAAATTAAGTTATTTTTTTTATATATAATTTCATATTAAAAATGTTATGCGTACGTTTCCTAAGACAAAAGCATTCAAATGCATTTTTATAAAACACAACCAATTTTTGTAGAAAAATTTTTAAACATTGGGTTATTGTTTCTAAAATTTGGGCCTTTAAAATTTCAATTGTCAACTTAATAAGTGTTAAGCATAACTTCCAGTCATAAAAAGCCTACCTACTATCTGGTTTAATTATATAAAGTCAGATATATTTATATGGCAGTATATATAATTTGATATCCTGGATATGGATAAATCTCGGAACAAATTGTACCAAATTATATCTAATTTGATATAATTAGACACATGTAGATGACCCATTTTTCGGATCAAATTGTGTGTGGTTGTATATGGGAACTTATCAGATAAGATATAATTATATAAGACACCATATTAAAATTTTTACCCGGGTATAGCAGAAAAAGCAACTAAAAATTAGTTAACAATGATGTCGCAGAAAAAACTGTTAAATTAGTATTTTTTTTTTTGCTAGATATTAGTCAAATAAGAACAGCAAAAATAAAACTGTTAAATTTACAGAATTTTAGTTATATTTAAGTTAGCTTTTAGTTAATTGAAAATGACAAATTGTGCAGTACAATCTGCAGAAAATTTTGCCAAATATTAGTAGACTAAATGTAGAAAACACTATTATTTTTAAGCTTAATTTAGTTGAATGCAAATAGCAGCCTATATTGCTAAACTCAGGAGAAATATTTGCTAAAAAATTTTAATGGCTGTTTTCAAAAGGCTCAGTTTTTATTTGCATTTAAAAAAAATCGAAAAAACTTGGAAAATATTAAATTTTTTAGTGAGTTTTTCAGGCTAATAATTATTTAGCAAAATTTTTTGCTGATTGTTGCAGGTTAATCTGTTATTTTCTATCAACGAAAATTTAACTCAAATATAACAAAAATTCTGTGTATTTAACAGTTCTTATTTTTGCTGTTCCCATTTTACTAATATATAGCAAAAAGAAACTGCTAATTTATTAGTTTTTTTCTGCAGCATCATTCTTAACTAATTTTTAGTACACTCAACCAAAAAAGTCTATAATGGCTACTGAAAATTTTGCTGTTATTACGGGAAATTTAACTGTTTTGAAGCCAGCGGTATTTTTTGCTAATTTTAGCAACACATGTCTGCTGATCTGTAGTACAATAAAATTAGTAGGAAAAATTAGTAGCCGCTACTAAATTTTAGTAAAATTTATGTAAACTGCAGTTCAAAATCGATTTGCTAAAATCAGTTACAAAACTTACTAAATATCATAATTTTAGTACAATGAAATTAGTATAAATAATTAGTTGCAGCTACTAAATTTCAGTAAATTGTTATAAACTGCAATTTAAAATCAATATGCTGAAATTGGCAAAAAATTGTACTAAAATGAGTAAAAAGGCTAAAGTTGGCCATGCCGACTATACAATACCCTACACCAGTCTGGTTAAAAGCCAACTAATGTTTAGATCCGAAATTCGAATGGGTTAAAATGGGACTTTTGTCAAAATTTTCTATAAAATAATAAAAGAAGAGAAAATCGTAAATAAAGCCCATATGGGCGATAGGTCCAAATATGGACCGATTCTATCTAGCATCTATCGGCTTTGTTCTCGGGACCATGTAAGTCAGCGAAAATATCTTAATATTTGCGACCTGCAGCGTATATCCAAGCCAATTTTGGGGGGACCCTTATATGGGCACTAGGTCTAAATATGGACCGATGTTAAGCAAAATCAATAGGCTTCGTCCTTGGGCCAACATAGGTCTGTGTACCAAATTTCATCATGCAGCGCATAAAAAATATTCTTTTGGGGGGGACCCTAATATGGGCACTAGGTCTAAATATGGACCGATTTCAACCAAAATCAATAAGCGTCGTCCTTGGGCCGACATATATCGGTGTACCAAATTTCATCAAAATATGTTAATATTTGCGACCTGTAGAGTGCGCACAAAAATGCATGGACAGACAGACGGACGGAGGCACGGACATCGTTAAATCGAAATAAAAAAAATTCTGAGCCGATCGGTATACTATAAGGTGGGTCTACGACCATTATTTTTTGGTGTTACAAACATCAGCACAAACTTATAATACCCTCTCCACGTAGTGGTGTAGGGTATAAAAAACAAAAACTGTAAAATCTAAAAAAAAAATTTTTTCTTTCGATTGTAACAAGCGTATAATTACTTCATCGTACTTGAAATTTGTAGTCAAAATTGCAAGCGGTTCTCCAGTTATTACTTGTTATGCATTGGAGATACAATAAAATTTTCTGAGTGTTATTTCCAAACCAAGAATATATCAATAGTAACAAATATAAACTAAACAAGAATTGTAAAAAATCAAAAAAAAAAAATTAATTAGTATATTTTTCTGCTAAATTTAGCACTCGGAAAAATTAGTAAAATATTTTGCTAAAATCAGCAGCGAGAATTAGTAAAAAAATCCGTAATTTGTAATAAGAGAATAGCTAAAATGATTACTAAAAAAAATTGTACTAAAAATCAGTATAAAAATAGTAAAGTTCGATTGGAAACTGTTTACAAATTTTTTTACTAACTTTTTTATCTGAGTGTAGTTTTAACTAAATTTTTATAGACTTTTTTTTCTATTAGTATATATGTATAATCAATTATCGATAATTCATTACTTGATATATTGTGTTATTATAACAAGTTAATGTATGAATTTCTCGCATCCATTTACAAAGTTTTGTTGGGTTATATATAATTTGTTTTTGTTTTGCAGTTTCTATTATTGTTATTATTATCCTTTTACTTTGTTTACATTATCTTTTGTATGACCATCCCTCTCTATCAGATGTCCTCTCCTGCCAATTGTTATTGTTGTTAATTTAGTTGTTATTTAGGACATCGCCACCAAAAACATAGAAAAATATATTTATGTTCCTAATTGTGTGTTTTTGAATTAAATTTTTTTTTTATTAAGCTTGTTTTTGATGTTATTTTTATGGTTATTAGTGTTTACTAACATTTTTGTTTTTCGGTTATTGTTTTATTTTTTCTATTTTCCTTTTTTTTTTTTTGTTTAGTTTGCTTTTTTTCCTCTTGCTGAAGTAGATGTTGATTTAATTATTTGTATTTAGTATATTTTTGCATAATTATGTGGTTGTTTTTTACACAATTAGCTTCTAAATTGGCTCATTATTGGTAATTGTTTAAAAAAAACACCACAGCTATTCTCGGCAGGAGTTTTTTGATTTGTTAATTCATTATTTTAAGCGATACTTGAATAATGAATTACAAATTTAATTTATTAATATAAATAACAGCGCTAAAAACAACTCCCTCCACAGTGAGATATTTGCAAATATTTTGATGTTGAAACAAGCAAGAAAATTATAGTCAGTTATATAACCGACCATGCGATAGCCTATACCAGACTGGGTAAAATTTACACATTGTTTAGGTCCGATGAATCGATGAATCGAATCGGGAATATATTAAAAAAGGTTTTGTAACATCTTCCCACCGTTTTGTGAACGATTTAGACATGATAGGGCATTTGGTGAGCAAACAAAGTCGATGGAGAAAAAAACTTAAAATTTTTTTTAATCTGACAATATTTACAGATTTTGAGGGTGAATTGAAATTTAGGAAAACAGTAATGTGATATATTTGCTCAACTAGGCCAGGTTATCCGGGTAGCAAGGTCATTTTTGACCTTGGTAAAGAAAGGTTTAACTTTGTCGGAGTTTTACAAAATTTTCGGAAAAAATCTCTTGTATCAGGATTAAAGGAAATCGGAAGTGATTTTGTTCCAGCTGGCTAAAAACACAAAAATTAATATTCTTATCTAAATTATTGGCCAAAATCACACTTTTCTCTAAAATTTTCAAATTTAAAACGCCGTCACTGTTAAGTTCAAAGAGGGATATGTGTAATTTTTAGTAGAATTATTCTCTAAGGTGTATTTAATAAACCCCTATGCGTTGACCATTTTTTTTTTATATTTTGTTGAACAAAATTTTAAAAAACTCAAAAATAGAGTTTTGCAAATTTATAAAAAAAACAAATTCCATCTTTGGTCATACCTGGGACTAGGTAATCATAAGCCAAGAGAGGCAAACATTTTTATGTGAATATTTGTGGATCTAAGAAATGAAACTAGAGTATATGATTGTAAATTTTTATTTTTGAAAGAAATATTTTATCTTTTACAATTTTCTTAATTTATCTCATTTTAACCCTACAATGGTCTGAGGAAATTGCAATTCCTAAGATATTTTCCAACCGATTTTGGATTTTTATACATTACCGGAAAGGTAATTCAGTCTGAATTATGATTCTATTTACATTTTCCAAAAATACGGTTATTAAAGAGCCATCCAGTATTTTGAAAGAAAGCGATTTTCGCCTTGTAAATCGTATTTCAAATTTCAGGGCCGATGCGGCGCGTGTTCCCGTTATTCGATCACCCTAATTTTTTGCATGGTGTATTTTTTTACCCAAAGACACATTTCTAGGGGGGGACGGGTCACAGGTCGCCATTTTTTTTTCGTCCATATAAGGTAGGTCGACCCTAATGTACATAGCTAGGTTGTTATCGCCAAAATACCGTTTTAAATTGAATGCCGTTATCGTTACCGACACCGTTATTTTTATGGATAGTTACCGGTATTTGAACTTCGTAGCTTTTAAAAAACAGATTAGTGCTGACAACCGAATTCGTAGACAATCGAAATATTTCCGTTGTGGTAACGGAATTTTTCGGTTGCAACAACAGCAAACTATTTAAGAAAGATTTTTTTTACTACTCGTACAATAACAAAATAACGGTTGCCACAATAACAATTCGTTAGACATAACTGCAACATTTTATTGCTACAATTGCGACATTCAATTGGCAACAAATCCCGGTGTCAGCACAAATCTGTTTTGTGAGTATACCTACCATTCGAATTTCTTACACAGCTTAAGGTATACAATTTTAAAAATTTTCCTTTAAAAAGTGAAAATTTAATTATGTTTGTTATTCTTTCAACACTTCCCCTAACAAAGTTTGTTTATTAAATTTTTTGATATCTTGCAAAAACTATAGAATAATTTGCCTTTTTTGCGCTGATTTGCGCTGTTCATATCAGAAACAAACTTTTTCTGGTCTAAACAACAATAGTTTATGGCTATAAACAAATACATTATGCACCACATTTGTATAAACTTACAACGTTTACATACAAACCTACTACAGATCCATACAAATGTAGTTAGTATGTACAATATATGAAACAATAGAATATAGAGACCCATATGCCAAACATTAGCGGCGTTATGCTTGGCTACTCATCAGGCAATAAATGAAAGAAAAAAAAAAAAACAAAAAAGCAATTTTAAAAAATCGTACATTAAACAGTAAAGTACATACATATATGTTTTCATATGTATGTATGTAGAAAACATTAAATTAAAATTAAAAAAAAAATTTAACAAAAAGTTTAACGAACTTTTCTAAAACAAAAAAAAAAAAAAAACAAAGGCCCTAAAGCAACTTTTTGAAAACAAAAATCTTAAACATTTTCCGATTCAGTTAATGATTTTGTTATTTGTTTAGTGTGTTTTCCTGCACTTTTTGCATTCAATTATTTATCAAATGTAGAATGTTTTTAAAATTGATGAATAATTCATTTTATGTAAGATTTTTTTTCGAAATTTTGTGCAATTTTTTAAAGGTAAAAAAAGCAACAAGAATGCGTATTTTTTGTATAATTACCCAGCAAAAAAGTGAGGAAGGGAAGTAATAAAGCTGTTGCAGCTGTTGAATATGAAGTTGTTCTAATTTGGGGTTTTTGTCGATGAATTTAGCATTGGCTCGCTCTTCTTAGAAATAAAGTTTCTGTTTTTAAAAAACAATTGATATAAATTTTAAACTATGAAAAAGAAGTTCTTTTTCGTTGCTTTTTATGTTAATTTTATTAGAAAATAAAAATCTTCATGCTGCTTGTGTTGTTTGAACCTACACTCTTTAGGATTCAAACGGAAGCTGTAACCCCTGTTATCTATGTTATAGTTGCTGCTTTAAACTAAAGTTCCTTTAGTATTATACAAAAAACTAAAATATACATTATAACCTAGAGAGAACCCCATAAAGACAATCTAATGAGAGTGCTTGGTAGCACTTGAAAATGCATTAATTGTCAACCATTGGTTCTAGGAAAGTTTTTTTTCATAAGTTTTCTCTGTTTGTTGTAAAATAGATTTGTGAATTATATTTGAAATTTATTATATTTGCTCTTAAACCAAACAAAAAATAAGGAAAAAAAATTCTTCAAAAATAACATTGAAGTTTTGATATCTTCGTTTTGTTTATTTATTTCACAGTCAATATAAGTAGCTCATTATCAATTATTAACCCATAAAGGCATGGATACTGAAGATGAGTCTGTAGCGGGGGGACCCGAAAGTACGTATTCTATCGAAATTTTTTAAATTTTTATTCTCTGTATATTACTTGTATGATCTCAAATCTGACAAAACATAATAATTTACCAATTAACAGATCAACTATAATATACCTTCATACATTTCAAACACACTAGATATAGTGAAAAATATAAGTTAATATGAATAATTGTTTCCTATCAACATGGATTTATGTTGTAGGTTAATAATAATTAGAATATGCATTTAAAATTAATATTTCGTTGTCGTTCAATAAGTCTGTGATTCATAAGCTGACGATCAGAGTTGAATAGTACCAGCTGCGATACTTTAAGTATTCAAATTCAAAGCAAAAAATAGTGATAACAGAGTATAAAAATAGCATTGTTAAAATTTCGTTGAAGTGAGTCTAATTGAGTTGTGTTTACATTTGTTTATTTGTCTCACAGATAATATAAGTAGATCATTATCAATTACTCACCCATAAAGGCAGTACCCGATGCCTTTATGGGATCCAAAAGTATGTATACTATCCTGCTGGACTTACTGAAATTTTTTTAAATTTTTATTCTCTGTAATTTACTTGTATGATCTCAAATCTGACACAAAAAAATTCCATATAAATTGATATAAAATTGTACAAAAATTAAATACACTTAGTTCTCTTTTTATGCGGATTTGCAATGGTTTGTGGTTTTCAAATCGACGTTTTCTTTAATTTTTTAACCCTTTAACTTGGTTTTTTTTATTTAAAAAACTGTGTTTTTGTTTATTTACATTTAATTTTAGAACCAACACGCAGAGGAAAGATATGGTTGCAATAAAGATCACAGCTACCAAACTATGGTCACTACTGCCATACATGATTGTTGCAATCAAATTTCTTAATGTATTAATCATACTTTAGAACGGTGGTCGGCACCCACACAATACGAATGACAACAAAACTCTCAACTAAGAGCGTAACAAATAAAAATATTCCAATTAGTAGCATGATAGCTTTCAACAAAGCAGGTTGATGTCGCTTTGTTTAACAAATTTTAGAAAAATTTTTCACTTTTAAAATTTTACAAGAACAGGAAATTTATTATGAATTATTTTTATTTCTTTAATTCATAAAATTTACTAACTAATGGAATACTTTTTTAAGAATTAATAATTTATATACAAAAAAAAAATAAATATTTTTAATTAAATTAATTTTAATTAATTAATATTTTAGTATAATAAAATTTATTATGAATTATTTAAAAAAATTAAATTAGTATGAATTATTTTTTTATTTCCTTCATTCATGCATTTATTATTTCATTTCTTCATTAACTCATGTTCTTAATATACAAAAATAAATTTAAAAATGATAAACTAATTTCTCACAGTGTAAAACGCCAATACATTCACATTCGCTCTTTCTGCCGACCACTGTTTTAGAAATGATATGGTCGCCTATAATCATTTTATCTCTCTTTTTTTCGGTTTTCATATTATTTCTATCGTCTACAATCATATATTATCTGGACAATCATATTCCTCTCTTTGAATTGCAATATATATTATTATCTGAGTTGAGAGAGATCATATTCACAGTCATTGGTATAGTTTCGACAACCATGAGATGATCAGTATATTTTTTTAAGAGCATCATCTATCAGTTAGCGTCAGTCTTGTTTAAGATTTTGTGAAAGAAGTTGTAAGAAGCACTAAAATAAATAATATTATATATATGTATGCATTAAAAACGAATACTTATAAAATAGAAAAATATCTTATTGGTATTCATTTTAATAGCGACATTGTTTTTAGAAGAAAGAACTCGCTCTACCCAAGAAGTCTAGAGAGATATATGTAGATTGTCAAGCAATAAATGTTTAGTGCTATAAATTAAGTGGAAAAAGTAATTAATTTTTCTAATTTTTTGTACTCACATAGCCAAAAGATTTTTTCAGAGCCTCTATAATAAGAAGTGTGATAGATTTTAGTTTTGTACGAAAACAAAATTGAAAAAAATTGCAAAACTAAAAAAAAATGTAAGTGCACGACGAAATGATCATAATATTTTCGTACTGATCATATTATGTTCCTGATGATCACAATATGATGCCAAATGATCACAAAATTGAATGATAATTAGTAAGATAATATGATCACTGAGAACATGTTACGATCATTTCAGATACATTGTAAAATTGTATTTTTAACAATTATCAGATGTTTCCATAATTTACTTTTAGTTATATATGGGTGATATCAAAAAATGTTATAAAAACCGTGTAACCACCTAATTTCTAATGCATGGATTACTTTTGAGTTACATATTTCGATATATATCAGCGCATTGTCATCTGTTTTACAAAATGTATAACAATCTGACCAATTTTTAGTTAATACATAAAATTTGTGACCAATTTTATAGGCCAAATGTAAACTCCATAACAAGTAACTCATAAGGTTTTTTAACTTTAATAGCTTATATTTTAATAACCAATAAAGCTAAACACTAACTGTAAAAATTTTTATGAAGAGGAAAAGTGCCGTTTCTAATAAAAATTAATACATTTTACAAACTTTTTCGTATATCTTAGCTATCACGACTTCAACTCTGTGACAATTTTTCGTCATAATTTTTGATAAAAATGCATATACCAGAATTTTGGAGTTATCTATTATTTATATTGCGAAAAGTATAATGTTATTTATACTCAAATGATCGTTGGACTGTAAGTAATCATCCAGTATAACAGACTTCAAGCTTTTCTGCAGCATATAACATTCTCGAGATGAAAAAGGATGTCTTTAATAAGATTTGAAAAAATGTTGTAAACTCCGTTCCTAATTTTTACACCAAACTATTTAACGACTAAGAAAAATAATGTCATATTTGGATTCACCTTGTAGGCATCATGCGATTTCGTTTCGGAAAAAAAATTCTGACAAAGCGTTTCTGAAAGAAAACGAAAAAAGTAACCAAATGTAAACTCCGTAACCACAATTGTTTGCATCAGATTTCAGTCAAATAAATGTAGATAAATGTTTAAAATATTTTAAAATAATCATAAACAGAGGTGATTCAACTAATATTTATGCGTCAAAAGACGATTTAACTAATAACTTTGCGTCAAATCAAAAAAAGTTATCAGTTTTTTACCCTAAGCTGCTGGAGCGAAAAACGGTTGATTTTGCATTTCATTGGTTTTGAATCGATATTTCGAGTCATTACTGACATTAGTTTGACAAATTAAATTTGTTTCACACAATTTAAGAATTTTTTGGTCGCGAAATGTTATGTTTTTAATATATTATTTTGTAACTGCGCAACCGCTGTTTGGATTTTAAAAAATTTTATATTTTTGAAAAGCATTAAAAAGGACCAAAAATACAAAATTAAAAAAAAAATTTTTTTTTCGCGGAATGAATTGTATTTTTATTCGCGAAACCGCCAATTTGATAAACACAAATTATATATCATTGGAAAGCAAGTTGAAAACCCAAATACGAAAAACTAATAAATTGAAGAAAATTCGTACGCAATTTTTTTTTGTTATATCTTTTGCTTGCAGAAATGTAAACTCCGTTACAACAAAAAAAATTTAAATTGTGCAAAAAAAGTTATTGCGACAACTTGTAGAAGAGATTTTTTGCAATTAGGTTTATAATGACTAAACTTACTGATTGCATTAAGAAAAAACCGAAATATTAACACTTTTTACTTCTCACAAATTTGGCCCAAAAATTTGTCACATTTTTTGATTTCACCCATATAAGTGATAAATTAAATTAATTTTAATTATTTAAGTTTGTAAATTTGTCATTGAATAAATAAATGTACTATGAATTTTGAATAAAACAAATCGTGCACAGCTTTTTCACTAACCTTCAAGAGAATGCTGGAAAAAAAACTATAGGGATCATAGTACGATATGCAGGCCAATAATATGATAATATTGGGATCAATTTGGAATCATAATGTAGTAATTAAGGGATCATGTTATGCTAGAAAAAGGTAATTCATAATATGATTGTCGCAATCATAAACCCAAAAATATATGATGCTCTTCGAATATGGTCATCCCAACCATGTTTTTACTTTGCGTGAACGTAGAGAGATTTTTAATAAACAATGGTTACAATTAAAGACTTTCTAAACCACTAATCCAATAGAAAAATTGAATAGGTGAATCTAACGAGGGTCTAATTGTGAGTTTTCTCGTATTTCCATAAAATTTCCACTGAGACAGGCGTAGAGAATAACTAAGTAGATAAATAACACTTTTCTGTTTTTTAAGTTTCAGCTAAATTGGAGTTCATTTTCAGATTGCGATTTTCAACTACCGCCAAATTTTAAATTTATAAAAATTCCTTCTATTCATCTCGGCTACTTAGTTATATTCATTAAACAGTAGTTTTTTTTTTCAATAAAAACTCTTAAAAATTGTAAAGCAATTAATTCCCAAAACACTTAAGATTGTGTACTTAAACTCAATTGGAATAATACATGTTATACTTCAACATTCCTTTCATTAGTACATATAGGGATATATTTACTTATGAATGTGTTTTGGGTGTATCATAATAATCTCAAGGCATTTACAATATAAATACTCCGTATACAATTTGGCATGTGTATTATATATATGGTTTATCTGATAGACAGTAAGTGCTTTTGTTATATTTATGCAGATTTTTATAGAAAACAGATTTCATTTCAAACATTTTTTTGATAACCTGTCATATTGGAAATTATATGTTCTTAAGAAGAGGAAAAAAAGCATTAAGGAATGTCTAAAGTGTTTTTTTAAACAAAAAAAGTAAAATAAAGGAAGTAGTAGACACAATTTAGATAATAAATTTTAGGGAAATATTAAAACAAATAGAGAATTATTTGGAAACATACTAATTTATTTTAGTTAAACAGGAAATGTTCTAATGACAAAATAATAATTTGTTTTTTTTTTAGGAAATTTCGTAAAAATTTTCTAAATTTTATATAATTTTTTATTGTTTACCAAAACGTATTAAGGGCGATTTCTACATTAATATTTATTTGGCAGGACTTTCACTTATTTTAAAATTGTCTTATTTGTGCAGCATAAGATTATCCAGTATCAAAAATTCTTCATTCATTGAAATTGTGCGCAATTTCAATATTTCAGTATCACTTTCTCATGTCTAAAATTTACGAAATTAAATATTATTTATACACGGGCTTAACCCAACAAAAAAATAGACATAATTTTAGAATCAATCACTTTTTATCATTTTTAATAGCGTTGTAATTACCGAAATTTATTTACAATTTTTTTTGTATTAATTGATTGTTTATGAATTATAAATCCTTTATTTTTAACTAATTTATTTAAAAACTAAAAATTTTTTTATATCGCGAACTGGAAAAAAACCGACGACCTTCCGTTTGTCAGATCATTGCTTTTCATCCAGCTTGAGCTCGATTAAAATTTTTAGTTAGATTTCAAATTTCAATTTTTTCAGTTTAGAAATTTGAATATTTTGTATATGAATAAAATTACATCAACAACAGAAAATAAATTCTGTCTTTTAATTTGAATCAAGACAAAAATTATTAAGAAAAAACTAAAATGACTTTGCTGAGATTTGAACTCATATTGCTAAGACTATAAGGCTGTACACTTAGTTGTTGTCTAAGTTTGAACTTAAATATGCATACGTATAAAGTGAAAAAATATTATACATTTCAACATTTCTTTATATTAATTAAAATTTCTGTTCCTAATCTTAATATGTAATTATTATGAAATTAATGGTTAATTGTACCGAAGCTGATAAAATTTGAAATTGATTGCAGCAACTAATACCCCAGCAAAAATAAATGGAATGACTTCTAAGTGAATCACTTCCTTCATTACATCACAAAGAATTACTCCTTTAGGAAGGGGCTTTAAACTATATCTAAAGCAGCAATAAATACCCAATAAGCACATGGGTTTTAAAAATTCAAGTGCTTTAAATTTTGCTTGAAGTAAAGTAGATTTCAAATTCTACCATTTAAATATTTAACAAAAATATTTGAAACTTTAATTTTTGTTTCTCTTATGCTGGAGTATGCTATTGAAATAAAATGTAATAAAAGTTGTATTCAAGCCTTGAAACTGGAAAACAGGTCTTGGATTGAACTTAATTTCAACTTGAATTCCAGTGAAATTGTTTATAGGGTATATGCTAGTCAGAAATTCTTTTTCATGGATGATAAGTGGTTAATATTTTGTATAGGGAGTGCTGGCACAGAAATCAGAGGATTGCGGATTCGAATCCTGGTAGGTCGAAAATTTTTTTTTACAAAATTATTAACTTTTTGTTGTTTTTACTGTAGTTTTTTTTTTTTTTTTTAATTCTGTCCACCCAATTAATTTTTGAAATAATTTAGAAATTTATTTTTTTTTATAATTTTCTATTCATTTATATCAGATTTTACGAAAATATAAAATTTCAAATAAAAATTTAAAATATCAAAAATAATAATAATAAAGGGAAATATTAAAATTTTGTATGTAAAAAATTGTAATTTAAAAAGCCCGTTTTTTTAAAATTCTTACTAAATATATTTATTATTACACAAACAGAAAAAGAAAAAAATCTTTAAGTATTTTAGTTAGAACTACTAAAAATTAATTAAAAATTAACCTTGCAGAAAAACTATTTTTTGTCTATTAATATTCTGCAGAATTTTTTGCACATTTTAACGTGGTAATTTATTACTCTTAAGTAACTAAAAGTTAACTCAAATGTAACTAAAAATTTGTAAATTTAAAATTTTTATTTTTCCTGTTCTTATCTTAAGTACAAGGGAAATACTTCAGTCTAAACACTCCGATTTTGATGAAATTTGGATATGTAATAGAGAAAAAAAATCTAAGATCGACCTGTCTCAGCTTATGGGCCACCTCGGAATTTTAAGGGTCCAAAAAGGGGTTCAAAAATGGGTCTTTTTTAGGTTTTTTTTTTTGCTTTTTAAGATATTTCGACCAAAGGAACCATGTGCCAGTGTGGTATTGTTGGAAAGGAATTTTTGAGGGCTTATCACTGGTATGCTTTTTTGGTACTTTTTTGCTCTATCGAATTTGCTGTTTTAAAGTTTTACAAAATTTTGGGTACTTTATATGGAAAAGTATACTGCTGTGGATGCTGAATTCATATATATTATTCCTTATTAAATTCAAGCGGACACGTGTTTTTGCGTTTTTCGATATTCGCACAACCCTACTAAAAAAAAATTATATGTTTTTTGATATTATATATAATAACATCCGAAAAATGAGAACATCTAATTGTATCAAATTAGATCGTATTATGATCATATTAGATCTAATTTGACACAATTAGATCTAATTTGATGGAATAAGATATGGTTTGATACAATTTTATCCGCATTTCGTCCTCATCTAAATATATCAAATATAATATAATCATATCCAACTAGATATAATGATATATAATTCGTTACAATTATACATAATTATGTGAGGCATATCTTACTATATATCGGTCTATATATAATTGGATATTGTAATATGTTGCACTATATATTGTGCAATATATAACAAGATATAGTTATATATTTAGGATATAATTTCGTAAAATTTTATATAATTATATCTTGGTATATATGTCCCAATATATAATTATAAAAAATTTTATATGATAATATATGACTATATCAAAACTTTTTTACTTGGGTACATAAGGTTTGGCAAAATTTTTCCCCAAACACCTTTTTTTGTACATTTTTAAAGAATTTAGGCCGCTTTTTGTGCTAAACATACACTGATAATAATCCATGCATAAAATTACGAAAAAATGTCAAGATAACAAAAAAATTTGTAAAATATACAAAAAATGGTTTATTTTACAAAAGTTTTTGTTGTTTTGACATGAATTTCGTATTTTTATGCATGGATTATTATGTGTGTAGGAAATATGTAAATCAAACTTCATATTTTGATGGATATAAAGGGTTTTTCATTAAGAGCGCTACAAAAGTTTTTTTTAAATAAAACAAAAACGGTTTTGGATATCAATGAAATTCCTGTTAAAGTACGTTCGATGCCATTATGTATGGAAATCGATCTCTTTTGAGATCGATTCGGGCACGCTTGCAGAAGTCCAGACGCTGAACCCAATTTTCGACGGTTTTCAAGCATAAATCGGCCGATATTCGTACGAAGTTCATCAATCGTCGCTGGCTTGTTCGCATAGACCATAGATTTGACGTAGCCCCACAGGAAATAGTCCAACGGCGTCAAATCGCACGACCGAGTCGGCCAATCGACTGGACCATTTCGTGAGATAACACCTTCTCCAAACTTGGTTTGCAATAAATTGATTGTGACATTCGCTGTGTGGCTTGTGGCGCCGTCCTGTTGGAACCACATGTCCTCCAAGTCCACTTCATCCAATTGGGGCCAAAAATATTTGGTTATCATTGAACGGTAGCGATTCCCATTCACAGTAACGTGCCGGTCTTGATCATCATGGAAGAAGTACGGCCCAATGACGCCGCCGGCAAGAAATATGTCCCTGTCTTTCTACTTTTGTAGCGTCCCTGTTGAAGAACCCTTTATTAATCCTGTGATGTATTATTTTTTAATTTCGTAAATTTGAAATGTGCTCCCATACAAAAAGTTTAAAAATAATGCGTTTTTTACATACTCCGTCTTTTTTATAAAAATTGTAATACTTATTTCCACATCAGATCATGTATTTTTTTATAGGCTTTCCAGTGATATATAACATGATATACAGTGGTGGAAAATTTAATAGGAACGATTCAAGTATTTTCTAATTTTGTTTTCGTTGCTTTTATTTTTAAAGATCAAAATAGTGGCTAAATTAGCCCCGAAAGGCAAATATGCGGTCTAGAATATTGTGCAGAATTTTAGCGTAATGTCTGTTTTTCAATTAAAAATTAGCGATATCGACCTGTTATCAAATGATTTCCATTCAATTACACTGTGGAACAAATTCAGGTTAGCAAAAGTTAGGTCGATTCTGAGATTGAGGGGTGAAAATAGAGGCTAAATCAGAAGACCCGTATCGCGGCGTTTGCTTATTTTAGTTCGAATTTTTTATATGGTTTTTTGGCTATAACTCGTCGTCTAATTGATATTTTTTAAATCTGTAAAAGCCAAATTATTGCTAAAGACCAATCACAATTTTTAAAAAAATTGATTTGATTGATTTTTTTTTTTTAATTGTTGTTCAGGTCTCTAGCTATAATTTGGCTTTTACAGATTTAAAAATATCAATTAGTCGACGAGTTATAGCCAAAAAACCATATAAACAATATGAAAAAATTCGAACTAACATAAACAAATGGCGCAATACGGGTCTTCTAATTTAGCCTCTATTTTCACCCCTCACTCTCAGAATCGACATAACTTTTACTAACCTGAATTTGTTCCACAGTGTTATTTAAAATCCATTTTTTGCCGTTCATTGAAATAAAATCAAATTTTTTACCTATAAGTTAAAAAAAGATTGAAGGTTAAAAAAATGGATTAAATTTACTCAAGTAAATTTCTAATTAGTAAATTAATTTCGCTATCTAAACGATACATAAAGAGTATTTAGCTCTGTATGCGATTACGTCTTATTAAAGCCCGTACACTCAAAAAACTGTGCAGTTAAAAAGGCGACAAGAGTATTTACCTTGAAAACAACTTAAAATTTTGTTATTTTTAACTGTTGAAAAATAACTAACAAATCCCAGTGTAAAAACGGTAATGACATATCATTATTTTTTGGACTACCAGTAATGACACCCACTTACCTTTTTCATTATTTTAAAACATATAATAATGAGTCACTATCATTATCATTATTTCAAATAGAAAATAATTTTCTAGATTTTTTTCAAAATTTTTTTGAAATCTATTTTTAGAATCAATATTTTTTAAACACTGGTAGGGATATATGTAACCACATATTTTTTGATTTTTTCTATGTTGGCGAGTAAGCTTACTTGTGTGCAGCAGGTCAATTATGTTTTTATCTATTAAATAATATTACATGTCGATATAGCTCAGATGGTAGAGCTATTGACTGGCAATCTGTAGACCCAGGTTCGATTCCCGCACCAGCAAATTTTATTATAAAAAAATACAATAAAAAATATTTTTTTTTATATAATTTATTTTTTTGAAAATCTATTTTTAGACTCATTATTTTTATCAGTACTGGTAAGCACATACGTAACGATATATTTTTTGATTTTTCGTATGCTGGTGTGTAACGACAACTCATTATTTTTCGCGACATCGCCATATAAAGGTAATAAGAAATGTAATAACAAAAGTAACTAGTTACCATTACCAAGTATGTAGTTACATAACCACATATCTGGTAATGATTTTCTACACTGGGATGCTTTAAAAATACCTAACCATGTTGTAAAATTAACTTTCAAATTTGTACTGCAAACATTGTAAAACAACTGACAAAGTGGATAAAAACTACTGTTTTTTACAGTTAATTCTTTTGGTATTATAAAATTATATTTGAAAAAAATAACAACTTTATTTTTTCGATTGCAAAAATATGCCTATTTAAAATTTGAAGTAAAAATTCCTAAGGGTTCTCCTGTTATTATTCCTTGGTATATTGGAGATACAATACAAAATTCTGATTTTTATTTGCAAACTAGGAATATATCAATAATAATAAATAATAAAAATAAATAAATACACTTGAAATATTCGTAATATTAATGATATAACTCCATATAATTTTTTTCATAGAACCAATGAATAATTTCCTTATGTATATAATATTTAATTAATACTAAGAAATTTTTCATAACTTTTCTTTCATAAAATTTCATAATTTCATTAAAAAAATTCATTGAATTTCATAAATTAAATCTCCATAAATTTAATGAAAATGTTCTTTATATATATGAAATTGTTCAATAGTTTTTACTTTTTTTTAATTTTTTTTTTTATAAAATATCGTCATAATCTTTTATAATTTTTAAATTAATTTGTTATTATTAATTTTGAACTATGAAATTTTTTTATAAATCATATTAATTTTTTCGAAACTTTTTTTATGAAACTTTTTACATTCGTAAAATATGCTACGATTTTATTACGCCTTTTGCATTTACTAAGTACTTTTTATTTATCCACTCCAGCTTAGCAACGACAACAACCACCTATAACACTATGCGACAGTCAAAATCGGGATGGGATGAAACCAACGGGAAATGTTATATCGGTCAAAAACAAGTTATACGTGTCCCGGCGTTTCGCTGGGTCACCCCTAGGAATCGAGATATATATTTTTTTTGACATAACTCGAGAACCACTAGTCCGATTTTGCTCAAACAATTTTAAAAAAAATTAAAAATTACAATTCCTTTAATCTGTTCATATAACGTTTTTCTATATACTCAACAGTTTTGCCGGTAAAAATAAATGTTTGTTACCGCTACCATAAAATATTTGACCTTTTGTTTATTATTTTTTTTTAATATTTTAGGCAAAAAATATTTATTTCTTCATACATTTATTTTTACCGGCAAAACTGTTGAGTATATAGAAAAACGTTATATGAACAGATTAAAGGAATTGTAATTTTTAATTTTTTTAAAATTGTTTGAGCAAAATCGGACTAGTGGTTCTCGAGTTATGTCAAAAAAAAAGACCACCAAAGGTCAAATCGATATATCTCGATTCTTAGGGTTGACCCAGCGAAACGCCGGGACACGTATAACTTCTTTTTTACCGATATAACTTTCCCCGGTAGTTTGAACCCTTCCCGATCACTGACCCCTACCATTTGTCTCACAGTGTAATAAATAATAGTAAATGAAATTGCTTCATAGAATTTATGAAGCCCTTCATTGGCTGTATGATTTATTTATTGGGCGAGTGGCCTATTAATTTTATGAAGAGTTTCATTAATTTTATGAACTTTACATAAACATTGACTTTAATGAAACCTGTTTCATAGATTCTATGAAAAGTTTCAATGGACGAGTTCCAGTGACAATTTTCATTGAAACTATGAAGAAATTCATTACTGAAGTGATGATTATTCTCTCAGTGTATAAGCTAAATAGGAATTTTTAAAATTCAATTATTTTTAAATAACTAAAAAAAATAACTGTTTACTGGAAAATACTTGTTTGGTAGATGTTTATTATGATATTAAAAATAACTGCTTTAAACAACTGTTACGAAATTATACTACTTTTCGTTAGTTGTTTTCTTAAGTAAGTGTTATAGCTGTTGTTTTGTATTTTTCCATTGAAAAACAACTGTAATTGCAGTTAAAAACAACAAATACTGATTACTACATAAACAACTGTCATGTAGTAACTGCCAAATGTTATTGAGTGTAGTTACAAACATCCACTCAAAATCAATATAACCTATTCCAAAACGGTAATCCTGAATTTTTTGGGTTTTCGTTCGTTTGTGGGATTTTAAGACTTGAAACGCAAAGGTTTGGCATTTTAGCCGGCCAGACATCAGTAGTTTGCTATTAAGTTCTAATTCCCTAAATTTTGCCATTCGTTTAATAATTTCATATTAAAAAAACCACGAAAATTTTCTTACTTTTCGGCCTTAAAATTCTTATAATAAAGAACCCTGAGGAACTGAGCTGAAGTTTTACCAGCATTTATTTTTTTTCCCTGAAATGGCCACTATCTGATTTATATGGTCAATTTTAAGGCATCTCTTAAAAATTCTTTCGTTTGCTGACGCCATTTATTTTACATTTATCTACTCCTACAAAAAAGAAAAATGATAACATTATAAAATATAATGATATTGTTATGTTACGAATGAATATATTACCAACGCCACAATGGATTTAAAAAATAAATAAAAACATTTTCAAATTAACTCAAGTATGATTTTGATGGAAAACCATTTATATATATATATTTTTTTATCGTATGTTGCCACTTGAAAAGAACAAACACGAATGTCTATAGAAAAACTAAATTAAAGAGAACACAAAAAGAAAAACGTGAAGCAGAACAGTGGAGGAAAAAAAATTTTAAAACATAAATTGTCGTTTGTAATACCCACAATATTATTTGGGGGAAGACTCATAAAAAAAATCCCTTATCGAATTACCATAACAATAATGAAATGAAAATGAAACAACAACTATGCAGCGTATTTCCGTTTCCGTTTTTAATAAGACTCACATTTTTAAAGCTAATAGACTCTTCAAATACTGCTGCCATCCATACTCGCAGCAAGAAGTTTATAAAATAAATGAATCCAAGGGGATTAGAACACAGATTAATTCATACGGTTTAATAATTTTATAGAAGAAATAGTGGAATTTAATATTTTTAAGGAAAATTTTAAAGCTTTATTATATTTTTGAAAAAAAGTCATAATGTATATCATGTACATATTGCACATTTAAGTTTTTATTATGCGGTATATTTTTTTATTAAAAATTCTTGTTTTATTTTTGCAACATTTTGCAAAAAAAAAAAAAAGATTCCCTCCCTCCCTTTATGTTCGTTATATTACTTCTTCAAAGTTTTATAAAATGTTTGAATGTATTTAGGTTTTTTTACTAAATAAGTATATGTGTGTGTGTGTATTATTTATGACTTTATATGCAATAAAATGTGAACATAAAAATAGATATATTGCAGAAATGAAATATTTATATTCATCTACTTTTTTTTCTATATAAAACTTGCTTTATATGTATGTACCTCAAAATGTTGCAATAGAAATAACTAACGTATCTAGTACTAGACGTTATTTTATGTTTATGTGAAAAGTATACTATACGAAACATTCACTATAGGGACATATATTTATATAAATTTGACATTAGAAAAAATATTAAATATTTAATCGCTCTTTTGAATTTAATAACGTTTGCAAGTGAAAAGTTCAAAGTGCTTAAATATTAACTACCCAGCTAGCAATTTCGGTACAGTCATAAATATTGTTTTTAAACGACTAATAAAAATGATTGTTGTTTTTTGAAAACACTATATTTTTTGTAGAAAATACTAACCCTACACTGAGAGAATTTTCATCACTTCAGTAATTAATTTCTTCATAGTTTCAATGAAAATTGTCACTGGAACTTGGCCATTGAAACTTTTCATAGAATCTATGAAAAAGGTTTCATTAAAGTCAATGTTTATGAAAAGTTCATAGAATTAATGAAACTCTTCATAAAATTAATGGAACTCTTCATAAAATTAATAGGCCACTCGTCCAATGAATAAATCATTCAGCCAATGAAGAGCTTCATAAAATCTATGAATCAATTTCATTTACTATTATTTATTATAGTTGGTTGTTGTCGTTGCTAAGCTGGAGTGGATAAATAAAGAGTACTTAGCAAATGCAAAAGGCGTAATAAAATCGTAGCATATTTTACGGATGTACGAAATATATCTAAAGAAAGAATTCATTAAATTAAAAAATTTCATAAAAAAAAGTTTCGAAGAACTTAATATGATTTATAAAAAAATTTCATAGTCCAAAATTAATAATGAAAAATTAATTTAAAAAAAAAAAATTATAAAAGATTATTCTCTCAGAAAATGACGATATTTTATAAAAAAAATTAAAAAAAGTAAATACTATTGCACAATTTCATAAATATAAAGAACATTTTCATTAAATTTATGAAGATCTAATTTATGAAATTCAATAAATTTTTTTAATGAAATTATGAAATTTTATGAAAGAAAAGTTATGAAAAATTTCATAATATTAATTAAATATTATATACATAATGAAATTCTTCATTGGTTCTACGAAAAAATTTTTATGAAATTATATCATTAATATCATGAAGGATAATTCTCTCAGTGTAAGAAAACAATCCAAAAAGAAAGCCGTCTTAAAAGAAGCCATAATTTTTTAGATACACAGAAGACTTAAAAAATATTTAAATTGTAGACTTTTCCTGGACTACAACCTTAATTATATTGTATCCATATGGATACTAGAGATGAGCGATATGTTCATACCGGTGATTTAATCACAGTTATTGATAAATCACTGGTAACGACAGTGATCAAATATTTCAAGTCGCAGTTACTCGGAATGTCGTTCTTTTAATATTTTTGTACTATTCTTTCTTGCAAACTTCATTGTGCACAGTAATACATGTTTTTTTCAATAACAGTGACTTGCTTTCACACTCTTCTGAATAAAATGTCTCCTTCTATCATGTCTTTGTTACCGGTCGCAACTATTCTTCTTTTAAGGCCCCGTTTTTAGGAAGTGGATTATCTTTAAACTTAGTTTAACGCCGTTTGTAACTGGAACACTGCTTTTAAAATGTGGCTTATTTTGTTTTATTTTAATAAAGAAATAAATTATGCTCGAGAAAAAGTTTTTTCCGGCAAATTTTTGTTAATAAACTTTGAAATGGCTGACAAAATTCGTTTTCGGTTTAACTAAACCAAGTTTAACTGACATCTTAAAAATTCGCCATAAATATTATTTCGTTTATTTATCAGAAAATCGAAGTCTTTTCCATAGAAAAACCGTGATCACGATCACAGTTTAAAAGAACAACGATTTGCAAATTACATACACTGAGAACAATGTTACTGAAAAATCGCCGGATCGGCCATCTCTATTACAAACCCGTGATCACAGTCACTGTTTAAAAGAACGGTGATTTGAAAATCAATATCACTGGTAGCAGCGTTATTCAAAAATCACCGGATCGCTCATCTCTAATGGATACACTAACTTCGTGTTGATCTGGCAACCTCCATAACAAATAAACGATTTGGATTTTAAGCACCGTTAGTTGTTTTTCACGTGGAAAAATTTCACTCGAACTTTAAATGCCATAAATTGCAATTTAATTTAAACAAATGAAAATTTTTTTAATTTTATAACAAAGACACAATCACAATAAACACAAAATGTCACCTTTTCCCAAGGAAAATAATTGTCTTGTACATTAAATTTGCGTGAAAACAAACTCTACCCAATTTTCATCTGAAACTGATTGTCGTGAAAAATCATTTTTTTTATGTGGAGTATAACAGTTTTTTCACGTGAAACTCAAACAACTATCGGTGCTTTAGCTGATAATAGTTTTTTAAGATCTTACATATCATTTACAATAAAGGAATCCACAGTTTAAGTGCTAATGTGATATCGTTGTAAAATTGCATGATTTTTGTAGTTTAACCCATAGAAAGTTGTCAAATTTTCGATAAATGCTAATTTACAACTTAAAATAAATGAACTGTGAATACCCTTAATAAAAATCCCTGAATATTTATCAGCACATGGTTGCCATATCTGTTTATCTCAACTTTTGCTCTTTAATAATTAAAAAAAAATTATGAAATAACCGCTTTATAAATTTTTAGGCTTAATGGATTATGAGAAATTTCAAAAATTGTTTTCCAGTCAGAATTAGTTAGTTATTCAAGTAGTATTTCAGTGAAGTTATTTTAAATGAAAATAATATTCATCTGTAGAAGAAATGTTAATTTTAACTATATTCGTAAGTTATAAAAAAAAAAAAACAATATAAAATACTGAAAATTCGTAACATTCATTTTACGCAATGGTTTTGTTAAAAAAAAAAAAAAATAAACCAAATAAATTATATGTAAGTAAATTTTATTAGTTGTTTTAACTAATTTGTGGTTCATTTTATAAACAGTCAAAAACAAAAGAAAATGTATGTTGAATTTAATGAAATGTTAGTAGTCCTGTTTTCAAGTGTAATTTCATTTGTTTTAAACTACCCAATCAGAAATCGCCAGTGGCACAAAAAATCAAGCACTGGCATACCACTGGGTAACCACGGTGTTGAAAATAAATGACTGGGAGCATACTTATTTGCGACGCTTTGCCAGCGTTTGCAAAAAGCGTTTTTCCAATATTTGTTTTACAAAAATTTATAAAAACAAAAACCACTAACAAAGAATGGTCTAAGAGTGATATGCCATGGTTTGCAACCAGTGGTTATCCAGTGCTGGCTAGCCAATGCTACCAGTGGTACAAAAACCAATTCACTGGTAGAGCAATGATTTTATAAAAATGCTGACGCTTCGTTAAAAAATGTTTTTAGTCACAAGTTTCCGATTTCAAATTCGGTTGCAAGCGAACAAATTTTTTTTTGATTTTTTTTTAATTTAAAAAATTTTTGTTCTATAAAATCACTTTTTTGTTTTTGGAAAAGCTCCTTTAAAACCAACTTTTTTCTTGCTCTCCCAACGCTGGCATATTAGTTCCAAAAAACTGTTTGCCAGTGCTAGCATTTTAGCACAGCCAGTAGTTGTCCTGCTATTATCGCTCATTTATGTGTTTAGCCATCAAATATTATATGTCTCGTTAGCTCAGTGGCTAGAGCAATTGTCTGCCAATCTGACGGCCTGGGTTCAAGTCACGGCACGACCAAAAAATTACCTATGAACCTTTTTTAAATTTTATTTTGGAAAATATATTTCCAGACCACCTATTTATTGGTTTTGCCAGCGTTTTGCCAACGTTCAAAAATTTTGTTTCTCCAGTGCTCTTCCGTCGCTTTTTGAACAGCCGGTCCTTTTGTCTAATGGTGTTATCGTTTTGGGAATGGGAAAGCACTTTTTGCCAGTACTTATACCACCTGTTAAAGTGCTTTGCCATCGCTTTCCCGTTTGTATTTTTCTGGCTGGGTACATTTGCAGCGGTCAAAATATTTTAGTGTACCGATACATACAGTGAACAAAAAAAAGTTGGACACTATATAAAATAAAATAAACAAAGAGATGACAAAGCAAATTGTGGTGAAATTTTTTGATGTTTTTGTTTTTTCTTTGATATCTTATATGTTAAACTAGCGGGCGCAGCCCGCCACGTTGTTAGCGTGCCTTAAAGGTTAAGGGGGGGGAGGGCTGCGCCCCCCACAATTTTTATTAAATTCGTTTTTTATTTAAAGCCTTCACCCAGCCACCACAAATAAATAATTCTGCACAACAATGGGTTTAAAATAAATAAATATTTGATCACTTTTGCTCATGAGAGTGGATTGTTAGTAATGAATCCATAATAATTTGCAATATACGTGTGTATGTCAAGATAATTTGGTAAAGTGCGAACTTAGGTAGATAGACCCGTAAGTAGTTTTGTTCATTTGTGTTTTGAATGAAAATAAATAACGTAAAGCAGGGTTGAAAAGCATTTTATAATATTAAAAATAGCGGGCAAAGCTACGTTGTTAGCGTGTCTTAAAGTTTTTTTTTTAATTCCAGTTTATGTAAAGGTAGACCTGGCAATTCAAGTAAATTCACAAATTCAGTTGGAAAATTTACTGCGTCGGTTTCTTCCACCGGTGCTTCGTTACATGAAGTTTAAATATCGGAATATATAAGTTCCATTCCTTTTCTAAGGTTTTTTCTCTTTCAGAAAATTTGTTTAACTTTTTGGAGAGTATGTTTCAATGCTACATAAGTTTCATATTCCGTTGATAGTGTTTGAACAGGTAATTCCCTCTTCCAATCCATTTGCAATGTCTATAATTTTAATTCCACTCGTTCAACGTTTATATCCATTTCATTCCACTTGTGTAGTGTTTCAATTACACTCGTTTCCTATTTAGTTTCTTAATTTTAGTGTTTCATATACACTTGTTCTTTAAGTTTTAGGTTTCTAGCTAAAGACGCAGACGTTAAGGGGGGGGGGGGGGGGCAATTTTCCCCTTTTGAACCACCATTTTTACCACGTTCCTGTCCAAAGTCCTAGAAATGCCTTGTCGATAAGTTAGCCCATACTCCAAGGAAAACATATTATATATTACAGGTTTCTAGCCGAAGGGTTCGGTTAGGCCATCAAGGGGGAGAATTATTCCGTTTTTACCCCTCCCGGTAGGAATTTCCAAAAATTCCGTCTTAGAGGACGTCTGCGTTGGAGGAGGAACCTACTACATACATAATTTTAGGTCTCTATATCCAGCAGTTTGGCCAGGCCGTCAAGGGGGAAGTTTTTTCCCTTTTTACCCCTCCCGGTATGAATTTCCAAAAATACCATCTTAGGGGACGTCAACGTTGGAGAAGGAACCCAATTTAAGATCCATTGTTCCAGCAGTTTGGCCAGGCCGACTTTTCCTGTTTTTGACCCTACCTGTAGAAATTTCCAAAAATCTCATCTTAGCGGATGTCTACAATAGAGGAGGAACTTTAATACCAAATTTCAACTTCCTACCTCCAGCGGTTTGGGCAGGCCTTTAAGCGGCACTTTTCTCTTCATTAATCCCCATTTTTGCAATGTCCCTGTCCAAAAAGCACCTTCTCGGTAAGTGAGCACATACTCCAAATAACATATGTTTTACATTTCAGGTTTCTAGCCAACTTTTACTATTTGTGCCCCTCTCGGTAGGAATTTCCGAAAATCCATCGACAGGGAATTCCAGCTTCCTAGTTCCAGCAGTTTGAGCAGGCTGAGAGGAACTTAAGTACCGAATTTCGGCTTCCTAGTTCCAGCAGTTTGGACAGGTCGTTAAGGGGCAACTTTCCCTTTTTGAGCCCCCATTTTATAACGACCCTGTCCAAAATTCAAAAAAGTATATTTCTAATAAGTTAGCCCTCACTCCAGGGACCCACATTTTAAGCTTCAGGTTTCTAGCCGAAGGGGTTTTTACCGGCCCCCAAGGTGAGGCTTTTCTTCTTTTTGCCCCTCCCTTTAGGAATTTACAAAAATTGCATCTTCGCGGCTATCTGCGATGGATGAGGAACATTCATACCAAATTTCAACTGCATTGCCTAAGCGGTTTGGGCAGGCCGTTAGTGGGGACATTTTTCCCTTTCAACCACCATTTTTACTATGTTCCTGTTCCAAAATAGAAAAATTACGTTGCCGGTGAGTTAGTCCTACTCCAAGGAATACATATTTAAAATTTTAGGTTGGCCAAAAGGGATTGGGCAAGCCGTGAGGAGGAGACTTTTACCTTATTTCCCCTCCCGATAGGAATTTCAAAAATTCCGTCTAAGCGGACGCCTACACAGAAGGAGGAACTCACATACCGAGTTTCCTTTTGGGATATCCTGTAGGGAATTCCAAAAATACAAACTTAGTCGATGTCTACTACAGTGGAGGAACCTTTATACCAAATTTCAACTTCTTACCTCCAGTGATTTGGGCAGGCACTTTTCCAATTTGTGAGACTGTTTATGGGGAGACTTTTCCCCTTTTTGCCCGTTCCGGTTGGAATTTCCAAAAATCCCGTCTTAGCGCACGTCTATGCCGAATATCAAGAAACCTTGTTTTAGTGGAGATATCCGTGGGGGGAGGAAAAAAAGTAGTTTTTTTGAAATTATATACTATTTTAAATGGTACTTTTTGGAAAAACGAAATTTTTTGGAAAAAGATACTTTGTTTTTACTTTTGTACTTTTTTTGGAAAAGGTATTTTTTTTTAAAAAGGTGTTTTTTTTTGGAAAAATGTATGTTTTTTGGAAAAAGGTACTTTTTTGGAAAAGGTACTTCTTTTGGTACTTTTTTTTTGGGGAAAAGGTACTTTTTTTTAGAAAAGGTACTTTTTTTTGAAAAAGGTATTTTTTTGAAAAAATGTATGTTTTTTGGGAAAAGGAACATTTTTTTAGAAAAAGGTACTTTTTTGGGAAAAGGTACTTTTTTGGAAAAGGTACTTTTTTGAAAAAGTTATTTTTTTGGAAAAATGTATGTTTTTTGTGAAACGGTACTTTTTTTTAAAAAGGTACATTTTTTTAGAAAAAGGTACATTTTTTGGAAAAAGGTACTTTTTTTAAAAAAGGTACTTTTTTTGGAAAAAGGTACATTTTTTGGAAAAAGGAATTTTTTTTGGAAAAAGGTACTTTTTTTGGAAAAAGATACTTTTTTTGGAAAAAGGTACTTTTTTTGGAAAAAGGTACTTTTTTTGGAAAAAGGTACTTTTTTTTGGAAAAAGGTACTTTTTTTGGAAAAAGGTACTTTTTTTGAAAAAAGGTACTTTTTTTGAAAAAAGGTACTTTTTTTGAAAAAAGGTACTTTTTTTGGAAAAAGATACTTTTTTTTTGGAAAAGGGTACTTTTTTTTGGAAAAAGGTACTTTTTTTGGAAAAAGGTACTTTTTTTGAAAAAAGGTACTTTTTTTGAAAAAAGGTACTTTTTTTGGAAAAAGATACTTTTTTTTTGGAAAAGGGTACTTTTTTTTGGAAAAAGGTACTTTTTTTGGAAAAAGGTACTTTTTTTGGAATAAGGTACTTTTTTTGAAAAAAGGTACTTTTTTTGGAAAAAGGTACTTTTTTCGGAAAAAGGTACTTTTTTTGGAAAAAGGTACTTTTTTTGGAAAAGGTACTTTTTTTGGAAAAAGGTACTTTTTTTGGAAAAAGGTACTTTTTTTGGAAAAAGGTACTTTTTTTGGAAAAAGGTACTTTTTTGGAAAAAGGTACTTTTTTTGGAAAAAGGTACTTTTTTTGGAAAAAGGAATTTTTTTTGGAAAAAGGTACTTTTTTTGGAAAAAGGTACTTTTTTTGGAAAGAGGTACTTTTTTTGGAATAAGGTACTTTTTTTGGAAAAAGGTACTTTTTTTTTTGGAAAAAGGTACTTTTTTCGGAAAAAGGTACTTTTTTTGGAAAAAGGTACTTTTTTTGGAAAAAGGTACTTTTTTTGGAAAAAGGTACTTTTTTTGGAAAAAGGTACTTTTTTTGGAAAAAGGTACTTTTTTTGGAAAAAGGTACTTTTTTTGGAAAAAGGTACTTTTTTGGGAAAATGGTACTTTTTTTGGGAAAAGGTACTTTTTTTGGGAAAAGGTACTTTTTTGGAAAAAGGTACTTTTTTTGTCCCCTTTTTGCCCCTCCCGATAAGAATTTCCAAAAATGCCGTCTCAACGGACGTCTCACCGGTCGAGGAATCTACATACCAAAATTCAACTTCATAGCTCCAGCAGTTTGAGCAGGCCCTCAAGGGGGAGACTTTTTCCCCTTTTTGCCCGTCCCTGTAAAAATTTCCAAAACTCCCGTCTTGGCGGATGTCTACGATAGTGGAGGAACCTTTATACCAAATTTCAACTTCCTACCTCCAGCGGTTTGGGCAGGCCGTCAGGGGGGCCTTTTTCCCCCCATTTTTACAACGTCCCTGTCCAAAATTCTAGAAAGTACTTTCCAGAAAAGTTAGCCCCTACTCCAAGGAACACATATCTTAAATTTCAGCTTTCTAGCCAAAGGGATTTTGGCAGGCCGTCAAGGGGGACACTTTCCCCCTTTTTGCCCGTTCCGGTAGGAATTTCCAAAAATCCCGTCTTAGTGGACGTCTACCCCGAAAGAGGAACCTACATACCAAATTTCAACTTCCTAGCTTCAGCGGTTTGGGCTGGGCGATGTTGAGTCAGTCAGTCAGTCAGTCACGTTATTCTTTTATATATAGAGATGACGCTCCTGTACGAGAACAAGAATTTCTCATTGAGTTTGTGATTTAACCTAATAAATATTTCTGGAAATTCTAAAACATCGTCCCCTGACGATTTCTTTAGGCAAGAATGAAATCCGGATAGGGACATGGCTCCAAAAGATTGTTTTTCACAATTTCCCAGATAAGTTTTGGGATTTTAACACATTTAATTCCTTTAACGCAATTATTGTTTGTCCCGATGAAAATAAATTTGGAACAATCATGTTATTTGAATTTTTTTTCAAACAACATAAGCACATTGTACGTAAAATTAACAGTAGTTTTATACTTTTCAATATCTTCTTTCGTTTTTTTTTGTATTTTTTTAAATTACAGATTGTTTCATTTTAATATAACATATAATGCGTCCAACTTTCTTTTGTGCACTGTATGTATGTGTCTGTTTTTTTAATTTTGATGCAAAATTTGACATTTTTTCTTTACAAAATATTTAATTTAATAAAAATATTAACATCAGGGTAGCCACATAAAAATTTTTCAAAAGTGGTCCGAAATTGCAATTTTTTAGAAATGTACTCAAAATTCGCGCTATAAATCTTTTCGAAAAATTCATTTTATTTTCTATAGACTTTTGTTGCAGAAATAAAACAAAATTTTAAATTATAAAAGATCTTAAGCCGTATTAAGCGTGTTAAAATTTGCATTCTTAGCCAATATTTTTCAGCTGGGAGGCGCTGAAAAGCTACAAAAATAAAAATAAAATATTTCGGCTCCTCATATTGGGGTTTTTAATAAGCTTGTCGAATGCACCATGCCAATTTTAAGCTAAGGTTCGGTTTATAAGGGGCATGGGGAATTGAGCAGGCTATTTGTTTAGCCAGGTTGAAGTGGTCGATATTTTGTCAACTAGCGAATTTCGACCGCAGCTGCCTTTTTTGTAACTTTTATGAAATTGCTGGTATTTGCCATTTCGTTTTAATTCAGGCATTGAATAATTCGGAAACTAGATTAAATTTGCTTTCATACAATACCATATACAATAGTGAACGTAAGTTGAAAAATAGCCAAATTATAACAAATCTCCCAAGCCACTATACAACGAGTTTTGACACCAGATCTCTAATTATAAACTAATGAGCCTTGTCTTGACCAAAAACAACATTTTCCTCGAAATCCGCAAAAATCGAATCGACAAGGTAAGGGTTAACGTTAATTATTTCGTCCAAAAATTTTACCATAGTAACTTCAAACATTATGTTATAATATTTCAAATCACATTTCCTAAAATTAATTGGTAGTAAGCAAAAAATTGACTTCTTTTGTAAATTAAAAAAAAAAAAAAAATCTGGGGTCATTTTGGGCACCAGGTCCACATGGGTTAATGATGTCCAAAAATTTTTTTTGTCAACCTTGAGTAGCGATGATAAAAAAAACAACTAACATTACAGAAGTAGCTAATTTTTAATATTTTATGACAGCAAATAAGACGTGTTATCACCAAATAACGCAATTTCCTCGAAATCCGCAAAAATCAAATCGTTGCCCTACCCAAGTGTGCCAGTGGATATTTTTAAATATTTTTTATTTTCATTCTCTAAGGTGTTCTAAACAAGCTACTGCACTTCAAACCTCAATTTTTTCGGTTTCGTTGACGAAAAAATTTTGAAATTTGAAATTAGAGATTTCAAAAACGTCCCAAAAATTGTATCCGCCTATGACGTCATCTTACGACAGGTTTACGACATCCAATAAAAAAATCTTGTTCCATATCTCATAGCCTTGAGTCTTTTAAGTAAAAAATTATAACTTAGTAATCGATTTCAAAAATATTTATGACGTGTGGTCGAATTTCTCAATGAAGTAATAATTTAACCTTTTTTGGTCTGGGGCATTATTTATTACTGGGCTGGTTCTTAACCGAATTTGAATTTTTATACCTTTTTGAATAGATAATTATCTCTTTATATCAAATAATTTAACATGTAGAATAAATTTTTTTCCCATAATTGAAAAATTTACATAAGTCTCGAAAAAGGTAATTTTTCCGCCATATAAACGCATTTGCAATTTTCAATCGCTTTGAGCGACCTCTAAACATTTTTCGATTGGCCCAAAACTTCGTATTTATCACTTTTTTTTCCATTCGCATATTTCTGGGGGGTGAGACCTAAAATTTGAACACTTTTTTTTTTGGCCCATATAACGAAGGGCCACCCTAATGTACATATTCGGTAGATTTTAAGGAAAAAATATTGCGAGTGTTCCATTTATCCATTATTATATTTTTACAGTGTTTTTAGAAGTAATTTTGAAAAACATCCAAAAAATCCCTCAAGTATAATTGCTCTAAAAATGGTCCTAGAAAGAGATTTAAATACAGTTTACTTCTTGGAGACAATCGCGGTTTTAATTCGGGCGGGAGCAATAGTTTTTCTTTTTTAATTTTTTTAAATTCTTGTCATTTATTTAACCTTCTTTTGCTATTTTTAACTCCACAATTTCCTTGAGCTTAAGGTTTGTTTTTTATATATAAAAAGTTTTTTATTTTCAATATTTCGCTACTCCATTGTGTAGCATCTTCAGGAAATAACAATTAAATTAACAAATTATAAACAAATTAACAAATATAAATTATAAACTTTCAAATTGTTTATAATTTGTTAGGTAGACCAAAAAATCACAAAATTTTTTAAATTTTGAAAGTTAGATTTTCCCTTTTCATGAAAATAAGAATCGAGCTATCTGAATTCAGCAGTTTACTATTTTTTAAAAAATATATCTGTTGATTTTAGCAAAATAGACTGCTATTTGCATTCGATTTAATTAATTAAGTGAAATTGCATAGTTTATATTAATTCTTATCTAATACATAAAGTTCTTTCCAGAAGGGAGCCTTAAAAAGTTATAAATAGGGCCAGGAATTTCATGCAGTTAAAAATCGAAAATATGTGCCTACAAGATGCAACTAAAAAAGACAAATATGCATTAAAAACATAAAAAATATGCACTTAAACCACTTTTATCTGCAAGGTAAGGCACTTCAAAACATAAAAAATATGTAAGTTATTTATTTTGCAAATACTTATACAGAATTCTAAAATTTTCAGTTGGGCAACAAGACTTCCCAAAATGTTAAATTTTGAAAATGACAAAAAAAATAATATTTTGTGTGAATCAAAATAGGGGTTTTCATATAAACTCGTAAATTCCTTGTAAACCTTGTATAAATACAAACCATATTTTTTATGTATGGGGTTTATTAAACTCATAAACATACCAGGTTTACACCGTTTACAAGTAGAGTACGAGTTTATATGAAAACCCCTAATATAAAAATTATAAATAAAACAAATTAAAATATGCTACTAAAAATGGAAAATATGCACAAACATGCATTTAGAAGTACAATATTTGCATTAAAAAGGCACCAAGTATGCATTTGATGTCAAAATATGCAGAAACATGCATTTTTATCAAAATATGCAACCAAGGTAATTCCCCGAGAAACTGTATCATAAAATATGTACTTAATAACTTTTAAACCAAATCGATTTTTGGTGTCTAAAATTTCTTTTGTCCATACATATATTTTTTCATTTGAAACTTTTTCTTTATTTGTACATCAGCATTTTTTCGTATATTTTTTTTAGATCAAATAACCATGAAACTTATCATGTTAAGAAAAACTAAACCTTACAATTATTTATTAACTAACATGTGTGTAAACTTACTTTCTTATAGAGCTAAACAAAAATAAAACCGAATGAATGACTGACTTGAGTTGGCTGCATACGAGGAATAACAGCTGGTGTTCATATTTTTATGGACGCAAATTAATCAAAAACAAAAACGTGTAAACTTGGATATTCCACAGGCGATCAATATTGCATTATGGCAATATTAAAAAAAAAAATTGTAAAACTAAAGTTTTTGCCTAATCTACAGGAAAAAAAAGCTAAACTTATTTCGCAATTATATTTTTCAAATTTGAATATACTGATTATCTTTATCCTTAAGCAATAATAAATATCCTTAAGCAGTACTTATATGGGTTTTTCTGCAAGATATATAATCAATTACAACATAAAATAAGTACATATTACTCGTACAATCTCTTCTACTTTAGATGGATTTATCTAAATAATATCAACGTTGGGCGCCATTTTATAATGTACTCTTAATCATTTTATTCTGTAGTATACATCCATTTATTTAAGCAACATCCCTGTTTTTTAGTCTAATATTGGGGACAGTCATACAAGTATAAACATTCAGTATTTACTAAAACTTTTTAACTAAAGCAACCAAGCATTAAATCCGAAATGTCGTAGAGACTTTAGAAAAAATAAAATTTAGAAAAAAAAAAATAAAAATGGCATTTCAAAATAAAACTAATATACAAAAAGTCTTAGAATAATTGTTGGAAAAAATTCGTAACCATGAAACTGGAAACAAGAATTACTCCTTGAACTTTTATGTGCTGCATAATAACAATAGGGTGGGCCGAATTTTCGTGTCTGAAGTTGTACCGATAAAAAAAATTGTGTACCAATAAAAAATATTATATATCTGATGCGTAAATGAAGTTCTTTCTATCTGTTGTGTGTAAATGTAAATTAAAGGACACTATTGACAACTTGTCTGCCCCTTTGAATTGGAAAACTCGTATTTAATGACCTTTCAGAACACACTTTTTAAAGTAGTATGCCTGCTAATAAAGTCGGATATAATAACCCTTTGATGACCACTTATGTTCCGCTCAAGTGATTTTCATTTCTTTTGGAGTTAGAGTTAAAAATTTTCTAATCGAGGACTCATTTCAGCAGTAATAGTATTTTAAAAATAAGTTAAATATTTCCAACACATTTGGAACAATTTTCTTTTTATTTTGGAAAAGATTGCCCAGATTATTAAAAAAGATTTCCATGCGTATATAATTTCATAAGACCGATTTGGAGAATCGGATCGTACATACCATCAGTGTGATCAGGTGAAGGCCAAAAGTGATAGTAATTGTAAGGAGTTCAAAAGTCGTTAGATTTAAAATTATTTTTCTTTTTTTTAATAAAATTAATTATTACATTATTTAATTTTTTTTTTAACAGAAGCAACACTTAGGAAATTCTTTCTATTAATTAACGTGTTGCCTTTTGGAAAGGGGATAGAGAAGAAGTGAAAGATGAAGGGCTTCAAATATGGCAATACTGTAATTGCGCGAGATGTTGAATCTTAGAACACTTGTTGTGCGCCATCTGATGAAGAGTTGGCGAACTTTGTTGAAGCTGTTTAGTTCATAGCCCTGTTATATTATTTTACTTCGGTGGGGTTAAGTGCTATGGGAACACCGAAGGAGGACGCTGCGATATGTATGAGGGATAGAAAAAACTCATACACCCAGAAAACAGATTCGATACTGACAACCCCATTTGTTGCCAATTGACTCGTTCAGTAGCATCAAATGAATTTTTCGTTTGCGGCTACCGAATTATTCTCCATACAACTGAAATTCCGTTGTCACCGTTAAATTAGTTTTGTCTCAATTGGTTTTCTGTTGCCACAACTGAAAAATTCGGCTACCACAACCGAAATATGCGATTGACTACAAATGGGGTTATCAGAACTGAATCAATTTTCTGGGTGTACATATTAGTATTTTTCATAAATTGATGTTACCTTGGTTGGTGATCGAACCCGCAACCTAACGTGTAACAGTCCAACGCGCTAACCATTACACCACAGCGCCCACAATTTAAGCCGTCAGGAAAGCAATTCAAATAAATTCTCTATTGCAATAGATTTTAACTGAGTTCGTTGTATCTTAGTTCTGCTTTGAATTAAAAATATCTTAAACTGTAAAAATTAATTAGATGTTTTGAAAAATTTCCTGTGTCTGAAGTTTGCCATAGCTAAACTGCACTTTTTTTTCGTTGTGTTTTAATGACGTATTCATTTTTAAATATTTTTTTCAAATTCAGAAATGGTAATAAGGTTAAAATCAAATGTAAATTTGTGAATATTATATGAATATTCAATACTACCGAATTCCACAATAGAGGAACTCAATCGTATTTCTTTATGAAATTGAATTCGAATTTGTTAACTATTTTCTTTAGATTTCAGTAGCCCTAAAAACAGAAAGACTGATCAATAATGAAATAAATTTTATCCAGCTAGATTAGAGATACGTTCCACTGTGCAATCATTTCGCCTATTATGGCAAGAAAAAAGTAAATTTTTACATTTTTATCAAATATGTTTCTTTTTGGCAGGGGTATGGCATCACCAAAAACAAAAGTATAACGACATCGTTATCATTAGATTGCATTTTGTTCAAAAAATTGACAATTTCGTTTTTTTATTTAAATTGAAATAATAACAAACAAAAAAGCAAAAAAAAAGGAATTCTCAAATTTTATTATTTGAACTTATTATGGGTTTGATTTTTTCTTATGTTGTGCAGTTTTCAGCAATTTTTGAGTTTTTAAATATAGGCTCAGCTGATACTAAAGTGATACTAAATAGTTGCTCAGGTAATACTAAATTTCAGCGCCCCTACCGGTAAGTAGTTTAAGTTTTGATTTTCTATCTCTATAATTAATAGTCTCTGCTTTTTGGTAAACAAATTTTTTGACAATTTTTTTATATTTTATAAAAATTATTTAGAGTTTAATTATGTCCACTTTGATGAATTAAAATTTTATCAATTTTCTTACATTTCTAAAAAATTGTTTAAAGATCGCGACAGCTCGTTTTTTAATTTTTTTTTTTATTTAGCAATAGTTTTGAAATGTTAATATAATGAAGCTTTTCAATATTTTTGATTTTTTTTCCTATTCTACGAGGCAGTTCGAAATGTTCTTAGCCTAACAATGAAAAACAAGAGCTAGATTTTTAAAATTATTTTATTTTTCAATATAATCTCCCGAAACTTTAATACACTTAGTCCTAGGTTATTCTAGCAATTCTATCCCTTGATTAAAATAACTTTCCTAAAGCTCCTCAAAATAATCGTTTACAGCTGTCATTGCATCTTATTTCGAGGTAAAACGTTTGCCAGCAAGGAATTTTTTTAAGTTTGGGAACAGGTAGAAGTCAGAGGGAGCTAAATCAGAGAAATGATGAGAAATTTTCATTCGAATGCGTTTTTGGTCAACTGTTAACAAATGCGGCACCCATCTTGCAGAAAGCTTTTTCATCAGTAATTCTTGATGCAAAATAAAATGTACTCGATCATTTGAGATGCCTATGGCATTCCCTATTTCACGCACTTTCACTCGTTGATCGTCTATGATCATATCATGGACTTTAGCTATGATTTCTGGCATTGTTGCAGTTTTTGGACGTCCACTTCGTGGTTCATCTTCAATGCTTGTACGACCACGTTTAAATTCAGCAACCCAATTTTTACTGTTGCCTATGAAGGAGCACTTTCACCTAACACATTCACCTAGGGTTGCCAGACGGGCTTGATTTGGCTTGATTGTCAAGCTTTTTGAATGCGTGTCAAGAATAAAAAAAAATTTCATTTGTCAAGCTAAAATGGAATTTTTAAAATTTTTCCATCAAATTGACAAGAAAAATCAAAAAAAAATGAACTATTAGTAAAAAAACTAATTGTTTTTAAATGTACCATGACTAATTTTTACGGATAAATGATTGTTTCTGTGGTAGTAAAGCTAATGCTATCATAAAACGTCTTTCTTTGAATGAAAAGGAAACGTTTGAGTTAGAAGCTAACCAGTTTTTCAAAATGCTTTAAAAAATACTTAGAAAAAAGATATGATTGTGAAGAAAAATCAGTTATTTTTTAGCAAATTGGTGTTTAAAATATAAAAAAAACTCGTTGTTGTCAAGAAATAATTAAGCAGAGTTGACAGTTATTTTAAAAATATCAAATTCAATTGATTGATATGTGTATGCAGATTACTGCTGCCTCCGATAAATTTTTGAAGAACTAAAGGTATTAAATATGCTAAAATCCCAAACGACATATCCATTGACAACATTTGGGCCCATTTCTTTAAAAAATTTGGTACAAAGAATGTAGAAAATCTGTATTTTCAATTCAATTTTTGGAATTTTTTTTTTTTTGCTAATTTAACTGAATCTTAAATTGTTAAGAAAAATCAAGCCTTTTTTTGAATGTCAAGAAAAATCAAGCTTTTTCTTCTGAATGTCAATCTTTTTGCCGATTTCGATCTGGCAAGCCTACATTCACCATATCATTATGAATTTCTTGTCCCGATAAACCTTTCTTATGTAAATATTTAATCACAATACTAGAAGTTCCATTACAAAAAAATCATTGAAATGAAATTTAACATGTGTTTCCCTTATACAAAGCTTTTTGCTGTTTATACCGCCATCTCTATGTCAGGCTAAGAACATTTCGTACTGCCCTCTAGAATTAAAATAAAATTATTCAGACATCATTAAAAAATTGTTTTAGATGAAGAGAAAAAAAATAAAGTGATTGCGCGGCTTCTGAATAATCTGTTAAAATTCTAAGATAATCAAAAATATCTAAAAGCGACGCCTAAATATTTGTTTCTTAAATCTAGGAAATATGTTAAAAATATTTGCTCAGTTAAAAAAAAAAAAAATTCCCTGTAGCTGTCAAATATTTCCTAAAAACACTAAAAAGTTAACCTAAACTATAAATAAATGGTTTTTTAAATCTGTTATTTTACCAAAAAGTTTACGTACACCCTAAAATTAACTAAAATTTGCCTGCGGTGCAATGAATATTAAACTTAGCAGTTCCAGTAACAACTAAAATTAATTTATTTCATGAAGTTTAACCCAACCTGAAGGGTCTGAAAGGTACTAAAATAGATCCAGTTAGGACTACGTTCTAAGAAGAATCGGTCAGCAACGAGAACTGCTAAAGACCATGAGTCATGAGAAAATCAAAATATGAACTACTGCAGCTAATAATTCAAGGCAAAACAGAAGGAAGACGGGGAATAGGACGGAAACAGATATCAAATATAAGATCATGGACCGGTGTACAGAACATAGGACAGCTTATGGGTCTTACTGCAGACCGATCCAGTTTCGAAGTCATCATAAACGAAATCACATGACCGCTAACATCCAAATTGTGGATAGGCAATGGAAGAAGAAGAACGACTACGTTTTATCGATCACAAAAATAAAATAATTTTTTAAATCATGAGAAACTTTCGTTTTATTTGAGTACCTTTTTTTTTTTTTTTTTTTATAAAACAAATTTCGGCCCTCCCTAAGGGATCTAAAATGCATTTAATTGGCCCTAACTCGGACCACGTTTTAGTAGTAAAGTTTTATCACAATTATTTTTGGTAGATTCGACGAAAACATAACAAAAACTTCATCTCCCCCAGACAGGTATCCCAATGGATTCTCTCCGATTTTAGTGTAGTTTGAATATGTGGGGGATAAAAAATAAGAGACGCGCATTTTTTAGCGGCCCAATCCCGCGTTTAAGGTTATTATTGAAATATTCGTGAAAAAGACGCTATTGAAGAAATCGTGCTGAAACCCAACAATAAAGAATATCGAAATAGCTTCGATTAAAATACCCAGACATTATTATGCGCAATTTTTAACTAAAACCAACAACAATTTCCCATAAAAATGTGCTATTCGCAGAAAATAATAACTGAATAAGAAAAATGTTTTGTATACTGCTGGATGCGTCTCCAAAAAGCTCACATTTGATAACCAATTTGTCTATTTTTCTTTAAAATTATAAGAAATAAATAAAAATCCCAAAAATTGCTTAACTTTTAACCCCTAAACATGAGACTGGGTTTTGTGAACAAAAAAAAAAAAAAAATACATACATATACATTATTTTTTTCTCCTCTACCACATATCCGAATTTCATTAAGATCGAAATAAACTTATTGGGATGCCTTCGTTGGCGGTTGCAAGAATTTGCATTTGCATGTTGCATTTTTTGTCTTCCAGGTAGTAACACAGGGCAACGTTTTTATTCAGTTGGTGCATAAAAACCCTAAAAAATTTAATTTTTTTAAACATTCTGATTCCCAGCAAACATGACAATACGAAGAAAATTCTCTGATCATATCGCGAGGAAGAAAGCATTTATTGCCGGCAATATTAATTTCGTATTCCGAAAGTTTCTTCCGTCGGCAACAACTGTTCCCGAAATCACGAATTACAGGTAATACGAAAGTAATACCCAAGGAAGATAAACGATTAAAAATGCACGATAGCAAATTAGCAATCGTTTTGCATATTTTCTTTCTTAAAACACAAAAAAGCTTTTTCTTTTTGCTTTATTTCCACTCTTAATCATTTAAGTTATAATTTCATATAAAAAATATTTAAAAAATCATATAATTCAACAATTTTGTTTGTTTAAATTCAGCCCTGATTTGTTCTTAGCATTTTTTTTTTCATTTATTTCCTTATCAGAATTTTTGAGTCATTATTTTTAAATTAAATTTAAATTTTTTTTTGTAATTTAGCGATTTTCTAGCGATGTTTGATTTAGCGAAGTTGGCAACAGTGCCCATCAGCTGTTTAACTATCATCTTCGAAACGATGTTGGAAACTATGCGAGTGATGAGTGTATAGAGAGCTATCAGAAAACGATATCGATCAATCGACTCGTTTGGACGATCATCATATTTAAAATTAAGGAATTTGTCCCCTGGAAGATAAAGATGATAGCGCTAAAGAAACTCGGTACAAAATAAACGATTTACTTTTTTTTATTATTAAATTTAGGTCTGAAAAAGAATTTTTGCATACATAATTTATTGACCAACATAATCGGCCTGATTACGGTTGTCGAATTTATAGTCGAAATTTTTGACTCCATACAAAATTTTACTTTAAATTGGAAACAATAAAGAAATTATTTACTGATTATGTATTTTTTCGAATGGATTGTTATTGACCTTTTCTATTTTTATCTGTATTTGTTTTTTAGATTTCTCTAAAACAGACTTTCAAGGTCCATTAATTACATAAAATAAAATACTATTAATTTTATTTTCACTCCGATGTTTCGTTGGTGTTTTTTCCAACATCTTCAGGGCTGAATATTTGATTGATAGGTAATCTTTCCTAACAATTTTACGTTATTTGAAAAAAAAAATCACAGATTTCTTATCCGGCATCAAATGAACGACAAAAAGACGTATATGTGCAAGACTAGGACAATCTTAACTCAACTATAATCTCAAAACAAGGATTACCCATAATTTACTCTTATATTTTTTATTTAATTTTACAATTATTATTACAATGTGTAATAAAAAACCTGTAATATTTATTTTTTAATAATATAAAATTGTTTAGACAAATTACATATATATCAATAAAATATTTAAATCTGAAGACGTTGGAAAAAATTCAACGAAACGTAGGAATCAAAATTAGATAAAATAATCTCTCATTTTATATAATTAATGGACCTATAAAAATTAACTATGATGAGGCAGATCAAAATTCGGCGGAGGTTTTACTAACATATACAATTACTTCCATTTCCATTCGGTTTGGTTGAGGATCTAAAATGTTTTTTGCTCCCAAATATTTGTTGCACTGTGGGAGTTGTCGTACTTCACTTTTCAACCAAAATCAAATATTTTGGCATATTTATGTTTAGAGTACAAACTAAACATAAATATGTAAATATGCACGTTTCAAGTAAGCGATTTTTCGAAAATCGGTAACTTGAAACGCTTACCGGGTTTCCCCGATTATTTCGGAATTGAAAATTGCTCAATTCCGGCCCCTCTACCATATAATAAACGTTTGAATTTATATATTTTTCTTTTTGCTAAAGATTTACCCACTTTACAGGAAATGGATTCTAGAATGTAGAAAAAGAGACTGATATAAATATAACGAAAAAGAAAAAAAAGAATATACTGTTTTTGCTATAAAATGTTAGTTTTTCTTTAAAAGTGATAAGAAAAAATAAAAACTATGTCAAAGTATTTTATATATAGTAAATTTAGAAGGAAAAAGAATACAACAACTCTTGAACACCACCAACACTAGATACAAAAAGGACAAACAAGACACTTTTTTTGTAGTAAAAGATTTTACGGAAAATTTATTATTATAGAGAAAAAAGCTTATGCAGGTTGTTTGTTACAAGTAAACAAGTATTTAGTACAAGAGAAAATATTTTAACACATTTTTTTTTCTTTGCTTTAAGGAACACTTTTTAAAAGAAAACGAAATTTAAAGCCTACTTTTGGGCTTATTTTGGTAAAGCATACATTTAGGCTATGTGCAATTTTAATTTTCAAATTTTGTTAGTTTTACTTTTTAAAGCATACTTTTAGGAATTAATTTAATAATTTATTAAATCATAGTTTCTGGGTTAATCGAAGTTTTTACCTTTTTATTTATTTTCGCCTAATTTCAAATCCAAAAATATTTTTCAAGAAGTTTTTCACTATTTGTTAAAACTTTAATATTTCGTTTTATTCAAAACTTGTTATATATTTCAAACAATTTTCTAAAGATTTTTTTTTTTTATTACAAATCCAAATTCAAGAGCTTTTGTTTAGAAGTTTTTCATAATTTATAAAAACTTGCACATTTTCTTTTAATTGAAACTTGTAATATATTTCAAACAATTTTTATAAAATACTTTTTATTTTAAAATTCTTAATTTAAACACTTTTAATACACAATTTTTAAACTTTAAAATTTTTTTTATTTAATTTTAAATAATTTTTTTGAATTTAGAATATACTTTTCTTTAAATTTCAGTAAATCTTTCTATGAATTTCTTCCACTTTAATGTAGTTTGCTCTAAATTACTTAGAAGATTTTGCATTTTAAACAATTTTTTAAATTACATTTTCATTTATACTATAAATTTTCCTTCTATGTTTTTTTTCTTCCTTTTTATTAATTAATTATTGAAAAAATTGCGTTAGCGTTGCGTTTAGTTTTCCATAAACCACTAACCCGTATGAAAACCCGATATGAACTGAACTGAAACTTTCGTTTTAAAGTGTTCAACGGTATCCAAACATAAAACGAACAGTCAATTCAAGTCATGTTGATGCTTGCTATTGTAGTGAAATGAATTGGTATTGTAGACACCCTCACAATAAACAATAACAAAATAAAGAGACAAAGAGAGAAGTAAAAGAAAATTTGTTTAAAACAAATCACATAAAACAAAAATTCTTATAAGAACAAACTGGCAAATAGAGAGCAAAGTGAAATTGTTGAAATGAATAAATAAACTGAGAATAGACAGAGACCTATTTGGAACAAGAAACAAGGACATGTAAAGGAATTTTTTAAAAAAAGAGAGCAAAAATACCGGATAAATACTTGTTTTTTTCTTCTTTGCATTATTGGATTAAAATATTAATAAATTTTAAGTATTTGTTCTAATTTAGTAAAATGTGGTTATCCCCTTTTTTAAGTATAAAATACTTTAAAATAATGTTAGGAATCTTTTAGTTCTTTTATTGCAAACATTTTTACAATTCAGAAAATATTCTCAAAAAAGGAAAGATTTTTTTTAACTACGTATATATTTTTCTTATTATTTTTCAAAACTTTCTTTATTTAAAATACAAAATCCTTTTCTTACTAAAATTTTTCACATTTGAAAATTTTTAAGAATAAAAAAAAAGGTCTAAAACAATATTATTTGATGTAACAAAATTTTTTTATTTCTTTCTAATTTGACGGATTTAGTAATAAATAAAACTGCACCTCTCTTTTAATTTCATTTACATCTCAGTTAGTGACAACTCTCTTTTTTAACCCAATTAAATTTCCTCTCTTTTCATCTCTATTTCTCTCTGAATTGCATGCAATACTCCCTCTCATTTCGAACTCCAACATGTTGTGTTTATATTTTTTTATTTATTTTATTCTCTGTTGTCAGTTTATAAGCACATGTTACCTTTTTTTGCACTAACAATAACAAATAATATCACTCATTTCCCATGAAAAACTTAAACTCAGCCGGTATTTGAGTTTTTGTAATAATGATTGTAAACATGTTTATATACTTAATACACATTGTTGCATAGCAACATGTTTTCTTTTAAATCCATTGTGGTTTATAAGTATTTCATTAGAAAAGTAAATGATATTTTTACGCTTAGTTTGTTAAATAAATAATAATTTTTGTTTAACTAACATGTGAAATCTTTAATTAGACTTTTACAGAATTTATTCTTTAATTATGTACAACTAAAATCTATAATTATATTGAGATTTGTTTTCGTATTAAACACAAAAATATATAATTTTATGGTTCAACAATTAGTTATGAGACATTCAACTTTTATGATAATGAAATTTACGGGGGGTTTCTACAAGACGTGTGTCGCAGTGTTGCCAACTCTTGAAAGCAGGAAAGCACCGTGAGCATTTTGAAAACGGGTAAAAAGGGTAAATATTTACCAAAAATGGGGTAAAAAAGCACGATAGGTAATTATTTTTTGAAAAATTTAAGTCAAGATTTTAAAAACACATTTTAGCTTTGTAAAATCGTGTAAAAAAGGTTCACAAAATTACCAAAAAAAGGGGTAAAAAAGCACCAAACTAATATTTCAAAATTTTAAAGTTAAAATATAACGAAGTTGTTATTTAAAATTGTACTACAAACATTGTGCAAAAATGTATTTTTTGTATATTTCGTATAATTTTTTCAATTTTGACAAAAAATTCAAGAAAAATTGAAAAAAGGAGAACAAATACCAAAAATATAAACTGTACAAAAAGCACTAAAAGCACTGCCAGAAATCTGAAAAAGCACTGTAAATACCCGCTTTTTATAAACGGGTATTTGTAAAAAATCACCGGGTACGGGAAGGAAAAAAGCACTAAAAAATACCCGAAAAGCACTGAAATGGCAACACTGGTGTGTCGTTCGTTAAATGAGTGACTACATGTATTTTGTTTTTGCATTGCATGTATTTTGTTATTGTTCGTGTGACGATTAACGTCATATAGAAACATTACCTTATTTAATTTTATATACGAGTATAAGTGGTGTTTGCAGATCATATTTTTTCTCACAAGGAAGGTATCCCAATGGTTTCTCTTCGATTTTAATGAGATTTGGATATGTGATAGAGGAGAACACTTATAGTTTTAGCAGCCTATTATCATGTTTAAGGATACCTGACAATACCAAGACGCATATAAAACTAGGTGATGAAATTATGGCATTGTCTGACAAGGCCATAACGTTCTGTCCAATGTCCTCTCCGATATGCAATTCGATAGCGATGGTATTTCCTAGTTTTATATGCTTCTTGGTAATACACTAAACCCCTTACCCTTTCATTTTTGTTAAAAATTTGTAAATTTCAAATTAATATTCGGTTTAAAAAAATTAAAATTTAAATAAAATGTTTTTTAAAACTCCAAAAAAAAAATTAAGAATAATACTATGAGCGCCAAAAGTAAGTATACATGTAAGTTCGTTAAGTGTTCATCTATGTTTTAGTATTTTGCATTTCTATTTTATTCAAAATTTTATAGGTTTTGAGTAATGAAATTTCGCCTTTGTCAATTTACAAAAAAAAAAAAAAAAAAAAACAACAGCAAAAATTAGACAACAAAAACTAAAAATGCTGCATACACTGAGGGAATTATCTGCGAGATATTAATGAATTTTTGCATAAAAATAACGAAGTTGCACTGGAACTCGTCCATTGAAACTTTTCATTGCATTAATGGAATTTTTCATAAAATGCTGTAAAAAGTTTAATTTCATTTATTAAAACTTTCATACACAAAATGAAAAAGTTTCATTATAACTAGATTCATAAAATATATGAAGATTTTTCATCATATTTATGAAATTTTTCATATACTTTGTAAAGAAAACTTCATTAGTTTACTGAAAAATTTCATTAAAACTCGTCCAGCAAAATTCTCTATGTGTACTTTAAGCGTTAAAAATAAGTCTACAATTCGACTGTGAAGTATTCAGAAGTTTTGTACAGAATTAATTAAAATTACCGTTATTTTTGGTAATTTGCTTTAGCAACGCATTATAGAGAATAATAATAAATAAATATTCTTCCTTTCCTGCTTGCGATCAGTAAAAATCCTCCTTTTTTGTAGAAGCGACTTTATTTCCAAAATGTGTCGAAGGACCTCCTTGAGTGTCCTTGAAATTGTGCAAAAAGATTATAAAGTACGAAAAAATTTTACGATATTGATTTGATTAATAACAGAATCCACAATACACTGATAAAAATAACACAGTATAACACGAAAAAGTATTACTCTGTTCTGACAATGGATTCTGATTGAGGGGACAATAAAAATATACGTGTGAAAGATCACATCCGAATTTTATTTTAGGGGGATAAAGTTACCCCCCCTTGGCCTGTTCGTGCAGCATATATAATAACGGGTCTCACAATAGTGGTATAAATCCAGTGAAAACACTTAGGCTTAAGCCGTCAGGTTTTTCCCACTAGTTTCTAACATGACTATAGACCGGCATATGCCTTTTTAATTTGTTCCTCTAAGTTTTCAATCCAGTTGAGTATATTGTCCAATACTATTTCAAAAAACTTCGCAGATTTTGAAAGAGATAACCTGATACCGTTCAATTTCTGTAGGTTAAAGTTGTTAACTTATTTTCTAGTGTACAGAAGCAACTCAGTTTTCGTAGGGTTAATATTAAGTCCCGACTCCTTAGCCAATTTTGAGACCATATTTTTGTGTCCCAGAATTTACCTGTCTTTCAATTAATTTTATTGACCTTACTTCAATAATAAATATTTTATGAAACCAATTATGAAAGATCCAAGATGTCATCCAAGCATATTTAGAGTGGGTTATTTACATAAATCTTTTAAACACATTGGATTTTCAGCACCAATTTTTAAGAGAAATCAGAATTTGGGCCAAGTAAGATTAAAATTCGTTCTTTTTGGATTTTATGTCCAGGAGCGCATTTTTCGAAAACAGAAACATATGTTTTATCTGGTAGGCAACGATTTCGTTGACATTACATATTTGAGACTCCATTAGTCCCATCTCTACGACTTTTCCACGGAACCTGTGAATAAACGGAATGACCAAGGAAACATTACTAGACAGAATCTCGTCACCAATTTTTTAAAACCGAATACCGTGCCGCTTCTTAAATTTGGTAAACCAACCATCACTTCCCTACGGGAAATTTTAACAAACTGTCACCGAACTGGCCCCTTTATATGAAATAGACTGGTCACTTTTACATGGCGTTGTCATAGGAGGGGGAAATTGACCCCTTGTGACATGTCACAAGACAAATCCTAGGACAGGTTACTGAACTCTCATAAAAAACAAAGTTCAAACGGTCCAATGACCAAAAATGTACATAAATAAGTAGACAAAAAAAACAACAAACAAGGAATAACATACATAAGTTCGTGATTCCCCTTTTCATTTTTACTTTGTTTGAGGAACATAAAAACAAATACATAAGAAATTCCCAAATGTTCACAACTCAAAAAAAAAACGCTCGCAAAATCGAAATTTGAATTCTAATTTCAGAGCGTGCAATGCAGAGTAGGGAAATAAACTGTACACAACAAGTAGTGTAGGGTACGGCTAAGGAACACATACCGTACGTATCGTTTGAACGGTTGTGTGTTTGTACATAAACCGAATGCGATACACTACGACTGTCTGATGAACGCAAGCGCTACTATTATGTACTGTACTTTTGACACATATTCACACCCCGTAGCGTACCGAATTCAGGTTGTGTAATTAACACAAACACTGCAAAATCATGTTCAATTAATTTTTAGTAGTTTTGGCTAATTAGTGTATCCAGTATCAGCGCTGTAAATGAATCATTATATTTGATTTCAATTCATTACGAATTAGCTAAATTTTGAATTAATTCTTTTCACCAAGAAAAATAATTGAATAAAATTTGAATCAATTCAAATGAATTTGGCAAAAATAAGTTGCAATTCATGAGGGATATGTATGAGGGACAGAAAACACTCATACATATTATTTTGCATAAATTGATGTTGTTGGGGATCGAACCTGCAACCATACATGTAACAGTCCAACGTGCTAACCATTTTTTTTTCGTGATGGACTCAGGGGCTGCCTCCTATTAACGCAGTGCATTGTGTTGGTATTGGGAAAATAGGTTATGAGGAGGAGGAAAGAGGGAGTAGTGTTTGTGAATATTTGATTTAAATTTCTCAATATTGTAAGTAACAGGGAAGACCTTTGCGGGGAGTTTATTCCTCATACCGCTAGTGCGACTGATAAACGAATTCTCTCTGTAATGCGCCGTGCGATCCACTGGACAATCGACTACAAACGGATGTGCTCCACTTGATAAGCGAGTATTACGAATAAAAATTTGGACTTTGGGGACAAGTTCACTTATCTCAGCAGAGCACTTCCCATGGTAATATCGATAGAACAGGCTCACACAACCCATATTCCGACGATGCTTCAATGAGTAAATAAAGCTGGATACCCTACTGTCATTGATAAGCGCAAACGCCCTCCTGTGCACACGGTCAAGAAGCTCCAAAATAGACTTCGAAGCTCCTGCCCATATATGGGAGTTGTATTCCATCTTCGGTCGGATATAAGTGTTACACAAATAGTGAATAAATCGGATGGAGTGAAATACTTCTTGCACCGACGTAAAAAACCTAGACACTTGAATGCTTCTTTCGACACCTGAAAAACATGTTTCACACTGAATTTTCATTTCCGATTCCTCAATATCGATATAACCCAACAAATGTTACTGTCATCTGCGAAAGAGTAGATAGGGTTGGAAGTTTGACCAAGGAGATCGTTGAGAAAGATATTCAAATAGGGAAGGAGAAAGAACGGAACCCTGCCGTACGCCTGAATTCAGCTAAAACTCATTGGATGAGAGCCCATCTATAACAACAGGAATAGTGCGATCTCTGAGAAAGCTCGAAATAAAACGAGCGAAGTCATTATCCACACCAAAAGCAATAAGCTTCGATATAAGCGCACAGTGCCATACACGATCAAAGGCCTTTGAAATATCCAGAGCAACCACTTTGCTCTCACCAAAACGGTAGATGGGCCGACTCCAACGCTCCGAGAGGAACGCTAACAGGTCTCCCGTAGAACGATTTCTACGGAAGCCATACTGTCGGTCATTAAGAAGTGAGTTGGACTCTAAATAATTCACAAGATGGAAACTAACCATACTCCCCATCGCCTTTGAGGGCGCAGAGCGGTCTTTTCAGGGTTATTAGCCGCACCCTTTTTAGGGATTGGCTGGACATTGGCAACCTTCCAGCACGAGGGGAAAACTCCCGCATGGTAGGAAGCACTAAAAAGGCTTGCCAATGGACGAGCTAGCGTCGAAGAGCACTGTTTCAGCACCAGTGCTAGTATACCATCCGGCCCCGATGACTTATTTACGTTGAGGTCAGCAAGAACCCTTTTAACTGCTCGAGCTCAAAAGAATATCTTAGGCATAGTATTCGACACTCTTTCTAGCTCGGGCAGGAATGAATTACCTGCAAATATCTCAGCTAAAATGTTAGCTTTATCAATCGGTTCAGTGAATATTTGCTCATCCTTTATAAGAGTTGGGAACTAGAATTGTCCTTTACTCTTTTAAAGAATGACCAAAAGATCTTACTACCCCGTGGAGCAGAAGGCGTTGCTCGTAAAGAAACTTTTCTCGACTAAGTACTTTGGAACACTCATATCTCGCCCGTTTGCGAAGAAGATCAGTATTGGCGTTCTTTTTATCGCGCCAATTGAACGCTAACTCTCTGGTTCTGACTGCGTTCCTGCAAGTCTGGTTAAACCAACATTTATCTTTCGGTTTAACCGAAATTTGCTTCGAAGGAATGAAAGATTTCATTCCAAGCAATATAACAGGTTCAACCACTTTTACCGCGGCATCTACGTTGTCGGCGAGGAAACAGAGTTTCCAATTAAAATGCCGGAAAAAATCGTTGAGCTCATCCCAACGTGCTTTTTCGTAAATAAAAACTGAACGTTTCGCAGCTGTTGTCGAAACGTTTTGGAGGACGCAAAACGAAAAAGATGCGGAAATGGTACAATGATCCGACTTGCCGAGAGGTGCAAGTGTTCTTACTTCATATTTGTCCGGATGTGAAGTTAGGAAAAGGTCAATAGTATTTTGGTGTTCACCTTCCACACAGCGCACAGTGGGAAAAATCAACAATCTAGCTTATAAAAAATCGTATCTCTTAAACTATTGATCTGCGAAGTTAGAAATATATGGAGCGATTGTAGCGAATAGAGTCTTCTTTAAATATAATGTATTTGTAGACACCCTGTTTAATTACAGGGTGCACCAAAAGGAAGGTTTTAGTGGAAATTACACTGAAATTTTGTATCTCTTTAAAATTGGTATGAAAATTTTCCGAAAGTATTGCCCTATATTGCATTTATGTAATTTGATAGATTTAATCATTCACCGATAGGGGTTGCTGTTAATATATTTAGTAACATTTCAAATACGATGTACTAGCTCCGAAGAGCAATGTATTTAGTTATACAAAACAAATTAAAATTTTTTGTCAAACAAAACACAATTAAAAACCTTTTTATATGTACATTAAATCACAGAAATAGTATTTTGCAATATATATTTATATCAAAAATTACTGTCATCAAATATGGATATGAGTTAAACTTTAAAAAATAAACTTTTCGTATTTTTAATAAATAAATATATACAATTTTATTTATTCGTAACAAAAAAAGGATCAAACCTTCTTTTTTTAAAATTAGAGAAAACAACATTTAAGTTGACATTATAAATGAAACTAATATACTAAGTTTTAATTCATTCATTATTATTTTTATTTATTTAAAGATCAACAAAAAAATTTGCTAATATTATCAAAATATATATAATACAAATTAAGAAAAAAAAAATATTGCATAAAACCAAATTCAAACTTATATTTATTTAATTTTTAGTTTTTAAACTAAATAAATTACATTCAACAATAAATAAAACTTAAAAAAATAATACTTAAAATAATTGTTCCATGAAAAAAAATATCGCTTTCAGAGCCTGAGTCCTGGGCTTCTTCGCATTGATCGGGAATCATTGGGCCACAAAGCAGCTCACGAACTTCGCTGGAAAGAGGCTCCAAGGCTCGATAGTTGATGGATGATTTTTTTGATATTGATGAAATATATAGATCCGATGAATAAAGCAGTGTATTGAGTAAATCTTGCATAGTTTTCTCACTCGTCATTTTTCGAGTGTGGAATTCCCGGTAATTACGGAAATCTTTATTTCTGCATTCCATTGCTTCCATTGGCAAACACGCGTATTTGATAATATCAGCCCCATGCATTAAAATTTTATGTACGCTGGATGGCATGTTATACCAGGGGTATAAATCCACGTACAATTTGGATGTACTTTCAGTCATTTTTTTAAAGGAATCTGTATTTATTGCGTAACCACATGCCATTGTTTTTAATATAATACCCAAATTACTTATTAATTTTTCGTCGACTCCTGTAATTGATGATGCCAAGCCAGAGTTTTTGAAGAATATCCTAGCCGTATTGCCGTCATTGGTTGTTCCAAACCCTGGCTTTGGTATATCTACAAGTAGGTTCATATATTTTTTTAAATCATCAATAATTTTTTTTTCTTTGTGCAACGGCTAATTTTTGGAGTAGCTCCGCATATTCCACATGATTGTGTTTATGTTTCTGCGATTGCACTAAATGCCTTACCATCAATCATGGTAAGACAGAATTTATGATCCACGTTCAGACCTAAGTCTGTAACTTTTGTTTCTATTATACTTTCAATTTGATGTTTTATTTTGTTTACTTCATTTTTTATAAGGTCAATTGTTTCTTTTTCAAATGTTAATTTAATCGGCCGACAGAATCGGGTTTATGATGGTCGAGGATTTTGCCACAAAATATTATCTTTATCTTTAAGTTGCAATGGGACTAAGCAAATTGCGAATAAATTCTCATCAGACTTACCTTCTGGACATTTTTGCTTATATGTGGAGTGTCCACTACTTCCATCACAACCCCATTTGTATATCATTGTAATATTTTTTGACGATGACATATTTCTCGATTTCATAATTACGTCTTTTTGGTATTCTACGATTCTGCTAGCTGTGAGGTCCACTAGAGCTTGAAGACTGACTTCTGCAGAAAAGTTTGTAACATATATTGAGGAGTCTTTGGGATAACTTTTTTTTTTTGCCTCACGAATTACACTGTATGGTGGATAAATGTTTGCATTACGACTTTTAGCTCCTGATTGCGTTAGCATATACGAACTTTTAGTATAGTCTCCGTCTATATATAGCACTAAGGCTTCGTCAGGTGTATATGGTATGCAAGTTTTATCAGGAATGGAGAGGGCTCTTTTAATTTTGGACGCCCTTCCTGGAGATTTTTGTATATCTTTTATTAAACCTGCAGCATCCCGTTTACCAGATTTGTAAAGACTTACACTGGTAGCGAAAATCAATTCCTCTTTACTTGTAGTTTTTACAAGATCAGCCACCGTCAGTTTTTTAGATACGTCGCTTGATTCTGTGAAGGCTTTAGATGGACGTCCTCGGTATTGTGAAGGACCCGGTATATCGTCATTTTCAAGACAAGACAAATCAATGTTTGTGTTTAACCATTCCTTGTGATTTCGTTCAAAAACTTGTGTTGTTCGTTTGCATTCGCTCCATTTTTTGGTGAATCTGCTACACAACAATTTTAAGGTTTTTTCAAGTTTTTTACACTTTTCACTTGCTTTATCATTGACTAGTCCAAGCTTCGAAAAAACGTGACTAATCACAAAAATCATCTTTTGTGAACTTGAATTGGCATTTCGCCAAACTTCAAAACATTCTTTATAAGTAATTTGCATTTTCAAAAAAACTGTAGCTTTAAGCTTAGTGAAACGCAAATTATAAAGAAATATTAATTAAATTTCCGATATTTTCTTTGCCGTATATTGCAATTGTATAAAAAGGAAAACTGCATTTATGTGAAAGCACTTGAATATCGCCCACAAGTAATATTTGTTTAAACAAGCCCTTAAAACTCTACTTTGTGGCGGTTTGTGGCACCCAAATTTTTCTCCAGACTTACCACATTAGGTCTAGTTTCAAATTCAAAAATTAGTTTGGCGGTACTTAGCGGTCCTTTTTTCTAATCTCTTTACACATTAAGGAATTTTGACAAAAATATACTTTTATGTACTTACTCGCAAGGGGTATTACTAAAATCATTTTCTATACAATACATCGTGTCCACGTACTCTTTAGGACTTGTTTTATCAAAAAAAAAAAAAAATATAGGTTCAATAGCGCAATAAAACTTTTCATAATACATTGGGGTAAACGTGAAACCAAAATCACTCATGAACGTGCTACTTATCCATTGCATACATTTACAGCCCTGTATTTTCATAACTAACATATAAATCGAAAAATGTTGAATGCAGTTTTAAGTATCAACTATCATTGAATTATTATATGCTATAGGTTTATAAATTTGTAAAAAAAAAAAAAAATATTTTTATAAGCTAGATTGGTCATTTTTCCCACAGTGCAGCGCCCACAATTTTTATTATTATTAATTCCATTGAAATTCATTTTTTGTTTTTCTATTTCATTAGAATTAATTCAAAATCAATTCAATTCAAATGAGTTGCAATTAATTTTGCCAAATTCTCGTGAATTAAAAATGAATTGCGATTAATTTTGCCAAATTTATTAGAATTGGAAATGTATTGCAATTCATTATTATATGAATGGATTAAAATTTCATTCAACTCGTATTTTTATTGCAAAGAATTAATTAAAAATTTCGCCAATTCAGTGCATGAATGATTCTCGAATTAATTCAAAAAAGAATGATTCATTTACAGTATACACTAAAACTGGCTTAATACGAACTCCGAGGAACTAGACAAATTAGTTCGTTATAAGCGAGGTTCGTTTTAAAACGAGAAAAATTTATTTATTTTTTTCTTTTCAGTTATCCACAAAATTTTTAAAAGTCCTTAAAATAATTTCAAAAATTAAGCATTTGATTTCCTAAATAAATTGTTTGCAATGTATTTAAGAAAACATTTCAGTACCTTCAGGTCAAAATTTGTCGATATACAAAAAAATTAATAATGAGTAAAGAGGTTAAAGACGGCCATGCCGACTATACAATACCCTACACCAGTCTGGTTAAAAGCCAACTAATGTTTGGATCCGAAATTCGAATGGGTTAAATGGGACTTGTGTCAAAATTTTCTATAATGTGAGTCAGCGAACCAAATTTCATTAAAATATCTTAATATTTGCGACCTGTAGGGTGCGCACAAGAATGCATGGACAAACAGACAGACGGACGGACATCGTTAAATCGAAATAAAAAAAAAAAATTCTGAGCCGATCGGTATACTATAAGGTGGGTCTAGGACCAATATTTTTTGGTGTTACAAACATCAGCACAAACTTATAATACCCTGACCACGTAGTGGTGTAGGGTATAAAAATGTGCGATTAATCGAGTAATCAAACTTCCTGATTAACCAAAATCCTGCTTAATCAATTAATCGATTATTCAAAAATTTTTATTAATCAAAAACATGATTAATCGATTAATCAGTTATTTCGATTATTCAAAATAATGATTAATTGATTAATCAAATTTATGAATAATTGAATAATATGTTGTTTTTCTCCGTTGAAGACATCTGTTAACGTCACATCAATATAGAAACATGGAACTTAAGAAAGGACATTGGTCAAGTCTGAGCAGTGAGTAAACAATCTGTCTGATTTTCTTTATATGGAGCTATATAAGACATCGCCACAAAACAAAAATAAAATTGCCGCAATTTTTTTTAATTTAAAATTTTTTTTCAATATTAACTAATTTTTGTTTTGATTAATCAAAATTCAAATTAGTCAATTAATCATAATTCTGGTTAATCAGATTTTAAATTAATCAATTAACTGATTAATCAAAGTTCTGATTAATCAAATTTGATTAATCGCACATCCCTAGTAAAAACTAAAGCAATCCAAATTGATTTTGTTCACAACAATGAATTTTTTAAAATAAAATTTTATCATTCTTATATCGTTGTTTTCGTCGTTACTAAAAATATACATTTCCGTTAATACGACTATCTCAAAAATAAGCAATAAACTTAAAATCAAAATTTTTTTGTACATAAATAATGCGTGTGTGTTTAGCGATGCATTACGACATTCCAATACAATGAATATGCGAATGTGTATACTAATATAACATTGCCCAAGTTTAGTAAACACATTCATGTGAAACTCAACCAGTGGGTAAGGAAGGAGTAACCAGCCAGCCAGTTAGTCAACCCACCCCCTTTTTTTGGTTTAAAATAAAATAACAACATTGCGACATAGTACATATTTAAACGCCAAACCCGCTCAAGTGTGAACTTGAGGTTTTTTAGTGTAACGAACATATGGACTAGAACTTTTATATAAAAAAAATTTTAATAATACAAAAATAACATATAAATAAAAATAGATAATAAATACCTAGAGGGTGGAAATACTCTGCTTGTCAGTGAATTCCCATTGAACTATATGGAAAATTGTAAAAATTTTACTTTATACAATTGTTTTTTTCTTTCTGCTGTATTATTGTGAAATTATTTAAATTTTATTCAAATTAAATTTATTCGCAGACCATGTGGTTTTTATACATTTTGGTTATTATTATTGTTCACCTGAAGCAAATTTCTTTTTTTTTTTTTGTAGAGATTGTAAAAGTAGTTTTGCCCTTTAGCCAGCCAAAAAACTTCATGTACTTCAATTTAGTTATGAATTTCAATTATGAAAGTTTTTTCTGAAGCATTTAACGAGTTAAATTGTTGGCAGAGTTAAAAAGATATTAATTCATTATGAATTTTAAATGTCACGTAATTCGGTTTTGTGGAAATTGAAAAATGTTTATTAAAATTAGTAAACCAAAACTTTGGAAGCCCTATGCTCCAGTGGGAGTTAGAGGAATATATATATATATAAAAACTTTAAAATTTAAAAAATATTTTTTTTTTAGTTTTAATATATTCCCATTGTAGAAAATCATTACCAGATATGTGGTTATGTAACTACATACTTGGTAATGGTAACTAGTTATTTTTGTTATTACATTTCTTATTACCTTTATATGGCGATGTCGCGAAACATAATGAGTTATGCTTACACGCCAGCATACAAAAAGTCAAAAAAATATATCGTTACCTATGTGCTTACCAGTTCTGACAAAAATAATGAGTCTAAAAATAGATTTTCAAAAAAATATATTATATAAAAAAAAATATTTTTTATTGTATTTTTTTGTTTTTTATAAAATTTGCTGGTGCGGGAATCGAACCTGGGTCTACACATTGCCAGTCAATAGCTCTACCATTTGAGCTATATCGACATGTAATATTTAATAGATAAAAACATAATTGACCTGCTGCACACAAGTAAGCTTACTCGTCAACATACAAAAAATCAAAAACTATGTAGTTACATATATCCTTACCAGTGTTTAAAAAATATTGAGTCTAAAAATAGATTTCAATAAATTAAAAAAAAAATCTAGAAAATTATTTTCTATTTGAAATAATGATAAAAATAAGTCATTATCAGTAACTAATTATTATATGTTTTAAAATATTTCAGAAGGTAAGCGGGTGTCATTACTGCTAGTCCAAAAAATAATGATATGTCATTACCGTTTCTATACTGGATATATAATTAAATTGTCGATTGATTCTACGAAAAAAAATTTTATGAAATTATATCATGAAGGATAATTCTTCCAGTGTACAAGACACAAATAGTGTATTTAAAACGAGTAAAAAGGTTAAAGTCGGGCATGCCGACTATACAATACCCTACACCAGTCTGGTGTATTGTTTGGATCCGAAATTCGAATGGGTTAAAATGGGGCTTGTGTCAAAATTTTCTATAATGTGAGTCAGCGCACCAAATTTCATTAAAATATCTTAATATTTGCGACCTGCAGTTTGTAACCAAGCCAATTTTGGGGGGACCCTTATATGGGCACTAGTTCTAAACATGGACCGATGTTCACCAAAATCAATAGGATTCGTCCTTAGCCCAACATAGGTCTATGTACCAAATTTCATCAAAATATCTTAATATTTGCGACATGCAGCGTATAAACAGTATAATTTTGGTAGGACCCTTATATGGGCACTAGGTCTAAACATGGACCGATGTTCACCAAAATCAATAGGCTGCGTTACTGGGCCAATATAGGTCTGTGTACCAAATTTCATCAAAATATTTTAATATTTACGACCTGCAGCGTATAAACAGTATAATTTTGGTAGGACCCTTATATGGGCACTAGGTCTAAACATGGACCGATGTTCAACAAAATCAAACTTGTTCGTCCTTGGGCCAACATAGGTCTGCGTACCAAATTTCATCAAAATATCTTAATAGTTGCGACCTGTAGAGTGCGCACAAGATTGCATGGACAGACAGACAGACGGACGGACGGACAGACGGACATCGTTAAATCGAAATAAAAACGAGTAAAAAGGTTAAAGTCGGGCATGCCGACTATACAATACCCTACACCAGTCTGGTGTATTGTTTGGATCCGAAATTCGAATGGTTTAAAATGGGGCTTGTGTCAAAATTTTCTATAATGTGAGTCAGCGCACTAAATTTCATTAAAATATCTTAATATTTGCGACCTGCAGTTTGTAACCAAGCCAATTTTGGGGGGACCCTTATATGGGCACTAGTTTTAAACATGGACCGATGTTCACCAAAATCAATAGGCTTCGTCCTTGGGCCAACATAGGTCTATGTACCAAATTTCATCAAAATATCTTAATATTTGCGACCTGCAGCGTATAAACATTATAATTTTGGTAGGACCCTTATATGGGCACTAGGTCTAAACATGGACCGATGTTCACCAAAATGAATAGGCTGCGTTATTGGCCCAATGTAGGTCTGTGTACCAAATTTCATCAAAATATCTTAATATTTAGGACCTGCAGCATATAAAGAGTATAATTTTGGTAGGACCCTTATATGGGCACTAGGTCTAAACAGGGACCGATGTTCACCAAAATCAATAGGCTGCGTTACTGGGCCAATATAGGTCTGTGTACCAAATTTCGTCGAAATATCTTAATATTTACGACCTGCAGCGTATAAATAGTATAATTTTGGTAGGACCCTTATATGGGCACTAGGTCTAAACATGGACCGATGTTCACCAAAATCAATAGGCTGCATTATTGGGCCAATATAGGTCTGTGTACCAAATTTCATCAAAATATCATAATATTTACGACCTGCAGCATATAAAAAGTATAATTTTGGTAGGACCCTTATATGGGCACTAGGTCTAAACATGGACCGATGTTCAAAAAAATCAAACTTGTTCGTCCTTGGGCCAACATAGGTCTGCGTACCAAATTTCATCAAAATATCTTAATAGTTGCGACCGTAGAGTGCGCACAAGATTGCATGGACAGACAGACAGACAGACAGACAGACAGACAGACAGACGGACGGACGGACGGACAGACGGACATCGTTAAATCGAAATAAAAAAAAATTCTGAACCGATCGGTATACTATAAGGTGGGTCTACGACCAATATTTTTTGGTGTTACAAACATCAGCACAAACTTATAATACCCTGACCACATAGTGGTGTAGGGTATAAAAATTCCTAAATTTTAATAAATAAATAAAAATTAATTAAAATTATTATAAAAATTATTTCTTTATAGGTGTTTGATTTTTTTTTAAATAAAACTGTTACAAAAATCGAAGAATAAACTAACACAAATAGTATTTTTTACAGTTTTGCAATAATTTGTCTGTTGTTTTAACTACATTTGCAGTTGTTTGTACAGTTTTATATTAGTTTCCATGATTATATTTATGTACTGTAATTGTAGTTATTTTTACTATATTTATCAGTTGATTTTTAACAGTTAAAAATAACTTCATAATACAGTTGATTTAAGTGAAAATAGAGTTTACACCTTTTTAACTGCACATGCAGTTATTTTAAGTGGCATTTGCAGTTGATTTTACCTACATAATTCCCAGAGTGGACGTAAACAAGTTTGAAAAATGATAACGGTAACTGAAATGCTTAACAACACAATTTTATATTAAGAATAGTCATAAATAGAATACAAATATTTTTATTAAATCAAATCAAGCGCTAATATAAATAGAACGCTTCTAATTAGTTGTAAACACTGTATATGTAGAGAGACCAATTTTAATATTCTTAGAATTAAATAAAAATTAAAATAAAAATGCCAGTTGAAAAGTAAAGTATACTAACTTGGAAAGCCATAAATATAAAGAAATAATTCTTTTAAATATCATGTCAATAGGCCATTTTGCTCAAACCCCCTTTTGCTCTATCTACAGAAATGAAGTAAGTAACTAAGTACATACTACAAATATTAAACTAAGTACTAAGTTCACAACAAAGTTCAAAATGTTGTGCCTTTTTCTTTTTTGGGGGTTGTTCAGTGCAGTTGTAAAGTGCACTGCATCATAACTTCTAATGACTAATGGACTCCTAATGATCTTTTAAAAAGGCAGCATGAAGGACGGAGGTTATACAACTTCTTAAAACTTAATAATATTTTAACGAAAATGCAACAGCATTTGAAAATGAAAGAGATGCTATGACACGCAAATAGGAAACAGGCGAAGAATATATAATACGAATATGAAGAAGACGAAGTATTATTTAAA